>CM053594.1:16046047-16118570 GCA_028646575.1 Pseudocheirus occidentalis
CCCCCCGTCACACCCACATACACCACACACACCACACATATACACACATACACATATGCACGCACCACACACCGCACTCCCCACATACACATGCACACTCACACACACCCACACACACCACACATACCACAAACACACACACACACACACACACACACACTCCTAGAAAGAGTTGCCCCAAAGTTGAATGTGATGCCTTGGGCAGTGGCAGGTTCCCTCTTTCTCGAGGTCTGGGTATCTTCTGGTGGGACTTCTTCTTTGGGTGTGGCTTGTATGAGGTGACATCTCAAGTCCCTTCTGTCTGTGCTGCTAATTGTCTGAACTAGAACTCAGGCCTCTTGACTCCCAAATCAAGGCTCTTTCCTTTTCTCCCTGATGATTATTGCCTGTATTTTGTATACCATCTGCTTTACAAAGTGCTTACCTCCCCTGGGTACGGTTGGCTGGGCAGGCGTCCTCAGCCCCTTTGGTTGGGTGGACTGTCTTGCTGTAGGGCCTACAGCCAGTGAGAGCCAGAGTTGGACCTTGATTCTAGGTCTCCCTCCTCTCCCCCAGTGGGGTTTATTCCATTCGACCATGCTGCCCTACCTCTGCCAGCTTTGGGGCAACAAGGCAGGACCCTCAGGACATCTGCTCATCTGCCTGGCCTCGATCCCCTCTACCTTTCTAGAACCTTCCACAGGGAAGACGTGTCTGCCTAAGGCCCTGTTGAACCTGAGTGGTGGACGCAACGATACCATCCCAGTGCTCCTGGACATTGCTGAGCGCACTGGCAACATGCGGGAGTTCATTAATTCGCCCTTCCGAGATGTCTACTACCGAGGTAGGGACCCTCAGGCTGGGTGGGAGGGAGGGCTTGGGGGCAACATACCAATTCTTTTGGCCATTTATCTCCCCAGACTTTCTGGGCTACCCTGAAACTGAGCTCTCCTCCTTTCCTGGATCTTAAAGGAGGGGAAAGGAATAGGTTGAAAGAGCAAAGAATGTGAATTCATCCAGTTCAGAGGCAGCAAGGATTCGAATGAGTGAATGAATTCTTGAAAAAACATTGACTTTAGTTAAGAAATTAAACTCTGCACCAAGTGTGATGCTTAGCGATGAGGTAGATAGAAAAGCAAACGTGTGTCTTCTTTTTGAGAAGGTTATATTCCTATGGAGGGAGACCACGTAGATAAGGGAGTGGTGGCCAGGGACCAAAGGGACCCAGGGCACTTTGGTCTGGAAAATTATAGGTGTGATTTGTGATCCAAAGGCCTGTGTTTCAGTCCTAGCTCAGCTGGTTACTTGCTTTGTGACCTGAGGTAAATCACTTAACCTCTTTGGGACTCAGTTTCTCATCTATTGAATGGGACAGACTAGCTGACCTCTAAGGCCCCTTCTAGACCCAAATCTATGATCCTACAGTGTGGGCGAATGGTTTAATAGCATGGTTGCTGGACTGCTTCTGGGGCTAGCCATCTTAGGAGCTCTGTGGCAAAGAGGAACAGGCCAGGCCCTCTGCCCATCCTGGCACCGCACACTGGGAACATGTAGGGGTCTGTAAGAGAATGGGGAATATAAACCCTCAGTACCCAGGACAATGCTTGATGCAAACTAAATACTTAATAAATGCTTGGTGGGTGCATGAATGAAGAGGTGGATGAATGATGTAGAGAGGTGGGCTTCAGTCCAGTATTAGGTAGCACTTATTAAAATGACCATCTTCTGTATATTATGCTCACAGCTTTTATTTCAAAACATATTCCCTCCTCCCTTACCCAACGAACCATCCATTGTAACAAAGACTGAAAAAAGGAAGGGAAAAATGCCAGTTTAGCAAAGTTAACCAACATGTTGACTGAGTCTGACAGTAGATGTACAATGAGGGGACTGCTTTCTAAGAGATCAGAACTGCCCAAGGATACAGTTGGAGGGTGTTCAGAGTAGTGAGCTTCCCATCTGTGGAGGGATCCAGGTGAAGTCTGGATGGCCGTGTGCCACAGGGTCACCATACAGGAGATTCCTTCATTGGGTGGGGAGTTGGGTTTGACCTGTAGGGTCCCTTCCTCAGGACTCTTACGGTCTGCGGTTCTCTGTTATGGGGGTGGGAAAGGAGGGCATATGAGGGGATGCTGGAATCCTGGGGTTCTTGGTGACATCCCCATTGGTCTTAGGTCAGACTGCCTTGCACATTGCTATCGAACGCCGCTGCAAGCACTACGTGGAACTCCTGGTGGCCCAAGGCGCCGATGTCCATGCACAGGCTCGAGGGCGCTTTTTCCAGCCCAAAGATGAGGGTGGCTACTTCTACTTTGGTAAAGGAGGGGGCCAGTTGAGGAGGAGGTGGGAGAGGGGTCAGATTGGAAGGCTGCTTAGCCAGACTGACTCATATCCCGCCCTGGTCATATCCCCGTCGCAAACAGAAATCATAGGTCTTCCCTCCCCTGTCAGGTGAGCTGCCCTTGTCCCTGGCCGCCTGTACCAACCAGCCCCACATTGTGAACTACCTGACTGAGAACCCTCACAAGAAGGCGGACATGCGGCGCCAGGACTCTCGGGGTAACACGGTCTTGCATGCTCTGGTTGCGATTGCTGACAACACCCGGGAGAACACCAAGTTCGTCACCAAGATGTATGATCTCTTGCTCATCAAGTGTGCCAAACTCTTCTCTGAGAGTAACCTGGAGGCTGTGGCCAATAACGATGGCCTTTCACCCCTGATGATGGCTGCCAAGACGGGCAAGATTGGGGTGAGTGGGCATAAAATGGACATTTAGCAAATGCTTTCAAGTTTGTGAAATAATTTAAGTACATAGCCCCTGGGTGCCACCTAACACAGAGCTACCCCACCAACATTCGGGGCATTTAACAGCAGCCACTCAAAACCGTGGTTCAGAAGCCCCCACCAGTGTGTTGGCTTTTACCTGCCAACCATAGAACATAGGCGGTCAAAACAGTCATTTAACCAAACAGTGTAGCAAGTTAAGTGATGATAAAAGATTTTCTTTCATCATGTGCACATGAGATTTACTTCTACAGGTATGAGGATATATACATATACATACAAACATACACATGTGTGTATGTATGTATATCTTTTTAGTCTTTGTTACAGTGGATGGTTCGTTGGGTAAAGGAATGAGAAATATATTCAGAAATAAGAGAAGTGAACACAATATATGATAGGTCACAGGTAGAGAACCCATATATATGACTGTGTCACATGGCTACTAGATGGCACAGTGGGTAGAGGACTGAATCTGCAGTCAGGAAGACCTGAGTACAAATCTAACCTTGGATATTTACTAGTTTTATGACTATGAAGCTGATTTCAGCTTTAACATTGTCCCAGTTCAGATATTCTCTGTCCTAAGGCCCCTCTCAGTCCTGACATCCCCTATTCTCAGGTCCCTCCCAGTTCTGACCCCCCTGTTCTAAGACCCCTCCCAGCTCTGACCCCCCTGTTCTAAGACCCTTCCCAGCTCTGATATCCCCTGTTCTAAGGCCCCTCCCAGCCCTGACATTTCTACGTGTCCCCCCGCCCCCCTGCTGTCACTGACTGAGTCTTATCCCGCCTCTCTTAACAGCTACTATATGCTATATTTCTGTCTTTCTGGCTCTGCTAGTGTCAGTGTTCAATGCTGCCACCTGCCGGCCCTTCCTAGTATTCTGAGCTGCCTTACTTCAACAGAGCTGTTCCCAAAAGTCACCCAGTGAACCTTAATAGAATGATGTATGCCCTTTCCCCTGAACTTCCATGAATGAGTGAATGAGCATTTATTAAACACCACATGTGCCAAGTGTTGGAGACACAACAGAAAAGTGAGACAAGCCCCTGCCCTCAGGTAGCTTACCTTCTTTTGGTGGAAGAGACAGCACCCATCGGAGTGTGATGGCCAGGGAAGGGAATTCTGTTTTGGGAACCACAGGGATGTGCCACAGGATCATAGACTGAGAGAGGTCACTGAGTCCAGCCCTTCTCTTGTCCAGATGAGGGAACTGAGGCATGGAAAGGTGTTTTTAATGACTTGGCCAGGGTCACACAAGTAATAAGTGTTTGGGGTGAGCTTTGGGTCAAGGTCTTCCCCAGTCCAGGGCCAGTCCTAGGGCAGTGCATTGACATGAGCTTTTCAGAGGCAGCGACGGCGTTGACCTGATGACCATCCTGAGAGAAAGAAGGAGAAGGAGAGGGTGAAGTCGAGTGGAATCATGGTCCCAGGGACCTTAGGATCGCAGATTTGTAACTGTAAGGAACCTTTGAGAAAATCTAACCTTTTGGGGGGATCCTTTTGGCAGTCTGATAAAGCCTGTGGTCGCCTCAGAATGCTTTAAATGCACAAATTAAACACGTAAGATTACAAACCAGTGATATTGAGATGTACTTGTCAAAACATTACACAAGTTCACAGAGCTGGTCCAACACCCTCATTTACCCCAGTGTGAACCTGAGACTTGGAAGGGCCCAGTGACTGGTCCAAGGTCATCTGGCCGGTGAGTGGCAGAGCAGGACCAGAGCCCAGGCTGCCTGACTTCCAGCCCAGGGCTCTTAGTGCTCAGACTCGGGGTCCCTGGAGCCCACCATTCACTACGGTAGCAAAGAGCAGGCATGGGGCACTTCTCCTCACTTGTCACCAAAAGCCTTAGTGTCCCCTTGGTCCATAGGGTCACAGGTCCCTTTAGGGTTCAGTACTGTTGTGGGGTCATGGATTTAGAGCTGGAAGAGACCTAAAGGTCGTTTTTACAGGTGAGGAAACTGAGGCTTATAGTGGGGAAGGGAGCTGGTCAAGGTTGCTCAGCCAGTAAATATCTGAGGCTGGGTCTGAACCCAAGTGTTCTTTGCTGTTCTGTCTAAGCCTGCGCCTTCAGCATTCACAGACAGGCTTTCCTTCTCCTCTTGTCTCTCCGTTCTCAACACTGATAGAGCCACTCACTTCTCTGACTTCCCTCGATCCTTTCTCTTTCCTCGCCCCCTCACCTCCACCCCTGATCCCTGTGATTCTTCTGATGCTGAGAGTGGCCCAATGGACGTGGTCCTCAGCAGACCTGAGAAGGCAGCCAAGGCCACTGGGAAATTGCAAGCTCTAGAATCAAAGGGCGTGGCTGTAAAGGCAGCCCACTTACTGTTACTGTGACCTTGGGCTGGTCGCTTGGCCCTCAGTTTCCATATTTGTAAAATGAAGCATAGGTTGGATGGTCCCCAGAGGCCCTTCTTCTACACTGTGAATCCAGGATTCTGGTCTGCACGTCGCCATGTCCAGGACTTTGGGGCATTTTGCCTTTCTGGGCATCAGGTTCCTTCTCTGGAAAGGAGGGCAAATAGCCCCTGGCCCCAGCACCCTCTGAGTTAGATTATAAGATAGAGGAAATCTCAGGGAAAAGGTGTATATGTGGTGAGGGCTTTTCTGGATCTGGCGTTTTATGTATGTCAGTGTTCTAAGGCCCCTCCCAGCTCTGACATCCCCTGTTCTAAGGCCCCTCTCAGTCCTGACATTCCCTGTTCTAAGACCCCTCCCAGCTCTGACATCCCCTGTTCTAAGGTCCCTCTCAGCCCTGACATCCCCTGTTCTAAGGTCCCTCCCAGCTCTGATATTCCCTGTTCTAAGGTCCCTCCCATCCCTGACATTTCCTGTTCTAAGGCCCCTCCCAGCTCTGACATCCCCTGTTCTAAGGCCCCTCTCAGCCCTGAAATCCCCTGTTCTAAGGCCCCTCCCATCCATGATATTCCCTGTTCTCGGTTTCTTTCCAGTTCTGACATTCTGTGGTGGTATTGGTGTTATCCGAAGTATTTAAATGCTTTACCACTTGAAACTAATATTTTCAGTAACATAATGAGGGTCTGATAGCCATATACTATTATGATAACCTTTTCATAATTAAGTAACAGAAGTGATTCCTGTCACTGCTTGTCCTATGGGAGAATCCAGTGTCGTGTAAGGCCCTCACAAACCACACAAGCTCCCCTGGACCTGCACCCATGGGTTTGGCAGGGATGGGAAGGGAAATGTGAGCAGGAGGTTCTGGCCACTGAACCCTCAGGTGTCCCCAGGTGACATCTCCCCTCCTCTCCCTTCCCCTTCCAGATTTTCCAGCACATTATCCGCCGGGAGGTGACGGACGAAGATGCGAGACATCTGTCCCGCAAGTTCAAGGACTGGGCCTATGGGCCTGTGTACTCTTCTCTCTATGACCTGTCCTCACTAGACACCTGTGGGGAGGAGTCCTCGGTTCTGGAGATCCTTGTATATAACAGCAAGATTGAGGTGAGCCCCTGCTGGTGCAATGGGGCTGCCTGGGGTGGGGCTGGGGCTGGGGAGAAGGGTGTTAGAATCCTGGGCATGCTGCACATTAGCTGTGTGACCTTGGGTAAGTCCTTTCTTCCCTTCCAGTCCTCGGGCTTCTTAGCATCAAGATGAGGGGTTTGAGAGTCTCCAAAGTCCTTTGTTGTTCTAAATTCTATGAACCCACTCTGTCCAAGAGCCCAGAAGGGCCTCTCTGGGCTTCAGCTCTAATGTTTTCTGGCTTAGCTGCCTGAAGCATGGACTAGAAGGTGTCTAGGGCAGAACTTGGCTCGTTAGAGTGTGACCCCCTTGGGGGCAGGGCTTGTTTTGCTTCTCCTTGTATCCCCAGTGCTTAGAACAGTATGTGGCATACAGGGGGAGCTTAATGGATGCTTGCTGATCAATTGATGGAGCAGGTATTCCTGACTCATGGAAAACAGGAGACTTCAGCTTGGTCTTGAAGGGTGGCCAGCATCTGGAGAGAGAAAAGAGAAGGAAAGGAGGGGATATTCCAGGGGCCAGGGGTTAGATGAGCGAAGGAATGGAAGCAGGAGGGTCTGAAGAGTAGTTATGTTCCACTGAGAATTCCAGTTTGGCTGGCATGTCTGACATGTGTAGGAAGACCAATGAAGTTGGGCCTTGAAGGCCAGGCAAGGAAGTGTCCCTTTCTCCTTGTCCCAACCTAGATCTCTGCAGAGCTTTAGGGAAGGGCCTGCCAGGTGGGGAAGGCCCTTGGGTCTGAATGACCCCAAGAGCTCGTCCGTCACCTCCTGGTGGATAATGTGCTGGAAAATCTGGAAGGGGAAGGGAGAGGAGGGGAGATGTTACCTGGGGACACCCTTTCCTGACTCTTCTTCCATCTCCCACTCCCCAGAACCGCCATGAGATGTTGGCCGTGGAGCCAATCAACGAGCTGCTCCGGGACAAGTGGCGGAAGTTTGGCGCCGTCTCCTTCTACATTAGTGTAGTCTCATATCTGTGTGCCATGATCATCTTTACCCTCACTGCCTACCACCAGCCCCTGGAGGGCACGGTGAGTGCAGGGGCTCCCCAATCCTCTCGGCCAGCCAAGCTTGTGGACTCATGACAGCCAGAATGGATGCTATTGGGGTTGGAAGAGGTCACTCCCGTGTGGATGAAACCTCTGGTCTTTTCAAACTAATGCTGGCTCTGCCCAAGAAACCAGCCTGGGGCAGCCCAAGCTGCTAGAGACCCCGGGTGGTGAGGGAACGAGCAAAGAAGGCTTGGAATGGTGGAAGGGAAGCACCGGAGGCCAGGGGAGCATCTGCTAGGGCAGGCTGGGGCTGCTAGGTCCCCGATGACAGGTCCACCTTTCTCCTGCCCTTTACAGCCTCCATATCTGTACAACACAACTGCTGACTACTTACGACTTGCCGGAGAGGTCATCACCCTTTCCACCGGCCTGATCTTCTTCCTTTCTAGTGTGAGTGTGAAATTCTCCTCCCTTACTCTTCTCTCCCTGACTCCTTCCCCCTTCTCCACATTTCTTCTCTCTTTGTCTCCTGCTTCCTTCTCCCCATCCTGTTCCTTGCTCTCCTTCCTTTCCTCCCTTTTTATTTTCTCTCTCATCTCCCACGCTCCTTGATTTCTCCTCCTTCCCTATTCTTTCCCCTCTTCCCTTCCCCATTTCTATGGAAGAATTAGCTTCCTCCAGAAATACAAGACCCCATTGGAGGTCTTCTGATGAAAGCTAGGTGACCATTTGTAGGGGAAACTTGAGGAAGGAAGGGCTCTTTGTCAGGTATGGGTTGAATTGGATGAACCATGAGGTTCTCTCCATGAAGAAATTTTGCAGAAGACCATGGGTTTCCCATCACTGGAGACCTTCACTGTAAGGGGTTGACCAGTTGTCCAGGATGTTGCAGAGGCAATATTCAGGTCCTTTCCAATTCTGAAATTCTGTGGTTTTCTTTTTTTCCATCTCTCTCACTTTTCCTTCTATCTCTTCCCCATCTGTACTTGAATATGGCATAATGGACAGAATATTGAACTTGGAGTCAGGAAGACCTGGGTCCCACCTTAAATACCAACTATGTGACCCTGAGAAACTTCTCTTAACCTCTCTAGCCTTCAGCTACCTCATCTATAAAATGAGGAGGTTGGACTTTAGGGACTCTAAAGTCCCTTCTATGACCCCAGCACTCAGCACGGTGCCTGGCATATTTCTTGTGTCCTTCAATCATAACCCCATTTGGGGTTTTCTTTGCAAAGATACTAGAATGTTTGCAATTTTCTTCTCCAGTTCATTTTACAGATGGGGAAACTGAGGCAGTGTGAAGTGACTTGTCCAGGGTCACACAGCTAGGAAGTACTTGATGTATAATAGGCTCTTAACAAAGCCTTATTGACTAACTGATTTCATCTCCCTTCCACAGATTAAAGACCTTTTCATGAAGAAGTGTCCAGGGGTGAATTCTTTGTTTGTTGATGGCTCCTTCCAGCTGCTCTAGTAAGTTCCAGGATGTATGTCCTTGGGCATACAATGATCTTTACTTTTGAGCATAGATAGGGATTACTGGTTAATCCAGTATTCTGGTTGACCGAGAATTGCCGTGTTCACTGCCAGTTTCCAGAGAATCAGGATGAAACACAGTACACTCCACTAGACAAAATACATTGTCCTTTGATCCAGTTCAATCCAGGTAACCCTACTGTGCGCGGGGAGTTGGGAATACCAAGACAAAAAGAAACAGAAGGAGCAGAAATGCTTTTTGTGTTAGGATCCTGCAGGGTCCTGAGACTGCCCTTCTGACCACCTATATGGTAGCTAGCTATGTGCCTCTGCCAGGAGAATGGAGGCCTTTGGAGGGCAGGAAGTGCCTTTTACTGGTCTTTGTATTTACATTATAGGTGCTTAACGAGTCCGTCCACATTTATCAAGGACTAAACATGTGCCAAGTCTGGCGGATGTAAAGAAAAAGGCTCATTGATTACTTGTTTGGGTTAATAATTGGCTAAGAATGATGATGGTGGTGGCTGGTTTTTATATACCTGTTTAAGATTTTGCTAAGCATTCTACATATGTTACCTCATTTGGTCCTCACAGCAACTCTGGTGATGGGTGCTTTTATTCACCTCCATTTTACTGAGAGGCTGGGTGAGTTGCCCAGGGTGTCACATAGCCAATAAGTGTATTAGGCAAGATTTGAACTCAGATCTTTCTGGTTCCCAAGTCCAGCGTTCCATGCACCATGCGACCTGGATGCCTTAGCGGTTCTGGATTTCAAGCACCTTCTTTTTTTTCTTTTTGGAGGGGGAAGGCAGAACAATTGGGGTTGTGACTTGCCCAAGGTCACACAGCTAGTAAGTGTTAAGTGTCTGAGGCCAGATTTGAACTCAGGACCTTCTGATTCCAGGGCTAGCACTCTATTCACTGTGCCACCTAGCTGCCCCTTGAGTGCCTTTTTTTGAGTTGTGATGGTGTGGCAACTTGAGTTCTGGTCTTGCCGTCAAGAAGATGTGGGTTCTCATCCCACTTCTGGCCTTTGCTGGCTCTGAAATGCTAAAATGGAGGATAATAATATTTCTGGGCCCTAACTCAGAGGTTGTGGTGAAACTCGGATCTTTTGCAAACCTATAGAAATGGCTGTCCTGTCATTTTTCAATCATGTCTGACTCTTCTTGACCCCTGTTGGGATTTTCTTGGCAAAAATGCCAGAGTGCTTTGCCGTTTCCTTTTCCAGGTCATTTTACAGATGAGGAAACTGAGGCAAACAGGGTGAAGTGACTTGCCCAGCTTCACACAGTTAGTAACTGTCTGAGGCTGGAAGGCTCCAGTCTTCCTATCTCCAGCCTCAGTACTCTGTGCACTCTGGTGCCACTTAGCTGCCCCTATAGAAATAGCAAGTCTTATTATGATTTCTCTAAGATTATGCGTGTTGTCCATTCAGTCTCCTTCACCACATTCCGGTGAGCAAGCAGGGGACATTTGGGAGTATGGGTAATTCCCTAAGGGGAGGAAAGGGGCAGTCAATGCCCAGATACCCACAGAACTATGGTAGAGACACACAACTTACTCTTTGAAGATGTATAGGTTGGCACCCAAGCCTTGAGCATAGGACCTGGGTTGAAACCCCAGCTTTGCTAGTGGCTCGCTGTATGACCGTAGGCAAGTAAATTCCCCTCTATGAGCCTCAGTTTACCCCCAAGAGAGGAAGCTGGACTGGGGGATCTCCAGGTCATCCCTGGCTCTTAATTCTACGAGTGGTCCATTTCCTGGGCCCAGGAGAGTGTCCTAGGCTCCCCCTGTAACCCCTTCCCTCCAATTTTTCCCTAGCTTTATTTACTCAGTGCTGGTGATTGTCTCTGCTGGCCTGTACCTGGCAGGGATTGAAGCCTACCTGGCAGTCATGGTCTTTGCCCTGGTCCTGGGTTGGATGAATGCCCTCTACTTCACTCGGGGATTGAAGCTGACTGGCACCTACAGCATCATGATCCAGAAGGTGGGATGGGAACTAGGTCTGCATGGCCATGTAGCAGCTAGGTGGTGGAGCGGTTAGATCGTCCAATAGGGAGCCAGGAAAGCCTGGGTTCGAATCCCTCCGCAGATACTCCCTAGCTGTGTCACCCTGAACCAGCCACTTCCCCTGTGTGGGCCTCAGTTTACCCAACCCCCAAATGAGGCTGATACTAATAACCATAGTTCTTATTATCTGTCCCTGGGTAACTCACTGAATGGGACAGTGTAGCAGAAGCACCCAGTTGGAGGAAGGGGAGGCAAACTTTGTCTCCTCTCTTTCCCTTCACGTCCTGGCTGGGCATCTCAGATCCTGTTCAAAGACCTTTTCCGTTTCCTGCTGGTCTATCTTCTCTTCATGATTGGCTACGCTTCAGGTAAGCTCTGGGTTGTCAGGTGTGATTTGAAGGATGGGGACCGTGTGGGGACTGGCTCACCTTCCAGTTGGCATGTTCTAATGGAACAGGTCAGAGGGCCTACTTTCAAATCCTGACTCTGCCCATTTTCTGTCTCTGTGACCCTGAGTAGGCCATTTAATTTCTCCGTGCCTCAATTTCCCTATCTGTAAAATGATTTACAATCTGTAACTTGGATGTCATAGCATCATAGATTTGGAGATAAGAGTCACTAGTCTTATTTCCCTCATTTTGCTGATGGAAAAACCAAACAGTGAATGTCTCAGTCTTCCAAATCCTAAACCCTAATGTTGGGACTGAATTGAATGTCTTCTAAGGACTGTCGCAGTTCTAAATCTGTAACCTTTAGGTCAGTGGTATCTGTTATATGTGCCGCCCACTTAGATTGTCCCTCTTGGCCGGCTAGAGAATTTCAGTGAGAAGCCAAGGGCTTAGGGCTGGTCTAGTCTCCCCCTCTGGGAATTCTGGGCATTTGTAAGCTCCAGAGACCCCCAGGAATGACCTGGCAGGTCCCCTGGAACTGTAGTCACTGGTTCTTACCCATTGCTCCCCCAGCTCTGGTCTCACTGCTGAACCCATGCAGCATAGTCTGTGATGAGGACCACACCAACTGCACAGTCCCCAGCTACCCGTCCTGCCGGGACAGCCAGACCTTCAGCACCTTCCTCCTGGACCTCTTCAAGCTGACCATCGGCATGGGCGATCTGGAGATGCTGAGCAGTGCCAAGTACCCCGTGGTCTTCATCATCCTGCTGGTCACTTACATCATCCTGACCTTTGTGTTGCTTCTGAACATGTTGATTGCCCTCATGGGGGAGACGGTGGGCCAGGTGTCCAAGGAGAGTAAGCACATCTGGAAACTCCAGGTAGGGAGAGCTATTGGAGCCTGACCCTTGGGCTGTGGGAGTCAGGAGATCCGGACCTGAGAGTCTGAAGCCTGGGCTTGGGGGGGGGGGCGTTGGAGGTCTGGAACCTGGGCCTCAGGAGTGATGGACCTTGAAAGTTTGGGGAATTGCAGCTTGAGAGTCTGAAGATCTGGGTCTTGGGAGTCAAGAGAACTGGGCCTGAGAGTCTGGAGGCGTGGGCTTAGAAATCATGAGCAGTATGGTTAGTTGGAGAGGATTTTAGAGACACCCTCTCTAAGGGGCCATTCTTGGGGTCTTGGAAGTCCGCTGAACCTAGGATTCTAGAGACCTGGATTCTAGTGCTGCCTCAGCCACTAACTTGCTGTGTCCTTCTTTCTCTCAACTCCAAAGTGGGCCACGACCATCTTGGACATTGAGCGGTCTTTCCCGGTGTTTGTGAGGAAGGCATTCCGCTCTGGGGAGATGGTCACTGTGGGCAAGAGCTCAGATGGCACACCAGACCGGAGGTGGTGTTTCAGGTAACTGCTCTTCCCTGCTGCCGCCAGGGCAGCCTATGGGGGACCTGGCTGGGAAAATCTGCATTGCACATGCCTGGGTCAGGTCACCATGTTGCCCCACCATGACGCTTTCTGTTCATTTGTACTTTCTGCTGGGGGAGAAGAGTGAGCTTACTCTCTTCCCTGACCCACAGTCCTCAGGCTAAACTCCAAGATAGTGGTCTCACCATCTTATAAGAGATACCTCTCTTCCCCACCCCACCCCTTCCCCATTCCCTACAGCATTAACATTTGTGAAATTACCTGGTTGATGGAGTCCTTTCTCTTCAACCAGCTAAGTTCCAATAAAGGCCTAGAACTTCATAAATTTGTCTCCCTTTCAGCTCCCAAAACTCTGATCCTATGATATATACTGTGAAGTTCAAGTTACTTTTTCTGTGAACCAGTCAGTCGATCAACATTTATTAAATGCCTATTGTGTGCTAGGCACTGTGCTAAGCACTGGAGATACAGAAAGGGACCAAAAAAACCCCAACAGCCCCAACCCAGTTCCTGCCCTCAAGGAGCTTACAATTTAATGGGGGAGACCACATGCTAACAACTATGGACAAACAGATAAATAAGAGATAATTAACAGAGGGAAGGCACTAGAATTAAGAGGGGGTGGGGAAGGCTTCCTGCAAAAATGGGAATTTGGCTGGAATTTAATAGAAGCCAAGGAAGCCAGGTGGTAGAGACAGGAGGGAAAGCATTCCAGGCGTGGGGGGACAACACCCAGAGCTGAAAGATGGCATGTCTTGGTCGTGGACCAGCCAGGAGGGCTGAAGACTGTATGGTGGGGAGTAGCGTGTAAGAAAACTAGGAGTGGAGAAGGGGGTCTAGGTTAGGAAGGGCTTTGAATGCTGGCACTTTTTATATGTGGTCCTGCAGGCAATAGGGAGCCATTGAAGGTTATTGAGCAGGGGAGTGGCCTGGTCAGATTTATGCGTTAAAGGAATCGCTTTCATGGCTGATGGAGAATGGAGTGGAGCAGGGGAGAGACCTGAGGCAGGCAGACACCCCCCCTCCCTGTGCCATCACTTTTGTGTTGGTTTTTGTTGTGAAATCATTTCAATCATATCTGACTCTTCATGATCCCATGTGGGGCTTTCTTGGAAAAGATTGTAGAATGATCAACATTTCCTTCTCCAGCTCATTTTACAGATGAGGAAACTGAGGCAAACAGGGTGAAGTGACTTGCCCAGGGTCACACAGCTAGTAAGGGTCTGAGGCTGGATTTGAAGTCGGGTCTTCCTGACACCGGGTCTATCCCCAGCACCCTCCAGCTGCCCACCCCAATCGCTGATGTAATTTATTACTAATTACACCTTTATTTTCACTGAAATTTGTTTTCCTTTGTAATCCTATACATTTTATCTCATGCATTTAAAACCATGAGAAGAGTGGCATAGGTTTCAACAGACTTTTCCAGGGGGATCTTGAAAAACATATTTAAAAAAAATTTGTTCACTCCAGTAGTATTTGACCATGTTGGTTTTCTTTTTCTTTTTAAGTGTATTGGTGTTCGTTCCTCTTTTAGTTCTATCAAAATGCAGTGCAAGTATTAGGCTCCTCTGTGTGCCAGGCCTGGGGCTGAGTGCTGAGGGAGACCACGTGCACATGTATCAATGTACCTACAAGACACGTAGGGCCGCTGGGTCATTTGGGCAGCGCAGCATTAGCAGTTGTGGGGCTCCGGAAAGGTCTTCACATCAGTGACTTCCCCCCATCAACACTTCCTTGTAACAGAGAAATGAGCAACAGAAATCAGTGCCTTGGTTGTTAGATGACACATGCCCCTTGCTGTCCCATAGTTCACCACCCCTGGGTCTGGAGGAGGCCATTGTGCTTAGGGAAGGCAGAGTGGACGTGTGGCCTAGTGGAAAGATTGGAGTCAGAGGCCTGAGCTTCATTTGCTTGCTCCCTCTGTTGGCTTTGGCTTCCTTATCTGTGAAGTGAGAAAGGGGAGTCCAAAGGCCCTTCCTGCTCCCAGACTAGCCCTCTGGTGCAGAAGGCTTTGCCCTCACCCCCTGTGGAGCCTGAAAGCCCTTTATAACTGCCCCTCCCCCACCAAGACCTTGCCAGTCTCCCCATACCTTACTCCTCTCCATGTACCCTGTGATATCCTTAAATATGATTCTGTCAATATGAGACTCCATCTCTCAGCTCCAAGTGTTTCCACCAGCTGTGCCTCTGCCAGGAGCACCCTCCCTCCTTGTCTCTGCCTCTAAGTCTCACCTGAAAGAAACCTTTCTCTCTTCCCCCTCAATTCCAATGCCTCTGAGACTGTCCCCATACCCACCGCATATATCTGGTTTGTGCATGTGGACTCCCCCATTCCATCGTGACCTTCTTCAATCAATCAATAAACATTTAGTAAACAATCAATAAACCTTTGTTGGGGTTGGCTAGGTGGTGCTGTGAATAGAGCATCAGACCTGAAGTCAGGAAGACATGAGTTCAGATCCAGCCTCAGACCCCTACCAGCTGCAGAACCCTTGGCTTGCTTGTCTCAGCTCCTCAGCTGTAGCCCCAAACTCCCAAGGCTGTTGCTAGGATCAGATGAGATGCTGTTTGTAAAGTGCTTTGCAAACCTTAACACTGTTTTTCATAGGATCTTGGGAAGAATTGTCTGAGGTGGGCACTGGCCCTAGAGGAGGAGGGAGTTGCTTTTGGACGAAGAGGGAGGAGAAACAAGTGGGTCCTCACTCTTTCATTCTGTTCTGGCCTCCTAGAGTTGATGAAGTGAATTGGTCTCATTGGAACCAGAATCTAGGCATCATTAATGAGGATCCAGGCAAGAATGAGACTTACCAGTACTACGGTTTCTCACACACTGTGGGCCGTCTCCGCAGGGGTGAGTATGGTGGGGATGAGGAGACAGGAAGGAGGAGAGGAGGAAAGGGAAGGGGAAGAGGGGAGCAGGGAGGGGAAAGAAGGGAAGGGGAGGGGAGATGGAGGCTGGGAAGGAAGGAGGGAGAAGGGGAACTTTTTCTGACTTCATTTCCTGGTGCAGGGATAAGCCCCAAAGTCTGGAATTCTGATCTTCCCTATCCCACTGTCCCATTGGGCAGTTCTGCTCCCTCTCTGGCCATCAGCTTCTATATCAAAGGGGACTAGATCAGGCATTTTTAACTTGGGGTCCACAGACCTTCCCCCCAAGCAGTTCATGGATAGATTTCAGGGAACTTGGATGGGAAAAATGACATCATTATTTTCACTGACTAATCCTCTGTCTTTTCTTTTATACATTTAAAAACATGATGCTGAGAAGAGGGACAAAGGCTTTGCCAGACTCTGCCAAAGGAGTCTGGGACAAAAATGGGGAAGAACTTCTGGTCTAGAGCATCACTGGGATCTGTCATTCTTAGTTCTCAGGCCCCTCCCAGCTCTGACATCCCCTGTCCAGAGGCCCCTCCCAGCTCTGACATTCTCTGTTCTAAGGCCCCTCCCAGCCCTGACATCCCCTGTTTTAAGGCCCCTCCCAGCTCTGACATACATCCCCTGTTCTCAGGTCCCTCCCAGGCCTGACATCCCCTGTTCTAAGGCCCCTCCCAGCCCTGACATCCCCTGTTCTAAGGCCCCTCCCAGCCCTGACATCCCCTGTTCTAAGACTCCTCCCAGCCCTGACCTTCTGTGTCCTGATGTCCATTACATTTCTAACATTCTGTATTTTAACCTTCTAAATTCTAAGTCTTGACATTTTGTGTTCTAAGGTATCACCCAGCTCTAACATTCTGTGTTCTAACATTCTAAGTTCTAAGGTCCCTTCTACCATTATATTCCAAGTTCAGGGTTCTTGTGTTCTGTTCTCTTAAATTTACATTCTACATTCTTCCAATTCTAACATTCTGTGGATCTATGAACAAACAACTTAGTTGAACTCTGGCTTCGAGCCTGGCCTTTTGCACTCTTCTTGGCTGGGTCCCCCACGATCCTCTGAAGATCCCTTGCATTTCCCTTTTTGGAGAGATCCCATTCTTCTCCCCCTTCCAGGAAGCCCTCCCCCATGTGTGTTCTTCCTACAGATCGCTGGTCTGTCGTGGTGCCCCGGGTTGTTGAGCTGAACAAGAATGCCCATTCGGAAGATGTGGTCGTGCCACTGGATCATGTGGGCACTTCTGCTGCTCCTGCTCAAACACAGAGTTACCCCCATCACTGGAGGACAGAAGATGCCCCACTCTAGTGGGGCCCTGGGAGCCCTGGGGAGGGGCCCAACCAGGAACTCAAGCGTCTGCCATGGCTGATTGGCCTAACTTGTTGGCTCCAGCTAGCCCTCACTTTCTCCCTGGATAGTCTGCATCTTGGAACCCTCTTTGTGCCAGCCTGGGGTTCACCAGCATTTCCAAAGGAATCTCCGACTGATGGTTTCCTGAGTTTCCTGGCCCTGAATAAGCCTTTTTTAAATGCCAGAGATGCCTGTATGAAGCGAGGTCTAGCTATGCCCTGCCTTGGAGGGAGTGGGGTGTCAGAGTGTTGAGTTGGTATCATCTCTGGCAGAATCATCTGGAGACCATGTGCAAGATCAGACCATGGTACAGGGGAAAGAAAGCTGAACTTGGGGAATCCATGTTTGCTCCCTGGCTCTGGTCTTTTCTATCTGTGTGACCTTGGGCAAATCAGTTCCTATCCTCAGGTTCTCCTATAAAATAAGGGCATTGGGCTAGATGACCTCTAAGGTCCCATCCAGCTGTAAACCCCATGAGCCTATGACCCTCTTGTTCACTTATGAACCCTGACCCATGTTCACACTCCCACTAGACCCTGGGCATAACAGGTAAGGTCAGGCTAGGAAAAGAAGGTGAATGGTTTGAAGTAGAGGTCGGAGATGAAAGGCTCCCAGCCTCTTTGTCCCTGGAACAGCCTTCTCTCACTCCCGTGGAGTTCTTCAGGTCAGTATGATGTGGCCAGTAGAGAAGGGGCACCTTGTCCCCCAGTCAGCTACAGGGAGGCACTTCCCACCCCTGCCTTGGCCATGGTCAGACTCTCATTCCATTATTTATTTGTTCTTTTTTAGCTCAGGAAGAAAGTTCATGGCTAGAGGGCAGGGTAGTTGTGCCCTCCATGGAGGCCTCAGAAAATCTTCCCAGCCCCAGGGCCCAGCCTGGTCCTGCTGGTACCAATCCCATGTCCCAGTGTCCACCTGCCAACATGGTACCAAGCGCCAGGGAACTTCAGAGAGCAAGGAGTATGTCCTCTGTTTATTCTGTATGATGGTTGGGACAGTGTGGGGAGGTGCTCAATAAATATTAGTTTATGATGTTGGTAATGTTGGTGATGGTGGTGGTGTGATAGGGAGAGGGATGGGAATGGGGAGTGGGCTGACAATGATGGTGCTGGGGATGAGAATGATAACTGGGATAATGAGATGGAGATGGAAGCATATGATGGGAGTGGGCATTTGGGATGAGAACTGGGACAATGGGGATAGGATGTGGAAGAATGGGTGGTAGAAATGGGGATAACAACTGGAATGATCAATGTTGGTGATGAGGATGAGGATGGTAAATGGGACAACGGAAGGGGTGGATGGGAACTAGGGTGCTGGTGGGTGCTGGTGGATGCTGGTGATCTTTTAAATCCTTAGGGCTCCAGACGATTAAGATTGTAAGATGAAGATCTGCACGGGAGAGGACATTTCCTCCCTGGGACTTCTCTTTACTAATAAAATCACAGATCTGGAGCTTAGATCCACAAGGAGCTTAGATTAGACTTTCTAATGCACTTCATTTTATAATGAGGAAGCTGGGTCTGGAGGACAGAAAATGGAAGAGTTAAGGTTCGAGTCCAGAGCCTCAATTTTTAATTAAATCTTAGTCCTTTCCACTGTACCAGGCTGACTTTCCATGTTTTCTGTATTGTGTCTGTATGATATAGAATGATACGCATATATGCAGATTTATATCTGTGTATAGGGGCATATACATGTATATATGTGCCTGTCTTTTTGTTACTGTTTTCAGTCACGTCTGACTCTTCATGAACCCATCCGGGGTTTTCTTAGCAAAGGTGCTAGAGTGACTTGCCATTTCCTTCTCCAGCTCATTTTACAGATGAGGATATGAGGCAAACAGGGTGAAGTGACTTGCCCAGAGTCACACAGCTATTAAGTGTCTGAGGTCATATTTGAAGTCATGAATATGAGTCTTCCTGTTCTAAGCCCAGTTCTCTATTCACTGCACCACCTAGCTACCCATGCCAATTTTTATGTGTCTCTAAATTTATTTGTGGATGTATAAGCCTGTATCTCTCTCTCTCTCTCTCTCTCTCTCTCTCTCTCTCTCTCTCTCTCTCTCTCTCTCTCTCTCTTTCTCTGTCTCTCTGTCTCTCTCAGTCTCTGTCTCTGTCTCTCTGTCTGTCTTATATGTATGCTGAGGAGGAAGATTAATAAAGGTGAGTAATATCCATCCTGGGGCTTGCCTGGGATTACCAGGAGTCTGATTCACCCCTTTCCCACATGTGGGTGACTCTATCAACCCACTTCTCAGATCCCATATCTTGGGGCTTCCCAGGACTGTTTCTGATTACTAGGGTTATCCAAGTGATTGAATCTCCCAGATATTCTTGGGATCTGCTCTTGGGTCCTGATTTTCTAATCTAGCTCCCAGAAAAATGATTTTGGCTGGAGCTGTGTCTGAAATCTTCCCCCTGAGGCATAGGTTGGGGGCTAGGTGGAGACTGTAAATGGTCATATTTTCCTAATGAGTGTAAAAGAGTAAGCACCAGGCATTTTCCTGATGAGAATCTCATTATCCACATAGGAAAAACTAAGCAGGTGAAGAATGCCCAGTGTTAAGCTTATGACATGCATTTGGAAGGACAAATCACAGAGCTTGACCATCAGTCTGTGTATTGTGGACCAATGATGGTGCCATTGGAGAATGAGCCAATGAACAGGAAGAGGAAGCTGGATGGGATTGCTTTGGGGAAATTGCAGTTGTTCTAATGACTCTTAACTCCCTAAAGCCAATATGTCTTTTTAAAAAACTGAATTTTTCTTGCTGTCCTCAGTTTTTACATAACCTTCGTTTCCAAATATATCTTGTTTCACTCCTGCCTCTGTCCCTGGTTAACAAAGGAAAACAACAGGTAAAAGAAAAGCAGTTCAGCAAAACCCATCAGTCAACCAAGAAGCAATTATTAAGCACCTACTGTATATGAGACACTACTAATTGCCAGGAATGCAAAGAAAGGCAAACACAGCCCTGCCCTCAAGGGACTCAGTCTAATGGGAAAGACAACATGTAAATACTTTAGGTACAAACAATGCTTAGTAGAAATTAGGGGTAGTCAACAGAAAGAAGGTACTACATTAAGGGGGACCAGGAAAGATTGAACTGAGTCTTGAAGGAAGCCAGAGAGAAGAGTAGTCTAGGCATAAGGGACAGTTGGTGGAAATGCCTGGACTTGGGAACTGAGTGTCTCGCGTTGGGAACAAGGAGGTATCATGGATCAGATGATGTGTGAGAAGATGGGAAAGGTAGGAAGGGACTAGATTTTGAAGGACTTTGAAAGGCTCTTGAAAGGTAATTTTATATTTGAACCTGGAGGAAATGGGAACCAGTGTTTTGTTTTGTTTTTTTAATAGGGAAGTGACATGTCAGCTGAGCTTTAGAAAGACCCATCTGGTAGCTAAAGTGAGACTGAAGTGGACAGAGAGACTAACTAAATAGGATTATGTAGTCCAAATGGATTATTTTGCAATCGACCTGCCTCAGACTGGTGGCTATGTGAGTGTACATGAGAGATGTCATGATAGTAAAAACAAGACTTGCTGACACGTTGGATGGGAAGAGGGAGGAGGGAGCGGAGGGAGAGAAGTCACACATGATGCCCAGTTCCCAAGCCTGGATGACTAGTAGGAGACTTTGACAGGGATAGGGAAATTAAGAGGAGAAAGTTTTAGGGGAATTATAATGAGTTCAGCTTCGGGGATGTTGAATTTGAGATGCCCATGGGATACCCATTTTAAGATGTCCAAGAGGCAGTTGGTGATGCAAGACTGATGCTCAGGAAAGAGGTTAGGGCTGGATATACAGATTTTGAAGATACAGGAAAAGTAATAATAAGGAGCTGGGTGAGATGGTAGAGAGGGGGAAGGGAAGAAGGCAGATGCAATGTGTCACCTCCCCAAGGAAGAGAGGGAGGTAAGACCGAGCTTTTAATGCCAACATATTCTGGTGATGGCATATGCCTTCAAGTCATGGGATGCCAGAGTATGTGAAGGATTCAAGCTGAAGGTCATTCCGAGCACAAATTAGAAACACATGGTAGGTAGGAGCAGTCTGCAACACATTCCCAGTTGATAATGGTGGACCTTGGTGAACCAGTCACCATCCAATGCAATCTCTACAGCCATCCTTTCAAGGAAGATCAGAGATGGACTTAAGAGGGAAGCACTCCACTCCTTGTTCAACTCTTTCATTTTACAGAAGAGGGAACTGGAACTCAGAGAAATAAACTTACACAAGGTCTAGTAGCAGAGCTAGGATGTGGGTTCAAGTTCACCCTCTTCCCTGTATACTGACTGTGACCCTAGCCCAAAATCCGAACCTCTCAGTGCCCCAGATCTCCAAGCCTCAGAGGTGTGTCCTCTGCATTGGTAGAAGGAATTCCCTTACCTGGAGTTCCCTAAATAGATGAAACCACAAATCTTATAGTGAAAAAAAAAGCCAAACCTAATGGGGAGTGTGATCCAATAGAGATGGGACCGCAAAGTCAGGAAACCCTGGGTTCAAGAACTGTCTTTGATGGGTCCTGGCCATATGACCCTGGGGCAAGTCACCTCTCACATCCTCTCTTGTTCAGGAAGCTCTCCAAGGCTTGAAGTAGCAGAACCCTCACCATTGCGTATTGATAAAGGGAGTCCTCTCCCACCGATGAAATCACAAATCTGCCATTCTCCCTGCCCCAACCTTGCTACCTTGGTGCTAAGCTTTATTATTTCTTTACTGATAAAGGATGAACAGCATCGAGCACTGCCTTAGAAGTCTTGCTTCTAACACCTACTCCCTCTGACTTTTGACAAGTTAAAACGTCCTTGCGCCTCATTTGTAAAGTAAGTGTGTGTGTGTGTGTGGGGGGGGTAGGGTGAAGGCTAGACTACATGTCTCTGAAGTGCCTTCCAACTCTGAATACTCTATCCTAGGAAAATATCTTTGGTGCCTCCTTTAAATTTCAGTGCCCACAGGGCAAAGCTCCATTTACCTAACCTTAGATACAGCTCTGTTGATTGGTCTGAGCTGGCATCTAGCCACCAAGTGATTTGAGAAGTAGTTGTTCGGGGTCTTTGGAGGGCACCTGAGCCTGACTTTTTTTCTGGGGGGGGAGGCAGGCAGGTGGGGCCCTTTGGAAATGGGGAAGAAAGACACTTTCTTTAGAAGGAGGATGACTACCTCCCCTGACACTTTTCCAGTTGAAGGGGGCAAACAGAGACTGGCAGCTTCCATTCACAGCCTTCCTTCTTACCTTTATTTAAATAGATTGTGGTGTGTGTGTGTGTGTGTGTGTGTATTTAATAATGATAAAGCCGTTGTATGTCATATTTGACAGGGGGGCTTTTTCTCTCCCTCTCTTCCAACTTTAAAGCATCAGAGGGGAGTAATTAGTGTTACCCAAGTCAAAAAACAAAAGGAGTGCATCAGAAGAGACAGCCTTAAGAACCTCTCAGCTTCTCATTGAACAATTGCCTCTTCTGGCCGTGAATAACTCATTATTACCACTCATGTTATTATTGTTTTAGGTGAATGCCTGGGATTTTTTTTTTATCAAAAGCAATTTTAAACCAGGCTGCTAATCTCCCCCAAATGCTTTCCCCTACATTCAGAAAGCCATAATGTTTCCTTTCCTCTAAAAACCATTCTGTGCCTGTTGCCGGGATCATAAGTGGGATTCTAATGATTTCTGTCGTTCAGTTCCTCGGGTTAAATGCCTGAGGTCTTCTCTCTTTCACTGGATTCTTCTTCCTTGGATTATTATTAGGATTCTTTCTGACTTTCCTATGTCACAAATTACACTAAATAGACAAAATCTGTTCGGAGGGGTTTCCTCTCTTTCTCCCTGCCTCCTTAAAAAAATATAGCCAAGTCTTTGGGGGCAAACAGGAAGAAACTCCTTTGTTCAACCAAGCTCTAAATCAGGGAAGACAAAGGAGGAATATTGGAGCTGGAGGAGGAGAGGTGGGGTCTTGGGGTAGATGGAGAGGGAGGAGGCTCAGGGAGGGCAGGCTAGGAATCAGAAAGAGATTGAGGGCTGGAGGGAACTGAGAACAGGGGATGTCAGGGCTGGGAGGGGCCTCAGAATAGGGGATGTCAGGGATGGAAGGGGCCTCATAACAGGGGATGTCAGGGCTGGGAGGGGCCTCAGAATAGAGGATGTCAGGGATGGAAGGGGCCTCAGAACAGGGGATGTCAGGGCTGGGAGGGGCCTGAGTGTAAAATGCCAAAGGCAGGGTCAACCTTAGAATGGAAGATGTTAGCACTGGATAAAACCTTCCAGATTCTCTACTCCAGGGGTTCTCAACCTTGTCTTGTGTTATGGATCTCTTTGGCAGAGGCTAGTGAAGCCTATGAACCCTTTCTCAGAACAATGGTGTGTTTCCTACATTCACAATAAAACAAAATGCTAAATTTCAGTTAGAGATGAGTAAAAAGTAGTCTTTTTCTCATTCAGGTTCATGGACCCCCTGGCACCTGTCCACAGCCTTAGACATTGGGTATGTCATTGTGGGCAAGTTACTTAAACCTTCACAGACTGTTTCCTCATCTGCAAAATGGATAGATCATAATAGTACCTCCTTTCTAGGGTGGTTGTGAGGCTCAATTGAGATATTTATAAAATGTTTGCAAACCTTAAGGCACCTTATATATAGTTGGCATTATTAATATCATTGTTAATTAATAATATAATTCATATTATTGTCATTGCTTGGTGTCACACAGGTAGGTTGGGGGATTGAACACAGGTCCCTTGACTTCAGAGTTAGTGCTCATTTTTTAATAATCTCTCACACTGAACACTTTTGAGACTCACTGGCCTTGCGTAGTACTGTGGATAAGTGGATTATACCCATTTGCCAAGTGAAAAAAACAGGCCCAGAGATCCTAGATTAAATCCTAATCCTGGGCTCTTTATGCCAAACCGCATGACCCTCTTTGGGAATTCACTAAGAAGCCTTTGGTTGCCACTTTCTGCACCTTAGAGACCCTCTCAGTTCAGAGGCTTCTTGGATTTCCCCAAAGCTCTGGCCATGGGCAGGATTCTAGATAGGGGTCCGGGAACACTTCCAAAGTTAGCCACCAGGTGTCGCTGTGGCTACACAGAGCTATTGTCCCAGAGACGTAGAAATGATCATTTTCTCTGACCCTTTCCCATGAAAACGGAAATCTCATAGAGGGGAAATGATTTTCCTTGGGTCACTCAAGTATTAAAGGGGCTTGATCCCCACTCCTATTACTCCAGCGAAGGCCATTCATAGACCATAGGGGGAGCCAGGGAAAGGATGGAAGGATGGAGACTCAGTTTCCTCATGTGCTAAATGGAGTGACCTCTGAGGTCTCCTCTAGTTTTCAATCTATGGTCCAGTGACCTCTTTGAGTCTCAGTTTCCTCATCTGTAAAATGGACCTCTAAATCTGTGATCCTCCATGGGGTGGTTAGATGGCACAGTGAATAGAGCACCAGCCTTGGAGTCAGGAGGACCTGAGTTCAAATATGACCTCAGACACTTAACACAAAAAACTAGCTGTGTGACCTTGGGCAAGTCACTTAACCCCAATTGCCCTACCTTCCCCCCTCCAAAAAATAAAAAAAAAATAAATCTATGATACCCGGACACTTAAAATTCCTCTTAATCCCTGATCCACTATCCTCCCCCCATTGATGGAGAATTCCTTGAGGGCAGGGGGCTGTCTTGCTCCAGCCCACCCAGCCTTCTGCCCCCTAACCCTGTCCCTGTCCTCCCCCGTGCACAGTAGATAAAGGATGACCTAGGAGGCTGTGAGTGATTTCATTTCCCTGGGGAGTTTCACAGGAGCAGGAGGTATGGGAGGAGATCAGAGATTGTCAGCAGGTACTTCACCCACAGGAGTTCTGACCTGGGAGTCAAGGGACCCTGGTTTGAGTTGAGCAGCCCTTGGAGGGTCTCAGCTTTATCCTTCTGTTTGTCAGACTATGAGCTAGAAGGGGCTGTAGGGCCTATCTACATCCAACCCTCCCCTTATTTTGCCCAAGAGAAAGTGAAGTTTAAAGGCAGAAACCAACTTTCCCAAGGTCACACAGATTGTTAGTGTCAGAGCTGGAGATAAGCTCCTAGGTCTCTAATGGTAAGACATTTGTCACTCCATCCATAAAATAAGGGTATCCCAGGATCATGGATTTAAGGCTGGAGGGGCCTCAGAGATCATCTAGACTTGGAAGTTTCTTAAACTGCTTCTTACAGATCCCCAAGAGGTCCAGGGATAGATTTCAAGACTTAGATAGGAACCCCCCCCCCATAATAATAGCTATAGCTAGCATTTCTATTACACCCTAAGGTCTGTACATCTCATGTGATCCTCACAAGAACTCTGGGAGGTAGATATCATTATCCCCATTTTTACACATGGGGAAACTGAGGTAAGATGTGTACTACTTTGGGGGTTGGAAGATCTGAGTTCCAATCCTATCTAGGCTCCTTACTATCTGTGTGGTCAGTCACAGGGTAAGTCACTGCCTCTCTGGCTGAACTAAGATCTCTGGAACCAGAGGTTGAGGGTAGCTCCAGGGAAGATGCTCAGCCTGGCAGGGCCCTTTGGACTTCTGTCTACAGGCAACCTCCTCCTGCCCCTAACCTTGACCAGATCTCTTTTGTCCATCTATAGTTACATGTATGCCTGCTCCCCTACTCTTCTCCATCAATGGTAAGCTGCCTGAGGGCAGAGACTCCCTCCTTTTTATCTTGATCTTCCTGGGGCTTGGCACCATAGAATCACAGCATCAGATCTGGAGCCAGAAGGGACCTCAGAGGCCCAGGAATGGTAAAAGACAAATAAAACCACATGAGGAGAGCTGGCAGAGAAGCTGGGTTCTCTGGACTCTCAATCCAGAATTCTTCTCACCACCCCATGGCATATAAGGCTTCTATCATTTCCCCTCCTGTGGTGCTGTTCCCTCCAATCACACCTGGCAATCCAGAACTCAGTTTAAATGCCTGTCAACTGACTGACTGATCCATTTGGAATTGGATGAGACCTTAAAGAACTCGTTGACTCTGCATTTTATAATAATAAAATTTGCTTAACTGCTTTCAAACTGCTGTTCAAGTATTTAATCTGATCCTCACTAGAGGGAGGTAGTGCTATTATTAAACCCATTTTACAGATGAGGAAACTGAGGCAGAAGTGACTTACCCAGGGTCACACAGCTAGGAGGCTCTGAGGCTAAATTGGAACTCAGGTCATTCTGCCTCTATCCACTTCCATACCTAGCTGCCATTTTACAGGTGAGGAAACAGGTCCAGAGTGGGAAAGAGAGAGATCTTGTCCAAGGTGCCAAAGCTAGTAAGGAGATGAGCTGGTATCCAAAGCCAGGTGCTCCGGCTCTTGTCACTACAAGGGGCAGCATCCCTGAAGTGAAGGGGGAGGGTGTCTCCTCCCAGCCCTCTCTCTAACCTCCCCGACAGACGCTGCGATCTAGCAGAGGGAGGGGAAGGGAGGGGGCGCCTGTCACGGGAGGGAGCGTCGGGAGAGGAGTAGCATTTATTTTTAGATAAATTTAAAGCCTAATTTGTGAGGCTAATATCAATCAAACTGAGCGATGGCGAGGCCTCCCAACCCCCTCCCCTCCGGGTCTGCCTCCCTCTAGCTCCTTTCTCCTAAGTCACTTCTCCCTACACAGTTCCTCCCTCTCGGCTGGGCGCTTCGCAGTGCCAGCCCCCCCTCACTCCCACGGCACCTTGCCTCCAGGCAGAGGGCTCCTCGCCCTCGGGCCTCCTCCTCGCGGGCCTGGCTGTATTTTGCGAAACTTCTGCATCATTATTCTAAGGCCAGTAGGCATTTGCTAGGGGTTCGGGACCGTTCCTTTGAAGGGCACGCCCCGCTCGGCCTCGAGGGAGCTTGCGCCCAGGTCCCCAGCCGCCGAACCGCGGTCCGTTTGGAATCAGGGGTTCTCCGCAATTTACGAACTTGAACGTGGGATAAAGAGGAAGCGGGCAGAGGGACTGGGATGGGGTGGGGGAATGCTCGAGAGAGCAGAGGGCTGAGTCTAAAGGATCTTCCTCCTCCCCATCCGGCTGCGACCAGGCCAAAGGGACCCTCATCTGCCCCAAGCCCCATCCCGCCGGCTGGAGAGAAAGGCAGAGGCAGCACCGCCCCCACCCCCATCCCCGCCTCCCCTAGTCTCGGCCGCGGTCCACTGAGAATCTCAGGCTCTCACTTAACCCTCGTGCCAACAATTTGGAGAGCAGAGGCATTCAAGAACGCGTTTGGCAAAACCGACACAGGTCTTCTTCCTCCTCACAGCCTCTCCCAAAGCATCTCTTCATTGGACCCGTCCTCCCCTGCACGGGTTAAAGAGGCAGGAAGGGAAGAAGCACACCTCCTCCCCCAACTCCCTCCCTGCTCTGGGGGCGCAGGGCAACAGTGTTCCATCTTGAAGCTGGGGATCCGGGGTGGGGGCGCGTACTTCACTTCAGTCTCTGAATCTGGCAGCGGGGATGCCCGAGGGCAGAGGGCGGAGTACCTCAACTGAGGGCAGGTTACACCCCTCTCCCTTCCCACCACAGGCCATCTCTCCCTCTGGAGTCTCAATTAAGCCAAGGTCCACATTTCCCCACTTAAAGACCGTTGGGAGTCTCTATAAACCACATCGTCCACCAGCTAAAAGGCTTTTGCAACACACTGTGGGATCATTATCCCACGGAATAGGAATCTAGCTGAGGCAGGGGCTGGGCTGGGGCCTGAGATAGAGAAAGAAGCCATTAACACTGCTCCTCACTCTGCTGAGTCCCCCTTTCCCCCAGCTGCAAATCGACTTTGGGCCAGATTCAGTCTGACCTTATTTCCTTGAAAAACAAAAACAACCCCCCCACCAAAAAACCCCCAAACCCCAAACCAACCAACTAGAAAAGTCCAAATAGGGCTCCAGCACCCTCAATCACTACCCTCCCCATATAGTATCTGTCAGTTAGGGGGCAGATATTTTTCTTCCAGATGTCCCATCCACCATCTGGGCAGGCTGTATCCTGATTTGGGGGAGCAGACATGGGAGGGCAGGGGCAGAAGGAAAGGCAATATGACAATTCTTAAATGACCCCTTTTGTAACAAAGAGGTGCCTTCACTCCCCAACAAACACCTGCACACATATACATGAAGGTATGCATGTAGATATGCATACATAGGAGGGTCTGGAGAATAAGGCGACAGGTTTGCAGGGTTTTGCAGTTCTAAGGAACCATAGTGATAATCTAGTCTTAACCTCATTTTTACAGAACAAAAAACTGAGGCTTGAAGGCCTTAAGTTACACATGAAAGCAGGAATTTGGGGTCCAAGTCCAGGTCTCCAGACTGTAAACCCAGGGCTCTGTCAATTACATTACTTGAGAAGTGATTCCAGGGTTCTTGTTTGTCCCAGTCCCAGGGCTTCTGTTCATCCATCAGATGGGACCAAAAGGATTCCCAGAAGTCCTTAGTTACCAAGGGTCAAAGGGACTGCCCTTTCTTCTTCCTCAAACTCCTGCTCCCTGCCCATCCTGTCAGTCCATCAGAGAACCAGTTCTTGAGGAAGTGTGGAGGTCTTTGGCTCATAGGCCAGGCCTTCTTTGTTTGCTTCCCCCCTCTCAAAAATCAGAAACTGGGTGTCTGTGTGAAGGATTACAGTGCCTAGGGATGGGGAGGAGCCAGTGGTTACCTGGACTCACTGAGACAGGTGGTTCAAGGGGCAAAAGTGACCAAGATAGTGCTTGAGGTCAAGGCAGAGAAGGATAGTAACCTAGGGTCATGGATTTAGATCTGGAAGGGATCTTAGAGTTTGTGGTTCAACCTCATGGAGAAAAAATGTGAATTGAAAAGACATTAAATTACTTGGCCAGGGTCACACAAGGAGTAAACCCAGGTTGATCAATCAATAAACATTTATTAAGTGCCTACTATGTGACAGACACTGTGCTAAGCAAGAGGATACAAAAAGAGGCAAAAGACAGTCCCTGCCCTCAGGGAGTTTACAATCTAATGGGGGAGAGAACCTGAACAACTATGGACAAACAAGCTATATACCAGAGAAATAGGGATTAGCAGGGGGAAGGCACTGGAATTAAGAGGGGGGTAAGGAAAGCTTCCTGAGGAAGATGGGATTTTAGGGGGGGACTTAGAAGAAGCCATGGAGGTAGTTGCCTTGAAGGAAGGAGAGAGTTCAAGGCATGGGGCAGCCAAAGAGAATGCCCAAGCCAAGTGATGGAGATTCTTGTTTGTGGAACAGCCAGGACTGAATCAAAGAATACATGGTGGGGAGTAAAGTCTAAGAACACTGGAAAGGTGGGAGGGGGCTGAATTTTTAAGGGCTTTGAATGCTGAACAGAGCATTTTGTATTGGATACTAAAGGCAATAAGGAGCCACTGGAGTTTATTGAGTAGGGGAGTAACATGCTCAGACCTGAGCTTTAGGAAAATCACTTCAGTGGCTGAATGGAGAATGGACTGGAGTGGGGAGAGACCTGAGGCAGGCAGACCCACCAGTAGCTATTGTAATAGTCCAAGTGTGAGGGGATGAGGACCTGCACTACAGGGGGTAGTTTCAGAGGAGCTTATGTGAGAGATGTTACAAAGGCAAAACAAAGGCTATTAAGAGAGAGAGAGAGAGGGAAAGAGAGAGAGAGAGAGAGAGGAGGGGGGGGAGACAAAGAGAGGGAGAGAGACAGAGAGAGAGACAGAGAGAGAGGAAAGAGACAGAGAGACAGAGACAGAAAGAGAAGTCCAAAATGACTCCTAGTTGGCAGCCCAAGGGACTGAGAGCATGGTGATGCCCTTGACAGGAATAGGGAAGGTGGAGGGGGAAACAAAGAGTTTTTAGTGTAAGATAATGAGTTCCATTTTGGACATAATGAATTTAAGATGTCTACTGGGCATCCAGTTTGAGATGTCTGAAAGGTAGTTGGAGATATCAGATTGGAGGTCAGCAGAGAGGTAAAGGCAGGATGGGTAGATTTGAGAATCACCAGCATAGAGATAGTCATTAAATTTCTGGGAGCTGATGAGATTGCCAAGTTAATTCATATAAAGGGAGAAGAGAAGAGGACCTAGGACAAAACCCTGAGGGACACTTATGAGTAGAGGGTATGATTTGGAAGAAGATCCAGCAAAAGGAGACAGAGGAATTGTCAGAGAGGTAGGAGGAGAACCAGGAGAGAGGAGTGTCCTGAAAATCTTGAGAGAAGACAGTATACAGGAGGAGAGGGTGATGAGTGCCCAAGGCTACAGAGAGGTCAAGGAGAATGACCCCTGCCCTCCATTCATTTTTTTTTGGATGGCAATTGGGGTTAAGTGACTTGCCCAAGGTCACATGGCTAGTTTTTGTGTTAAGTGTCTGGGGCCGGATTTGAACTCAGGTCCTCCTGACTCCAGGGCCAGTGCTCTATTCACTGTGCCACCTAGCCACTCCCCCCTCTCCACTCATTTTCAACCCTTCAGCAGGAAGGCTGGGTTCCACGGCTGGGACCTTGTAGTACCATCATAGATTGAGAATTGGAGGGGACCAGCTAGCCAGTCAAGAAGCATTTATTAATTGCTTACCGTGCATCAGGCCATGCCCTCATTCAATAGTAGAAGAAAACAGGTCCAGAATGGTTAAGAGATTTGCCCAAGGACACATAGGTAGGAAAGTGTCAAGCATGGGACTTGAACCAACGCTTCTTTTTCTACTGTACCTCAATGTCAGCCCAACTCCTTCCATTCACTCACATCTGCCAAGGATTGACCTTCCCCCACTTAATAAGATCCTCTTTCCCTAACCCATCTCTCCCCAGCTCTGACATTCACTAGCTGTCTGTTTCCCCATCTGTAAAATGGGGCTAAGTCCTCCAACTCACAGGGTTATTGTGAGGTACAGATGAAAGAGGCCATTATGAAGTCAGCTGTTCTGACAGCTGTCAGCTGTCCCCCACCCTCTGCATCTTCCCCACCCCCAGACTGTCTTGAATGTGAACATTCCAGACCCTTTCCCAGCCTCTCCCCTGCCCCACCTCCCCATTTCTCCCAAATGACATTAACCCCAGTGAAATTCTTCTTTTGTCCTAATTTCTCTTTGTTGGTTTGATTGTCAGGCAGTAACCCAGTATGTAGACAGAGAGTTATTCTCATGGCAAGCAATAAATATTCCCAGAAACAGACCGCCTGCAGGTTTTGTTGTTAAGGGTGGGGTGGCTAGGAAGGGGTAGGGGGTTGGGAGAGAGGAAGACAAATGTGCCTGTTGAACTATTTGAAGAGAGAATTCTCCTTCCTGGCCCAGCATTGATGACAAAGCTGGAACTAGCATGGGGCAATTAGGGCTTTGCCCCAGGGTGCCAGCATCTTGGAGGGGTGCTTCCTCCTTAGGGGTAATTACAATGAAGGGGTAAACAAGTCAGATAGATTTGTTTATCATGGGGATTGTGGTATGGGGGAATAGAAGCTGATTTAGGAGCTGAACTGTCGTTTTATTATTCAGTGATAATAGCTAACTCTGCCACAATATGATGGTCTCTCAGGCCTCTTCCAGGTTTCCAGCTATTTGATCTCACTTTGAACCTTTTGACAAGTTCCTAGGGAGGGCCTGTATTATTCTCTCCATTTTACAGGAGTGGAGAATCAAGTCCAAAGAGGGGAGGTGTCTTTTTCAAGGTCACATGGTTGGTGAGTATAATGTAGCTGCCCCTGTGGAAGCCAAGAATCCAGAGGGAGAATTCAGAGAGTGATATAAATTATCCCCAATCAATCCACTCCCATTTTCCAGACTGGCTTTGCTGGATTCTTCAAAGAATTCTGCCTATAGAGTTCTGGCTGAAAGGGCCCCTTGACATCATCAAGTTCAATTTCTTCATTTTATTTTTGAAAATATTTTATTGATGCTCTTTTTTCTGCATCACAGTCATTTCCCTCCCGCTTTCCATTTTGGAGAGGAAGAAAGGAAAGCTTGGAAAGGTAAGAAGGCGCCAACAGTCACACGGCTGGTTAATAGCACAGCTAAGACTAGAACCCAGGACTCTCACTTCCCACTCTACTGTTTTTTTTTTTAAAACTCTACCCCACAACTTCCTCCTAACCATAAATATCCGTTTCATTCCAGACCAACTCCAGTGTGAAGTCATGCGGACATATCCCAGAAGAGGATGAGTGGGAGAATCAGTGACCTCATTTCAAAGCCAAATATCAATTATTTTTGGATACTTTCTAGCCCTGTATTATCCTGTATTCTCTCCCTCCCTTCTTGTCCCCTTCAGGATCTTGGAGAGGATGAGAGTTCCCTGGGCAGGCAAAGACAGAGCCAACCAGGTCAGCACCAAGGTTAGCTCTGAGCAACCTGGAAGGAGTGAGCCCATTCAATTCCTTGAGGAGGCTTTCTTGGAGTAGCTTGGTTATTTTCATATTACCTTGCTGAAGTGGGCAGAGGAGAGGTGGTCATCCTTGCCATACTCATGGGAAACCAGGCGGCACAGAGATTCTGACTGACTCACCCAAAGTCATTGAGCAAAGTGATACAAAGTAAAACGAAGGCTTGTGGAGGCAATGATTTACCTAAAATCACATGAATAGTAAGGGACAGAGGTGCTGTGTAATTCAACGTCCAACACTCTCCTACTGTGTCAAGCTGCCCACTCCACACAGGGTTGTTAAGAATCCTTATTAAACCTTAAAGTTCTGTAGAAATGTGCATGAAGAGAGAAAGCAAAGCTGACCTCCTACCAATAGTGGGCTGTGCCTTGATTCATGCCCATTGCTAACTCCCCACACCTCTCTTCAACTGTATTGTCATAGACAGGATCATAGATTTGGGGTCAGAAGGCAGCTGAGATATCTTTGAGTTCAAATTCCTCATTTTCAGATGAGAAAATTGATCAGGAGGGGAAGGAGTTTTGATAATATTAACCCATGCCCCGTTCCCACTTTTCTGCCTTCTAAGGGGGATTTGATGCCGGTTGGGATCTGCCAGTATCAAAGGAATCCTTAGTCCTAATATGAAAAAAGTGGCAGTGGGACCATAGCACCTTTGCCCGAAGAAAGGGTCATTTAACCTGAGGGAGCTCTCCTTGGCTGCCCGCATCACAACCAGACCTGCCCTGAAAGGTTTTGACCCTAATACTGGTCCTTTTTCCTGGCACAGAATGGGTTTTCTAGCTCAGAGGCTGATCCGTGGGGATCAGCTTGTATCCTCTGGAGGCTCCCCAAGTCCAGGCTGGCTGGTTATATGCAGGAGATGGCTTGGAAGGCAGGCTTCAGATGAGATGGTCTCTGAGGTGCCTTGCCCTTGTCCTGCCTCCGCTTTCCTCATATTCTCTCTCCCTGGGACCACATTGGGAGGGGGAGGCCATCCATCCATCACCTCTCCAAAAGCAGGGATAAGTAGCTGCTGCCGACACAGCCCTCCTCTCCTCACCCTCTCCAGACAACGTTTGGTTAAGCCCCCGCCTCACAATAGTGCACCATATGGCCGTGGCCCTGGGGAGCAGGCCAGGGCCCCTGTGGAATGTGAGGCCATTATTTTCTGCTCCCTCCTGCCTGGTCTGGCGGCATTGTCAGGGCCCAGCCTGGAACGGAGGGGAGGCTTATTTTGGATTAAGGGGCTGGAGACCAAGTGGGGGCAGCCAAGCGAGAGACAGACACAGAGACTGAGACAGAAAGGAGATAGAGGAGAGAGGTAGAGACAGAGAGAAGAAAGGAGAGGGGGAGAAAATGGGAAAGGAAGAGAGGGAGAGGAGGGGAATGAGAGACGGAAAGGGGAGAAAATGAGAGAAAGAGGGGAAAGAGAAAGATGGGGTAGAATGAGAGACACAGAGGAGATGGAGAAGTAGAGACAGAAGAAAGGAGAGAAGGGGAGAGAAAGAGGAAAGAGGGAGATAAGGAAAGAAAGAGGGAGAGAAAGGGGGAGAATGAGAGAGGAAGGGGAGAGAGAGAGGGAGAGAAGAGAGAAGAGAGAGAAGGGAAAGAGAGACAGATAGAGGAAGAGACAGAGAAGAAAAGACAGAGACAGAGAGACAGAGAAGGGAGAGACAGAGACAGAGAGACAGAGACAAAGAGAAGGGAGAGACAGAGAGAGACAGAGAGACAGAGACAAAGAGAAGGGAGAGACAGAGACAGACAGAGAGAGAGAAAAGGGAGAAAGACAGAGACAGAGACATGCAGAAATACAAGAGATGTTGAGGTTGGGATAGGCTAGCAGGACTCTTCCTTTCTCCCCTTCCCTCAGACCCTAAGAGGAGTAACACTGGCAGAAGCCTGTGAGTTCCCTGCTCCCTGGTCTTGTGGTCCTGGTCCACAAACCTGTCTGCCCTTCCTCAGCTATGGCATGCAGGGACACTAAGTGCTTTGGGCGTCTGTGGCAGAGGAGGTGGCTTCTGTCTCCTAAGTCCCTTGCCCTCTGGCTTTCACACACCACGGTATTTGAAGACAAGCCCTGGGCTGAGAGCTGGCAGGTGCCTGGGCTTTGAGGGAGCAGTGGGGGGGGGTGTTTCTTTTGCAGTCTCATTTTGTTGGAAGTGTGACCCTCAGAAGTAGCCTTGAAATTTTTCAAGCTTCTCCTTTGAGAGATTCCCCCTCAGAGAAATGTCCCAGATGTTCCTCCCCCAGCCCCTGCAATTGAATCTGTCAGAAGCTGATTCCAGGACGTCTCTCTCCCTGCCCACCCCAGCACCAGAATGGTTCCTTATGATTCAGGCCTCAGCCCTCTCTCTCTCCTTTAGTCTCTTGTCTGGCCTTGCTTTGGCCAGAGACCTGGCTCTGGTTATGGTGCCATGTATCCTTGTGGGTACCCATTACTGAAAAACCCTGCTTTGGGGGGCACCCCCTGGTTTGCATTGTATAGTGGGGAATCAGATGGTCCTCCCTCCAGGAGTCAGAGATGGAAAGGGTAGCATTCTTACAAACGGCCACGTAAGAAATGTGGTCAGGGGAAAGCAGTGTCCCCTCTCCTACAAACGGACCTCCCATCACACCTATACTACGTTCCCCACTGTTGTACATTTTACTCTAATCTCCCTGTCCCTGCTTTCCTAGATAGAGCCATAACTAGGGCCAGGCAACTGGAGCACTTAATGTAGGCTGCAAAAATTTAGAAGATCCTGGCAGTACTTATATTCCTTTTATGAGTAGAAACAACTGGGCTAAACCTCATTGGGACAGGGACAGGATGTTTAATTTCATTTGTACAGAGAACTCTTGGGTGAGAAGACTGCCTTAATTAATGATGGTCAGAATAATCTGTGAGAATAAAAGTTAAAATAGGAAGCTGTCCCTCTGGGAGGGGGGAAGCCCGCATCTCCCTGGGCCAGTTCTGGTTTGCTTCCTGCATCAGCCTCAAAAATGCCCAGGCTCTGTTTCCCCAGACACAAAGAACTGTTCCAGGGGTTACTCTCCAAGACCTAGCACCTGAGGCAGTGGGTAGACCAGCTGCCTTTCTCAGGGCCCACCTAGTGCCGGAATTCCTGTCTGTGACTCAATTTCCAATGTCTGTCCCTTCCTTACCTGGCTTAATGTCTGTCTTGTCTGACTGACTTACAGCTCCCAACCCAGCAGGACCCTGGCTCCCCTGGGTTAGACTGGGACTAAGGTGGGCTCTGAGCAGAGCAGAGAGCCAGTAGGTTTCTGATGGCTCAACAACCCTGATTTCACTCTGGGGGAAGCAGGGAAAGAAAAGAAAATCCGACATCAGAAATACATCCGCGTTTTCTTTTTTTTTCTCTTTTTAAAACAATATAGTGCGGACAGCACTTCTCACAGCAGAATATAATGGTCAATCTTAGTACAAAAAACATTCTCAGAGATTTGTAAATGCACTTAGTGCTTGCGCGGGCCTTGCGGAACGCTTTCTGTCTGAGCACGGCCGGTGGGCAGGAGGAGGAGAGGTTGGGCCCGAGGGGAGGGGAGGCAAGGGAAGCAGAGGGGCTTTCTAGAATGCAGACCCCCGGGATTCACTCCACCGACAGACCTGGGAAATGGCTGGGGACGGGGAAGGACTTAGGAGGGGTCCCAAAATAAATACCCAAGGACCAGGAAATAAAGCCACTAACTTAGTTGGTGACTGTGGGTGGGTGAGGGGAGGTAGAATGACAGGCAGGGTGCTTTATTTTTTTTTTTAATTTCAGAAAAACAAAAATCTGAGGGTGAAAATAAAGGAAAGGGTTGAGGTGGGGGTGGGGGAGAATGGGTCCTGGGCTTTGAAAATCTAATGTTTCGCTAATTGCTACTGGGTTCGGGCAGGAGAGGGAGGAGAGCAGCCAGTGGGCGGAAGGGTCTGGAGACCGACCAAGGGCCTGCCTGTATGGGGGGGGAAGGGTAGTGTCTCCTTCACCCTACCTGGGAAGCCTCAGAGGGGAGGCAACCTGGGCTAGGGGTTGGGGGGGAGGGAGAATGCTGCAGCAGAGCTGGCTTGCCCAGAGGGTGGGGGCGGGGATGAGGGCAAGGACTGGACAGTCGTGGACCCTTTTATTTCTGCTAAGAGGGCTGGGGGATTAGGGCGATGCGTCCAGAGTGAACGCGGGGGGAATTGAGGTGGGAGGGAAACGGGATTGCAGTCTGGCCCCTCCCTCATCCCCTCCCCTAGTATGAGCCCATGGGCCTTCCCCCCACTCCCCATTTCCACTGATCAGATCTAGGATGTGATGAAGCTCAATCCCCAGCCTAAGTGGGAAGGGCTGGAGGGGATCGGGCTCAGTCTCCGCAGCGGCCAACACGCAAGTGAGCGGCAGGGGTGACTAAACCGCGGTTTCATCCATATTTTCCAAGTGGTTTCTTTTGCTTTCTCTAGACTGTCCCCAGTAATTAAAAAAAATTTTTTTTTTCCAAAGTGGTGCAAGGCCAGGGGTTTCCCTGCACATCGGCGGCAGAGCCTGGGTGGGCGTGGACCCTCCTGCCTCGTCTTCGGGGGCTCTGGCCAGCCCTCCCTCTGCTCCCTCTCCTCTAAGCAGCACCCCCAATCGTCTGCCAGAGAGCAGCAGTGCCCCCATTCCGAATGCTCAGGACCCCGCTCTGCCCCTCCCGCCTGGCCCAGGAGCGTCTGTCCAAAGCGTGTCAGGCTCTCCCGGCTGCCCCTTGGGGGCTGGTGTGAGGAGGGGCACACGGTGGGAGTGTGGCCCCATGCCCCTGGCTTTCTCCGGCCTGTTCCCGTCTGGACCACAGCCCCCGGGCCTTATCTGTAGACTGGCAGGCGGATGTGGGCATGTTGGTGGTCCAGAAGCCGGGGGACGGACACTGTCTCATAGCCTTTGCCCAGCATCTGTTCCTTGATGCAGGGCGGGTGGATGTCATTGATGAGGTACTCCAGGGACTGGAGGCTGCTGCTCAGGATGGACGTGTTGCAGACCGTCTTGCTGGGGAGGCCCGACAGCCCGTCGGCCGGGTGCACAGCCAGCTCCCGAGCTCCCGGGCCCAGCTCCGGCCCGGGGTTGTAACAGTCACTGTTGGGGGTGACCAGGATGCTGTTCCAAGGGGGAGCAAAGTAGGGACCCACGGAGAAGTTACCGTGCATGCCCACGCAGTTCAACGGGGACGAGCTGACTTTGTCCCCCGCGGTCCCGCTCAGGAGGTAGGGTCGGGTGGCGGCCACCGCCCCCGCCCCCGCCCCGGCTCCGCACACGTCGGGGGACTTGCTCACCGCTCCTCCTCCACCGCTGCCTCCACTGTACAGTCGCAGCTGCTGCTGAGGCTTCTGCTGCCAGATTAAATAGTCCAGGCCCGCCCCATTGCCATCCGGGTACCCGGCGGGCTTGAGGCCCCCCAGGGCCATGGCCGGCGTGGCCCCCACCACCAGCTCGGCCCCTTTGCGGCAGTCGGGCAGCATGGCGCTGGCGTAGGCCATGGTGGAGCCAGCCATGCCCGAGAAGCCGGCGGGGGTGGCCGCCGTAGCGCGCTTGGCTGGGCTGGGGTGAGTGACCGCTACCCCCTGGCAGGCCGGCTGGGAGCCCTGTGCCTGGCACTGCTGGTTGACCTGATAGATGATACTCTGAATGGAGGGCAGATTAGATGGTGGCAGTGCCAGCCCGCGCCCGGCCAAAGGGATGACAGAAGCGGCCACCGTGACGTTAGGGGGTGGGGCAGGCCCCTCCAGCGGCTTCTGCCCTCCGTGGTAGGCCAAGGGGATGGCGCTGGGCCCTAAAGTGCTCGACACGGGGTAGGGTGCGATGCCCACCTGCACAGTGGCAGGGGACAGCTTCGTCCGCTTGCCCTCCACGCTCTTGACCACACCTTTGCCTGAGGAGGAGGAAGAGGAGGAGGCGGCGGCAGCTGGCGCAGGGCCCGAGCTGGAGGAAGAGACCGCTGCTTTGACGATGGCCAGCAGGCCTTGGTAGCCACTGGCATGCAGCGGGTAGGGGCTGTAGCGCTGGCCCGTAGTATCGTACCCGTTGATGGTGCGGCTAAGGTGTTTGTGCTGCGGGACACGAATGTTGGTGGGGAAGATCTTGATGCTGAGGGGGCTGTTGGCCACCTTCTGGGCATAGGCGTCCAACTCGGCTGGGCTCGGGTACCTCGGGGAATGCATGGAGCTCACCGGCTCGCCTAGGGACAGACACACAGAAGCAAGCGTTAGAACTCTCTCTGGGCTGGGACCCGCTGCCCCTTCCCTTCCCCACGTCTCACCCCTCCCCAGAACAGCTGATATGTAGTGCCCCTAGGCGATGTGAGTCCTTTCCTCCTGGGCATTAACACTAGCTCTTCTGCCCTGACCCCATGCTGTGTTTACTGGGTTCTAATCCCTCTTTTCTCTTCTGACTCCTTTAAACTCCTGTAAATCTGCAGCAGCTCAACAAAGCTCCCATTTTCACACCCTCCCATGGTGCCTCCCCTCTTCACTCAGGCCCCAGATGCCATCTTTATGACTTATGTAACCTAAGGTCCTCTGGGCCTTGGCATCCCCCCTTCAGGTGCCCCCCTGAAGATTTCCATGCCCTGCTGGGAAACTTTCTTTTACCAGATGTTGGCCCCAGTTAGAGTGAGAGGCCCTTAAGAAGCGCAGGGACCACCTCATCTTCCCCATTTGTAAACCAGCCATCAGCACAATGCTTGGGCCAGAGGAAGCCCTTCATAAATGCCTTTCATTCACTCATTCTCTCATTCACTCAGTCATCTCTTCCCTCTCTTCCCAAAGCCAGCTAAAGGTGAGTACAAACTTAATCTTAATTAGAAGCAGCCGGGCACAGAAGAAAGGTGCCTAGGATTGGGATCAGAGGTCCTGGGTTCAAATCCCATCTCTGCAAAATGAGGGCTAGAAGGACTCTTCGTAGGGCCCTTCTGGTCCTGCTCTGTGATCCTTACACTAACAGCTGGGGGAAGGGGTGTGTGGAGGACAGAGGGGCCTGGCCCAGGACTGACTCACGTGGGCCAAGGCTCCAGCAGAAGGGAGCTTTTGAACTGAGTGCTGAAAGGGTGCAGGGAGTCCAAAGAGCAGAGGCCAGGAGGGATGGCACACCAAGCATAGGCTACAGTCTGAGTAAAGGCAAGGAGGTAGAATCTGGAGTTGAGGGGAACAGTAATTAGGCCAGGAGCAGAGAAGAGATGAAGGGGAGAAATGTGAAATCTGCCGGAAAGGTGGGCTGGAGCCAGATGGTGGAGGATTTTAAAAGCCAGACTGAATATCTGTTATAAGTAAGAGTTCTGTTTTTCTTTCTTTTTCCAGGTGGAAGAGGGGAGAAAGTGAGGAGAGAAAATAGATTTTGGTTAATTTAAAAATATATATGAATCTATCTATAAGCAAAGAAATAAATGTATCTATATCTCCAGGCAGAGGAGTTAGTTTGTCATGTGGAACCTCTTAAACGTTTTTGGCCAAGTCTTATCTCTCTGGCAAGACTAGAGGCTCCCTGAAGGCAAGGGCCATGTTTAGCCCTTCTAAATTCTCTTCCATAGCAGGAGCCACAGGCTCCAGGCATGCCCAGAACTCCCCTGCCTGACTTTGACCCCCTGTAAACTCCAGCCCTCACCCTAGTTTCCATTAGATCACAAGCTCTGTGAACCCCTCTGGTCCCCACAAGCTTCCATGCCCCTCTATCAGAGCAGCAGAGGTAGCATGGCCTGGTTCATGAGGCTGGCTCCAGTGCTTGTCCCCAGAGAAGCATCCTCTGGCGTCAGCCTGTCACTGTGACTCCTTTCCAGGACTAGACTTGGGGGGGGGCTGGCAGCCCCCACCCTGCCAGACTTCTCCCAAAGGTGCTAGGACCCCGCCTGCCTGCCTGCCTGCCTTTGTCCCTCACCCTGTCTTTGCTGTTGACAGCAGGATGAGCGGGTGGCCATGCCTTATTTATGAACTGTCATTAATGGGGTTGAAGAGTGTAATTTACATGACACATTAAATATCCGAGCTGTTAGCAGAAACAAACAGCCATCAAGGCAGGCAGGATGGCCCTGAGACCTTCCCTTATGGACTGCTCCCCTCCCCTGCCTCCGGCCCTCCCCTGCCCCGCCCTCCCCTGCCCAGCCCTCCCCTGCCTCCGGCCCCGTCCAAGCCCAGGCTGACGAAAAGGAACCCACAGTCTCCTGAAGCCGCAGTGTCCTCACCTGGGAGATGGGCATCAGAACATCGGTACTGCCCACCTCCCAGGCTGGGAGTGACCCACAACGTGTCAAGGACCTGTGATTCTCCTGGCAGAACTACAGCTCTCTTGTCACCTGTGATTTCAGAGCGCTGCCTGGCTCAGAGCACTCAAACAACATGGCCAAGGTCACAGAGATGGCACTAAGCAATTAGGTGGCATCTGAATCCAGGTTCTCCTGAATCCAGCTCTCTCACTCTGTGTCTCTGTCTGTTTCTCCATACATATACTTGCATACACATATACATTTATAGAAATATATGCTTATGTATATTCATATATATGTTCTTGTATGTGCATGCATGTATGCACAAGCAAATGGAATAGGGAGTAGGCTGGCTTAGATAACTCCCAAGTAAGGAAAGTCCCTCCACTAACAATGGTTGGCACCTTTCTTCATGACTTTTGGCAGCCTGAGACCACATGGCCAGGAAGTATTGGAAACGGGAGGGGGGGGAACTGGACTTCAGGTTTGCCTGAATTCCTGTCCATTCCCTCTCTACTATCCCAATGAAGGCCAGGAGGGATAGAGACTGAACCTTGGATTTCATTGGTTGGTACAGAGGAACTCCCAGCTGAAGAAGCCCCCTCCACCAGAGTGTGTGGCACTTTCTCAGTCTGAGACTTGCCTAGAACACTGAGGGTCCAGTGGCTTAGCTCATCTAAATGCCGGCTGTCATTAGGATTCTTTGCTCTTGTCCTCTGTCCCTAGCCACAGGAGTGTGGGAATACTCCATAGTCTAGGCTCTGCATCTAGTTGGCACTCAATAAATGGTGGTATCTGATGGCCCCCTAGGCCCTGCTGGTCAGGCAGAGTTCCGGGCCTCTGTCATCTCCTCTTCAGTCTCCATACCTCCTCTAGAGTAGGTCTCTACCCTGAGGACAGGACTCACCCCATGGAGGGGATGGTAAGGGCCCTGGGGCTGCCCTCTTCTTCCTCGTTTGTCCCACCCCCTACGAGAGGTCACCCCAGTAATGCTGACAAATGGATTCCCTCTTCCATCGATCACTCTTTCCTCTAGGCCACTCTAGGCTGACCTTTCACCTAAGGCCAGCATCCTCAATGGCAAACACCAATGGGTACCAGGCAAGCAGGGGAACTGATTCCCCATTGGGGCTCCATTTTCAATGCAATCCAGCAAGTTTTTATTAAGTTCTTACTGTGTATTGGACACACCAGCCATTGAGGGAGCAAAGACCCAAACCAACCCATCCCTGGCCCTGCTCTATGAACCCCTCATTTTAGGCAGAGGTTGGAAGGGGCCCTGCAGCCTTTTGTCCCCTGCAAATGAACAGAGATATTCTCTGTGTCTCTGACCGACGGTCACCTGGCCTCTACCTGGAGACTTTCTGATGACAGAGGCTTCGCTACCTCCCCAGGTGGCCCATTGCCCATGTGGGAGGCTCCTTCCTCTTTCAAAGAGCTGGGCTCTCCTTCTGCAGGCTCCCAGGTCTGTCCTGCAGGGCCAGGCTGCCATCCCCCTCCTCTCCCAGGCTGCCATCCCCCTCCTCTCCCACCAGTCACTTCTCTTGCCTCTCCTAAGTCTTCTCAGGATTCTCCAGGTCAGCCTTCTGCAGTTTCTCCAACGATGCTGGACGCTCACTGGGAGGGCCTCAGCTCTCCTCCAGTGTTACCACAGGTGGCCTGGACTCCCTTTTCTTTCATGGAATTTAGAAGTGATCTGGACTGGAGTGTCTGACTTTGGAGGACTCTCAGGGGCTCGCTATCCTATGACGCACACTCTCTGTTCCCAGAATGATTTTTCCTCCCTCCCCTCATTGCTGCATAGTTCCCAGCTTTCTCCAAAGTACAGGCCAGGTGCCCCTCCCCCCCAAACAACTCTGCATTTACTCTCCATAGCCTTTATATGGAGAGGTAGCCTTGGGTCATGGACAGAAACTGAGCCTTGAAACCAGTAGACCCGGGTTCAAATTCTGCCCAGGATACAGAGAAGGTGCCAACTTTCTGGACAGGAGGCGTTTCTACACCTGTGAGTTCTTTACGTCAGTGAAATCACAGGTGTTGTCTTGAGCCCTACACTTTACATGAAATGAAGTATAGAGAGAGGGTACCCCCAAGGGTGGAAGGCCTGGGGTCAGGGCCAGCCTCTCTACATTAACGGCCAAGGGCCAATACCCCTGCAACGGTCTGAGACCATGTTGCAGGATGGGTAAGGCACAGCTTTGGTGGAGGACGTTTCTTCATGGGGGGAGGGGAGGCTGCATTATTAATGAAATCACAGGCCTAGAATAAAAAAAAACATTCTATATGCTTCTCTGGGCCCATTTCTCCCCCCAACAGAACATAAGCATTTAAAGCAGGTATTGCTTGGTTATAGCAGCAGCAAGACAGCAGGGTGGACAGAGGGCCAGGTCAGGAAAAGCTGACTCTGACTGGGCACTTCATTCATTCATTTCAGGCTCAGTCTTTCCATCTATAAAATGGGGACGATTTTCTAGAGTCATTGTGAGGATGGAATGGGATGCTAACCCTAAAGTGCCTTATCAATGTTGGCTGTTGTTATGACCTCCATGCTGGGGCTGAATTGAATTCTGAGAGTGGATGGCAGGGAGTACATTTCTGAGCCTGTTCTTCCCTTCCCCTTAGACTCTAATTTGCCCTGTGCCTGTGTCTCCCCTCTGTTCCACATCTCCCCTGGGAGTGCTCCCATTCTGGCCTCAGGGCCTCCAGTTCCTCAGGAAGCTCCATCCCCAGGGAGGCATCCATGGGCCCCTGGCCAGCTCTGCCCAGGATCCCTGGCCCTCCTGCAGCTCGACCAGGAAAGGAGGTCATTGCTCTGACCTGCCCCTGGTTTCTGGATAAAGTTCTTCCTAAGTGGCCTAAAATAAAGTCGGTGTGGAGAATGGAAATGTCACTCGGGCCAAGGGGGGAATCTTTCTCTGAGATTGGATTTAAACTACATTATACAAGCAATTTCATGGGTGCTTAGCGCCACTCCGAGAGTCCCAGAAAAAGGAGGCAAGCTTTCCACTTACCCGCTATAAATCAGCCGCAGCTATAATGAGCACAAAAATGTCACTTTTATGCAATTTTACAGATGAACAAAACTGGGGAAATTAACTGTAGTAACCTACTGTAGTCAGCAAAAGTGGCTGCAGACAAAAAATCATATCTGTGTATGTTTGCCTGCCCCTCAAAGCCTCTCCCAAGCAAGTTTCTGCCATTCTGGAGTGAAAACTCATTTGTCCTTCCCATTATGGTTTCATTTGGAGTTTATCTTGAGTATCCAATGAGCCACCAGCTGTGAAAATGATTAAATCTACAAAATCTATCTAATAGATGGAATAAATTAGGTGTTTAAAACCTCAAGGGGGGAAATGGGGGAAATGCCTGGCACAGAGTCATCCAGAAAAGGGGGCCCCTTGGCTCCCCTGGAGCTTGGTCATGGCTTGGCTCTTCTCTTAGCCCTGGAGCCTGGCACAGGCCCCTCTGCCTGGTCCTTCTCCTTCCCAGATTCTGAATGTGGCCAGGGCTGGGTGGGCAGTCAGGGGTCAGAGGGCTTTGAGGGCAGATTCTAAAGCCAGCTCTGCCATGTAACCCTGGGCAAGTTATTAATATCGAAGAGTCTTGGTTTTTTTTTGGGGGGGGTTGTCTTAAAATAAGGTTCATGGTCGCAGATCAGGGGCTGGTGACCTTGTTTTTAAAAATAATCTGTTTTGATAATTGCATTCCAATATAATCAGTCTCTTTAATTCTCTGTGTTTTACTTTATGTATTTACAAATACGATTTTAAAGGGGTCCAGAGGCTTCAACACACTGAGCTAAAGTGGGATGGGGGGCAGTCCATGACCCAGAAAAGGTTGGGCTGGACAGAAGCTCTCTAAGTCCCTTTCAGGCCCAAGAATGGGGGATTCTGAAGATCCATGTCCTGACGCCTTGCAGAGAAGCAAGGGAGCCTTATCAGAGGCCCAGAGGATGGATGTGGGGGCAGGGGCTCTTTCTGGGGGACGTAGGGGTGGGGAAGAGCCCCCAAAAGAGAGACTGAGACCCAGACTGGGGAAGGGCACCCAGCACCTGAGCGGCAGGCTCCGATCTGACTAGACCCGGCTTTCCTCATTCTCAGCCTCCCCTCATGCTAGGATGTTTCTCTGCCTGTTTCTTGGACCTCACCTGAGACCATAAGCTTCTCTGGGAGGGCCTTGTTGGGGGTTCCTAGCCCTCAATGGGACGGGACATAGAGACACCAGTTACAATGAGTCTCTGGAATTTCCCTGGAACAAAAACCGAGTGTGGGAACAGTGAGTCAGAGGGTACACCCCATTTAGGAGAAAACCTAAATCTTGGGGGGCCCTGAGGCATGAGTTACATGTTCTGTGTTCATTTTGTATTTGCTTCTCTGTGGGCATGGTGGACTGTTCCCCTCTCCCAGAATGAAGGTTTCCTGAGGACAGGCCCCATCTCATTTTTGTCTCTGTAGCCTGCCAAGGTGCCTACAAACAGCATGTGTTTAATAAATGTTTATGGTGCCAGAGAGGTCTGAATTGAAGATTCTGTCATGTGGCTAAGCCTGGGGACTGGACAGGCCATTTCACTGGTCTAGGGAAATTGCTGTGCAGGAAACTCCATCTACAGAAAACATGGGCCCCATCCCTGCCCCTCAAAGTCTGGGAGAAATGTCTAGTAGTGCCTAGGAGTGAAAGGACTGTCCCAACAGCCTCTTCCAGCTACCTACATCCAGGGCCCTTTGACCACTCAGGAACTCCATTCCTCTCTCTGTAAAATGAGGGGGTCAGGCTGGATGACCTCTGACGTCTCTCCCAACTCTACACCTAACCCCCTATGACTTCTCGGAGCCGGTTTCCCCCTTTGTAACATGAGGTCAGTTGAGATGGCCTCTGGGGTCCCTTCCTCTGAACCCCTCTGGGTCCCAGCATCTTCATCTCTAGAATGAAGGGCCTTTACAGATAGAACCCCAGGCTTCCAGAGGCAGCCTGGTCCATTCTCGAATAGCTCTAACAACAGAGGCTCGACAAAAAAGCAAAGATTGATGTCTGTGCAATTTCTGTACCGCAGCTTCCGGTCAGTTGGGGGGATCAGTTCCTGGGAGCCAATTTGACTTTTGCAGCCCCCCTCTCTCCACTTCTAAGTGCATTCTAATGCCTAGGCCCCTCTCCACCACATCCTCTCCCTCTCCCCATCTCGTACCCTGGCTCCATGAGCTCTGGAGGGGGTGGGGGGGCTGTCAACAGCTTGTTGCTACTGTTCAGGAAACATCCTGAGCCAGCTCCCAGATGCAATGAAAATGACTCCATTAGAGTCAGGTCCTAGGTTTGAGAGAGAGAGAGGCCCACTGGATGGCTGGGGCCTCTCCAAGAGGCCGTAGTGGTGGAGACAGTAACCAGGGTCCCCCGACTTTGATAACAGGCTCAGTGACATTTGCAGAAGGTGGGGGTAGAGGCAGCCCCGATGGCTGCACCAGCTGCCTGTGGGCCCCAGACTCAGCCTGGGGCTGGACCGCCCCTCCCACCCCCAAAGCTGGGCTTCGTTGCACTGAGTCCTGGCGATGGGGGCTAAATGCAATTACACACACTCCATTCCAGCAAGTAATGTTACGGAAAAAGACCTCAGATAAGCATTTCGCACATACTTTATGAAGATGGGCAAACATTTCCACTTGAATGGGATGAGGCTCTCTCCTCTTTACCCCAACCCCCCCTTCCTTCTCCTCCATTCCACTGACACCCAGAGAGAGCTCTGTCTGGCTCCTCCAAGACCCGGGCCAAGCACATGGGGGAGGAGGGCTGCCCTGGGCCCATTTCACAGACACTTGAGCTGGAAGGAAGCCCTGGTGTCACAGAATTGGAGTGCTAGAAGAGGAGTCTGCGGCATCCAGTCTATCCCACAGCCCAAAGGAATTCCCACTATAACATATGCCAGCTGGCTATCTACCCTCTGCTTGAATACCTCCGAGGATGGGGAACTCATTACCTCCCAAGGCAGCCCATCCATCTGTTGGACTGCTCTGATTGTTAGGAAGGTTTTCCCCTGATAGCAACCCCAAATTTACCTCTACTATTCCCATTTTGTATCCATTGTTCCCTATCCTACCCTCTGGGGCCAAGAGGAACAAGACTAATCCCTCTTCTAATACTGAAGGCATCTATCATGTCTAAACCACCTCCCCCCTCATTCCCTCAGTCTTCTCTTCTCTGAGCTAAGTATCTCCTGTTCCTTCAACTGATCCTCATAAGAGGATCCTTTTATTTTACAGATGGGGAAACAGAGTCAGAATGATTAAACCTACCTAAGGTAGAATTTGAACCCAGCTCTAACCCCAAATCTACTCAGCCAGTCTTGCTTCCAATCCTCTCATTTTGCCGGTGAGGAGGCTGAGGCTTAGAAGGTTGCAACGCCTCGCCAGCATACTTGAGATGAGAAACCAGGGCTGGTAATTCCAGATCAAATCCAAGGGCCTTCCAGGGGCCTCATGCCACAGGAGAAGAGACAGGTCCAGTGACTTGCCCCAAGGATGCACAGTTACTAAGAGGAGCTGAGAGCTTAAGCCAGGGCATCTGACTCCAAATACAGGTCAGTCAACTAACATTTATTAGGCACCTACTGTATGCTGGCTACCAGGTTAAGTGCTGGGGAGCCAGAGAAAGGCTAACCCAGTCCCAGCCCTCAGGGAGCTCACAGCAGGAGGAGGGAGGGAGACAACATGCAGACAGCTACAGACAAACAAGCTGGAGATGGGACAGCCTCAGGGGGACATCTCACAGGGAAGGTACCAGGCTGCCAGGGTCCCCCTCTCCTGCTGGTGGGTTTCCTGGGGGACTCAGACTCACAGCCTCCCTACCCATAACTCTCCTCCTTGTACTCTATGCCACAGCTGAATGTGCTTCCTCACTGTTCTTCCACACAGCCTTCCATTTCTTCTCTGAGCCTTTGCAATGCCTGTGCCTGACGCCTGGAATGCTGTCTCTCCTCACCTCTTCCCTCCTGGAATCCCTGGTTCATTTGATTACATTCTGTCTACTTCAGTCACTCCCATTAAAGAAAGAGCAGGGATGGCTTCCTTTTGGCTTTTGTATCCCCAGGACTGTCTGGCACAGAGTCGGTGCCTAATAAATGCTTACTGACTGACTATTTGAAGGGTCAGGGGAGGGGGGCTTTTGCCCTCTACAGTGGACAGCATGCACAGTTCTGAGAATCTTTTGTTCACAACTGTAAGGAGCAGAATTGGAACCAGAATCCTAAAGGGTGAGAAAGGTTTAGAGGATGCCTGGAGGGAGGAGGGACAGAAAACAGCTGCTGGCTCCCATTGGATGGAGCCATATTTGCAAATTACCCGACACTGACTTAGTATATATCCTCTCTTCTCTTAGCAACTTCAGGCTGAATTCACCTTTGGAGAGTAAGCTCCTTGAGGGCAGGGGCTGCTCTATTTTTGTCTGTCTCCCTATCACCCAGCACGAGACCTGGCATACAACAGGTATGTAATAGATGCTTATTCATGGATGATTCCAACTCTGTACTGCCCCAGTGTCTAGCAGAGGGTTCTGTATACAGTAGGGGATAACAAATGCTTGCTAAGTTGAGCTAAATCAATCGACCTCACGGTCCCGCAGAAGGCCGTGTGCCCACATTCACACACTTCAGCCTAAAGGGTGACAGAGTTGGGAGTCATCTGTGGGTGGGGCTCCATCTCCAGGCCTGCTGCCCACCCCCAAGCATACACAGACACATGTAAAATCACCAGACTCTGTGGTTCTTGCCGGCTCTAGCACTATGGGCATATGTAGACATACAACACTGAGGCCATTAGGGTGTAGACAGGTGGATGCTGTAGGGCGTAGACATATAGACACACAATCACACACACACAATACAAGCCCAGGTACATAAAAAACTCAAAGGCGCTAGATCCTGGATTTATGAAAGGCTCACCCACAGACCCCCAAACACAGAAGGACACAGGACACCCTGACATACCCATGCAAACAAATGAGTCATACACCACACTGTGGCCTAGGAATGGAAGCAGGCCCTGGCCCCAAGGAGCTTACACTCTGATGAGGGAGACAAGATACGGAAGCTGTACAAGTGAAGACAAGACGTTCAACCGCGGGTAGTTTGGGAGGGATGGAAGGCACCAGCCGGCTTCCCCAAAGGGATGCCCATAGCTCACAAGTCGGGGTGTGTGTGTGTGTGTGTGTGTGTGTGTGTGTGTGTGTGTGTGTGTGTGTGTGTGTGCATGTGTGTGTGAGTACATGTGTGCGCACACGTGCATGTGTACCCCGGCCTCCCAGACTAGCCACACCGGTGAGCCCTCTCCTCTGCCCCCCTTCTGTTCACGTCTCCATTAAGGCCTTGTAAGGGTAATTTAAAAGGCAGACCAGAAACGAGGTCAGCGGCCATTTCTGCCATTAAGGGAACGTTATGGGCTTTTTACAGGTGTCTTAAATAGACATTGTTATTAACGAGTATATTAAACCAATTAAAATCAGAGTCTCGAAGTGGGGCTTAATGTAGCTGATAGGAGATGGGCAAGGCCCCCTTCATATTCCTGGCTGTCTCCCAAGGGCTGATTTCCGGTAGGGGAGACTGGAGCTGCAAAGGGAATGTGGGTAGGGTTGGGCTAGTCACCAGTCACTCAGATGTCCTTGGGGCCTGGGGCCCAGCATGGCACAGAGTGCTAATCCTGCCCTACCCACTGCTTCGGGGGCCATCTCCAGGCCTCCTGATCCATATCTGGCTGCTGGACCTGATGGCTCCAGAAGAGAAAGTGAGGCTGGTGACTGCACAGACCTGCCTCACTTATATCCAATTCCCTTGTAAGTCATGGTATCACCTTCCTGATGCCGTGGTCCTCTTTGAGAATGAAGGACAAAGGTCACATGCCCTGTGACCATGGGCAAGCTGTGGAATCTCTTTCAGGCTCAGTTTACTTATCTGTAAAATGGGGGTATTGTGAGAAACAAAACATGGTATAAAGTGCTTGTCAACCTTGAAATTCTACAGAAATGTCAGGGAGGTTGGTGAGCTGTGAAAGAGATTCTTTGGGGCTTATATAATATGGGATGAATGCTTCTGAGGTCCTTTCTAGCCCTGAGATACTTCTGAACCTTTCTTCTTTGTGTTAGCTTTTGGAGTTTAAAAAATAATAATATATATTATATGTAATATATTAAAATAATAATATATTATTATTACTATTTCTACAATGTTTTAAGGTTTTCAAAGTGCTTTTGATCCACATACCACCCAATGGGGGAGGTACCTTTATTATCCCCATTTTATAGATGAGAAACTGAGGCAAATGGAGGTTAAGTGCCTTGCCCAGGATCACACAGTTAGTAAGTATCTAAGGCAGGATTTATGACAGGTCTTCTTAACTCCAAGCTCAGGGTTCTATTCACTACCTCTAAACAAAATTGGGATTTTAACCTGCCAGTTTGTACCATGATGCCTCCCACAGGATTTAGAGCTAGAAGGGGCCTCAGAGGTCATCCACTATAACCTTCCTGTAAGCCCCCAAGTGGTCTGCCCAAGGTCAGTGAGTTGCCAAACCTGGAAATGAGTCCATGTATTTGTAATCAAGATACGGTGCTTTTTCAAATCCACCAACAATCCACCAGTATTCTGTATTCCAGGTAGCGTGCTAGGCACTGAGATACCCACTTATCCAGTTGTCTGCCTGTTCTGTGGCTAATGGGGGGAGGAGGCTGCACTGAGGATGCTCAGCTTGCTCCTCTATAAGGAAATAGAATCTCCCTCTTGGCTGCTGAGGGGTGAACTTGGGGTGTGTGGAGGGGTGAAAAGGAGAGTATAGCAATGAGGAGAGGAGGCAGTGGAAAAGGGGCCCCTGAACCTTCTCTACCGTATCCAGCAGCCTGTCCCACAAACAGCTGGAGAGAAGGAGACAATCTCCACTCTGTCCTGCTGAAGGAAGCTGTTGGCCTTGGGCCTGCAGCTATCTGCAAGGCACAAAGAGCCTTAGAGGAATAAATAGAAGTAATTTGGGAGGCTGAACTGGGGGAGGGATAGAAGGGCTGGAGGGCAAAAACTGTTCACTTGGAGGAGAAGATGGGGAGCAATAGGTCCCACCAGACCAGCCCATGCCCAGCGAGGGTGGACTTTTGGCAGGAGAAGGAGGTGCACTTCTCTGAACAGACTGAGAGCCTGCTCTAGTGCACAGAGCGCAGGACTTGTGGGTAAAGAGTATGGGTTCAAATCCTCCCTCTGTCCTCAGCTCTATCTGGTTAAAAATGAAATAATAATCTTTGTAACTACCTCCCTTAAAGTGTAGGTGGTGTGCGTGCGCGTGTGCACATGCGTGGGCACCTATGAGTTCCAACAGTGACAGGAAGGACTCTGGCCAGGGAGGTCTGGGGGGTCTGTCCCTTCTATGGAGCCAGAAATCATCTTTGAAACCCCGTAAGCGCAAGAGAAAGCAAGCTGTGATGGTTCATACTAATCACCTGAAAAGTCTTATCACAGACTCCTAGAGATTTGGACTTAGCTTTGGAAGGGACCTGAGGGGCCACTGAGTTCAACAGATGGGAAAGGACTTGTCCAAGACCACACACGAGGGCTATGGCTTAAACTCAGGTCTCCTGACTCCAGACCCGGCCCCCTCCCATCACTTCCTGACCCTGTGAGTGATGCCCTCTCAGCACACGGTTCAGGGGAGGGGATAGGATCCCCAGGCCTCCCACGCCAGGGTCCTTGCTGGGAAGGGCAAAATGCAGACATGGGGGCTGGGAGGCAAGAGGCACATCTGCATTCTCCTTCATCCTGACACCACTACCCTTGGAGGTGGCAGCATCCTGAATACTCAATTAACATGACACTAATTAGCTGGTGACATGGGAGGAATGCCTAATGAAGCCACCAAGGGGTGAGATCCACAGGAGGGGGAGCCGGCTCCTGGAGCCACGGCCAAGGTGCTCTGGGCCCTGTGGGGCAGGGAGCCTGGGGGAGCCCCCCCCATGTGGGGGAGGGGGAGGGCAGGGACAAGGCGGGTAAGCATCAGGCGCTTCCTGGCTGTCCTGAGGGACCCTGCCCCTTTCCTCACTGTACTCACAGCCCAGTGTCCTGAGACAGCCCTGGACGGAGGGACAGGAGCAAGAGCCTCCAGGCAAGCTGCACATAGGGTGGCCTAGGGCTGGTGGGTCCCCCAGCTCTCTGTCCCCAGGAACTGAGGGGGAAGGCAGGCTCCCCCCCCATCTGTGGGGGTAGTAGCCACGGGAGAGAAGGAGACAGTCATTCAGCACTGCAGCCCCCTCCCTTCCATCAAATCCCCTCCCACCAGCTGCCGGGGCTGTGACGGCCTGATCCCCTGTGTTGTCACATGCCAGAATGACAGGCTCGAACCCCCGGGGGGAAAATTACAGGGCTCCCAATTTCCTCCCAGCCCGTCTCTCCTGGCAGCCGCCAAGCAGCCCCAGCGCTGTATTAATGACTGCTCTCCACCGGCGGTAATTACCGCCCGGTTCCCACCACCACTGCCTGCTGCCTGCCTGGGGCCCCAGAAGCCCTGGCAGCCGTCACTGTGCAGACAGCCGGCCTGTCTCTGGACTGCTGGGCTACTCTGCTCTGCCCTGCTCTCAGGACTCGATCCCTTTTCGGGTTTGGGGCCTGGCCAGTGAACTTGTCCTGGAGGATCCTGAGAGCAAGGGAGGGAGCCTCTGAGGGCAGCCAGGAGGTCAACCCCTAATTAGCCCCAAGGGTCATCTTACTCATTCTTGTATGCTTATGACAGAGTCTTGTGGGATATAAGGGAGTTTTTGGAGATCTGGGTTCTAATCTTGGACCTGCTACTTAAATTCTTGAGAGACCTTGGGTAAATCACTTTTCCCCTCTCTGGGCCTCAGTCTCCTTCTCTGTAAAAATGAGGGGGATGGATGAGATGATTTCTAAGATCCTCTTCCAGCTCTGAATCCACGAGCCTATTAATGAATGAGATGGAACTTGGTAGAGGTCTTCTGGGCCAGGCCCTAGAGGAAGAATCACCCCTGACCAAAGATTGGATTGTTCCCCATCTGACTCTCACATGACTCCTCGGCTAGCTGCTCATGTCATTCCTCTTTCTTTCTGCCTTGGCCTTGAGTCTGTCATAGGGGCTCCATGAGACCTGGAGAAACAGCTCAGCTACAAGACGTGTTGACATATTGACAGGCATGCATTCAAGCATGAATCGATGAGCAAGCATTTATTAAGCCCCGACCAGGAGCCCGGCCCCGTGGCTAGGCACAAACACAAGGAAGAAGCAATCTTTCCTTTGGAAGGGCTTCCAGCCTACCCAAGGGAGACAGCTTGTACACAGTGAAGCAAACAGGCGGACACACACACAGCCAGCGTGAACACAACCAGAGTGGAAAGAAACCTGGTCTGACAGGAAAGAGGCTGGGAGGCTCTGGCTGCAGTGAAGTCACCGATCCCCTGCAGGACCTTGGGTCTATCTCAATGACCCCTCATAAGATATCAAGGTCCCTCCCCAATGTAGGCAGGACAGGGCAGCACTGTACTCCTCTGGAGTCAGACGACCTGGGTTCAAATACTACCTTTAATGACTGTGATCCTCCCAGCCCTGCCATCCCCTGTTCTCAGGCCCCTCCCGACCCTGACATCCCCTGTTCTCAGGTCCCTCCAGGCTTTCACATTCTCCATTCTATAACCTTCTGTATGTAGGGGCCACAGCCTGAACACTGGGGGCCACAGCATATGATCAAGCTGGGGGAGGGAGTAGTGGGGCAGCCCCATGCAAAGGGCCAGTGGGGCTGGGCCCACATCTGTAATTCTGATCTCTCACCCAAATCACTGTGCACATATTTTGTATACAACCTACATTTATTCTTAAGTTCTGAACGTGTTCAATCCTCCCCCAGACCCTCTGGTAGCACATAAGCAAGTCAATGCAGTGCAATGGAAGCGACTGGAGTCTGGGGCCCAGGTTCAAATCCCACCCCACACCCGGCCTAGGTGACCTTGGTCAAGTCACTCAACTTTCTCAGATCTCAGTTTCTTTTCCTGTAAAATGACAGGGGCACATGAGATGGCCCAGGGGGTTCTTCCAGCTCCGACTTTATGACTTAGAAGTGATGAGGCTCCCTGTCTTTGCGTCCCTAACCCTTAGCACTGGGACTGCTGACTGATCCTGATCCCTAAGCAGACCAAGGCCCAAGAGCCCTGGAGTTTGCCCCCTCCCTGATCCCTAGCTTTGGGCCTCTGTCTGTCTTGGTCTGTGTTCCTCTCCCTTTCTCCCTCTTCTCCAGAGCCGCCTTGTCTCTCTTCATCCGTCCCTCCTCCTGAGCTCTCCTGGCCATTCCTGTCTCCCTCCCTCTGCCCCCTCTGTCTCTCTCCATCCCTCCATCTCCATCTGCCAATCATTCTTCATTTTGGCCTGCCTGTCTTGTTCTCCGGCTCCCTCCCTGAACCCTCATCATTTCTCCCCTGTCTCCATGTATCTGTGCCTGACTCCTTCCTCTGTCTGTCCTTTCTCAGCCATCTCCTCTGCTGTCTCCATTTCTCCATCCCCCTCTGCCTCTCTTTTTCCCATCCATCCGCACCTTCCTCTGTCTCTTCATCCGTCTCTTCTCCTTTCCCTGTTGTCTCTTCCTGGCTCTCCCCAGGTCTCTGTATCTCCGTGTCTGGCTATCTCTCCATCTCTGCTCCCGCTGTCTCTCTCTGGCTCTCTAGTGCCCATCCCCTCTCTGGTTCCACCTCCCCCACCTCCCCCACCTCCACTCGGCACTTGGAGGAGGGCTAGTCAGGGGCCCTGGGTCTGGCCATTCCATTTCTCAGGCTGCCCTCAATAACAGCTGAATAATTGAATCTGCTCAGCAGTCAGAGATTTGTTTGAATTTTATTGGAATTGTAAATTGTTTTGTTTCTTCCGTATTTTATTAGCAGAAATGGAAAAGGCATTGCGGGCCTGGGTGCTCCTTAGAAAGGATAGGGATGTGGGGGGGCCAGCGGGCTTCTAGCTACTCTTTATTTAAGCTAGCCAGTGGCCAAGTCTAGCTCTGGGCTAGTTAAAGGTGGGCTGGCACCAAACCTTTGCTCTGGTGGGAGGGAGGAAGAGAGGCTTTACCCCATTCCCACCTAGCCTGGCCAAGGACAGCAGAATCTCTCCTGCCCTGGGACAGGGTTGTCCCCCAAATTCCTGAAACCACTGAATTTTGGAGCTAGGAGGACTCTCAGTCAGCGTGGTTCATACTGCATGATACAGTGACCGAATGCTGAACCCAGAGTTCTGGGTTCAAATTCTGTCTCCGATACCGGCTTGAGAAGTCACTTAACTTCTGTTCTCAGTTTTCTCACCCGTAAAATAAGGGATCTGGATGTGCCATCAGAAGTCTCCTGTGGCTCTATGATCCTGTGAGCTTGGAAAGCATCCAGTCCCAGGCTTCTTCACCTGACCAGAGTCTAGTAAGGACTATGGCCCCCTTCCCAAGATCCTGTTTCTAAATGGATAAAATAAAATGAACAGGATTACGAAGAAAATCTATTAAATTGTAAGATCCTTCTCTAGATACTTAAAAACCCCCAAGCTCACAGACCCCAGGCTGAGAACGTGTGATCTAATATCAAGCCATTCATTTTTTCATACAGGGTGACTGAGGGTCCCAGAAGGGGAGGGACTCTCCCACAGGTACACAGGGACTCGGAGGAAGAGCTGGGGGGCTGTCCTTCCGTCCCCCTCCCCCCAGCACCACTTGCTGCTTTCCCAAGGACTTGACTCCTGGGAGTTACAAGAGCTTTCCCCTCAGGCCATTGTTACTTTGGCCCCAGAGGCCTAAGAGTCACTGAAAAAACTAGGCCATGTGGGCAGGAAGGCTCTGAGGCCACTGAGTCTGACCCCCTCATTCTACAGAGGAGGAAACTGAGGCAAAGGGAAGGGACAGGGAGGGGCCAGCAGAGGCAGGATGGGAAGTGGGCTTCTCCCATTCCTCTAGGTCTGGAGCCCCCTCGGATGCATTTGCTTGAAAGCCTCTGGGAGAAAGAGAATTCGCTGGGTCCCAAGGCAGTGGCCCTCTCCGGGTGCTTGGGCATTCATTCTCTTTCCTAATATCAGATCAAAAGCTGCCCCTTGGCACCTTCCCCCCCCCCCAAGGTACCTAGTTCTGCCTTTGTGCACCAGAACAAATCAGGCCACCAAGTTCAAAACAAGCGCTAAACAGGTATCTCATCAAAGGCTTCTAGTCTAGTAGGGGAACATCAACAGGCTCCCTGGCCCTCCCTAGCTCCTTCCACCCTAAACCTACCCCCAACCCTACCTCTGGCCCTGGGCTCCTTGGAGTGACTCTTTTCTCCCCTTCTCTCCCCTCCCCTTCCCTCCTCTCTTCCCTTCCTCTACTTTCCCCCAGCTTCATTCTGTCCCTCAGCAGGCACTGGGCAAGCATCTGCTCAGGCAGGTGCCCTGTGCTAGGCACCGAGAGCCAGCCAATCCCTGTCTCGTGAACTTTGGTCTGTCTACCCAGAGTGGGGCTGGACAATCCCTGCCCTCTCAGGCCCCTCCCAACCCTGCCATCCCCTTGGTCACAGGATCAAATGAGATCATCTCCTCCAATGGCCTCAGTCACCTGCAAAGCGCTCCAGAAATGTCAGCTTGTGTTATTGCTGTTACATGAAGACAGAGAAGGCTCTGTCACAGACAATGTACTAGAAGGGCTGAGACAGGCCCAAGAGAGCTAGGAGAAAGCTCGGGGAGTCCTCAGCCTGGCCCTGGCCTGGCCCCTTCTTCCTGCCCCCAGCTCATGAGCACTGAATCTGGAGCCTGGGTCCAGGCAGATTCCAGCTCTCCAGCTTGGGTCATAATATTGGGTCACAATAGCTCAAGTTTAGAGAGAACTCTAAGGTTTGCAAAGGTTGCCTCACTGGCTCCTCACCTGGGAGTTCGGGGAGCGGGTACCTGCCACCTGGAAAATAGGAAATAGGATTATTCCCATTTGACAGATGAGAACACTGAGGCTTAGGTGAACTCAGGTTTTCCTGACTCCAGGTACAGGGCTTTATCTACTCCCACACCTAGCTACCTGTGTGCTCTTGGCTCTTTCTGGGTCTCCTTTTAACCATCTACAAAATAAGTGTGCCGGCCTCATAGCTCTCTTCTAGCTTTAAATCCCCAAATAACCTAGGAGCCCCTCATGGCAACAACAGCAGCCCACTGCAAGAAGGACAGTCTGGGAGGAGAGAACAAAATGGGCATCTCTCCTTGTGCTAAAATGCCTCCTTTCACCTGGTGCCTCTGGGAAGCAGGCAGGGAAGGCTCACCCAAAGGGCACAGGCTCAGCCTGGCAGACATCCTGTCCTGTGCCCTGAGCGACCACCTTGGCCCTGGTGCAGTCAGAGCATTCCCGGGGGAGCTTGGGAGTCTCTCGCCTACCTCCTAGGCCAGGAGGCAAGGAGTCACTGGCCTCTCCCTCCTGAAAGGGGCCTCTGCCCAGTTCACAAAGCAAGATGAGGGAAGTCTCGAGGTAAGCTTCAGTCCCCAGGGCCCACATCCACTCCTGCGGAAATTCCTGCAGGAACCTGGCTTTATCCACTGCTCCCGTGGCCCAGAAACTAACTGGTCCTTGAAGAGCAGCTTGTTCACAAGAACAACAATATTGCTGACATTTCCATAGGTTTTAAGGTTTGCAAAGCACTTTACCTGATTGTGCCATCTCATTTAATCCTCACCTCTCTGGGAGGTAGGTGTGATTATTATCATCCCCATTTTACAGATGTAGAAATTGAGGCTGAAGGAGTCAGGGCCAAGGTCACACAGCTAGTAAGTGTCTGAGGCAGAATTTGAACTCTAGGCCCAGCGCTCTATCCACTGTACCACCTAGCTGCCCCAGACTAGATTAGAAGTTCTTAAATTAGGATCTATGAACTTAAAAATTGTTTTTAATAATCATATTTCAATATTCTTAGCTTTCTTTTATGCATTTAAGAGAATTATTCTGAGAAGTCTTTAACTTCACCAGACACTGTCCAAGGGGTTCAGGACCCAAAGAGGTGAAGAACTCCTGGGCTACAAGACCAGACGAATTCACAAGTGAATTCTACCAAACATTCAAAGAACAATTAATTTCAATATTATATAAACTATTTGAAAAAAATGGGGAAAGAAGGAATCCTACCAAATTCCTTTTACGACACAAATGTGGTTTTGATACCAAAACCAGGAAGAGCAAAAATAGAAAAAGAAAACTACAATTTCCTTAATGAACATTAATTTTAAAAATTTTAAATAAAATACCAGGAAGGAGATTATTGAATTATATTCCAAAAATCATATATTTCACAGGTAGGATTTATTCCAGTCTAGTAGGGGAACATCAGGGCTTGTTCAATATTAAGAAAAAACTATAAGCATAACTCACCATATCAATAGCAAAAACAGCAAAAGAAAAAACACCATATGATTATCTCACTAGATGCAGAACAAGTTTTTGACAAAATACAATTCCTATTCTTGTTAAAAAAATATTAGAAAGCTTGGGAATAAATGGAACGACAAATAGTATCTATTTAAAACCAAAAGCCACCACCATCTATAATGGAGATTAACTAGAAGCCTTCCCAATAAGATCAGGGGTGAAACAAGGATGTCTGTCATTGTCACTATTATTCAGTATTTTCTAGAAATGCAAGTTATAGCAATAAGAGAAGAAAAAGAAATGGAAGGAATTAGAATAGGAAACAAAACTATCATTCTTGGCAGATGATATGATGGTACACTTTGAAAATTCTAAAAAAAAAAACCAACAAACTTAAAACTCATTGAAACAATGAACAACTCTACCAAAATTTCAGGATATAAAATAAATCCACATAAATCATCAACATATATTACCAAGAAAACCCAGCAAGAAGAGATAGAGAGAAACATTCCATTTAAAGTAATTATAGATAATACAAAAATATTTGAGAGTTTATCTAGTAAGACAAACCCAGGAACTATATGAACACAATTACAAAACACTTTTCACACATATAAAGACGGATCTAAACAACTGGAGAAAAATTAATTGCTCATGACTAGGCTGAGTCAATATAATAAAAATAACAATTGTACCTAAATTAGTTTACTTATTCAGTGTTGTACCCATCAAATTACCAAAGAATTATTTTATAGAACTAGAAAAGAAGATAATAACAAAATCCATCTGGAAGAACACAAGGTCAAGACTATCAAGAGAATCAATGAAACAAATGTGAAGGAAAGTGGTTTAGTTGTAGTAGGTATCAAACAAATACAGATTTTAGAAACTGGTAATCATCGAACAATCTGGAACTGGCTGAGCAATAGAGTAGTAGAACAGTGGAATAGATAATACACACAATACACAGTAGTAAACGACTCGGTAATCTAATGTTTGATAAACCTAAAGATCCAAACTTCGGGGTAAGAATTCACTATGTGACAAAAGATTGCTGGGAAAACAGAAACCAAGTGTAGAGCAATACTTCACACCATATATCAAAATAAGATCAAAATGGATACAATATTTAGAAATAAAGGGTGATATAAGTAAATTGGGGGAGCTTGGAGAAAATGTAAGATCTATGGATAAGTGAAGAGTTTAGGACCAAATAAGAGACAGAAAGGATCACAGGAAGCAGAATGAATAATTTTGATAACATGAAATTAAAAAGGTTTTGCCCAAATAAAACCAATTCAGTCAAAATCAAAAGGAAATCAGGAAACTGGTGGGAGAGGAGATTTATAGCAGGTTTCTCTGATAAAGGCCTATTTTCTCAAATATACAGGAAACTGAGTCAAATTTACAAAAATAAGAGCTATTCTCCAATTTATAAATGGCCAAAGGATATGAACAAGTAGTTTTCAGAAGAAATCAAAGCTTTCTTTAAATCCCCACTTGATTAGAGAAATGCAAATTAAAACAACTGAGGTATTACCTCACACTTATAAGATTGGTTAATATGACCGAAAATGAAAATGATAAATGCTGGAGGGGATATGGGGAAACTGGGACACTAATGTACTCTTTTTTTTTTTTTTTTGCTTTTTGGAGGGCAGTTGGGGTTAAGTGACTTGCCCAAGGTCACACGGCTAGTTTTTTTGTGTTAAGTGTCTGAGGCCAGATTTGAACTCAGGTACTCCTAACTCCAGGGCCGGTGCTCTATTCACTGCGCCACCTAGCCACCCCACTAATGTACTCTTGATGGAGTTGTGAACTGATCCAACCATCCTGAAGAACAAGTTGGAACTCTGTGCAAAGAGCTATAAAGCTGTGCATACCCTTTAATTCAGCAATGCCACTATTAGGTCTGAATACAAAAAAAGCAAAGAAAAGGGAAAATAACCTGTTTGTACAAAACTATGTATAGACAATCTTTTTGTGATGGCAAAGAATTGGAAATTGAGGGGATGTCCATCATTTGGGGAATGGTTGAACAAGGTGTGGTATGGAACGAAATACTATTGTGCTATAAGAAATGGTGAAGGGGATGGTTTCAGAAAAACCTGGAAGACTTATGTGAACTGATGCAAAGTGCAATGAGCAGAACCAGGAGAACATTGTACATAGTAACAGCAACATTGTAACAATGATCAGCTGTGAATGACTTATGTCAACTGATACTGAGTGAGGGGAGCAGAATGAGGAGAACACTGTACACAGTAACAGCAACATTGTAACAATGACTAACTGAGTGACTCATCAGCTTCCTTGTCAGGAAAAAGGAGTTTGAGCTACATGACTTCGAAGGTCCTTCTCATATCTAAACCATAAGATTCCATGATTTGGCAGATCTGGCCCTGAGTCTTCCCCCTATTTAGCAAGAGACTGAATGGAAGAGATGTTGATAGGGCCCTGGACTGGGATTCAGAAGGCCTGAGTTCAAATCTTGCCCCCGACGCTTCTTAGCTATGGTGCCCTGGACAAAGGCATCTACGGGGCACTTTGGTTTCTTCCTCTGTAAAATGAAGGTAGTGGATTCTATGATTTTCCAAGACCCCTCTCAAGCTCTAAATTTATGACCTTTGAAGCTCAGGCCTCTCTACCTGCCTTCTTAGTTTGTTCTTGGGGCTCTGAGGAGGGAAGGGTTACCATCTACTTCTTCAGGTCAACCTTTGTGCCAGCCCTCAGGGTCAGACTCTCCTCAGAGAGGTCCTGCCTTGGATGGAATATGAATTGGTATGGTGTCCTAAGACACTCTCTGAGCTGGAAAGGGTGAATCCTATTCTCCTTCAGGGGAGTCTGGGGGTTTAGCCTTCAGAGCCAGAGCCCCTGATCTCCAAGTTGTCCTTATTTTTAGCTGCAGATGGCTCAAAGTTTATATATCAACAGCATTACAATAAATTCAAATATTTATTAGTGGGAAAAGCCCCATGCAGCTGAAATAAACAGGACTGTGTCCCAGGAAGGATCAGCTGTCCTGGAGCTGGAGCCTGGCTGGGATGGAGGTGGTGGAGAGGGAAGGAGCCAAGATGGCAGGAGCTTGGGGAGAGCTTCCTCCAACTGTTGGGGTGGGCTAGAAGTGGGCAGTGTCAGGGAGAGGCGCAGCCAGCCCTGCCTCTGGTTCTTGCCTCGGTTGCATGTCTCTGCTCTGCTTTCTTACTCTTCTGAAACCTGAGGCAGCCTTTACCTTTACCTGTCTTGGAGGTTGAAGACTGAGGAGAGGCCAGCAGGCAGCTCTCCCAAGAGAAAGAGGATATGTAGGGGAGAGGTCGGGCCATCCAGAGGGTGGGAACCCAGCATCTGGACACCGATGACCTTTTCTTCTCCCACCCCCAAACAGAGCTCTCACATCAATGTCACTTCCTTCTGACTCCCTCCTCCTCCTCCCCAAGTTCTTCTACCCCATACTGGGGTCCAAGTTTAGACTTTGGACAAGTGATTTCCTCTCTCTGGGTCTCCATTTCTTCCTTGGCAAAAGAGAGGAGAGGCTTGAACTAGATAGGCCAGCTCTAAAATCCACCACTCTGGGGCTCTTCTTGGTCTCCCAACCTGTTTTCTGTCTGCCCAGGGATAAGAGCTACCTGCAGAGGAGCCGGCCAAGGTCAGGTTTGGAGAAAAGACAGACATTCAGCAGGGAAGTGGGGGTGGGGCCAGAAAGAGCAAAGTCAAGCCAGGGCAAGGACTGGGAGGGGAGGATGGTACCTGGATCCCTACATGCCAGCAGCCCTCAGGCAGGGAAATGAGTCATCTCACCTTTTTGGTGAGATTTACCCCCAAATTAATCAAAGGCCTGCCAGGCTAATAGGACTTAACAACCATGCTGGCTGGGCCTGACCTGGTCTCAACCCGCTTGAGAGCCTGCTGCGGACTCCTGTGCCATTGCTATAAAGGGCACAGGTGCCAAGGCCCTGGAGAGAAGGCCTGGGCTCCTCTGGAGCCAGGCAAGCAGCCAGGGGCCCTTGGGGATGGGGTGTTGAAGAGAGGAGGAGCTTGGTGGTGACCCTGTTCCCTCTGCCCAGCTGGGCCCTCCTTGCATACTCTGAGGTCCTCGAAGTTCAGAGACAAGGTCAGGGAGCACGGGCCATACCTAGAGACTTCTAGGGCCCTTCCAAGCCCTAGGATCTGACTCCAGGATCCCAGGCTACTTCCTGTCCCAGGCTTCAGTTTTCTCTAAAAATGCCAGGGATGGACTAGAACCCTGAGGTTTCTTCTAGTGCTAGATTTATGGTCTGATGACTAAGGGGTGGAAAGAACCTCAAAGGCCATTGAGTCTTGGCCCCTTATTTTTACAGAAAGGGAAACTGAGGCCCTGTGGGGGAGGTGGCTGGATGGAGGGACAAAGGGTGGTGTAGAGATCTGGGCTTAGGCCTGTTGGCACCTGCTACCAGTACTGCTTCTGCTCACAGGTGGGTCAGGCCACAAGCTCCCCCCACCCTTTAGCCTCTAGGGCAGCAGTTCTCAACCCGTGGGTCATGTTCAATTTGTAACAATGAAAATACATCCTGCATATCAGATAGATTCATAACAGTAGCAAAATTACAGTTATGAAGTAGCAACAAAAATAATTTTATGGTTGGAGTCACCACAACATGAGGAGCTGTATTAAAGGGTTGTGGCATTAAGAAGGTTGAAAACCACAGGTCTAGGGCCTGGCTCCTTCAGCGGAAGCTCTGCTTTGCATGCCCTGCCTGCACTTGGGATGAAGGGGAAGGTACTGACCCTCCCTGTGCTCCACTGGGCAGGGGGAGCTATCCTGTGGCAGTCACTGTCAGTGCCCCACCACGTGTGTGGGGGGCAGTCAGCCTGGGGGCAGGGGGAGGGGAACAGACCTTTCTGGACTCATTAGGCCCCAGCCAGGCCTGCCTGTCTTGGTCACCAGCTGAGCTGGGGCACTTGTGGGAAGGCCCCAGGCCCCCTGTTTAATTTGCTTATCTCTCCATCCCTTCCTCCCTCCTCTCTTTTCCTGGTCTCTTTAATTACCTGGTAAGTCAATGTCACTTTCAATAAGTCTAGAAGAATCCAAGGAGGCCAGAGCCCTGGGCCCAGGCAGGAGGGGAGGGAGAGAGGCTGGCCAGGGTGGGGCGCCGGCTGCTGCTGCTACACAGGCAAAGGAAGCCCTTCCAGGCCTAGCTGCCCCCAGCTCCTCACCCCCAAAGGCCCTCCCTTCCTGCCAGGCTGGATTCCTCATTTGTCTCAGCTCAGAGCACTTTAGGGGGCTTACCCTCAGAGGCACGTTGGGCTAGCTCTGAACCACGCAGAGTCTCTGCAAAATGAGGGGCTTGAACCAGGCAAAGGAAGGGCTTTTTGTCATTCAGGACCCCTATGACCATCAGCCTGGTGAAGCCTTCTCAGAAAGACAGAATTAAATATATCAAATAAAAGGCAGAGGGTTGTAAGGGTAACCAAAGGGTCATAAAGACGTGACATTTTTCACCATCAAAGTTCACAGATCCCTGTGGACTCCAGGTTAAGAACTTCTGATCTAGAAAATCTCTTTAGGCCCCTCCAGCCTTGACATTCCCTGTTCTAAGGCCTCTCCTAGCCCTGACATCCCTCCCCTGTTCTAAGGTCTTCCCAGCTCTGACATCCCCTCTTCCAAGGCCCCTCCCAACTCTGACATCCCCTGTTCTCAGGCCCCTCCCAGTTCTTATTTTGTCTTTCACACTATCTCACAAAAACGCTTTCCAAGGCTAACCCTCTGCCTGATCAAGTAATTTCATCCCATCCTGTCTCCTCCAAAAGATCGTGTCTCCTCACTTATTTCAATATCTCTCCACTCATTCCCTTCTGCCTACAAACATGCCGTGTCATCCTGAGAAACACCTCATTGGAGGCGTCCATCCTCACTAGCCATTGTCCTGTATATCTCTTCTGTCCTTTGTGGCTACGCTCTTCAAAAGAGGCTGTTATTAAGGCCTTTCTCTCCTCTCACTCTCTTCTCAATCTCTTAACCCCTCATAGTCTGGCTTCTAACCTCAGCGGTCCACCAGCACGGCTCTCTCCAGTTACCAATGATCTCTTAGCTGCCAAATCTAATGATCTTTCCCAGTCTCCATTCTCTGTGACCCCCCTGTAGCCTCTGACACTGGGGATCATTCTCTTCTCTTTAGACTTTCAGGATCACTTTCTCTCTGTCTCTGTCTCTCTGTCTCCCTCTCTCCCTTCCCCCCCTCTCTCCCTCTCTTTTTCTCTTTCTATTTCTCTCTCTCCCTCCCTTCCTCCCTCCTTCTCTCTTTCCCCCTCCCTACCCCCTCTCTTTTTTTCTCTCTCCCCCTCCCTCTCTCTCTGTCTCTTTCTCTCATTCTCCTCCTCCCTCTCTGACTGCTCCTTCTCAGTCTCCTCTGCCAGATCTTCCTCCAGATCACGCCCTCTATCCACAGGTGTCCCTCAGGGTTCTGTCTTCTTCTTGTCTCCCTCTGTACTCCTTCACTTGGTGAAGCTCCCATGGCTTTAATGACTGTCTCTATGAGGATGCTTCTCAAATCTACCTGTCCTGTTTCTGTCTCTCTGCTAACCTCCCATCCTGGATCTTCAGCAGCCTTCCAGGCATCTCAGATTTGATGTCCAGTAGACATCCTAAACTCACTCTCTTTCCTCCTAAACCAGCTTCCCCTCCTACATTCCCTATGAATCTAGAGGCCGACACCAGCCTCCCAGTCCCTCAGGCTCCCAACCAAGCAGTCAGCCTGGGCTCCTCCCTCTCTCTCACCCCCCCTCCAAGATCCAAGGTGGTGCCAAGGCCTGTCTATTTCACCTCTGCAGCATCTCTCCAATACACCCCCTTCCCTCCTCTGGCACTGCCCCCACCCTGGCACAGACCTGGATCACCTCACGCCTGGACTATTGTAATAGCAGCTGGGGGGTCTGCCTGTAAAGTGATGAAGTGTAGGCCTGATCACGTCACCCCCTACTCAATAAAATCCAGCGTTTCCCCATCTGGGAGCAAACATCTGCTGCTCTGGGTGGCATTCAGAAGCCCCCTCCTGCCTTCGAGGTCTTCTTACACCCCCCTCCCCACCCTGTGCTCTGAGGCAGCGACTCGAGCCCCGAAGATGGGTCAGGACCCTCCGCCTCTCAGCTCGGGCATCTTCTCTGGTCTTCCACCCCCAGAACGCTCTTCCTCCCCGCTCTGTTTCCCGGCTTCCTTCACATTTCTCTTTCTGCAGGAAACCTCTACTGACTGCTCTTCATTCTAGCCCCTCCACTCTGTGTCCTCTTTCTCCTGCATTTGGCTTGTCTGTCCATATTTCTTTGCTTATTAGCTTCCTCACTAGACTGTAAGCTCCTTGAGGGTAGGGCATGTCTTTTGCCTCATTTATTTTTTTGCTTTTTAGACAGGGGAAGGCAGGGCAACTGGGTTAAGTGACTTGCCCAAGGTCACAGGGCTAGCTTTTACGTTAAGTGTCTGAGGCCGGATTTGAACTCAGGTTCTCCTAACTCCAGGCTGGTGATCTATTCACTGTGTCACCCAGCTGCCCCCTTTTGCCTCTTTTTGTTCCCCCAGTGCCCGGCACAGAGTGGATGCCTATTAAGTGTTTATTGGCTGTCTTAAGCTCTGCTCTTCTGGGTCTATGGTCTAAGGCCCCTCCCCAACATGACCCTCTGGGATTCCTCCCAGTTCTGACATTCTACGATTCCAAACTGTCTTTTCCCCACTTCTCAGCACACTCCTTGCTACAGTTAACCGGGTAGTCAAACTGAATAGAGCCTCCTGCTCAAAGCCGGAGTCCTGGTCATCCTGCCTCGGCAGAAGAGTTTCACTTAGTGCCTCAAAAACCTACTCCCCCATTCCATTTCCCAGCAGCTCCCACCATTAAGACTGCTGAGTACAGAGAGGGTCAGAGACCTTAGGCCCAGAAGGGACCTAAAAAGCTTGGGGCCCAGGCCCTGCCTAGGCAGGCAAGGTGTTATTGTCCCCATTGTATAGATGAAAGAACTGAGGGCTGAAGTCAGTTCCCACCAGGCAATGGGCTGTATCCAACTATATGGGGGAGAAATAATAGGAGAAAAGGCCTAGAGATGTCGTCTACCTGGGCTCTTCATCTCATGGCATCATTGCCCCCTTGGCAGTGCTGGGACGCCTCGAGACGCCTTCTCAGAATCATCTTCTTCAATGCATGAGTTAAAATACAGAAGACGACAAAAGAAATGGATTCTATTGAGGTGTAGTTAGAGAAGCAAGTTCCTGGACCCCCAGGGAAGGAGGCCAGCTGTTCCCCGTTTTACAGATGAGGTCAAACAGTCTGGTAAGTAACTTTCCCCAGACCAGGAAAGAAGTGAGAGGCAGAGCTGGAATTTGAACCCAGGCCCTCTTCATCTCAAGGCTCCTTCTACTCTCCTTCAGAAATCATCCAATCTCATTTTATGAAGGATGAACGTGAACCCCAGAGAAGGTGAGTGACTCGGTCAAGGTCATGCTGAAAGTGAAGGGCAGGGTCAGAAGAACCAGATTCCCAGGCTGGTGCAGAAGAGAGTTGGCCCCCGGGGGCTCAAGTTCTAGGCCTGAGACTCTCCCCCTGGAAGAGGCCAGGTTGGGATGCCGGGACACCATTTCTCCCAAAGGAGTTGCAAGCCCCTATTTGTCCAGGCTAGGAGCTTACCCTCTGTTCCCGCCCCCCACCAGAACCCAGGCACTTACACTTTCGGAGCTCCAGGGTCTTGTTGGGGCATGGGAGGTGCTGAGGGGGCGGGTTCTGGGTCCGTTGCAGACAGGCCAACATGGTGGAGGTGGAGGTGGGGCCCGAGGCTCACAGTGCTCTGTCCCACTGCAAGGCAAAGGAAGAGCCGGTCAGGGAGGGCTGCTGCCTCAGCCAGAGGAGCAGAGAGACATTTCTAGTTCAGCTCAAATTGGGAGAACCCAAGACACTCAGACCCCAGGGCCGAAAGAGATCTTGAGGTCGCCTAGTGTAGCCCTCCATTTGACGGGTGAGAAGACTGAGGCCCACAGAAGGAGGGCAACTTATTTGTGCATCATTGTGTGTTTTCCCCATCAGACTGGGTCCTGACCCTTCCTTTGCCTCTGCACTTAGCACAGTGCCTAGCACAGAGGTGGGGGGAACTACGTGTGGCCCTCTAGGTCCTCAAGCATGGCCCTTCAAGTTTGGATTCAGTCAAAGGGCCACACCTGAGGACCTGGAGGGCCACATGTAGCCTGGAGGCTGCAGATTCCCTTCCCTGGCTTAGCACATAGTAGGCACTCTGTAAATGCTTGCCGACTGCCCCTCTGAAAGGAAGAGGCTGGGAGAGGTGGACTTCTCTGAACCTATGTCCCTGTCTCTTAAAATGGGGCTAAGACGGTGGCTTGTGGCCAGGACTCAGGATCCACAAACGGTGGCAATGCTGTGGATTTGCTATAGATTCAAGTCCTTGTCTTTCCTGTTGTCTCTAAGAGATGGGGAAAGTCAGGTGCCCAGGGCCACGGGGCTAGCTCAAGGGCAGGGTTCTTCCCACACTTCCCCCACTCCCACCCCAACTCTTCCAGTCATTCAAGGTAGCATCTGCCCTAGGGCTTGCCAAGGGGGGAATACACTCCAAGAAATGGGTTTATTCTGTGTGTGTGTGTGTGTGTGTGTGTGTGTATGAGAGACAGAGAGACACACAGAGAGACAGACAGACAGGCAGAGAACAGAGAGAGGGAGAGAGAGAGAGTCAGGCCCAGAGTCAGCAGCCCGGAGCAGGACCCCATCAGCTGTGCCAATGGTCTAATGGTCTGAACATTTGGAGCTCAATGTTTCTCCCAGGGAGCGGGTCTGGAAGGCACACATTCTCAGCCGCCCCTACAACTGAGCAGCTTTGACTGACTTCTGGAATGATTTCTCTGGAGCCTCCCAGGGAAGGCAGAGGCCTGGGCAAACCCAGCCCTATCCTGGCCTTCAGTGCCCTGTGACTGCCCACAGCTTTTCTCCAGCTGGCAGGAGTGAGCTGTGCAATGGTGAAAGGGCTGGGGGGAGGGGCCCAGAGGAGGCTGTTGACCCCCACCTCCCCCTCCCTTCCCCTCTGCAGTCAGAGCCCAGCTCTGAGGTCCCGTTCTTTGCCCACACAGATACACAAGGAGGCACCTTCCCCAAGGGTCTGCACACCAACATCTGACCTTCAGTGGATCTTGTGCCCACCCCACCCCACCCCACCCCACCCCATCACCCCTCTCATAATGGCTAGTGTTTATACAGCACTTTAAGGCTGGCCAAGCCCTTTATAACAACCACTCTAAGAGGCAGGGACTACCATTATCATACCCATTTTGCAGTTGAGGAGACTGAGGGTGAGAACAGTTAAGTGATTTGCCCAGTCGGCAAGCAGCATGTTACACTGCACAGCTGAGACAGAGGTGAGTGAATGGGAAGGGTTCGAGCCTGAACCCTGGGCCTGCGAGCCCTCAGCCTGGTCACAGACTGGAGCCTCCTGCCAGCCCTGGGCAACTACCCACACCTCTGGGCTGCTGGGCAGGGGAGAAGGGAGGGAAGGAGAGTCGAGGGCTTGTCACCTTGGATCCCTGCTCTGGACAAGACAATGCATGAGCACAGGCTACTGAGGCATAGCTGTCTAGGTGAAAACAGCCCAGGATGGGCAGCCTAGGACCTCAGAGCCAGGGAGGAGAGCAAGGAAGATGGTATATTATGCTTAAAAACAGGAGGGACCTTGGCTGTCTTGTGGCCGTCCTATCCATCTTCAGGGAGGCCATAGCCAGTGCCCAAAGATGGGCAGCCCAGGACCTCAGTGCCTGGGGGGGAGCAAGGTGGACCTTGGCTGTCTTGTGGGCCAGCCCGTCATGTTCAGAGAGGCCCGAGTGGGCACCTAGAATGGGCAGGGTCTGGCCAGAGGCCCCACAGAACCAGACCCTCTGACCCTAAGCTCAGCCCTCTTGCTCCTGCACCCCAAAATTCCAAGGGGGGCCTCGATGCCCACTTGGAACGAGGGAGCCCAGAGGGCGGGCCCCAGCGGTGAGGATGGGGGTGAGCAGGGGGTACCCTACCAGCCTCTTGGAGGACTACAGGGAGTCAGGAGGAGGAAGATGAAGTCAGAGCTGGGCTCTGACTGCAGAGGGGAAGGGAGGGGGAGGTGGGGGTCAACAGCCTCCTCTGGGCCCCTCCCCCCAGCCCTTTCACCATTGCACAGCTCACTCCTGCCAGCTGGAGAAAAGCTGTGGGCAGTCACAGGGCACTGAAGGCCAGGCCAGAAGGACAATGCAGTGGGCTGGAGAGCAGGGGTCAGAGACTATGGGGACAGCAGGGAGTGTTTGCCTCCAGGCCAAGAGAGGGGGCCTGGGCTGGTATCTGATCAGAGGACCAAGCGGGTCAGTCCAGAGGCCCTGAGCTCAGCTTGAACAGTCTCCACTCAAGCAGGTGTGGACAATTCCCTGAGGCTCAGGCCACTAGCTGGGGCCTCCATGGATACCATCATGGATACCAGGGCTTGGCAGAATCTCACTCTGAGTTCACTGGGGGCATGGCCCCCCATCAGTGAGGGATGCACCACCCGGACAGCCGGTCGCCTTTGACTCCTTTCTCTTATTCCAGGAGAACATGCATACAGCAGCTATGTACTACATGCTTATGGAATTGTTGGATTGATTGAATGACTTAGGGAGACTTGTACAATCTCAGAGGTCGAGGAGGGGGGGTTTTGTTTAGTCTTACCCAACTCTCCATGACCCCATTGGGGGTTTTATTGGCTCTTTCCTTCTCCAGCTCATTTTACAGATGAGGAAACTGAGTCAAACATAGTGAAGTGACTTGCTCAGGGTCACACAGCTTGTAAGTGTCTGAGGCAGGATTTGAACTCAAATCCTCCTGACTCCAGGCCCAGCTCTCTATTCACTGTGCCACCTAGCTTGCCAAGGGTAGGCATGGTGAGGATGAATAAATACACAGGGAATAGGTATGATTTGCATATGAGACATACAGGTGTGAGGGACGGGCTCTGTGTCTCTAGAAGACAGCACTGGGCTTGGAGTTAGAAGGCCTGGGTTTGAATCTCAGCTAAACTGAAGACGTTTCTGTGACTCTGTGGAAATTCCGTCACTTCCTCATCTGTTAAAATGAGGGGGTGGCACCAGATGGCTCCAGATCACAGACTAAGATCTGGAAGTGACTTTAGAAGGGACTTTTACAAATGAGGGAGGAAACAGGTTGGAGAGTTCAAGTCCAGAAGCATGTCCTGGGTGCCTCCAGGAGCTCCCATTCTACTTGGGGGGAGGCACACGAGGCAGGGAGGAGTCCCTGACCTTCCTCAGGCTCCTCCCAGTTCTCCTCAGCTCCTGACTCACAGACATCGGTGCTGGAAGCCTGTCCGTGGGTGGGCTGGCTGTACTAGTCCTGGGCCATCCTGCCTACTGGGCGCGTCTCCACTTGCCGGTCCAGAGAGCTGGCTCTGGGCTGGGAGATTTGAGTTCTAGTCTGGGCTTGTATGCTAATTAGCTGTGTGTATGTGCATGTGATGGAAGGCAAGTCACAGCCTCTCCGGGCCTCAGTGTCGTCATCTGTAAAGTGGGCCTAATAATACCCTACGCTACATCATAAGCTTATTGCAAGGGGTCAAATAAGGGAATGGGTAGGAAGGCTCTTTGCAGACCCCCAGACCCTCTGCCCACAATCCTGATGTGTCATTACTGCTATTAATAAGAACACTACACACAAGAAGGGTCCAGCACTGGAATAAAGTTCTTCTGATCTTCCTAATAGACTGGGAGAGACAACGATGAAGGCCGGCAGCCAGCCTGGCCCCTGGACAGGCCAAGACGTAGGACCGGAGGTGTTTTCATTCATTCGCTCATTCTTTCATCAAGCACCTAATCAATGAGTTCAGGAAGACATGAGTTCAAATCCTGTCTTGCTATCTGTTTGATGGAACTTTGCTCACCTATAAAAGGCGATTGGGCTCGACAGCCTCCCAGGATCCTTCCAGAGCCAGGATTCTGACATCTCATCACCAGGGACCCCAGTCGGATGGGAGGCAGAGGGTCTGGACTTAAATTCTGGGTGAACTTGCACTAGTCCCTTCCTTACCCTGTAACTCAGTTTCTCCATTCATAAGTTGAGGGAGTGGACTAAGTGATATCAGGGCTCCCTTTTTGGCTCTAAGGCCTGGCGATGCTGTTTTTGCAAGCACTGAAGGTATTTCTGGTGCCAAAGTGTAACTAGGGTGAGATGCCTGGGGCTTTGCCCCATGTTCCAACAACCAGGGCATGGGAGCACTTCCTTTGCACAGACATTTGGGGATGGCCATCCCTGTACCTTGTGTTTCTCCCCTGGCCTGCAGGGTTAGCAAGTCATCAGAGGTCAGGGAGAAGGGATTCATCTCTTTCTTTACCCGAACCCCTCCCTCAGACCACCTCTCCCAGGGATTGCCTGTACCGGTCATTAGGCACAGGCTTGCCCCTTTCAGAATTAATTCATTTTCAAAGTTGGGGAACCTGTGGCTTCTAGGCCACATGTAGCTTTCCAGGTCCTCAGGTGTGGCCTTTTGACTGAGTCCAAGTTTCAGAGAACAAATCCTTTTATTAAGGGGTTTTGTTCTGTGAAGTCTGGATTCGGTCATTGAGGACCTAGAAGGTCACATGTGGCTTGGAGGCTGCCAGATGCGCACCCCTGCCTAGGTACAAGGATTTCTAGCCACATATCTGTACGGTAAGTTCTGAAAGCCCCTTCCCCAAGCCCCTGGGGGCTCAGCCCATCTCCCTCTTCCCCACCCAAAGCTCCAATGAATGAGGGAAATTGAAAACTCGGTATTCCCAACAGCGGAGCTCCGTAAACATCATCCTAGCTCTGGGTAAAAAGAAAAGTGGGGAGTGGGAGGCGGGGGCCGGGATGGGGAAAGAAAGCGGAGTTATTTAATGCTAAACAGGTGTCTGCAGCCTGAAATGGTGAGGCTCTCTGCTAATAATGAAGTATTCATGAGGAAAAGCCTTTTTTTCCCTCGACTTCCTTAAGATACTAATTTCACAACAAGCTCCTTGTTACGAGGCAATTATCGCAACCTTGTATTTCCCGAGCCCGAGACGAGCCGAGACGGACGGGCTGCGGCTTCCATCTGTCCTGGCCCCGCTCGCTCACTCGCCGGCAATGAAAGACAATCACAGAACTACCTTTCATTATGCCTATTTTATTTTCAGCAAAGGTGCCGTGAAAGAAATGATTTCCTCTGAAAGGGACTTTTATTCAGTTTCAAAACCAATTTTCTCCTATTACTGTCTCAAAAAAAAAAAAAAAAAGGGAGGGAGGAAGGGGGGAGGGGCTGTTTTTATTCCCCACATTACAGGCTGTGTTAATGCAGCTCGGGCTGGCAATAAAAGCCACAGTATCCATTTTCCGGCTTTGATTTCTGGTAATTTTAAAATATGCCATTACAATCAGGCAGAAATTATACAGTTTAAAAAAGGAATGAAGCGCTGCTTAGTGAAAGGATGAATGCACTTGACTGCAGGGAATGGAGAGCCTGTCCTCGAGGGACTCGGAGGGTAATCGAGCTTCAGTTTGAGTGAGCCCCCAGTACACAAGTCCAGGCAGCCTCGACTTACTAGAGAGCCCCCCACCAAAAACACACATGAACTCAGTCACCCAGCTAGAAGGCAGGAGAGAATGGATGCTGGGAGCTCACCTCTGACATTTGTAGGAAGAGGGAGAGAATGGGGGCTCAGAGCTCACCTCTGACATTTGCAGGAGGAAGGAAAGAATGGGGGTTCAGAGCTCACCTCTGACATTTGTAGGAGGAAGGAGAGAATGGGGGCTCAGAGCTCACTGCTGACATTTGCAGGAGGAAGGAGAGAATGGGGGTTCAGAGCTCACCTCTGACATTTGTAGGAGGAAGGAGAGAATGGGGGCTCAGAGCTCACCTCTGACATTTGT
>CM053594.1:16119070-16142451 GCA_028646575.1 Pseudocheirus occidentalis
AGGAAGGAGAGAATGGGGGCTCAGAGCTCACCTCTGACATTTGTAGGAGGAAGGAGAGAATGGGGGCTCAGAGCTCACCTCTGACATTTGCAGGAAGAAGGAAAGAATGGGGGCTCAGAGCTCACCTCTGGCATTTGCAGGAGGAAGGATAGAATGGGGGCTCAGAGCTCACCTCTGACATTTGTAGGAAGAAGGATAGAATGGGAGCTCAGAGTTCACCTCTGACATTTGTCAGGAGGAAAGAGAGAATGGGGGCTCAGAACCCACCTCTGACATTTGTAGGAGGAAGGATAGAATGGGGGTTCAGCGTCCACATTTGCTAGCCGAGCAATCTCAGGCAAGTTATCATCTCTGAGTCTCAGTTTCCTCACGCATAAAATGGGAAACCCTCACTCCATCAATAAGCATTTATTAATCTAGCCTTTCCAAAGTGCTTCACAAACTATAAAGGACTCTAAATACCAAGTATTTAGGGTATTTTGGGGGGGCATGCCAATGATTTCATCAACATAAGGAACTTCCAAAGAGGAAACTTGCTCCAGCAAAGCACTCGGGCATTTCTCTACAGCTCGGAGCTGTAGCATTGCCTGGGTTGGGGAGAGCCCTAAGTGACTTGGCTTGGGTCACAGTTCTTGGTACATACAGCAGGTACTCAAAGCTCGTTAACTGTCTCTATCCACCTTCCCAGGCTGTTATGATTTTGTTTGGTACAAGGCCTCCCACCTACACACACACACACACACACACACACACACACACACACACACACACGTGCACAAAGGTCCCAGATTTCAGGGTCAGCTTTGTGACCCTGGACTCCTGGATAACCTACTTAACCACTCTGAAACTCAGTTTTCTCCCCTGTACAATGGGGATAATCACCATCTCGGGCTCAGAGGGTGGAGACAATGTGTCCGTGAAGGGGTTAGGACCTCTGAAGGCTCTGATGATCATTACTGCTGATACAGCACTTCTCACACACTCACCCACCCCACCCACGCACACATGCACACACTTACACACATACATGCACATGCATACATATGTGCATACACACATGCACACATACATAAACACAGCTGGGAAGCAGAGGAGGAAGGCTCTGACCTACATACTTGAGGTCACACAAGGAGGGCACAGCGGAAACAGGATTTGATCCCAAGAACTCGGACACCGACACACGCTGCTCTAGTGTCCTAGTTGACTATGCGACCTTGGGCGAGTCACTTTTCAAGTCTGGGCCTCAGTTTCCTCAAATGGAAAATAGCAAGTTGCCATTCTGTGATTCTGGAATCCTGGCTGCCCATCTGTCTGGCTGAGCACACATCCCCACCTGGAGTCTGGGCCATTAGAGCCAGCCTGCCTGACTCCTCCTGGACGAGAATGGTCGGTGGCCAGAGCCCTGGACTAGGGAATCAGGAAGTCCTGGCTTTGAGTCCCACCTCAGACACTCCCTGGACAACCTGGGCAAGCCCCTTAACCTTGATGAGCCTAAGCTTTCTTATGTGTAAAATGGGAATGCTGTTTGTATGCACAGGTTACTGTGAGGATCCAGTGTGACTGAGTTTCAGATATTTGTACACAGACACATATACATATGTGTGCGTGTGTGTGCGCACGCCCTGAAGTACCATCTAAATGTCAGGTACTTAGACTTATTGTTACTGTAGAGACACAGAGCAGGTTGGGACATGCATAGAGACATTGAATCAGTCCCATCACAGAGCTATCCATAGAACCACAAAACATCTGAGCTGGGAGGGGCCTGAGAACAGGGGGTGTCAGGCCTGGGAGGGTCCTGAGAACAAGAAATGTCAGAGCTGGGAAGGTCCTTAGAACAGGGGATGTCAGAGCTGAGAGGGACCTCAGAACAGGGAATGTCAGGGCTGAGAGGGGCCTTCGAGATGATCTAGTTTATTCCTCCCACTAATACTCAAGATACAGAAACTGGGACCCAGAGAGAGCCAGAGCTTGCAGCAGCTTGCACAGTCATCAGACACATGGACTTGGAGCCCGGGGCTCATTCCTTTGACCTCTTGGTCTGGGGACGGGGGTGGGGAGAGCCCTGCCCTCTCTCCAGCAGACCTGGGCCACTGCCCAGCTCTTCCTCCTGGTGGCCTTTGGCTAATGCTGCTCTGCCAGGCCCTTCCCATCAGCCGATGGCCCCAGCCTAGGGCAGGCTTAGTTAGCTCCATCTGCACGGGCACTAATTCCAATCAGCAGGATCCGATTTAGCTCAAGCTGTTCCGGCTCTTTCCCTCGAGCAGAGAGGATGCTCAGCAGTTTTGCTGGCCATCCTGGGAGGCGGGAGTCAGTCTGTTTCCCTTTGAACTGTCCCAGGCTCCAGGCTCCTCTTTTTGGCCGCCTCCAAGGGCTCTTTCTTCATGTTCCTGACTCAGCCCAGCTCCAGAACACGGCTCAGCCCTGGAACTTGGCGCCTGGGCTGCTTCCTCCCAGACCCTCGGCTTCACAGGTTGTTAGAATGGAAGTAACAAGATAAGCATTAACTGAGTGTCACAGGCTTGAGAAGAAGAAACCATTTTATCAAGCACTGCAGAAAGATGGCTGATGTTGATACTTCTATCCCTTCATCTCCCTCCCCTTCCCTATCTTGAAGAAGGCCAGCAGTGGCTGACGGGAGGTCATAGGATGGTCCTATCAGCACTGGGGAGAGCCTGAAAACAGGGGATGTCAGGGCTGGGAGGGGCCCGAGAACAGGGGATGTCAGGGCTGGGAAGGGACTGAGAACAAGGGATGTCAGGGCTGGGAGGGGCCTGAGAACAGGAGATGTCAGAGCAGGGAAAGAGCTTAGAACACAGCTTATACCAGCTGGGAAGATCCAGAGAACAGACCCCGAATGCTTAGTGTGGTTTAGAATGGAAACCCTTTGAGGACAGAGCCTTTGTATCCCCAACAATTAACACAAAGTTTGGCACACATTAAGGTCTTGATAAATACTTCTTGACTGAGCAGAAGCTCTCTGAGGGCAGGCCTTGGCCTTGGTTATGGTTTGAATCCCCGGTTATGGGCGGTTATTAAGGGCTCATTATGTGCCAAGGGTAGGGGCTAAAAAGACAAACAGGAACCAATTCTTGTCCTCATGGAGCTTACTTCCAATGTTCTCTCTGTTCTCATGTCTATACACATGAGTGTATGAAGGCGACAGGTGAGGCAGTTTGGGGGAGTGGGGAGGTCCCAGGAAAGTCTTTAGGAAGAAGACAGCTCCTGGGCTGAATCTTGAAGGAAAACCTGGGGATCCTGAGAGGTGGAGGTGAGAAGGGAGTGCACTGCAGATATGGAGAAATGGGTTAGCATGACCAAAGCACACACAGAGCTGGAAGGAGCCATCTAATTCAATACCTTCCTCTCATTTTACTGGGGAGGAAACTGGGTTCAGCCAGCCCAAAGGCCTGGAGGTGGGAGATGGGACATGACATGATCATACAAGGAAAAACACTCTACACTGTTGTGTGAAGGATGGACTAGACAGGGAGAACACTGAGGCAGGGAGACCAGAGAACCAGCAGGGTCCCTCTGGGAGTGGGAGAAGGGGGCACAGATGAGATGTTTGGGGTGGAAACAACAAGATCTGGTCACTGATTGGCTATTTGTGGTGAATGAGAGGATAGGGCATGAGCCTGGGGTATCTCTGACAGTAACAGAGAAGTTTGGAAAAGAGGAAGGTTTGGGGAAGACGGAGACTAAGTTCTCTTTGGACCTGCTGGGTTTGAGATGCCACTGGGACTTCTGGGTTGGACTATCAGAATAGGCATCTGGTGGGTTCAGAAGACTGCCTGAACCCAGATAGAGAGATCTGAGAGTTATCAGCACAGAGAGTGAAATTAAAGTCATGTGGGGTTGTGAGGAGAGACAGACAGACAGACAGAGACAGAGATAGAATCACAGAGAGACAGGGAGAAAGAGAGAGATAGAGACAGAGAGAGGAAGGGGAAGAGGGGGGAAAGGCAGAAAGAGAATGTGTATGTGTGAGAGAGAGAGGGACAAGACAGAGAGGCAGAGAGACAGAGACAGAGACAGAGAGAGGAGAGAGAGGGAGAGAGACAGAGAGAGACAGAGACAGAGACAGAGAGAGACAGAGACAGAGAGAGGGAAAGAGGAGAGAGGGAGAGAGGGGGAGAGGGAGAGAAACAGAGTGAGAGAGAGAGAGAGAGAGAGAGAGAGAGAGAGAGAGAGAGAGAGAGAGAGAGAGAGGAGAAGCAGGTTTAAGACAACCCCTTGGAGGTGAGTGGATGTAACATGGAAGCTGAATCAGCAAAGGAGAACGGAAGGACTGGTCAGACACGTAGGAGGCCAGTCAGGAGAGGGCACAGCCTAGAAATGCAAGAGGAGAAAGTTGCTGTTCGTTCTTTGTTTTGACATCAGGAGGGGCTGTTCTGACTTTCCAGCGACTTGGATGTAAGTGAGGCAGATTGAGCAAAGTCACCAGCCCCACTCTCTCCTCCAGACTCAAAGTATCCAAGAGGAGAAGGTGGTTGCCAGCCCCAAGTGCTACAGAGAGGAAGGCCGTAGCTGTACACCGTATATATCTGAGGGCACTAAGGGCACAGTCATCTACCACCCACCAGCCGAGGGCAGCTTGTCCCTGGCAGTGGAAGGGCTGGTTCTTGGCCATCTGATGTATGGGTCCTTGTGAGGCCTTTCTAGCATGGAGCTTGTCCTCTTGCCAAGGCCTTTGAGGTTACTCCCTATACGAAGAGCCACATGGAAGGGGGGTTTCAGAAGAGGAATCCACCATTCTCTAAACAATAATAACTTCCTTTAACGTCCTCAAAAGTCCTTCCCAGGCTTTGATTTAAGTCAACAAACCTTTCTTTGGTTTCTCCACTGGTACTTTGTGCCCCATTGGGCAGGTGGACAGGTTGGATTGACTGCCCCCCCTTCCCGACAGATGAGACAACAGAGACCCAAGAGAAGGTCAAAGTCAAGTAATTTGCCAAGAATCATAAGCTTCTAGACTTGGAGCTGTAAAGAACCTTGGGATTCATCATGTCCAACCATCCCATTATACAGAGGAAGAGACTGAGGCTTGGAAGGGGAGGATCTTCAGAGGCCACTTTGCCCTTCTCTTTCATTGTAGAGGTGAGAAGTGGGTCAGGATGATGAGAGTATACAAGGAGAGCTAGAGGGGGCCTTCTAATTCAATACCTTCCCCCTACTCTAGTGGGGAGGAACCTGGGCTCAACAGATCACTGGATTTACTCAAGGTCATAGGGGTCACAAAGGGCCCAGGTGGGATTTGAACCAAAACAGCCCATTTCCACACACTCGGTGGGTTCTCCTCTTGCCAGAGGTCATGTGGCTATCTCAGCAATGAACCTGGGTCTGGACCTGAGGTTTATCTGCTGCCATGGGCCCTCCCCAACCCCACCCCAACGCTCTCTGGGAACCCTAGCCCCCCCGCATTAGACCTTCTCCTCCCAAGCCCAAGGAGGGCCCCCATCAGTCTGTGCTTGCCCCCTCCTTAATCCCAGGGGAGAGGATTGCCCTGGGAAGCCGCTGCTAATTTTGAAACCATATCTCCAAATCGGACTATTTATAAGCCCAAGGTCTTTGTGACTTTAATAAAAAAAAAAGGGGGGGGGGAGATGTCTAAAGCCGCGGTGATAGAATGCTCTGGCACCTTCTCTGACATCAGGGGCCGATAAGGCCCCTTATCTAAGGCCTGCGCCTCGGCGAAGGTCTCCTCTGCCAGATAACTCCTCCACAGCTGTCGATAGACCCTTTCAGAGCCTAGGATTTAGATAAAGGAAAATGTGACAGGAGGGGGAAAAGAGAGAGAGAGAAAAGAAGGAACTTTCAAAGTCTGAGAATGAATTGAGTTTACCCGGCTTGCCTTGAGAGAACAATGAATAAAAGATGGATGGTGGAAGCCTGCAGCCTGGATTTTTTTTATTAAAAGACTAGGGGGAAATCTGTGGGTTAGCCCCAGCCTCTATTTGTCATCTTACCCTGTCCCCTGGTCAGCTCCAGGGCGTCTGGGAGGGGGCCCCCAGAGAGACAGGTCTGGCTAGAGACCAGCTTCCTGCCCTGGGGTTAATCTGATCCCAATGGTGAGGGGAACAAGCAAAAAAAAAAAATCAGCAACAACAAGAAAAGAAACAGGGGCTTCTCTCCCCAGCATAAATCCATTCTCACTCTTGCCAACACCTGCCGGCCTCAGCCAAGTCTGGGGGTCTCTGACTCAGGGGTTTGGGGAGGGGAAGAAAGATGAGAACAAATAAAAAAAGGGGGGGGGATTCTTCCAGGAGCTCATCCCAGGAGAGGAGGAGTTCATGGCTGGAGAACAGGGATAATCTTAACTGGGTGACCTTGGACAAACAATTGCCCTGCTGAGGCCTCAGTAAAATGAAGAAGGAAGGAGGTGGGACTGACCGATATTGTTATGTGCTTATGGACCACAGTTTCCTGGGGCTGGGAGACCTCTGAGATCTCTCCCAATTCTAGCCCTGTGAGCCTATAAATAAAAGGTCACTCTCCCTGCTTTCCAAATAGGATACACCCAAGTCATGCCAGACTGATGGGAAATGATAAGTCTTCATAAGGGCTCTTATCAGGTACCAAACAAACGTTGACCAATTCCCTATAAAAAGCAAGGCTCCATCCAAATGGTGGCTATCGGGTTATCCAGACCCCCCTCCCTTCCTCCCTCTCTGTCTCTCTTTCTCTGTCTCCCTCTCTCCCTCTGTCTCTCTTCTCTCTCTGTCTCTCTCTCTCTCTCTCCTCCCTCTCTGTCTCTCTGTCTCTCTCTCTGTCCATCTCTCTCTCTGTCTCTCCCCTCCCTCTCTCTGTCTCTCTGTCTCTGTCTCTTTCTCTGATTAATATACCTTTATTAAGTACTATGTTCTGTGCACCATGGATACAAATGCCAAGAATGGAGTAACCCTAATTCTCTCAGCACTTACATTCCATTGGGGAGACATTGGGTGCAGAGAAGACCCTGCCCACCCGCTCTCTAGAACTTGCACTGGTGGGGAGCATCCCAGAGCCTAGCCCAAGACGTGGCTGACGTTGGGCGCTTAAGAAGTCCTTGGCTGAAATACACAGCAAATACATATAAGTTGAATCCAAGGCAGTTTGGGGGATGGGGGCCCTACAGGTTGGAGGCCTCCGGAGATTCCCTGTAGCCTTGGGGCTTATGCTGAGAATTAAGAGTTTTGGAGGTGGAAGATGGCAGAACTCAGAGGTCATTTATTCCATCCCCCTCATTTTTACAGATGGAGAAACTAAACGAAATGAGACCCAGAAAAATACAAATATATCATTATCAGCTAATTCCAGCCACAAGATGATAGACCCAGAGCCAGAAGGCCCAAGGATAAATAGGTCTGACCCTCTCATTCTTCAGATGAGGAAACTGAGACCCTTCAGCAAACCGTTATTAAGGGCCTACTCTGTTCTGGGCTAAGCACTGGGGATGAAAAGGTAGCCCCTGCCCTCAAGGAGCTCACAGTCTAATGGGGAAGACAACATGAAAACAATTATATAATTTGAGATCTATACAGGTAAATTGGAGATAACTGACTGAGGGAAGACACTGAAACAGAGGAGGTCTGGGAGGGGCTTCTTGTAGAAGGTGGGACTTCAGGTGACTGAGGGGAGCCTGAAGGTGAGAGCTCCAGACCTTCTGGAGTGGAGGGTGGCCAGTGAAAATGGTGGCTGTTGAGACAGAGTGAGGCCGAGCCAGTCCCACTGGGCTGCAGAGCACGACAGAGTAAAGGGACAAAGTCAGGAAGGGCTTTAAGAGCCAGAGGTCACAGAAGTGGCAGGAGTGGATTAAATGGAAGAAGAGGCATGGCTGGGTCCATGGCAGAATGGAAGATTGGTCGGGGGTGGGGGTGGGGGGGGGAGAGCCCCATGTCCTCTGACTAAGGAGCCCATGTTGCTTCCACTTTCCCAATCCCTTCATCATATTGAGGAGAAAACAGACCCAGTGGCAGCCCAACGTAGAACAGATAAGAGTTGGGATTTGAACTCAAGTCTTCTGACCTGAGTTTCTATAATACACTGTGTTACTTTCCTCAGTTAAACACACGAGTATTAAGGGCTTCCTATGCAACCAAACGCTTTGAGCAACAATTTTAAAAGCTGACCAAGTTCCTGCCCTCAAGGAGCTTATAATCTACTATGAACAAAACATCATCCTAAAATTGTTCAAGGATGGTTGTGCCAGAATTGTGCTGGGGTAGAGCTGGAAGACTGCGTGAGATCAGTGACTGTTTTGTTTTAATGCCTGGAGTATTCTAGAGGCAGTTGGGTGGTGCAGTGGAGAGAGCCCTGGTTCTAGTTCCAGAGGCCCTGGTTCCCAACCCTCCATCAGATCCCAGCTGGACAGCTCCCTTTACTTTTCTTAGGCTCAATTCCCTCACCTGTAAAATGGGGAGAATAATAGCGTCTCCCTCCTCCTCCTGCAACCAGAGCTGTTGTGAGGATCAGATGAGATGTCCAGAACATGCTCTGCCCACCTCAGAGGTTCTATAAATGCTGGCTATTAGCTATCAAGCTCTTAACCAGAATTTGTCAAATTGGAAAGAATTAAACTTCAGTCTCTCCTTACCATAATGTAGCCGTTTCTTTTTCTTGGCTCTAAATGAAATCTATCTATCTATCTATCTATCTATCTATCTATCTATCTATCTATCTATCTATCTATCTATCTATCTGTCTATCTATCTATCCATCCTTCTGTCTATCTTTCCTTCCTTCCATCTATCTATGTATCTATCCTTCTATCCATCTCTCTCTCTCTCTCTCTCTCTCTCTCCATCTCAAATCATTATACCCTTTATACAGATTAGGAAATAGAGGCAGACAGAGGTTCAGTGAGACACTCTGACAGCAGCAGCGACACCTGGCCAGCCAGGCTGCCCTGGACAGTAGGCTTCCCCTCCTCCCTCCCCAAATCCAGAGGGTAAGTGAGTCAGTTAGTGGAGGTGGCTGCCTGTGGCAGAATGAGTTAATACAGAACAGGAAAGGTCACTCCTTGGTAAATTATGAGAAAGCATAAAATCCAACCTGGAGCCCAAGTTGGGCAGACACCTTGCCAAGGGGCTCCCATAAAAATCAAGGGCTGGACCAGCCCCTCTCCCCTCCCTTCCTGGCTGGAGGCAGCAGCTTCTACTCTCTCTTCCTGTCCCCCTCCCCCTCCCTGCTCCCTTCCCCCTTCCCTGTTCTGAGCCCCAGGCCTTTCAGGGCACCCTGTTAATAATTAAATGTTAATCTAAAAAGCAATTTGAGCTGCGGGGCTCCGCAGATCTGGTTAGAGATTACATTAGCATAGAAGCAGCAGGGGCAATCTTCCTTAACCCCTCTCTCCCAATCTTTAAAGTCTACCAATCTTTGAGTGGCACCCACGCTGTTGGTCCTGATGAAAATGGGAGCCTGGGTTGCCAGGGCAGAAGAACACCATGAGAGGAAAAATGGATGATTTTCCAGCTCCAGATGTGGGCAGACTCAGGAGGGTGGCCCCGGGGGACAGAGGAGGGGATGTCACTGACAAAACATTCCTCGTTGCCTCTCTCCCTCCCATCTCCTACCTGTGCCCTTCTCCCTAACTTCCCAGCCAAAGAATTACAGTTAGACCCAGAAGGCACCTCAGAGGTTCCCAAATGAAAACGGGAGCCAGCGAGGCATTTGCCTGGTCATGGTTAGGGAGAGTGGATAGGTGCCATCTACAGAGGGAAGAACCTGGGTTTGATCAGAACTCTACTACTTAGTAGCAGTGAGCCTTTGGATAAGTCTCGTAATGAGTCCATGGGACCTGGCAATCATAGCATCCCAAAGGGTCTGGTTACCCAGGCATCCCCATCCCTATTCCACTTTTGGCCAGCTCCAGAGGGGATCCACATTCTGGCTCTGCCACTGAGGGTATGAGCACAGACAGTCTAACCCCCTGGTTTTACAAATGCAGACACCGAGACCCAAGGACACACAGACAGTGACCACTGTCAAAGATCAAATCTGAACCTAGGTCCTCTGATGGCAAATGCAGCACCTCAGAACCTCATGCCAGAGCCTGGACAGCCCTTAGAGCAGAGGACGTCTGGGTAGGAAGAGACCTTCAAACAACGAAGGCTAGAGACTGTGACAATCAGCCTCAGAGGCCATCTGCTGGTCCAATCCCTGGTGGGAGAGAAGAAAAAGTCTCTTTCCCCCCCCCCCCCATCCTTCTAGCAAGATTCTGCTGTTCACTATAGCCTGATCTCACCCAAGCACACAGAAGCATAAGGGCCCTAGGTGATCCCCTCACCCCCGAACTGCCCCATCCAACCTCCCTCCAGCACCCAGAGGGATGGCACAGGGGGCTCTCCTCCCTCTCTGACCTCCTCCCCCCTTCCTCCCAAGAGGCTGTGCTGGCCCGAGATCTCAATTAACCAGGGACCTGGCTGGGGCTTCTGGCTCTGGCTCTGTCCTCCCTTGACTCCTTCCACTGTTTAATTACAGAGCCTGTAACAAGCTCCAGGAGACACCTCCTTCTCAAGCCCAGGGGACTGACTTTGAAAACTCTTTTGAAGTCAACTTGACTTACCAAGTCAAAGGGAAGGCCTTGCTGTTGGGGGTGGGGGTGGGGGAAGGAAGGAGAAGGAGGGAGGGAGGGAATGCTGCCAAGGAGATTTCTCCCCCTCTTCCCCTGTGGTCTTCCATGGAACCCTTTAGCTACCCACCTCCAGGCCTCCCTCCCTCCCAGCCCCCCAGGGTTGACTCATAAAGGTTAATGCCAGCAATGATTCCTTTCCTAAGTGCCACGTCCAGATGAGATTGGCTCAGGGGGACAGGTGGTGGGACTCAGGTGGGGGCTCCTCCCCTGGAGTGATCTTGCAACCGTTGGTTAGGCAGAGGTTAATCCCCCTTCCCCCCTTGATCCCACTTTACATCAGCAGCAGGTAAACTAATGGGCAGCTTTAATCTGCCACCACCAAGGCAGAGGTGTGCAGAAAAACCAAGGATTCCTAACTCTGCAAAGGTCATTCGTCCAGCTCTCTGCCTGTGGGCAGGAATCCTAAAAATCTCTGCTAATACTTAGCTGGCGGCCCATGGGAGGTTCCTAAGGGAATTAGGGGGTAAGAACCCTGCTTTCCTGGACCTGGTAGGAACCCCGCCAGGCCAGCTAGCTCTGGTGCTTCTTCCAGGGCAGTGACTCTAGCTTTTCCCATGCAAGGCAGGCCTGTAACCCCTGAGGGCAGTTCTCAGCTTCAAGGTGGCTCAGGACAAAGCCTCCCTGCTGAGAGGTCTCAGGGGGAGGAGGGGAGAGAGGACTAGAATCAGAGCCCTAGGGGACCTCAGAGACAGCCCTCAGGGGCCATGTGGGGCACCCACAAATTGTATCTGCACAGCATCCCTAATCAAGCTGCTGCTTGAAGACCTCCGGAGATGGGGAGCTCATCCCTGACCTAGGCAGCCTAGAGCCCACCGGACAACTCTGATGAAGGCCCAGTTTTTCTTTCCCTCCAGCCCAAATTGACCCCGTTGCCGCTTTGACCCATAGTTCCTGGGTCTGCCCTTTGAGAGCAGGCAAGACAAACCTAATCCCTCCATCCAGATGACAGGCCTCAGGATGAGCTCTGGGAGGGACCTTGGCAGCCACTGAGCCTAGTTACCTCATTTTACATGAGGACAAAAAGCAGAGACCTAGGGGGTGTTACATGTCTGGCCCAAGGTCACTCAGACAGCAACAGGCAGAATTGGAGCCCAGGTCCTCTGACCTCTGAGATATTGTGTTGAAGACAGCTATGGCGTTCATGCTCAAGGTCACAGACCTGGTAAAAGGCAGAGGGGGATTTTAACTCAGTTCTCATCACTCCAAATCCCACACTCCTCCCCCTCCATTTAGGAAGATTTCCCACTTTGTGGCTTTGGGCCAGACCCTTCCCCTCAATTTCCTCACATGTAAATAAAAATAGCTTACCTCTAGTCAAATCAATAAAGCTACATTTGCTAAGCATTCCTATGGGCAAACATCAGGCTTCTGGAAAAGGAGGGGGCCCCAAGCCCATCTCGCCTCAAAGGTTCTGATGGTTTGTATTCTAATGTCCCTCCCATCCTAGGTTCTAAGGTCTCTCCCAGTCCCACATTCTCTGAATCTAGCTTAGCAGTGTGGGGGATCTGACTGGATGGGCTGGGGGTGAGGGTGGGGGATGAGAAAGCAGAAAGAGTGATGCCTTCCATGCTTTGGGAAGAGCCACAGACCATGTCACAGCATAGCCTGTTCTCGGGGAGATGCGTGTGTGCGTGTGCGCGCCCGCGTGAGTGTGTGTGTGTGTGTGCCCACGTGAACATAACATATGGATATGTATACAGTATACAGCTCACCTTCGAGAGAGCAGGGGATCAGAAGATGGGAGGCCTTTAAAATCAGCCCTAAACAGGAAAAATACTGGAGTGAGGGCACAAAGAGAAAATTAAATCAAAGACAGGTCTAAATTGCCTAGTGATGTTACAAATGATCTGATGTGGAAAAGAAGGGATCAGGTGTGTACATAACAATGGGGTTGCCACCCCCCCTTCCCAAGCACACAACAAAGAAACAGCCCCAAGCAGCTGGAAGGCCTTGGGGGGCTCCTCACATCAGGTGACCTCGTATATGGAGGCCGAAGACCCTGGAAACCCTAGAGGCTTGGTGGAAGTCTTCAGGCAATGCCAACTGCATACAGGTAAGGGGTTGGATAATGTGGATGCAGGCATTCACTCCAGGGCATTTCCAGGTAGCTAATGTGTTAACACTATGGTTCCTTTAACAGAATTTGGACAGTCATTGGAAAGATAAATCCTGGGCTTGGAGTGGGATTGGAGGTGGGTGGGAAGGGGGAGAAGCTGTGTAATTATGGTAGTATTCCAAATATAGGCCATGGTGCTTAAAAGGAGATCTTTTTGAAAGGAATAGATGTGTGTATGTAAGTATGTATGTATGTGTATGTATATGCATATATTAATATATAGGCATACTATTAAACATCCTAATATGGATTAGAAGGCACACTTGGGTTTTTGACAAGCCAGATTTTGAGGAAAATCTACCACCTATATGAAGAACAATACGGTCGATCAGTGTCGAAGTTGGCCAAGGGCCAACCAGCATTTCTGGGATGTTGAGTGGAATTTGATTATAATGGATTAACGGCAGCGATATCAGGGAAGGAGCAACGGGGAGATTTGCCTGTACAGAGAAACAGAAGACTTGGTTCATCCCTGACCTCAGGGACGTGAACAATCAGAGAAGAATCAGAAGAGTAAAGGGAGAGGACAAGACAGGTACAGAATTAAAACAGCTCAAACTTAATCTCTGGGAAAAAAAAGCCACTGTTGATTAGAAGAAATGGGAAACGGCTAAGAGACAGATCTGGTCCAGAGATCTGGACCAGCATCAGGGCCCTTCCTAAGGTCCCCTGTTCCCCTTCAGAAGTTTTCTTCCCCCATTAGAATACAAATGCTTTGAGGGCAGGGGTTGTCCTTTGTTAGTGCTAAGCGCTTAGGGAGCATTTAATAAATGCCTTATCTATTCTAGACAGACATCACCAGGAGATCAGAGGTGGGGGCTCACACATGCCTCCAAAGACAACCCCCAACTCCACCTCAGACAGCATCATCCCCTCCTCAGACAAACTTCTTAATACCCAGAGACGATGCCATACCCCACTTGTCTTGTTTCCACCCCCCCAACCCCAATTCTGCCATGACCTGAGCAGGCAGGCATTGACCACCAGACAGTTTGGCCACTAAACTATCACCCAACAGCATTTACTAAGCCCTATTATGTGTCAGGCACTGTTAAGTACAGGGGAATAAAAAGAAATGGGGGACTCGTCTTTGCCTTCAGAGAGTGCCCATTCCAGTAGGGGGACAATATGTGAATATTAGGTCCCACGAGATTTATATGAGGAGAAGGTGACCTGATATGGGAAGCTATTAGCAGCTGGGGGCAGGGCAAGACCTCCTGCAGAAGGCGGATCTGGAGCTGGGTCTTGGAGAAGTCATTTAGAATAAGAGGCAGAGGTGAGTGGGCAGAGTGAGGATAAGTCACTTCTGGGCCAGGGGGCCATCCAGTGCAGAGATGCCAATGGGGTGTGAAGGCTTTGGGCCTTCCTCTTTCCCTTTCTGGGCCCGTTTCCTCATCTGTATTGAACCAGATCCTCCCCTCCATCCTTAGGTCTGTGGGAACACAGAGCCAAGGGTCCCTGGGACTGAGTTAGGCTATGCACTGAGTGCCCCAGTCCTGCTCTCTGCTGAACAAAGCCCTGGTTCTCCCACATCCTGCCCCAAGCCTGGAACAGCTGCCTCTGGAACTCCTGGGGGAGCAGCATCTGAAGTGACCCTGAAAGCCGAGACTCTGGGATGATGCCCAAAGGCTCTGGCGAAACCTGAAGACACACAGCAGCTGGAAGGAGAGGCCCTTTCCCTGCCCAAAGAAGGCAGGGCTCTGAGAAGCAGCTGTGTAGGGAGGGAGGATCACGGCGGGGGGGGTGGGGGGGGGTGGGGTGGGGATGGACCATGTAGGGACCAGAGGGGGCAGAGAGGTGTGGATAGTGTGGCACCAAAGGAGGAGGTAAGGGCAGAGGCAATGACCCCACGCCAGCTGGGCTCCCCCAACCCGCCCCGCCTACCAAATCTCAGAATACCTGTCTGAAGCTAAGGCAGCCTTCTGACCTAGCATCCCCTACTACTACAGTCATATGAGGTCTGATGGGGGCACCTGAGCTGACCAAGGGCAAGGGTGGCCAGATCCCAGACCCTCCCTGGCCGCTGGACCTCTGCAGACAGGAGCCCAAAAGATGGCCCAGTTTCCAAGGACCAAGCATGACCCCAAATCCTTGATGAGAAACCATGGGACTTCGTCCTTCTGAGCCAAGGTGGGGGACTGTGGGTCTGGAACACTATCCCTGCTACCAGATGCAGCTGATGTATCAGCTGGCCCTGCCAAACTTATTCCGGTCCTCCTTTTTTAATTCTTTCTTATAAGTTATGGCTCTCTGGGCAGAGATTCTGGGAGGGATGTATTTGAAAATGAAGGTGACATAAAAATGAAAGAGAACACAAAGATATTTTAAAAAGACTCAGTGGGCCTGGGGTGGGTAGGAAGGGCCCTGCTGCCGAGACAGCCGCTCCTCAGAGACGTACATTATATACTGGAATGCTCCTACTGGTTAGCTATAGAATGCCAGGGTTGGGAGGGCCCTTAGAACAAGGGATGTCAGAGCTGGGAGGGCCCTTAGAACAGGGGATGTCAGAGCTGGGAGGGCCCTTACAACAGGGAATGTCAAGGTTGGGAGGGGCCTTAGAACTGGGAAAGTTAGAGCAGAAAATGATTCTTGAATAAAGAACACAAAATACCAGAGATGAAGAGAGCTTAAGAGTACCAGACTATACTAATGCCTACTGTGTATATATTCTCTTTAAGGCTTAGGAAGTGCTTTCTGCATGTTCTCTCATTTGATCCTCCCAGCCCTGGCATCCCCTACTCTGAGGCCCCTCCAAGATCTGACATTCCCTGCTCTGAGGTCCCTTCCAGATCTGACATCCCCTGTTCTGAAGCCCCTCCTAGCCCTGGCATCTCCTGCTCTGAGGCCCCTCCCACTCTGACATCCCCTGCTCTGAGGCCCCTCCCACTCTGACATTCCATGTTCCATAGGCCAGCCAGCTACTGAGGGCCAGGAGAGAGGTCATTATTTCTCCACCAGGCTGAGCTGGGGGGGAGAGGGGCAGACTAGGGCTCAGCATGTGGAATGATGGTGAAGTCACGACCGACAGGGCATGGGAGCACGTGTGTGTGTGTGTGTGTGTGTGTGTGTGTGTGTGTGTGACCACAGCAGCTCTATGCAAACATGTTAATTTGTTTTCATTTTTTTTTCCCTTCCAGGATAATTGGGTGAGTTTGAAGTCTCCGAGAAGCTGCTGATTATAGTTATTTGGGTGGTGTGCTCTCCTCACTGAATTCCTTCCTTGGAAGCTCTGGTGCTGGAGATGCTTGGGGGCTGTAATTAGAAGCACAGGAATAGCTTCCAGGGGGCCCCTGCAGGCCCCAAGGGGGGTGGGGACCAGGCAGGCCTCAGGCCCAAAGGAATGGCTCGGTCAGAGAAAGCTGAGCCATGTCCCAGAGCCCTTTCTCCCTTCTCCTCCCTGGGACTTGTCCTCTGTGCTTCAAATCATGGCCTGAGACAGATCCCAGGAGTATAGAGGGGCCCTGGAGCCCATCTACCCTAATCTCCTCATTCCTCCACAAAGGGGTAACTGAGGCCAGGGAGGTTGAGGGATTTGGCCAAAGTCACCAGAGCCCAGAGCTGGACCAGTGTCTTCTGGTTCCAAATGCAGTGCCCTTTACTCTGCAGAGTCTGCCTCCCACAGTGATGGGGACTCCTGGGCTTCAGGAGGAGAAGGGATGGGAAGGCCTGAGGAGGGACTTCTCCCTGGGGGTTTAGGGGAAGAGGATTTCAGAATTCCTTCTCAGCTTCCCTCATTGTTCAACACATATTCACAGACTCATGGAAAGTCAGAGCAGGAAAAGGGCTCCTAGAACTTAGAATGTCAGAGCTGGAAGAATCCTTGGAACACAGAGCTGGGAAGGTCCTTAGAACAGGGAATGTCTGGGCTGGGAAGGGCCTTAGAACAGGGGATGTCAGAGCTGGGAGGGGCCTTAGAACAGGGAATGTCAGAGCTGGGAGGGGCCTTAGAACAGGGAATGTCAGAGCTGGGAGGGACTTTAGAACAGGGGATGTCAGAGCTGGGAGGGGCCTAAGAACAGAGAACAGGGAGTTGTATTCTGCCCATATATTGTAAACCCTGCCCCATTCTGCAAAAGAGGCTCCTGAGACCCAGTAAGGGAAGTGGTTTGCATGAGGTAAGAACACAGTTAATGAGTATGTAAAGTGGGATTCACACCCAGAGCCAAAGGCCAGCCCTTAAACAGCTCTCTCCCTCTTAAGCAAAGTACCCCTCACCATCATTCCTGTCTTCCACAAGAAGAGACAGGAGTGCCACGTGTCTAAGGAGGGTCCCATGTTGAGACTCTGGCCATCAGTGTCCTGCCTTGAGCTCAAGACTCCTTCCATTTGGCCACTCTGGGACTTCAGGCCAGCTCCCTTCTCTGGGAAGGGATGTGCCAAGGTTTTGACAAGCCCTTGGGGTCCTTGGAGAAGTCCTGAGAAGAGGGAAGGTTCAGGAGGAGAAAGGAGAGGTGAAGGATGGGGGCGCTGAGCACTGGGGCCTACCCAGGGGTTAGTGTGATGGGGAAGGAAGGGCGGAGGGACAGCGGGAGCTGCTGAAGACCAGAAGAAGGCTGAAGGTTAGGAGAAAGTGAATCCTTACAACAAATGGATGGTTGGGATTTGTCTGTCACATTCTGGGCCTAGTTTCAGGTGGAAAGAGACGGTGACAAAGCTGTGGGGGCCTGGGAGGTCTAAAGGGTCATCGGGGCAGTGATACCTTTTGCTCAATGCTGTCTGTGAATGAATCTGGATCCCTGTGGCAAAGCAGGGCAGCAGCTGGCATAACTCATCACAAGCCCCATCTTCAATAACACTGTGCCATCATCAAGGACCACCTGACAGGATGGCTCCGGAACCCCTGCCCCTCCCCTGGGCACATTTTAGGCAAGCCCATCTAGCGCTGCCTGGCGGGGCAGGGTCTTCCTTCCCCTCCCCTCCCCTCTCCTCCCTTCCCCTCCAGCGGGACAAAGGAAGTCTCTGTTCTATCCTAAGCTGGGCCCATTTGTCACCGGGGTGGGATGCGGCCTGCTGGGGTCAGCCAGGCTCCCCAGCTCTCCTCCGCCCAGCCCGAGATGAGCAAATACAAAAGCCCCCGTGTCTCCCGACCTCCCTCCTCCCCACACTTGGCCTGTTGTCGTGGCCTCAGGAGACCCCATTCTCCCGGGAAGATGGTTCTTTTCACAGTGTGGGGGAGGGCTGGGTAATCAAAGAGGGGAGGAGGGTGGGCAGCTGCTGGAGCAGCCACTTGGAAGTTCCCACTCCTGCCTGCCAGCCGGCCAGCCTGGCCTACCACCCTGCCCACCAAATTCTCCCTTCCCTTCCAAGAGATCTGGGGAGCAGGACCACAGTGTGACACAGACTCTCCCCTCCCTCCCACCTGCCCCTTCTGTGGGGGGCTCAGGATAGAAGGGAGGCTGGCCTCCAGCCGGAACAACTCACATTCTTTCTGTAATGCTTTGAGATGTACAAGGTGCTATCCTCAGAACACCATTTACATATGTACACACATGTTCTACATGTATACTTATATAACCACACATATAGAGAGTGTGTGTATATACACCCCTAATAGTCAGCATTTCTATACACAAATGATCTCAATGGATCTCCACAACAACTCTGGGAGGTAGGCCTATTTTACAGCCGGGGAAACTGAGGCATTCAGTGGCCAAGTGACTTACCCAGGCTTAACAGAGCTAGTGTCTGAGGCGGGATTTGACCCTGGTTCTTGGTGACTCTAAGCCGGATTTCCCCTCTTCACTACACTCCTCATTTGACAGATGAGGACCCTGAGTCCTCTGGCCTGAAGCAAGCCCAGATTGACCCCACCCCTCACCCCCCAGGGTGGGCATCAGGAGAGGGGCTGTGCAGGCTCCGCCAAAGCGGCACCGTGCCATTCCAGGCAAGGGGGGGATATCCCAGAAATTCTGTCATGGCAGACAAAGCGGCTTCTTGGAGAGTGATCAGATCAGGACACAGGCTTCTGCACGAGGCTGAGCCGGGGTCTTGGCAGGCCAGGGCGGAGAGAGGAGGATCCTGGGATTGCAGGTGTTGGCAATTAGCAAAGTACTTTCTACCTACCAGTCACTCATCTACTAGATGCTGAATGAGTGACAAATTTGGAATCTAAATGAAACTCGGAGGCCATGGAATCCAACCCCAGGCAGCTGGTGGCCAAGCACACGGTGCTGGGCCCCGAGTCAGGAAGCCCTGAGCCCAAGTCCAGCCACAGGCACTTTGTGGCTCTGTGACCCTAGGCAAGTCACAGCATGCCTGGATCAGTTTCCCCAACTGTAATACAGAGATAATAGTAGCTCCTACTTCCTAGGGCTGTTGTGAGTTAGATGAGATGGTGTTTGTACCAAAGCACTTCAGCGTGGTGCCCAGCATGTAGCAGGGACTAGATTAATGTTCGCTTTCTTCCTTTCCCTTTCTTTTACAGATAGATTGACAGCCAGACCGGTCAAGCAATATTCCCAGGATCATTTAGTTGGTAATTGAATCTGAACCCAAGTCATAGGGTCTAGAGCTGGAAGAGACCTCAAAACCCATCTAGTCCTTAGAGACGTTCTCTGGGATTGCAGGCTCTAGAACTGGAAGAGCCCTCAGAAGTCAATGAATTCAGCCCTTTGAATTTAGAGGTCAGGAAAAAGTCTCAGAGAGGGGCTGGGTGTTGCTCAATGTCACACCGGTGTAAAGGAGCAGGGTGAGGACTAAACCCAGATCTTTGGCCTCCAGATCCCTCACTCCTCTTGGGACCATGCATAGAACCTCAGTCCTTTCCCATTTTGCCTTCTACACTAGCACTTTCACCATTTTCCCACACTTGTGCATTCTCTCCATTTGTAAATTCCTTTGCTAATCTTTTTCCAAGCGGCCAATCTAATTTGGTTAGTGCCTACTATGTGCCAAGCACAGCGCAAGGCCTGGGTTACAAAATAAACATCAACCAGCTCCTACCCTCCAGGAGCTTCCACCCCCGAAGCAGGCGGAAGGGATTCTCACTTTTCATCCTCATATTCCCCCAGCCTTCCTTAGATGTGAAGGGCCCTCAAGAAATGGGCATTTAATTACAGTAAGTGAGGTAGGGGAGGAAAAGAAGGCACTTTCCCCTTCTTTGCAGAAGTGGAAGGTCCAGGATCACAGCTCGAGGGGGCCAGATGGATAAGTCGCTGGCCCAAGGGCAGACTTTTGTGGGGTGAGATAATACTTTGGAGGTAAGTTAGGCTCAACTTTCCCCTTTTCTTTAATTCTTTGTTATAAAGGATGGTCCTCTGGGAGGGGAGGGGAGGAGGAGGAGAAGGAGAAGAAAGGGCTTTATGGGTAAATGTAGGTGATTTTTAAAAAAGTTACTAATAAAAGAGTTATTTTTAAAAGAGAGGGGGACAATCTGCTCTCCTCCGAGGTTAGCTCTCTGCCCAACACTCCCTCCCACCTTCCCTCCTGGCACCCCTGCCCAATCTGTCAGTTGCTGATCCTGTAGGTAGTAGCTGACATGACCAAGGCTTAGGGTATCTATGGGACTTCTCAGATTTGTGAAAGGGACCTAGGAATCATATGAACAGATTGTACTTTTAAAATCAATTCTTATTTTATGCCTTGTTTTCACGTTACCTAAATTTTTTGCTGTATTCTTCTCCCCAAACCCTCCCAGAAAAGCATTCCTTTTAACAAAATATGAAAAAAAGTTTCAAAAAGCTACACAAACCTAAGGAATATTTTAAAAAAGGTTTTGACCTTACACACAGAACCAGCCCCCACGGTGAAAAGGGGTTGGGGAGAAAAGCTATTTCCTCATAGCTTCATTTTGGGGCCAAGCACAGATTACAAAAACTGAGAAGGACACAGAACTGGGCTGGGATGGTGTTAGAACAGGGGATGTCAGAGCTGGGAGGGGGGTCTTAGAGAATGCCAGAGCCAACAAGGCACTTGGAGTGGAGAACGTTGCAGTGGGAAGAGGCCTTAGGGATCAGAGGTGGCTTGTGGATAGTGCTGGGCCTGGCATCAGGAAGACCTTGGTTCAGACACGCTCTCAGGTATTTACAGGCTGTCATGGCCTTGGATTTAACCTCTATTTACCTCCCAGGGTTGATATGAGGATCAGATACAATAACCATTTTAATTCACTTAGCACAATTCTTGGCACATAGTAAGAAATATATAAATTTGGGGGGGGCGGCGGCAGAAAATTTCTAATTTTACAAATTTGGCAACTGACACCTAGCCAGGGGAAGTCCCACGGCACTGAGGGCCAGAGTGAGGCTTCAAACCCAGGACCCACTGGGACTATACATGCTCCTCCTCGGCTACAAATGGGGGTGCCCCGAACACCACTGCTACCACACAGGCCCCCAGACTCCCAGGGTCCAGCAGCTGCTTCCCATAACTGCCTGGTTAAACCAGTCAATCCCAGGTCTCCAGGCCCCTCAGCCAAGGGAGAAATCCCTTTAATGCAGAATATGGATGTGTTGGGTGCACATGGGAAACACATTGGTTCCTCCTCCAAATTGTTTAGTGTGTGTGTGTGTGTGTGTGTGTGTGTGTGTGTGTGTGTGTGTGTGTGTGTGTGTGTGTTCTGGCCTGGAAGGCTTTCCAAGGTCCCTGCAGACTCCCCACATGCAGTCCTAGATCACAGAGCCCTGACTGCAGACTCAGAGTCAGAGGCCTGGGGCTTCCTTCTCTCTCCCCTTTCTTCTTCCCCTCAGGTGGACCAAGACCTCAGCACCACGACCCCTCCCCAGCGGGTGATCGAGGCCAGCCGGCCACGGCCTGAACGCTGGGCTTGGCAAAGGGGACACCCGGCCAGGGAAGGAGGCCCCGGCCTCCTGCAAGCCAGAGAAGGGGGACCCCATCCTCGTCCTGGCCAGGGAAGGGGGGCCCTGTCCTCGTGCCGGCCAGGGAAGGGGGCCTGTCTTCGTTCAAACCAGAGAAGGGGAGCCCTATCCTCGTGTCGGCAACAGAAGGAGGAGCCCGTCCTCGTGTCGGCCAAAGAAGGGGAGCCCCGACCTCGTGCCGGCCAGGGAAGGGGGGCCACGCTCCTGGCCCCGGAATCAGCTGCTGGGCGGGGTGCTCCAGCTCTCTGGGTCTGCTGGAGGGGGCCAGAGGAGCGGCTGAATGCCGAATAATTAAACTGAGCACAGAACAATACAGCAGCTCAGGAGAACGTGGAGTTTTTCCTTTATGTTTATAGCAATTGTACGAAAGTGTACAACACGAAGACGCACCAGCTGACAAATGAGATGAAACAGACATGATTTCCAGTTGGCTTTTTCCTGGATCTGATTGGCATTAATTGTAAGCGTTTGCAAAGCAGTAAGGGAGTCTGACACTCGCTTCAAGAGCGCGTGCCTTCCTAATGGTTTTAATGATGACAATGGAGCCTGATGATCGCCCGGCCTCCTTCTGCACCCCGGGCTTCGGCCACGCCCCCAGCCTCCCCCCGCCCCCACCCCGGCCCCCCGGAGCCAGCCGGAGCCCGACTTGGCGGCCCAGCCGCCGAGGCACTCTGCTCTGGAGAGCCCGGAGATGGGGCAGGTCCTAGAATGCAGGCTCCGGGAACCAGCAGGCGCCGGGTTCAAATCCCACTTCTCGTGTGACCTTGGGCACTTGACATCTCTCTCCATCTAAACGAGAAGGGGCTGAGGAGAGCTCAAAGGTCCCTCCCAGTCCCGGACCTCTGATCCAGATTCTAGACACACAGCTAGAAAGGGACCCCACAGATGAAGGGCTGCTGAGCCAACGGCTGTGTGTGCTCCTCAGGGAGGCTGGACCATGTCGGGTCCAGGGTAGAGGAAGTGTTGTGGGGTCATGGATTTAGACCTCTCCGACATCATCTCTTCCCAAGAGGAAACTGGCCCCAAGAGAAGTGACTCATCAAAGGTCACCCGGGCAGTGAGTGGCCATGTTGGATCCCTAGCTCTCTTCTGAGGGCAAGGAGTCCCATTTCTTGTTTTGCAGATGAGCCAACAAGCAACCTCCCCAGGGTCACCCAGCTCCAAAGGAGCAGGGCCATGGAGGCCCAGGTCCCACAGAGTTATCGACAGAGCTGGGATACAAACGCTGGCCTGTGGGCCCTAGAGAGGGGGTTCTGGTGTCCAGGGCGGCTCTCTGGATCTGTAGCAGGGGCCTGGGTTTGAATTCCACAACTCTACTGGTCACTAGCCTTGTGGCCTTGGGCAAGACACTATCCATTCCTTTAGACAATGAGGAGTCTGTAAGGCTGCTCCTGGAGATGGCCCCAGATGGGAAGACCTGAGTGCCAGTCTGCCCTCAGACAGTACTTGGCCCTGTGACCCTGGGCAGTCACTAGACTTCTCCAGGGTCAGTTTCCTCACCTGGGAAATGGGGATGATATAGCCCCTGTCTCAGAGCTGAGATACCTTACATATGGCTCTGTGCAATGCAAGCCTTATTCTAGAAACGCTATTTTTATAAGGTCTGCTCCTGTTCCGAATCCAAGACACTGGCCGACTAGGGGAGGCTGGCTGGCCTACCCTGCCCACCGGTCGGGAGCTCTGGCACGGGCAGGCCCAGTTCACCTTGGGCCAGGGCCCTGGGGCCCTTGGCTTTGGGAGCTTGGCACTGAACCCAGGAAGCCTTGGCCGTCTTTTCTTTCAAAGCGGAATTGGGTTGTTTTTTTTTCCTTGGGGGGGGGAGGGAAGGGAGAGA
>CM053594.1:16142951-16163733 GCA_028646575.1 Pseudocheirus occidentalis
GGGAGGCAAGAAGAAAGGAAAGAGAGGAATGAAGGAGGGAAGGAAGGAAGGAGGGAGAGAGGAAGGGAGGAAGGAAGGAGAGGAAGGAGAGGAAGGGAGGGGGGAGGAAAGAAACAAGCACTTATTAACCACTCACTATGTGCCTTACTTACTACAATGCCAGGCACATAGTAGATGCTTAATACATGTTTCCTGAGTATTACTGATGCACTGGGCACTGTGTTAAGAGCTTCATAAATATTATTCCCTTTGATCCTTACAACAAAGCTGTGTAGGTAGATGCTATTACTGTCATTCCCACTTTACAACTGAAGAAACCGAGGTAGCAGGAGTTAAGTGGCTTCTCCAGGTCACACAGTAAGTGCCTCAGGTCGGACCTGAATATGAGTCTTTCTGACTCCAGGGTCAGGGCTCTGTCCACTGGACTGACAAAGCTGTCTTCAGCCATCAGGAACATGTGAATTAATAGAAAAAGAACACTAGCTTTCAAAGGAGAGAATGTGGGTTCAAATACTGATCCTGAGCTTATTGGTCATTATCCTGAGAAAGTTAACTCTCTAAATCTCTGTTTCTACCATTTATGAGATGGGGATAATAATAGTAATTATCTCATGCTGTTGTAAAGATCAAAGAAGAAAATGAATATAAAACTCAGCACAGGCCTTAAGCACTGTCCAAAGATCACTTTCACAGGCAGCATGAGTGCAATAGACAGGATACTGGGTCTGGAGTCAGGAAGAGCTGAGTTCAAATCTAGCCTCAGCTACCTACTAGCTGTGTGACCCTGGGCAAGTCACTTCACCCAGTTTGCCTCAGTTTTTTAATCTGTAAAATGAATTGGAGAAGGAAATTATCAACCACTCCAGTATCTTTGCCAAGAAAACCCCAAATGGAGTCATGAAGAGTTGGGCGTGACTGAACTACTAAATCTCTTTCACTTCTTTGGGAATCTCTTTCCTTATCAGAAAAATAATTAGAGGAATCAACAGGAAGAATCCTAGGTTCAGAGGTAGTGTGAAGTAGAGGACAGAACATTGAATTCTCGGGCTGCAATCCCATCTTGGACCAACTGCATGACCTTGTACAAGTCATTTGACTTCTGGGTCTCAGTTTACCCTCTCTAGAAAATTAGGCTGAACTGGTAATCCCTACAAACCCTTCCATTTCTGGGTCTTTAGTCCTGTGAGTCAATTCCCTGAACCTCAGTTTCCTTAGCTGTAAAACACGAGGGCTGGACTCGATGACCTCCGAAGGCCCTTGCAGTGATGTAACTCTCAGATCCCATGAAGCTCCCAGGCCAGGCTAGCTCAGCAGCTGCAGGAAGCTGGGTCAGCCCTCCTCAGCTATTCCAGAAAAAACTGGCTCGATATTTCCATGCTAACGGGGGATGTCGGTTAGCGAGCACATTAAACAGGGCCATAAATTCGTAATGAGGGCTTGGAAATGAATGGTGCTTATCATTTATGGATGGAATAATCAAAGACAGTGTACTGGGAAGTTTTATACAATTTTACTAGCAGCTTCTCAGTCTGCTCCCTCTTCCAGGATCGTTGAGAATGGCCCTTTTACAACGACCTACAAGGGACCTTCACCGAGTCTCTTAGGTTTGTTAGGCTCACTGGCCATTTTCCTTGGACCAGTCTCCACCTCTGCCCCAACTCCCCCAGTGACATCAAAAGAGACCTAACCAATCGCTGGAAGTCTCACTTCCTAGACTCTATACAGTGTGGCTCAGTGTCTCAGACCATGGGATCATGTTTACAGATTAAATGGACCTTGGGGAGCATCTAGTCCAACTCCACCATGTCACAGATGAAGAAGCTGAAGCCAAAAGAAGAGAAAAAGCTTGACCAACTTTCCTTCCATCAGCTCAGAGCTAGAAGGAACAGACCCCAGAGGCCATGTGGTCCCAACCCTTCACTTTACAGATGGTGAAACTGAGACCTGAGATGCTCACCATCAGGGGATCACAGTTTTAGAGTTAGAAGTGAATTTTGGGAGATCTAATTCACCATCTAATTCACTTTTCAGATGAGTAAACAGGCTAAGAGGAGTTTGCCATTAAGTCCAAATCCACCATTTTTCAGGAGACTGAGTTCCAAAGGGCATCATCACCTAGTTCATTTCACATGGTTCTAGTCTACTCCCTCCTCCTTTCCATCTGCCATGTATGTGTCCCCTTCTCCCATTAGAATGTAAGCTCTGTGAGGGGAGGGACTATTTTGCTTGCATATCTTTCTGTCCTCAGCACTTAGCACAGTGCCTGTAACATGGTAATTGCTTAATAAGCCCTTTCTCTTAATTATTTAGCCCAAACTTTTATTTTGCAGAGGGAGAAACTGAGGCCCAGAGAAAAGCAGACACTCAACTAAGGCAGAGCCAGAAACAAAATTCAGGTGTCCTCTGCTCTTCCCATTCCCAACAGCCAAGGTTGAGAACATCCCAGGTCCCAAGGGGGGGGGGGGAATCTCTAGCCTGTCCTGAAGTTGGTCCGATTTGATCAAAACCAGAGCATCCCTGACTGGGGGAGGCCTCCCTCCTTTCCTGGGGAGGGCTCGGGTCCTGCTGCCTCCCCATCAAAAAAGAGCCCATCGGTTGCCATGGCAACCGGTGCAGGTGAGCCTCATTACCGTTAATCCTCTAATTACCGACTACCTCTTCAATCGGTTGTAATTACTTCGGGGACACAGTTAACCTCTCATTAGGAACGCATGGCCGCTTTCACCAAAAGCCCAAACAGTGACATGCCTAGTAATTTACCACCCCGGCACTCAGGGCCCCGCTTTGTGCGCGGCTCCGGCGCAATCTCATCCCTGTCATTACCCAGGCTGGTTGTCATGACGATTAATCATTCAATCCCTCATCAGCAACTTTTGCCAAATGTCACCCGACTCTTGATCAGATGAGAGCGGGGAGATGAGTTGCCGGGAAGAATCTAGCCAGCATCCCAGCGCTGGTTGGGGGCTAATGGCTCAGAAATGGACCCCCGGGGGAAATTTTCCCTAAGTTTGGATTTCTCTTGGACTTTAGGCATAGGAAATGAGGCTCTGCACAGAGGGAGGTTCCGACAGCTAGGAGGACTTGGGTAGCTTGAAAACAAGGGGACCAAATGTCAAAATGGAACAACTTTCACAAAGTGAGTTCAGTTCAATTCACTCACTCAACAAATGTTTATTTAAAAGCCTTCTAGGAGGAACATTGAGGCATAGTGGATGGAGATCTGGCTTCCAAGGTGGGAGTGCCTCCATTCCAGTCCTGTTTCTGACACCTACTTGGTTCGTGTGAGGGGAAGGGGAAGAGGGGCTGAGTTCCAGGAAGAAGAAAGAGAAAAGATAGACCACTGAGGTCAGAGAACACTGGGTTTGCTGTGGTCAAGCAAGCATTCAGTCAACAAGCATTTATCAAGTGCCTACTATGTGTCAAACATTGCACTAGACACTGAGAATACAAAAAACAAATCCGATCATCCCTGCCTCCATGAGTTTACATTCTAAGGGGGAACACGAAATGTTAAGGAGAGTTAAGATGGAGTCAGAGCAAGCTAAGGAAACCGGAGGGAGCTTGTCAAGTGAATTCTCCCAATGCCAAGCTACTTTAGAGAACCATAGACTCCCAAAGTTGGAAGTGTCTTCAGTGGTCACCTAGTCCAACCCATATCACTACAAGAACCCCCTCTCCAACCGATCAGACTGATGACTATTCAGCCTCAGCTTGACTATCTCCACTGATAAGGAACTCATTATTTCCTGAAGCAGTCCACTAAACTCTTTGTTGGAAGGTGGTAATTATTAGGAGGGTTTTCAGGACATTTAGCCCAGGAACATAGGATCTGAGATTTAGAGTGAGAGGTCTTCACAACCAACCTTCTTCTTCTTCTTCTTCTTCTTCTTCTTCTTCTTCTTCTTCTTCTTCTTCTTCTTCTTCTCTCTCTCTCTCTCTCTCTCTCCCCCTCCCCTCTCCTTTCTTCTCTCTCCTCTTTCCTATTATCTCTCCTTTTTCTCTCTTTTCTTTCCCCTCTCCCTCCTCTTTCTCTTCTTTCTCTCTTCTCTTTCTTCTCTATCTCATCTCTCTTCTCTCCTCCTTTTTCTTCCTCTTCTTATTCTCCTCCCCCCTCTCTCTCCCTTCCTCCTCTTGTCTCTGTATCTCTTTCCCCTTTCTGTCTTCCCACTGTCTCTCTTTCTCTGTCTATATCTGTCATCTCTCTATTCAAATCACCTTGTATTTGAGAGAGAGAGAGAGAGAGAGAGAGAGAGAGAGAGAGAGAGAGAGAGAGAGTGATAAGTTCACAGCAGATTGTAAACTCTTGGAAGACCATCTCATTTTTGTCTTCTGATGCCTCGACCAGAGTAAGTGTTTAATCTACACTTATTAGGATTGAACCAAGTCTTCTCTTCACCCTTTGGTAGCTATGCCTCTCAAGGTTATTGCTCAGCTCTGGAGCACTCCCCTGGATGGCACTCAGGACTATAAAGAGGAATTGTGGCTGGTCTATAAAAAGGAATTTCAGCCTCTGAGACAAATTCTGTTGAGTCTGGAGGTGGGTTTGGGGTATGATCAATTCAGTTCAATTCAATTCAATATGTCTTCCTTAGTCATTTAGCCAGGACCCCTGCTACAAAGACAGAAATGAAACCCTACCCTCAAGGAGCTTAGCCTACTGTGTGTTTCTAACTGGGGAGAGTGCTATGTCCAAAGTCTGACCTTTTCTGTGCCAGGCTTGAGATAGATTGGAATAAGAGGTCAAGGGAGTTGAGATGGTTCAGAAATTGGAAGGTCAGGAATATATGAAGGGGGTAGAGTTTGTGGTGACTTTGAGCCCAGGAACTAGACTTTGTGGAGAAGAGGGAGAGTGAATTGGAGGTCCACAGATGGTAGGAACAAGAATCTGAACAGGATGAAGTCAACTCTAAAAACAGTTGCTGAATGATGGCAGTAAAGAAAAGGTCTCTGAGTACTATCAGGAACAAGGAAGAAGTCAAATCCTCCTCCTGACCCTGGGTGTCAGGAAGGGGTCCTAGGTGAGAGAAGAAGTGGCCAGTCTTGGAAAAGGGACCAAGAGTTATGATATCTTCAAGACGGAAGTAGGTTCCAGTGAGCACAAAAAGATGGAAAGAGAGAGGAGGAGATTCTACTGTGCCCTCCAAAGCTCCCTTATATCATTAATGAATATCCCCTTCATCAATGATCCAAGGAGGCTTCAGAGGGCACAGCAGTAGGGGAGGGCTAGAATTATGGAGGTGAGGTAGAAGAGGGAAGCAGGGAAACCTAGCACCTGGAAAGCTGCCTGATTTTTCTTTCCACTGCCAATACATTTGACAGGTCTTTAAGACAGGCAACATACTGGGGGGGTAAGGGGGGAGTAGTCTGTCCTGTTGAAAAAGATAAACATGAGAAAGGAGTGTAATGGAGATGGGGAAGGGGAGGAGCTCCAGGAAGTTGAGGGGAAAAAGGAGGATGACTGACCATTCTGCCAGAGGGAGAAAATGCCCTTCAAAACATCAAAGCCGGAACAAAGCCCCAGCTGCCCCACATTAGTCCCAACTTGGCAAAATGTCCAGCCTGTTCTCCCTTCCCTTCTTTCTCCCCACCCCTAGAACAGTGTGGAAAGTAAAGGATGCTCCTAAGGACCGATAAATTGTGCCTCTCCACCCGACAGTGCAGAGATGTTGAGACCTGTCCATTTCACTGCTCTGTGTCTCAGTTTCCTTGTCTCTAAAATGGGAATAATAATAATAATAATAATAATGACACCTCCCTCATAGAGCTAGTGTGAAAATCAAATGAGATGATATGTGTAAAGCCTTTTGCAACTCTTAAATCACTGTATAAATGAGGATTAGTATCACCCTACTGACTTTGGGAAAGTCAACCCCTTTGAGCCTTAGGCAAAGTTTCCTCTGTTTAAGGTGAAGGGGCACAACTAGGTGATGTGTAAGGTCCCTGGTGGTTCTAAGTGTATGATCCCATAACTGTCTTAGGAATCCTAGGAGCATAGATTGAGAGCTGAGACCTTAGACTCTCAGGCTTAGAGGCTATGAACTTGACCTTGGGTTTGGGTGGGGTGGGGGGATAGATGGTGGGGGGAGAGGGAGGGATCATCCTTCTTCACATCTGCCTGTGTCCTAGAAGCCCCCCTCTGCCCCTAAGGGGAAGGGGCCAGTCACACTTCTCCAGGCTCCTTTGAGCCCAGCCTGGGTAACATTCCAGAGCGTCACCATCGGCCAGGAAGGCTTGGCCGCCAAAGTGTGTGTTTGATGTAATTACAGCACGCTGTAAATGGTATTAACAAACTGTCACAGCAGTCACATGATATTAAGGAATAACTCTATCTTCATAACGGGAGACTCCACGGCTGCCTCGGCTTGCTAATTTACAAACGGGGACCCCTCCTCCGAGTTTCAGCTTGGGGATGGCCGCTGGTATTTCCCAGGGGACTTTCAAGCTTGAGAAGTTGGCCCTGTGATCTCATCTTGGGCCAGGATAGCCTGTCAGCAACAGGGGATCAGGGGAGATTGATTGCCACCCCAGTCAATTACCCAAGGCTCATAGTGTCTTTGGGGACCCAAGGCCATGAAGTGAGATCAGAAGGTCATATAAACTTAAAAGCTGGGAGGACCCTTAAGGGCTACCAGTTCTGAATCCTTCATTTTACAGATGGGAAACTGAGCCTCAAGGTCACAGAGATAGTATGTGATGGAGCTAGGACTTCAACCTTGAATCCAAATGCACATTCAATGGTCCTCCCAATGTAGATTTGAGTTGGGGATTTCCTGATTTGGCCTTAAGCTCGGCCCCCAAAAAGGCAGGTCCCGGTACTGAGTGGCCTAGAACACAAGTCCTGCTCCAGGGACTAATTAGAAAATTTAATTTGACCATCCTACCATCCGAATTTGGTTTCAGATCCCACCCTCTGTCACTTTCTAGCTTTGTGACCATGCGCAAGTAGCTTACTTTTCCAGCCTTCAGTCTCCACATCTGTGAAAAGAAACCGTTGGTAACCTCCCAGATCATCAAGGTTCTCCTCAAATGGTAGCATCCAAAATTGAACACAGTACTTTAGATGTAGGGAAGGGTACAGAGGGACTGTCACCTCCTAGTTCCTGAAAGCTATGGCTCTTCTATCTCACACTACTGACTCCAATAGAACTTGCAGTTCACCAAGACCCCAAGCTCTTTTTCAACATGATGGCTGTCATACCACACCTCTCCCACCACGTACATATGAAGTGTATGCCTCCCAAGGCAAACTTGCATCATTGTATACCATCTCTTCCTGACTGCATCACAGCATCTGATGCCACCAACCACAGAGGAGGTAGGGCTTTCTCAGACTGGACGGCCCCACCCTGTCAGAGCATTCCCCTCACTTACCCCTCCCTTTGAGGACCTTAGATTTATGCCATTGTACATTGTCATTGTAAGCTCCTGGAAGGCAGGCACCGGCACCGTCTTTGGTCTCTTTTTGTGTCCCCAGCACTTCCCATAGCCTGTGGCACTTAATAAATGTTAATTGGTGATTATGTTTTCTGAATGTCCATCGGGGTGGAGGCAGAGTGACGGGGAACCTTATTGATGAATAAACAGATTTCTTGCTGATCAGGTCCTGTTTTATCCTGAGTCACCAGAGTTCCCACTGCTGAAGTTAATTTACTTATACCTTGTTCAGAAATTCAAGTACCTTGAGCCCTGGAGCTGTTTAAGAAAGGAAGGCTAGCCCAGGGAAGGTTGCTTCAGCCCTAGGATCTCCATCCCACTGTCCAAGAGGCTGGTACCATTCAGTCCCCTCCTGCCACACATTTCTGCCAGTGACAATGACAGTGCTATCAACTGGCATCTCTATTCAACACTTTGGTGTTTGCAGAAAGCTTTACCCTATTGGAACCCTTTGAGAGAGGTACCATAAATAATCACCATCACTTCCTTTTGGCAGATGGGGCAACTGAGGCCCACAGTGGTTCAGTGACTTGCCCACTGCTAGTATCAAACCTGCTGGACTCAGAGGTGGCTCCAGGTCCAGAACTCTTCCCAAAGGACCACACCTCCTTTTGCCTGCCCCCAAACCGTAGGACTATAGACTTAACAGCTGGAAGGGACCTTAGAAATGCTGGGCTTGGAGTCACAGGGCCTGGGTTCAAATGCTACCTCTGATGCTGACCATGTGTATGACCCTCCCTGGGTCTCAATTTCCTCATCTGCAAATTGAGAGGGTTGAATCAGACGGCTATCTGCTTCCTTTGTGGCTCTAAGCTAAGATCTTCATTTTTCAGGTGAGAAAACAGAAGGATGGAAGGATTAATGACTTCTTCCTATCCTTTCCTCTCTAGGGGGCACTCCTAACTCTCCCATGCCATAGTAACCTCTTCACCCTGGAAACTCATGCCATCCCTGGACTACTTCTCACACTGGAAGTAACTACCGGCTGCCCCGTAGCCCCTGCCTCTGGCTTGCTGGTTTCTCCATTGGAAAGAGGACAGCCAAGCCAACCGAGTCTTCATTCCTTTGCAGTCTGCACTCTTGGCCCATGCCTATCTTTCTCTAGGAGGGAGAGGATTCTAGCACAGCTAAAGGTGGGTGCAGAAATAAAAGGACTTTCTCTTCCATGACCCTGTGTCATCCCCGCTGCTTTTCTATGTGTTCCCTTCCCCTGTCAGAGTGTGAGCTCTCTGAGGGCAGAGACTGTCTTTCTTTTTGCTTGCACTTATATTTCCAGAGCTTGGCACATGATAAATACTTCATAAATACCCCTTGACTTGCCAAAGGTCACACAAAGAAAGTGCCCAACTGGTCAAATGAACAAGTAGCTGTTTATCCCAAACAACCTGAAAACAAGGAAAAAAATGCCCCAACTTTAGAGTAATTAAAGTTGTATCAATAACATGGAATGGTACAAGGTAAAGCCCCTCTGAAAATAATATCAGAGACTCGAAATACTACCTGCTATTACTCACATTCTCCTCCCCCTGTGTGCCCATTCAAAGGGAGGTAAGTAGCAGAGTTAGGACCTCTGATTCCAAACTCCATCTTTCTCTGTTTCTCCCCCCTGGCCTCTCTGAAAGCTCTCTGGGTCTCAGTTTTTCCATCTGAAAAATGGGAGGGGGGAGCTCATCATTGGACCTGATGGATCCCATCCATCTCTGGGATCCCATCATTTAAGTCAATTTGATGAGCATTTATTAAGCACCTACTGTATACAAGGCCCAAGGAAATTGAGGATGAGAAATGACACAGTCTCTGCCTTCCCAGAGCATGCAGGATAACAGGAAGGAAAGGTACATTGAAGCACTGAAACCAACATACTGAATACAAGACAGGATGTAAGGGGCAATGAGGAGAGGCGGCCAAAGGAAGTTCAGGGCGCTGGAATAATAGGTTTATTAAAAGAGATTTTGAGATCTACAGCTGGGTGGCACTAGAAGAAAAGTGATAAACTTGGGAGTCAAGAGACTGGAGTTCTAATCTTGCCTGTCTCACACAGGCAGATTCAGGGAAGACTGGAGAAATGGAAACCAAGGGACCCAGAATCCCCATACTGGTTGTGCCTGGAAGAATGGAATTGGCTTCATTAAAGGGGGCTGGAAAGGGGAAGGGGGACCTATGAGACAGATTGGTCTAGTACAAAGAAGGATAGAATTGGCATCAGGAAAGGCTTCGATTCAAATCCTGCCTCTAACACTAGCCTCTGCCCATGTCATCCAATATCAAATCTCTACCACTGGAAGAATGTAACAAATAAACTGTTAAGCTTGGGAGTCAGGAAGAGCTTGGTTCAAATTCAGCTTCTGATACTTACCAGCTGTTGTTCTTGGGTGAATGATTTCCCTCCCCAAGACTCAGTTCCTTCACCTGTAAAACAGAGGTAAGAACAGCACTTTTCTTCCAGAATTGTTGAGGATCTCAAATGAGCCAGATAATGGGTGTAAAGCCCTCTGTAAAGCAACATAGAAAGGTCATTTATCGTTATTAAATTCAAAGCTTTCATTTCAATAATCAAGGCTGCTTAGAACTACATTCTTAGGAAGGAGAGATCTTGTGTGGGAAAAGAGAAAATATTTATTTCTTTAAAAAACCAAATTCCTGTAGTAAAGAAAGAGCCTTGCTTTAAATTTGGGAGATTTCCGCCAATCTCTCTAATCTCATAGTCAGTGTAGGGTCTCAGTTTCCAGGACTCTCCTTAATTCCCTAAACAAATATTCCCTGTCCTTAAAAGACCCAACCCAAGTTCTGTCTCCTCCATGAATATCCTGAGAAACTCCAGACCATAGCCAGAATCCCAAAATCCTGGGTTGAAAAAGACCTGTAAGAGAATCCTCTCCAGCATTCCTGAGAAGTGACTGTCCCAACTTTCCTGGAAGACAATGCTTGGGTCCATCCCTTTCTCCTCTCTGGGACTCAGTTTCCCCACTTATAAAATGAAGATGAGTATTTGGGGATCTCTAAGGTCCTTTCCGGCTCCAGCATTCTGTTACTTAGAATCTGACTCTCTCTGGTATCATTAAGGATAAGAACGACTAAAGGAGCTTTTCTCCCAACAATAGATGGAACAATCTCCCAGAAACGGTAGAGCAGATCCCGAAGAGGCCAAGACCCATCTCCATAATGGATGTCTTCCTTCTCCTAGACTCCAGCCAGGTTCCACACCCAGTCCTTCAGCCACCCTCCTCCATAGGTGAGAGAGGCTCCACCCAGATGCCACAGGAAGGAAATGAATTTTCTTGAGACTTCCCTCCACCAAGTTCTGTGGATTGTATGCCTTCTTGGTCGTGTCTTCATGAATTGGGTAATAGAATGCTGCCATGGCCAAGATTCTCCAAGAGAAAACAGAGATGAGTATGTGTGTGGGGGAGGGGGGAACGGACAATCATTGGATCGCAGATCTACAGTTGAAAGGAACCTCAGAGGTGTCTTCATTTGACATTTTACAGATGGGGAAGTTGAGGCCCAGGGAGGCCCCAGGAAGTAACAGATTAGGGGAAGCATCACATCATGGTGAACTGGGAAATTACTTGTCAGTCTCAACAAGCATTTGTTATTACTGTTGGGATTTTATTAATAATAATGAATAACAGTAGCTAATATTTCCATAGTACTTTGATGTTTTTGAAACACTTTTATAGATATTATTCCATCGATCTCCCCAACAATCCTGTCAAGTAGATGAGATTGTTATTCCCATTTTGGGGAATGAGAAGAAAACTGAAGCTTATTAGGCACTTATTGGGGAAACTGCCATGAGACCCTCCCCCACCCCGTGGATGCTCTGGAATTCTCTAAACAGATCCACGTGAGTTTTGGGGAACAGAAAGGAGACGTTCCAGTAACGAAGCCAAGATCATGGCAGACCTCTGGGTCCCAGGTGAGCGCTGGCCTTGTGGACTTGTCCTTCCTTCTTTTGGGTAGATGCAGAAACCTGGGAGGAATGCTGAATCCTGCCCAGCTCAGAGCAGAGTTCCTGAAAAGGAGAAAGGTAAAGAGCAAGGTCAGATTGTAGACAGCTTTTGATGCCGGTGAAAGGAGTTTGTATTTTACTTTATGGGCACCAGGAAGCCATTGTCTTGTCCTCTGCCCCCCTCTTCTCCTGTACTTCTTGGACCATCCTTCCCAAGGCTTTCCTAAGGGCGGAGAGAACCCACCCCACCTACATCTTCCCCCAGTCCTTCTGCCTTGGAGCAGAGCTGAGGACCGGGTGGAGAGGGGGCAGTGAATGGGGAGCAGCTCCGGGCTGCCACTCCCCTCTCCTCCTCCTTGCTTGATTAATTCCCCCAAATCTGCAGTGAGAAGATGACTAATCAGGCTGGCTCCCGCTAATTGGTGCGCAGCAGTACTCTGACAAATGGGTTTGCCTGTGCAGTTCCGAGGCAGGGCTGTGTTAACATCTCACGCCCTGCTGAACCTGTACATTGGCTATCAGGGGGAATTAAGGGGGTTGAGAAGAAGAATCGAGCTCAGTGGGGGGAGGGAGGGGAGAGAAGAAGGGTCTCCCTGAAACCAGTCTACTCTCCACCATCCCACTCGTGGTACCCATCCAACACTTGGCCTTCGAGGATAGGATGGGTTGGGGACCAAGGGCTGCTGAAATTGGCTAGGATGGGTAGAAGGCAATTATCGTGATTAGGCACCAATTTAGTCATGCCGACTACATTTAAGGCATTATGAAAGGTACTGGGGACACAAGGGAGTGATAGATGTCCTACCCTCTGGGTGTTTTTAATCTAGTAGAAAGAAATAGATCATGGGATTATGTAGCAAAGATTTCAGACTGAAAAGGAGCTGGGAGTATAGAACTCAGGTTGTTGGAGCTAGAAGGAATCTCAGAGCATTGAACATAGAACATGAAATATCAGAGTTAGGAGGGGCCTTAGAACAGGGGATGTCAGGGCTGGGAGTGCCCTTACAACAGGGGATGTCAGGGCTGGGAGGAACCTTAGAACAGGGGATGTCAGAGCTGGGAGGGGCCTTAGAACAGGGGATGTCAGGGCTGGGAGGGGCCTTAGAACAGGCAATGTCAGAGTAGGGAAGGAGGAACATTAGGGAAGAGAAGGTCAGAATCAAAAAGAATCTTGGAACCTAAAATGTTAGAGCTTGGAGGACCTCAGAATATAGAATATTAGATGAAAGAGACCTTAGTATTATACTATACATATTACGTTATTATCAATAGTATTAATCAACATCATAACACTTTTAAGGTTCATAAAACACTTTATAAATATTACCTTAGTTGAGCCTCACAACAAGCCTGTGAAATAGGTACTATAATTATCCCTACTTTACGGATGAGGGAACTGAGACTGACTGACTTGCCCAGGGCCACACAGCTAGTAAGTGCCTGAGAGAGAATTCAAACTCAGGTCTTTCTAAGACTCTAAGTCCAGTACCCTACCCACTGTACCACCCAGCTTCCCAGAGAAGTAGCACCAATATGTCCAAACTCTAGGCTGGGTCCTTTTCCCAGAAGGCCAGCACCTTTTGGCTCTCAACCTCATCTAGAAGAAGATCCTAAGTCCCAAAACAACCTTGGAGGGAATTCCAGGATAGCCTGTGGATGAGACTCAGGTTTGGCTAATTTCAGACAGAGAAGTCAGTAGGATAATTGGTGTTCACTCTCGGTAACCGAGTCAAAGGACCTTGCCCAGCCCCATCACGGAACAGCAGACCTTGAGAGTTAGAAGGAAGCTCACTGCCCATCTTGTGCAAGCCATACACCAAGGCATTTCTCCGTCATATTGTCCTTTCCCTGGTTATAGCCACTGAGATACCAGAGAAATAACACCCAAGAAGTATTTTCTAAGATCTCTCCCAGATTAAATTAAGAATTCTAACAGCAAAGGTGTGCATTGTTGGAGCCCTTCTTGAGGGAAGCATTACCATCCCTCCTTGGCAGCCACAGCGCCTAGGCTGCACAGAACTATGTGACATGGGGACAGAACATGGTGCTGGATGAGGCTAGAAGGGAAAGAGCCAATATTTGAATCACAGGTCTTTTGAGTCCAAATCCAGAATTTTAAGGTCTGTAACTCCAAATGGGGTCAGACACAAATGAAATGACTTATTACCAACAACAAAAATCACTTTACACTCCTCATTTCATTGAATTCTCTCAACCACCAGGTGAGGGGTCATGGAAGAGACAGTTATTATGATCACCACCCTTTTGCAGAGAAGGAAACTAAGGCTCAGAGACATTAAAATGACTTGTTCAGGGTCACGCAGCTAGAATTTCCTGGTTCCCAAGACTACCCCCTCTATTCTGTAACAACAGCAGCACCTGCCTCACAGGGTAGATCAAATGACATAATATCTGAAAATGCTTAGTACGCAGTCTGGCATACAGTAGGTGATTAATAAATGCCTATTTTCCTTCACCTTTCCTTCTAATATGCACCCAAGCTGTGTCGTTTGAGTCTGATACCCCATTAGACTGTAAACTCATTGAGGGCAGTCTGAGTCTTATCTAAACTTTGTTATCTCCCCTATACAGAGCACAGAGCTTCTCACAGTAAGAGTTTATTGTAAATAAGTGTTGCACTTTGAAAGACTTGAGTTTAAATTAACGCAATGGCTCTGTGTGTGTGTATGTACACACATTATATATATTTGGAAGTGTGGGAATGTGGGGATTTATTTTGCTTTAATTCATATTGTTATGAGAGTTTGGTTTTTCTTTTCAATGGGGGAGGAGAGAAAGAAAATAGTTTTTGTTCATTGAAAAAATAAATTTTCCTTTAAAAATATACAAAATGTTTGTTGAATGAATGGATGGATGAATGGAGATGGGGCTGCACTGAGTAGGGTTTCAATGAGGAGAAGGCTGGCCCCGGACTCCGGGGACTCTGCCTCAGTGGGTCAGGCTGATTCTCTGCCTTGTCCCTTCACCTGGCAGCAACGCTGGGGCCCGTGGGCTTCTCTCTCTTCACTCTCCAGGAACCCGGCTGGCTAAGAGCTTCATTGAGCCCATTTTATGGGTTCCCTGCTGCCGCAGGCTGAGTGCTTCCTGATGAACATGGTTCAGAGAATTGCCCACATCCCCATCCCTTTTGGCAGCCAGTGTACCAGCAGCGCCCATAGAAGTAACTGTAATTAATGCACCCCTCCTCCTCTTTCCCCCTGCCTCCCTTCTCAAATCCATTTATCCATCCAGGGCTCCCTAGGAGGCAAGCTCTTAGGCTGATTTCCTCCCGAACTCTTCCCACTCCTCATTCACCTCTCCTCCCCCACCATCCAGAAGTGACTGTGCAGTTCTTTTTAGTGTAGAGATGGGGGGGAATGGATGCTCCTGGGGGACCCCCGCTTCTCCCTATTGGGTCCCAGCAGTGAATACGGGAAGAGCTGCCTGGTCCTAACCCAGGTGGTTAGGTCTGGAGCTGTCCTGAGATCCAATGTGGGCACACCGATCCACCACCCAACCTGCCAAGGACAGCTCAGGGAGACAGGTGCACTCACACAGCTCTATAAATACCTCACAAAGATGCAGGTACACAATACAGTTCTACAAGGACAACCCAGAAAGACAGCCACACACATACACACACACACACGCACACATGCACACACACACACTTCCAGAAAAAAACAATACAATGACTCAGACACAATTCTACAGGAATAGCCCACAGAGATAAGTGTATACACACAAGCCGAAGACAAGGCATACACTGAATTCTGTGAGGACAGGCGGACTATACAAGCACAGTTTTACAACTATGACAAAGACAAGGACACACACACACACACACACACACACACACGCGCACACGCGCACGCACACACACACACACACACACACACACACACACCCCTCTCCAAGGACAACCCTCAGACAGGTGACAGGTATACACACAGCTGTCTAGGGGCAGCTTCACACGCACATAACACACATAACACACACAATTTCACATGCAAACTCACCGTTTTATTACACATACAAACACCCTGAAAATCCCCTCCCTTCAAGCTCTAAAAGGGGCCGCAGGGAAAATTTGCCTCCGTCCCTACTTGCTTTTGAAAGGTAAGATAAAAGTGAGTGGAAATTAGGGCCAGAGGTAATAATTATAATCAGCCACCTCAGTAGAGACCCTCACTAGAGGGGCCCCAACCAAAGGAGGAAGGAGGAGGGGGAGGCAGGAAAGGAAAAGGCAGATGGGGGAGAGGGAAGGAGGGAGAAGAGACAAGGGAAAGGGAGGAAGAGAGAAAGGAGGAGAGGGCGGGAAGGGGGGAAGCCAGGCGAGCCCCCTGCCTCATCACCCTTTACCCAGGAACGCCCTCAGCTTCCTTGGCTCAGAAACTTATCTTTCCTGACCTGTGCTCCTAATTTTTCACAGGGAAAAAGATCAACACAGCTCAGAAGGCCAGAGAGAGAAGAGTTCAGCAGGGAGGAGGGGGTCAGAAGAGAGGGGAACCTGGGGGTGGGAGGGAAGGACAGGAAGGAGAGTGCACCAGGTGCTCGATAAGGGGCAGGGGCTGGGGCTCAAATCCTGGTTCTCCTACTTGCTGCCTAAGTGATCCTGGTCAAGTCACTTAACAGTTCTGGGCTCAGTTTTCTCATCTACGGAATGAAAGCAGTTAACCAAATGATTTCTAAGGTCCCTTCCCACTCCCCTTTACACATCTACATCCCCCTACACTCTTTATGAAGGCCCATTAGGGGGCCCCTTCCTCTGTGAAACCCCTATTCCCTACTCCCACACTCTCCTGACCTGTAGGACTAGTCATGACCACTGAGCTTCTGTTATTGCTTCAGTGTGAAAAAAGCACCTTCTTGGGGCGGCTAGGTGGCACAGTGAATAGAGCACCTGCCCTGGAGTCAGGAGGACCTGAGATCCAATCCAGCCTGAGACACTTAACACTTACTAGCCATATGATCTTGGGCAAGTCACTTAACCCCAATTGCCCTGCCTTCCCCCCTCCAAAAAGCAAAAAAAAGCATCTTCTCTAGTTCTCCAGTGTCCTTGGGTCTGGACCCTTTGTCCTGTGTGTTCTCCCCGAGTAGAACAGAAGCTCCATGAGGACAAGAATTAGCTCAGTTTTGCCTTAACACTCCCAATGCCTGACACATTGCCTGGCACAAAAGTCATTTCACAACTTGGTCTCAGTCTCTTTATCTATAAAATGGGGGCAATAACAGTACCAACTTCCCAGGGTGGTTGTGAGCATCTAATGAGATCATTTTGTAAAGGGCTTTACAAACCTTAAAGCGCTATAGAAATGCTACCTGCTGCTGCTACTACCGTGACTACTACCACCGGCACCACCACTACTGTTACCACTTCTAACACTACCACTACTACTACTACTACCACCACCACCACCACCGGCTCTTCTCTCCCTCTTCTCCCTCCACTACTACAACTACCACTACAGAATGTTTAATAAATATATGCTGGCTGACTGGTCCCTGGAATGACTTCTGTCCTCATCCCGCCTTCTTTTTCAGTTCAGCCCAGGGGTCCTCTCCTCCACAAAGCCTTTCCCGTGCCCCCTCAATGCTAGGGTCTTTCCTCTTGAGATAACCAGCAGCTAACCCTGTTTATGTCCCATTCGGACGCGGCCGGACTCTGCATGTCATCCCCCCTATTAGACCATGTTCCCTGAATTCTGGAAGAGGCTGGTTTTGCCTTTATTACATCACCAGCCCTTAGCCCAGGAGTTGGCACACAGGAGCTGCTCGATAAAGGCTGGCTGGCACCTGTTTATCTCCTCCTTCCATCTTATAGATGGGGATCCAGAGGCTTGTAGAGGGGAAGGCTGCAGAACCACCAGGCAACCAAAGTGACCCTAGAATCCAGGGGCCCTTCCTTCCACTTAGGTCATAAGATCACAAAATTTTGGGACCTCAGGGGACATTGAGTCTTACAGATTCCCCCGCCCCATCTTACAGAAGAGAAAAAAGTAGCCCAAGGAGGCTGAGCTCAGCATGACAAGGCACGTCCTCCTTCCTGCACCCTCCTCAGATCCCTGCTTGGAGAAGGGTGTCCAGTTCTGGTCACCATGTTCTAGGAGCATTTAATTAAATAATTAATTGAGTCAGTCAACTGTGTTAAAAATTTACTCTGGCTGGGCACTGTGCTGAGCACTAGACATACAAAGAAAGGCAAAAACTGCCCCCTGCCCCTGAGGAGCCTACGCTCTAACAAACAGCTATGTGTGTGTGCGCGCGTGCGTGTGTGTGTGTGTGTGTGTGTGTGTGTGTGTGTGTGTGTGTGTGTGTGTGTGTGTGTAAGATATAAGTGTAAATGGAAGGGAATCTCAGAGGGAAGGTTAATTCCCCAAGCAGCTCTAATAAGAATGGATGTGCCCTGAGAAGTATATACACAGAGACCCTCAGATACACAACCAGCACAGAGACACAAACACACGAGTCATATAGATGTGGCCAAACTCACACAGACAGAAGTCAGACACACAAGTGTTTGTATGAATGTGTGCGTGTGTGTGTGCACCATGAGACTGGGCCATGAGAAAAGAGATACTCTGAAGGACCCGGAGCTGTTCCAAGGTGGGGAGATCCCTCCTCTAGAGCTGGCCCCAACCCCTCTTACTGTGGCTGAGCTGCCTCAGCAGGGAGGGAGGGGAGAACCCTAGGGATCAGTTTCCAAGGCAGTGTTGGGGGCTAGAGGGTAGGACTCGGGGAGTCAGAGGCTAGCTCACGGGAAGTGATTTGGGGATAAATGCCACCCACCTACAGATGTCTGGGCAATAGATACCTGCCCCGTCCCACCAAAAAATAAAAAAAAGAAAGGACAAAAAAAACCCACACAGAGAACAAATTCCCCCCTTCCCTTCCCTACCCCACTGAGGGTGAGGTGGGGAATCACCTCATCCCCCCACCATGATGCTACATTAACAAAATGAGACAGATGTTCAAAACATCTGGATACCAGTGAGATCACTAGATTAGGATTCTGGAGTAACAGCAACTTCGTAGAGATTTGGGGGGAGGGGAGGACTAGGGGCTGAGGGTCCAGAATTCCTCCCCAGTATAGCCAACAGTCAGATCATCACCCTCCCCTCAAAAACTCCTGCTCCCCTGGCACTGAGAGAAGCCAACACCAGGCTTGGCTGGGGATCATTCCCCCCACTCTCCCTTCCCCCACCTTTTCCCCCACCCCAATTCCTCCCCAGGACCAACATGTGTGGGACACTGTCCATGAGGCTGCAGACTGCTCAGCTCCCCACTGGAGGGGACTTCAAAGCCCACCCTAATCCCTGGTGACATTTAAAGACAGACCATGTTTGTTTTTTTATGACCCGGATCAAAGCCAGGAGTTTTATAAATAACCCTCATAAAAGCAGAGGGGCTTGTAAAGTTAAACAATAAGTCACCCAAAGTGTGATGTCTCTAGGGAAGGGAAGGAAGTAGGGGCTCAGCTGGCCCCTCTGCCTCCTGGGGGAGGAGTGGTCTGGCTCCCATCAGGCCTCCCTGGGAGGAGGCTTAATGGAGAACAAGGCACTTCCTGTGACCCAGCTACTCAGAAGCCAGAATGGGCCTCAGGCAGCACTGAGACAGTCACCGGATGTCCACTGTCAGAGCTGGGAGGAGCATGAGAATGTGGGATGGCGGAGCTGGGAGGCAATTTAGGACAGGGAATGTCAAGGACCTTAGAACAGGGGATGTTAGGGCTAGGAGGGGCCTGAGAACAGGGGATGTCAGGGCTAGGAGGGGCCTCAGAACAGGGGATGTCAAGGCTAGGAGGGTTTTAGAACAGGGGATGTCAAGGCTGGGAGGGTTTCAGAACAGGGGATGTCAAGGCTGGGAGGGTTTTAGAACAGGGGATGTCAAGGCTGGGAGGGTTTTAGAACAGGAGATGTCAGGGCTGGGAGGGGTCTCAGAACAGGGGATGTCAGGGCTGGGAGGGGCCTGCTCCTGGATCTGCCACTATCTAACTCGATGAGTGACCTTTCTTTGGGTCTCAGTCTCCTTATGTGTGAAATGAGGAGGTCAGATGAGAGAATATCTAAGGTCTCTCCCAGCACTAACATTCTACACTATAAGGTCCCTTGAGGCCCTGCCTTATGAAATGAAAGAATTCAATTCAATTTACCAAACATTTATTGGCCCAGATAATCTCCCAGTTCTCTTCCAACTCAGATGCTCTATAATTCCACTCTCTTCTTTCCATCTGGGGCAGACCTGATTCTCACAGATACTGACAGGTGCCCCTGCCCTGAATAAGGGCCTTACCTCACCCCATCCCCCAGAGCTTCATTTCTACCCTGACCTCATTAAAGACTGTGACCTGGAAGGAAGGGTCCCTGGGGGCTGATGACTCCATCCCAAAAAAGAAAGTGATAATGGGGTTCAGCCACTTCGTTAAGGCCAGGCCTAATTGGCAGCCAGCCCTGGGGAAGCGTGCTACTTTCTCAGAGACCATCTGACCATCCTGAAAATGCAGCCCAGGGGCCCAGCCTGCCACGTGGGCTCGCTCTTCCCCAGGGTCCCAAGATACTCACTGCCTTCCTTCTTCTCTCACCCTTCTCTCTCATTTTATCTGATTCCTCCACTATCCCAGTGCAGACAAAATCCATTAAAAAAACATGTATTAAGTGGTATCTGTATGTAAAACACTGTGTTAAATTTGGGAGAATAGAAGGAAGAGTGAAAACAGGCCCTGCCTTTAAGGATACCCATTCTGATGGAGGAGACAAGGTGCCCACCATTATGTACAGACCAGACTTAGATGGAGGGCACTGCAGGCAGTCTCAGAGGGAAGGAGGACCACCAGCATGGGTTTTGTGCAGAGGATAAGATTTTAGTAAACCAAGAGGCAGCTGTGAGGAGCAGAGCCTTCCAGGCATGAGTATGCTTGGGGGTGGGAGGTGAAGTGTCTCCAGGGAGGAAAGTGGAGGAAGGCTGGCCTGTCTGGATCTTTTCCAGGAAAGTTGTAAGATAAGTAAATATAAGATCTATTGACAATAAATAAAATGGGCAGTGAAGTGGGTGGGGAGTAATATGAGGGAAAACCAGGAGAGCCACCATCTTGTAAAAGGTAGGCCTGAGTTGAGCTTTGAGGGAAGAAAGGGGTTCCAAGAGGCGGCGACAAGGAGAGAAATCCTTCTGGCCACAGGGATTTCTGCACAAAGTCCTGGAGGTGGGAGATAGGTGTGGGGTGAGTAAGGCATGAGTGTGGTGAGGAGGAATGCACTGGAAGGAGTCAGATAGAATCTGCCGAGAGAGAGAGAGAGAGAGAGAGAGAGAGAGAGAGAGAGAGAGAGAGAGAGAGAGAGAGAGAGAGAGAGAGAGAGAGAGAGAGAGAGAGAGAGAGAGAGAGAGAGAGAGAGAGAGAGA
>CM053594.1:16163833-16195768 GCA_028646575.1 Pseudocheirus occidentalis
GTGACATAGTTAGAGAGATGGGTTCCTGTTTTCTTTCCTAAGTAATCCCAGCTCTTCAACTGCCAGTTGATCTGATCAAGAGGCTTAACAGGAGTGGGAGGGGATGGGTGTCTCTGGTTCCAAACTTTGGGTGGGACATAGACACGCTAACTCCTGTGCACAGGATGTTACTGCCTTCCTGCCTTGAATCTTCCTCTATCATGGAAATAAGGCAGGTATGATTAGCCCCACTTTGCAGAGGTCCAGAAGGCCGTGACCTGCATAGAATGACACAGTTGTATAGAGTGAGAAGAAGTGAGGTGAACAGCACAGAATCTGGCCAGGACATCTAACATCATAGTCTTGGTCAGGGAGAAAATTTGATTTCACAAGTACAAAATTGGGAAGTGGGGGAGCACAGCAAATGAATGTGGTCAGAAAGGACAGCACGCTAAAAGGGTCCTGTGGGGGAAGATGGTGGGGTCCTGCCTACTAGGGCTAGGACATAATAGGGGGCATTCCCCAAGGAAGGAATAGGATCTGTTAATATAGAAAGTTTTCATGATTAAACGAGTTTTCCATGGTTGGGTGAAGATTATGACAATGGTGATAGCTTTGAGGTCTGCAAAGCATTTGACATCCTCAGAACAACCCTGTAAAGTAGGGTCCGGTGTTTTCCCCATTGTATGGATGGAATCACAGAGGCTGAGGGAGGAGGAGCTCCTTTCCGAGGTTCACATGGCTAAAAAGAGTCTGTGGCAGTATTCGAACACAAGTCTAGCTGACATTGAATCCAGGGCTCTATCTTACTCTGTCACCTGCCTGCCTCTAATTCTACCTAAAGGATTCTCTGCAAGATAGATTTTGTGAATAACCCCATTTTACAGATGAACAAATCAAGGGTCAGAGACATTAAAAGACTTGTCCACGGCCACAGAGCTAATAGAAAGTGTCCTCAGGGTTCCATCCACCCCAGAATTCTGGAACAATATGCCTCATAGAATTCTATAATTCTGGAATTCTACATTATGGAATTTTAGAATTCTGTACTCTAAGAATCCTAAGAATGTGGTCCCATCCCCCACAGCTCAGCCTCTATCCTTCCCACCCCACTCCCAGCCCCCAGCACTGAGGCTCAGTGAGCTCCAGACACAGCAGCTGGTCAGCACCATTCTGTTTTCTGGGGGGATCATTTATCATACCAAGGGGGGGTGTCTCTGCCTGGGGGTCCCGAGGGACTGCTCTTCCATGGACCTAGCTGATTGAAATCCAGGGCGGGCACAGGCTCTGAACAGGGAAGCTATCCTTGGGTTGCTAAAATAAAGAAGGCAGGAGACACAAATCTACCGCTAATTACTAACTATCTCCTGATTAAATGGGGTGCGTAAATAAATATTCAAACTCGGAAAATAAATCGTAGAGAGGTGTGCTGAGGTTAGCTGCTCCTCCTGTCCCAGAAGCCGGTGGCTGGCATTTAATTTTTTTTTTCCTCTCTGGATCTCTAGAGTCCTGCTTTTCCTAGAAAGCTGGGTAGAACAAAAGGAGGAGCCCTGAGCTGGGAGTCAGGAGATCTGAGTTCAAGTCCTGGTTCCTTCACTAACCCATGACAAATGAGAATAGGATGTTGTCCCAGTTTTCAAAAAAAGAAACTGAACAGAGCCTGCAAAATATAGCAAACTTGATTTCAATTCTTGGGGAAAACTCTAAGATAGATGATTAAAGGCCTGGTTGGCAAACACATAGAAAGGAAAGTGTTGATCACAAAGAGCCAAGGTATCTTCTTCCAGGACGGTTCATGCCAGACTAACCTCATTTCTTTGTTTGACAGGATTACTAAACTAGCTGATAAAGAGAATGTTGTGGTTATAGTTTACCTAGATTTCAACAAAGCTTCTGATTCAGTGTCTCATTCTCTTGTTGTGAAGATGATGGAGTGATGAAGACAAGACAGTTGTACAAGTAGATGCATTCAGAAATGGAGATGGCTGGTTGGATGGCTGGTTCAAAGAATGGTTCCATGTCAAGATGGCAGGAGGTCTACAATAACCGTGCCAGAGTTCTCTGCTTGGCCCTGTACTGTATAATCTTCTTATTAACTTAAATAAAGGCATAGATTAGCATACTCATAGAATATGAAGAGGACATAAGGCTAGGAGGACAGCTTAGACACCCAAAAGGACCTTGATAGGCTAGAACGTTGGTCAATCAGTCGAGAAACATTTACTGAGCACCTACTATGTGTTGGACATTGTGGTAAGCACAGAGGTGAAACAAAAAAGATTAAATTCAGTGGAAAAATATGTAAAGACTTTCATTCAAAATACAAGTACACTGATTAAATTCAGAGAAGTTAAACATAAAGACTATCACTTGGGTACAAAAAGTCCACTGTTGAGGTACAAATATACTGATTAAATTCAGTGGAGATAAATGTAAAGACTGTTACCTGGGTACAAAAAGCCACATTCCCAAATATAAGATGAGGGTGGCATAATCAGACATCTATCATCCTGAAAATGATCTGGGGGTCTTAGTGGACTGCAAGTTCAACGTGTTATAGGGTGACCAAAAACAAATCTCAGGTAACATTGGGCTGTGTTAAGAGAGACAGAGCTTCCAAGAATAGGGAGCTGAGCATACCCAGGACATCTGTACCTTCCCCTCTTTAGACTTAATTTCTAGATTTCAGACTTCATTGCAAGTACAATCTTTAGTTCTGAGTACTATAATTTAGAGAAGACATTAATAAGCTAAAGTGTTTCCAAGAAGGTGAAGGACCTTAAGATTATGTCATAAGAAGACTGGTTTAAAAAATTGAGGATGTTTAGCTTGGAGAAGGGAAAACTCAGAGAAAACATGACAGCTGAACCCATCAACCCAGGTTGGCAATCCCAGATCTATCAGGGACCTAGCAGCCTTGACACTGTCTACCACCCAAGGCCATATCACTTCTGCTTGGGGGCAGAAGGGAAGTCTCCTGGAGAAACAGGAGTCCTCTTCTCCAGGACCTGGGTGGTCAGATCAAGATCTCAACTAGAGGTTAATTCAGTTTCAGTTCTGGGGATCTGAGGCCATTCTGGTGGGAGAAGCTGGTAGGAAGGGCATAGGGTAGAAGTAGTGTGTGGTAATTAAATAAAATTGAGTTCAGTTTCTAAAAACTGGGGGATGAATCCTAGTCTTGCTCCCTACTTCCTGTCTGACCTTGGGCAACCAAGATTTTCACCTTTCCCAGCCTGTAAAATGATGCTCTCTACATCCTATGGGTCTGTTCCAAAGGAGGGTCTCAGAGACCTCAAAACCTAATATGAATGAATGAATTTCATTCACATATGAATTCATTTGTTATGTATTAATTCATTTAAAATCATTTATTAAACACTTACTATGTGTCAAAGGTTGGACATCCAAATAGAAAAGGAAGACAGACCCTAATCTCAAGAAACTCTCCTTCTAATGGGGGGCAGGAGACCACCCATATGAGAGGCTTCAGCTGAGCATCAGATAGAAAGATAACCAGTGGCTGGGAGGACACATATCCTTTGGTATCATTTTCACTGATAGAACCATATCCATTTCTGATGGGGAACCATTCGATCTTGCCAACAACTTTGGTGGGTGCTCCCCTTCCTGGTCCTGAGTATGCCAAAATACTTGCAGACACAAGTATTTGTCCTGTGTCAGTCAGGTCCCCACAAGGGTTGCTCTGTGGGATTCGAATATCAGCTGCAGGGGCTGCTCTGACTTATATGATATTTGGGGAAATCACTTAAGCTCCCTGAAAATGAAGCCTTCTAAGATCCCTTCCAACTTCCGGTCTCTGATGCTGCTGTAAAGCTCACCCCTCCAAATCTATGATTCTGGGCTGTATCTCAAGCCTCATTTATAGTCCTGCCTGAAGGCAGGGGTATGTCCCCCATGACCCCCAACTTCTTTCTTTCCTAAGATTCTCTTTGTAGTTATTTTGACAGCAGGGCCCAACATGCTGGGACTTCAGGGAGGAATGGGATGGAGGAAGGGCTTTGCTATTCTCCAGATGCAGGGTTCTGAACTGTCTCCAATTGGAGTTGAATGGAGGTCGTAATGGAGTGGTGGGACGGCTTGACTAACTTGTCACACACTGCTTCCTATCTCTCCCTCAGGGTGCCTTGCTAGTTCAGCTGTGCTGGCTTGTGGCCACCTCACATGTACATTCCTTTGCCTCGGGTCTATCTTATCCATTGCCTTACATCTGGTCCATCTAGTCCATCCCCCTGCCTCCAATCCATCTCATTCATTCTCCTGCCTCTGGGCTATAGAAACCCAGATATAAGATGTCTGTCCAATTCTTTTAGATAGCAATCTTGTCTTATTAGCTCGCCCTCCCCTAAGGAAAAAAATCCTAGACCTATGTGTATGTACAAGGGGAGCAGGAATTGGAAGGAGGGGGAGATGCCAGGGAAACACCCCTACCTGAGCAACTCTGACTATTGTGATCAGGGCTTGAAACCCAAATCACTTTCTAGGGTCCCTGCTGGAAGATACTAGACTGGCCGCCCATGCCCAGTGTACTCAGAAGGGAGGCGTGTTCTGGGGTGGTGGCCAAGCCCTAGTCTGGGCCCCATCCCTTCAGTGGGCATCCTCCAGCTGGGCTCTGAGTGGCAACTGGCTTGGGTCTGGCTGGAGAAGGCAGGCAGGCCTGTGTTGGTCCAGGCAGGAAGCTGTGATCCAGCCTATCGATGGCAGGGACCAATCGATGCTATCTCTCTGGGCCATGCTTGGGCAGACATTGATTTCAGCTGCTGTTTGTTAACTCTCTGTTTATGTAATGCCTGAACTTTGCACAACTGAACCATTTAATGTGCAGGAGGGGGCCCTGTTGCCATGAAAACAACCCTACAAATGACAAGCCTGAGTGTGGCTGAATGTATTCTAACCTTGATAAGTCAATAACTTTTCCTATAGAGGGAGACCTGGGGCAGCCAATCTGAGGAAGGGGGGTGGGATGGTGGGGAGTGGGGGTGCTATCTCTTTCCACCCACCTTAATCCCTGCAAAGCTTCCTCATACCCCAGCACGATGGGCCCTGCTGTCAAAATAACCACAAAGAGAATCTTAGGAAAGGAAGCAGCTGAGGTCATGGGGGACATCCCCCTGCCTTCAGGCAGAACTATAAATGAGGCATCTAGATACAGCCTAGAACCATGGTTTTGGAGCAGGGAGGCTTACAGAGCACCAGAGACCCATAGCTAGAACAGATCTTAAGAGTTCACTGCATTTATAGTTGATGGAACTGGGGCCCAGGGAAGTCAAGGGATGTGCCCAGCACCGTGCAGGTAAATCATTTTTAGAGATGAGATCTGAGCCCTGGCTTTGTAAGTCTCAAAGGGAAAGTGACTTGTCCAAGGTCACCTAGGCAGGGGTAAGATTCCAATCCAGGCCCTCTAGCTCCCAAGTGAGTGTCCATTTCACTATAATGCACTGAGCTTGGGTGGGGGGAGATAGAGGAGACAATGAGTCTTCCATGGTTTTCAAAGCCTGGGCTCAATTTCCCCTAGCTACAAATTGAAGATGTTGATCCAAGGGGGTCTATGATTCTAGGACATGTCTCTGGGGTGGGGGTGGGGTGGGCAGTGTGTGTGTGTGTGTGTGTGTGTGTGTGGTATGTGTGTGATTTATGTGTTGTGGTGTGTATGTGGGATATGTGTGTGTGTGGTTTATGATATGGGGGTGGGGTGGGGATGTGAGATGTGTGTGTTGTGGTACATATGTAGGGCATGTGTGTGGTGTGGGGTGTGGTGTCTGTGTGTGTGGTGTGTGTCTCTGTGTGGTGTGTCTATGTGTGTCTATGTATGGTATGTGTGTAGTAGGGTATGTGTGTGTGCAGTGTGGTGTGTATGTGTGTGTGTGGTGTGATGTGTGTGGTGTGTATGTAAGGTATGTGTGTGGTATATATGTGTGTTTGTGTGTGTGTGGTATGTGCATAGGGTGTGGGGGGTGGGGGGCGTGAGATGTGTGTGTTGTGGTTTGTATGTAGGGTATATGTGTGTGGTGTGGTGTGTGTGGTGTGTATGTAGGATACGTGTGTGTGTGTGTGTGTGTGTGTAAGCTAGCATCATTTCCCCCTTCTCAGCTCTTCCCATTCCCCTTAGCACCCCCTCTATCCCCAGCTCACAGCTGTACTTTGTGCCCCGCTCTTCCCCACTCTGAGCCCCTCCCCTCAGCCCTCTTCCTTCCCCCATCAAAGGCCCCAGGAGCATTTCAAGGTAGCACAGGTGGGGGGCTTCCCTTGGTGAATAATGATGTTATGGTGTGTGTGTGTGTGTGTGTGTGTGTGTGTGTGTGTTTCCCGAGGAGTATAAAGAGCTCTTTCTTTCCTGCTTATTAATAGCCCTGATTAAATTATCTCGGAAAAATCTAAGTGCTGCTCACCAATGGGAAATGTCTTCTCATCTCTGGCCTAGATTGTGGCAAGGAGGGCAGGGGAAAAATAGTCTCTTGGCCTTCAACGAGGGGAAGGACATAAGGAGAAGGGCAGAGTAGGACATGGGACCTGAGTGCCCCAGAACTAGCTGAAGTCTGAGACCTCCTGGGGCCACTCCTGGAAGGGCCTGGTGCCTGGTCTCAAAATTTCTAATGAGGTGGGCAGCAGGGGAAAGGGACAGCTCCCTGATTGTCCTCTGAGCTCTCCATAAGGTCTGGAAGTAAGCTGAGTTTGTTCCAAGGAACAGAGACATGCCCGAGATGACCACCCTCTTCCCTCCCCCGCAACCCTCAGCTCTCTAAGATTTCCTCTCTCTTCTCACTGCATCAGGGATATTAAAATCACAACTCCAGAGCCGGACGGGACCTCAGAGGGCAATCAGTCCAACCACGTGGCCAAGGACACTTAAGGCTTCCAGGTCCAAACAGTGCTGGGACAGAGACCTCTCTCTCATTGGGTGTCTTTGGGCTCTAACTTTTAATGATTCTCGAAACATGGCTTTAAAGTTGTGAAGAACCCCAGGGTCACTGCATCCAACCTCAATTTACAGAAGAGGAAGCTGAGACCCAGAGCTGTTGACTTGCCCAAGGTCATAAGGCAGAATGTAACAGAGCTGGGATGAAACCCGGGTCCTCTGACCCCCCCCCATGCTCTTTCCAAAGTGCCACAGTGCCTTTCTGAGACCACCCCAAGCCCATCCCACCTCCACTAGGATCCCTTTGCCCTGCATCCTGAACAAACAGGACAGCTCCTTCCCTCCTAGGCTAGAAGTTTCCCCCGACCAACCGTAGCAAATCCATCTTGACATGTCTCTCTCCTAATGCTGAGTTATAGGCTGGGGAGATAGAGCAGCCGGCTAGTTTAAAGCCTGGGGCACGCACAGAAGATGAGGGGAGTAGGGATGGGGGGGGGGGGAGACTGAAGAGAGAGAGGAAGGAAGGCATTGGCAGGAAACCAGAGGAGCCTTTGGCCTCAGAATCAGTCACTGACCTGCTTCCTCTCTCTTTCGGTGACCTCAAGGATCTGTTCTGAGTGTGTGTGTGTGTGTGTGTGTGTGTGTGTGTGTGTGTGTGTGTGTGTGTGTGTGTGTGTATCTCTGGGTGGATTTGAATATGGGTGTGTCTCTGTGTGTATTCAACCTAGTTTAACAAAGGTTTAGCTATCATCAACCACAGGGTGCACATTTCTGTGGTGTGCCATGGAGATGGAAGGATAAAAAGCAATCCAGTTCCAACCTTGGAGGAGGAAGGGCCAGACGCCCAAGACATAGTATATCCCTGTGCAAGCAGAGTCTCTCTCTATGCAAGTGGCCCCCATCGGTGTGCATTAGAGTGTTCGCTCAAACCTAACACAGGAGTTGATTAAATGGTCCTCAATCAATGATTTTTGATATCCAACTTGGGAAGGTTAAAGTAGCATTACAATTGTAATTTTTTTCTCCATATCCATTAGAATTCAAGAAAGAAGAATGATCCCTCCTCCCTGCCAGGTCAGAAATTTTTCTGTGCTAAGATCCTTTCCAGCTCTGACTTTCTTTGCCCAAAGGTCCTTTCCAGCTTTTATTTCTCTGCCCTAAGGACCTGTCTAGCTCTGACTTTCTCTTGTCTGTCCTAAGGCCCCTCCCAGCTCTGACATTCTATGTTCTATGGTCTTCTTTAGCTCTGACATCCTCTGTTCTGAGGTCTCCCTGCCCCCAGCTGCGACATTCTGTCTTCTAAGGTCCCTTGCAGATCAAATATTCTGGCTATGATCTAAGTAGGACCTCAAACACTGACCTGCTCAGAAATCCCAGATCAGCCCAGCTGTAGGTTTCCCAGGTTCCTTTGGGAAAGCTGACCAGTGACCTCTCTAGCCACCATCTCTCTCTTTCCAGATTCCCTTCATTTCCCTTCTGCCAGGGCCATCTGGGTAGCTAGAGTGCCTGCCCTCCTTCCCCACCCCTGCCTGGGCCCAGGTCACATGCTCACCTGCTGCTGCTCACTCCCCACCTGTCAGAATTCCCCACGTTCCACATCACACTCATCTCCACAGCAACCACTTGTGATGTCACATGCAGAGGCTGAAGGGGAGGGGAGGAGAGGAGGCAGCTGGAGAAGCTGAGCTCCTGAGGCAGAGACAGATCCTGTTTCCAGGTAAATATCCCCCAAGGGGCTGGATGGGGGGAAATAGAGCAAGGAAAGAAAGAGAGAGAAGCTAAAAGGTTCTAGGGAATCTCAGCTCAGCACTTTTCCCGGGAGGGGAGACTCAACCATCTCAGCACTGACCTGAAACAAGGGCACTTTCTGCCCTAAATAAATGCAGATGTGTCCTATATGGAGGCTTAGCACCAGGTAGATGCATTTTTCAGCCACAGGACCCCCCCCCACCAACCCTCAAGACCGTTTCCTAAAGTTATTACGGGATCATGGAAGAAATAGACCACACCATACTAGAACAGATCTCACATAGATCCTAGAAGCAGTGTGAAGCCTTGTGTGGTACAATGAAAAGGGCGCTGGAGTCAGAGGATCTGGGTTTGAATCTTGGTTCTACCTGAGTGATGGAGCAAGGCATTTACTCTCCCCGGTCCTCAGTTTCCCCCTCTGTAAAATAAGGAGAGTGGGAACACATGGCCTCTAGGGTTCCTTCTAGTTCTAAGTCTATTCATTCAAGAAGATGGACACCTATGATCTTAGGATCCTGGATCAATGTTCTTTACATGGGACCTTACTTTCAACTGTCCTAACCAGAAGAACCTCTTGCCTTAATAGAAGATAAAATGTAAACTCTTTGGGAGTACAGACAAAAGCACTTTGTGTTCTATCCAATACCTAGCACAGTGCCTGGCACATCCTGGGTGTATAAAGAGCCAGAGTCTGAATCAGAAAGACCTGAGTTCAAGTCCCACTTTTGACACCTACTGGTTGTGAGACCTACCTTGGGAAAGTCACAATTTCTCAGGTCTCTAGGTGCCACTCTAAGGCACACACAGTTGCTGTTCTGCATCGACTAGGGATGGGAAGGAGCTTCCTCATGAAGATCTCCCTACATATGTGAAACTCCCGGTCTGTAACCAAAAAATTCTAACATGGTATTGCCAAGTTTAATGACTTTATCTCAGTTCTTATCCATGAGTTCCCTGCAGCCTCCTCCTTCTCCTGAATCCTCCCTTCTCTCTGCATTTTGGTGACATTGCTCTCTCCTGTTTCTCCTCCTACCTGCCTGACCACTCCTTCTCAGCTTCCTTCAATGGATCTTCATCCAGATCAAAGTCACTTACTATAGGGTCCCAGGACTGTGCCATTAAATACCAAATGTCCATATATACACACACACATATATATTTTTTAAAATTTTCTCCATCACTTTCTTAAATCTAGACCATCAACAAAATAACTAATCCTGTCCTGATTTATAGAATTTACCAACTTCCAAGGTATAAGTGCTCACACTGAAAATGGAACTCTCAAGAGCACTCACTCCAACACACACCTGAGTATCCTAAGCTCTTTTCTTTCTTATTTCCCTCTAAACTTTCTCTGTGGGTGAATTCAAGCCAGTAAGCATTTACTAAACCTGTTACATTCAAGGCACTGTATTAAGTGCAGGAATTTTTAAAATAAAAGACAAAAACATGGTTCCTGCCTTCAAAGAGCAATAATCTAACAGGGCGGCCAACATGGGCAAGCAAGATATATGCAGAAGAAATTAGAGCTAATTAATAGAGGGAAGACACCAAAGTTAAAGAGGATTGAGAAGGACTTCTTGCAGAAGGTGGGATTTTAGCTGAGACTTGAAGGAATCCAGGAAAGCCAGTTCCCATGGGTCCAATTATCATCTCTATGCTACTGATTCTCAGATCTACCAACCCAGCTCTAGCCTCTCTCCTGACCTCCAATCTTGGATCTTCAATTGCCTATTGGAATAATGATGTCCAATGTCTGACTGATGATGTCCCATAGGCATTCCAAGTTCAGCATCTTCAAAATCAAACTTATTATCTCCCCACCCCCACCCCAATCTATCTTTCTTCAAATTTTTCCTTTTAATTCTGAGGGCACCCCCATCCTCCAGGTCACCCAGAGGCTCAGAGACTCTGTCTTGTCTTCATTTCATCTCTTGTACTCACCCCATATTTCTAATCTGTTGCCAAGGTTTGTCTCTGACCCCCCTTTCACAACATCTGTTGTATACACTCCCTTTCCCCACTCACATATCCACCCTACTTCAGGTACTCATCACCTTCTGCCTGTACTATGGCAATCTTCCTCCACTTACCTTCCAAGGTTGAGTTCCCAAAAAATTTGACTTCATCACCACCCTACTCTTTAAACTTCAGAGGCTCCCTATTATCTCCAAGATCAAATATGAAGTCCTTTATTTGGCATTTAAAGCTCTTCCCAACTGTATTTTCCTACCTTTCTAGTCTTCTTAGTTCTTACTTCTTACACTTTATTTCCCTTTATATACTCTCTAATCCATTTATACTAGCCCCCCATATTACACTACATCCCCCAATTCTGTCTTTTTACTGACCGTCCCCTGTACGTCAAATGCTCTTCCTCCTCACTTTGCCTTCCTCACTTCCTCACTTCTCTGCTTTCAAAACTCAACTCAAATCTGCCTTCTTCCGCAGGATGCCTTTCCCTGACCTGCCTCCCCAGTCTTTATCTCTGGCATTACCTAACATTTATACTGTATACATCTTGAACATACATTTTTTTTTACAGTTAGCCTCCATTGAGAGTAGTAACCATTTTCTTGTCTTTGTCTCTCCAGTGCTTAAGTACATAGTTGGTGCTTAATAAATGCTCGATGAGACTATCTGACACAAAGCATTAGAGACTGAACATCTTCAGACCCAAGTCTTCAGGGTTCTCTCTGTCTTGTGCACTAACCTCTGCTCTATCTCCCCTATTAGGCCACTTAAATGAAACAGCAGACATGAGAACATTTTGAAAGCAGTTCTATAGGTACAAAGTACCATTTTTATTCAGACTTGATGCAGGAGAAAGGGCACTGGCCTGCGATTCTGGAAACCTGAACTCTCAGCTTTGTTCTTCAGTTGGCCAGTTCTATGACAAATCACTTCTCCCTGAGCTCAGTTTCCCCATCTATAAATGAAAAGTTTGGAGTAGCTGGTCTCAAAAGCTCCTGCCAGCTCTAAATCCTCTGATCTTTAAGACCCTTTTCCTTCAATTCCAACCTGAAACCCAGTGCATTGCCCAAATCTCAGTTTCAGGATCAGGACAAGGCATCTGTGAATCTCAAGGAATCAAAATCTGAAATTTCCTCCACTCCTTGTATACCATCCATCAAAGACTATAATTCATTATATAGGTTGACATCCCGAAATAAATACCTTCAGGTCATGGAGAATAGAATTTTCTGGAACTTCAAATGTGCATTTCTAAGAAGTTGCATTAAACACAAACAACTCAACTGTCTCTAAGTGTGACTGCTTGCCTTACCTACCCAAGTCCCAATTCTGTCCATTTTCTTTCCTTCTTTACCTTCTCCCTCCATTTTCTGCTTTTTCCTTCTGCTTCTCCCAACCACCCACAATCATCTCTCCCCTATCCAGGGATGTGTCAGAATGAGCTCCAACAGGAATTGATTGGGAAATTTTCAGTGTGAGCATTTATTCCCCTTCCCCTGAAAAACTGCAATATTGTTTTGTTGGTTTTCTAGTTTAAGAAAGGGGAGAAAATGTTGTTAGTGCTGATAAAAATGTGCAGTTTCATTTGGGGGGATAGCTAAATTGTTAAACATTTACCATTAGACCTCTCTGTCCCTAACTCTATTGATAGACAATGAATGTAAATTTCAATTTTAATAAATAATAACTCATTCAAAAGCACTTGAAGGTTTGCAGAGCACTTTACATATGTTCTCTCATTTGATCCTTGTAACAACCCTGTGAGGTAGATCTTTCAAGGAAAGACCTGAAAATGAAAACAAAATCATTGTCTCCAGTACCAAAGAGTGGGACCTTGAGCATTGAGAGTCAGTGACAAAAAAGCGAATAAATTGTTTTTATCCCAGTTTCACTATTGATTTGCTGTGTGACCCATAGCGTCATCTAACCTCTCTGGGCCTCTGTCTTTTATCTGTAAAGTGGGGAGAATCATTTTTCTTCCAGTCTACTTCCTGGGTTGGAGTCTATGGCCCCTGAGCTCAGTGAAGGCTTAAGTGCTGAAGGCCAGAACGGCTCTTTATGCTCCTAAAATAGTCAAATAACTTAGCTTTGTTTTGAGACCATGGACAGCACCTGAACTATCTAGTGTATCACAGAAATATGTATCACACTAATTTCTAGGGGGTGAGAATGGTAAGGGAGTCAGGTGTGAAATGCAGATAACTACAAGCCAACTAAACCCATAGAGTCAATCAGAGAAGGCTTAGTCAGAAGATTTTATTAGCCCGGAGATCTTGGGCCAGTCACTTTCCTTTTCTAAGCTTAGTTTACTCATCCTTCATATTGGGTCATACTATTTATACTATCCTCTTCAACTGGGTGTTGCAAGGATAAACTGTCAGATCCTGTCTACAAAGCGACTGATGGCCCTAAAATATCATTGCAGCTCAGTGTAGTAAATAGTCCCAAGGTATTTGACAATTTGCATGTTTTACATACATTAGCTGATTTAAGCCTCAGTACAGCCCTGTGAGGTAATACTAGGATTATTATCCCCATTTTACAGATGAGGAAACTGAGGAGTTCTAAAAGTTGATTTGCTCATTGGGGTCAGTGGGCAAACAGCAGAATAGGATTTAAAGTATAGAGGAGAATTAAGCATCAGAGGCAGGATTTGAACTCAAATCTTCCTGACTCCAAATCCAGTATTTTATCCATTATCACAAAGACTATTTTTTATACTAGCTAAGAACATGTTAGTACTTATTTATTCCCTGGGTGACCTTGGACAATTCATCTAACAACTCACTCAGAAGTCTCTTCATCTGTTAGACAAGGAAGCCAATGAGCTAAATGGATCCCTTCTTACAAATTATCTATAATCCTAGATCTAAGTCATAGACCAGTTCCTATCTACTGAGATAAATTTCCACACTTGGAATTCCAAGATGATGACATCACGGTTCCTTTTATTATTTAATTATCATATCCCTACTTCTGACAAAGCTTAGGGTCCTTTTCTTAAAGTAAATTTGCTTTACCTGCACCGTGTATTTATGGAATGACTCCGGGTTGGCTGAGAGAATGCTGAGCTGCTAGACAGCACAAAGTAGGGAGTAGGGAGGGAACTTGACTTCAGTTTGTAGGATAAACACTTTAAGAGAGAAGACCTTGGGTGAGATAGGTCAAGTGGGAGAAGAGGCATAAACCTTTGAATGCTGGACTGGAGCCCAGGATGGGTAGGAGACAACAGTCTCAATTCTGTCCCCTTGACCTCCAATGCCTGCAGTTCTTGAGAATGCTGAACAGACTGTCCCTTGATGAAATCATTCTTCTGGTTTGAGCTGAGATCTCATCTTGCTCCCATCTGAAGAATTCATGTAGTCTTGTACATTCTCTGGCATATTAGAATCTGTAGAGCTTCTCTGATTCCTGTTTGCTGCTTTCTTTGATAAAGAGGTTTGCTGCCTATTTGGTGTGACTTTTTGTGCAACTAGCACTTGGCAGGAACGGGCTAAGCTGGCTGAAAAGTTGAGAGCTACCACCTCCCTTTAGGACAACTGGGAAAGCCTCTTTCATCCTGAACCCAGACTCTCATTCCTTGAGAGTGGTAGAAAGACACACTTTTAGGTCAATGCTCTTCTTGGAAATAGGAAAAATGGCCTACTCCAGTGCTGGATCATGCCAACCAGCTAATATAATTCCAGCATGACCACCCTCCTATCTACAAAGGTGGGTCAGATCTCAGATCAAATATATATGTGTATACATGCACACATATGTGTATATAGATATATGTATATACACACAGAGCTCATGAGTGCCATGGGCATATAAATATGTGTGTGTATATATACATACATACATATATATATACACATATACACACAAACATATATATGTATATATATACACATATCCACAACTCCCGAGAGCTGTGCTTTTTTATTAGACATAATCTACATGTTTATCTTACATTAATATCTGGGAGATCTGTGGGAACAATCCTAGTATAAGTCAGTTTTACTGTTGGGGTGGGAAGAGGATGCTCCTTGTATAAGAAGAATAGGACAGGATTACATCAGAGAGATGAAAAGGATGAGATCATGTGTGTGAAGAGCTCTCAGCTGCAGAACTTCAAGGTGACATCTGGGTCTTGGAGAGGACCGAGTCGGTTTCCCAGCTGCTCGTTGTCCATCAGGGAGAGGGAAGAATCTCTCCGAGCCTCAGGGGCAAGAACAGGGCCTTTGTGTTCACAGCTCTTCCACCATGCAGTTCGTTCCGGTTAACAACGGCAATAGATATACTCACATTCTTTCTAGAAAACGCTTTAAGGCTTGCGCTGCCCTGAGATTCCCCAACAAAAATGAGTCAGGTCATAGCAGCGGGACTAGAACCCAGGAAATATTAGAATCCAGACTGCTATTGACGAGCTGGTAAAACGCCAGAGAATCCACAGAATCCTAGCTGTAGGATCTTGGGCATCCTCTGAGGGTTGGTTAAAAAAAAAAATGCCCCAAAGAGTGGGAATACAAGTACCAGGACGCCTCGCTCGGTCGTGCTGGTCATTCTCGACCCGGCGTGGCCGCAGTGCACCTTGGGAGTGGTAGTCCTCGCGGCGTCGGCTTGCTTGAGGTGTGGAGGTCGGGGCTGGAGAGCCGCCCTACTGGCCTTTGAATTTTGCCGCGAAAAGAACGCGTGGCTGCCCCTGGCCCCGCCCCTCCCGGGACGCGGCGGCGCGTCACCCTGGTAACCGCCTCTCGGCCGCAGCCGATTGGCTGTTCCCGAGGGGGAGGGTGGGGGGCGAGCCTCAGCGACCGCGGCTGGGGCTGGCGCTTGTCAGTCGGGCGGGAGCGGAGCTGCGGAGCGGAGGCCGGCCGGCTGCTAGCGCCGCGGCAGCTCGGTCGGGGACTGGGGGAAGGGTGGGCGGGCCGGCCGGCCGGCTGGCTCGCTCTCTCACTGCTTCTCCGGCGGAGCCGGGCCGAGCCGGGCCGGGAGGACCAGATCCTCGACCGCCCGCTAGGGTCGTGGAACCCGCGGTGCGAGGCTGCGGAGCCCGCCGGGAGCCCCGCGCGCCGCCCGGGGCCATGGGCTCCTGAGAGTCAGGCGCACGCCGCCACTTCTACCGCTGTGAGGAGCGAAGGAGCCGCAGGAGCCGCAGGAGCCGCCGGAGCCGCGGGAGCAGGGGAAGCCGGGGAAGCCGGGGAGCTGCGCTCGCGGGGACCCCTAACCCCCCAGGCAGCCTCGGAGCCGCCGCTCGCCTGCTCCTCCCTCCGTCCCTCCCCTCCCCCACCCGCATCCTCCGGGGCCCAGAGGGAAAGAGAGGAGGGGCACCGGCTGAACCGGAGCTGCCGCCGCCGCCGCGGCCATCGCCCGCGCGCCCCCCGCGTGCCTGCCGGAGCCGCCTCAGACCGGAGCGGGCCCTGCTGCAGCGGCCCCCGCGGGGCCCGGGAGGAAGGCAACAAAGAGCCGGGCGCCGGGGCCGCGCCGATGAGCCGGCCCGGCCGCGCCGCGTCGGAAACGGGAGCCCCCGGCGGCCGCCCTGAGGCGCAGAGCTAAGTCCGCCCCGCCGGCTGGACTGGGCCCGGAGCCAGGCAGCACCCGAGGAAGAAGGGGGCAGAGCGGCGGCCCCTGTGCCGGCCGGCCGGGCCGGGATGCAGCCGGGAGCCCGCAGCCGGCCGGCCCGCAGCAGCAGCAGCACCGGGAGGGGCGCCCCGGCCCCCGCCCCAGGCCAGCGCACCCCCCGCTAAGCCGGAGCTCCGCGGCCGGCCGGCCCCACGCGTGCTTGTGCCCGGTGCCCCGCAGCCGGCTGCTTCCGACGTGGCGGCCGCTGCCCCGAAGCCCCAGCCCGGATTGCCTCGTGCAGCCGTCCGCGGCTCATGGCTCAGCCCCGGACAGCATCTGGTCCCCGCTGAACCTGGCTCCATCCAGCGACGACGGCTCGGGCAGACACGGTAAATCCGGGGAGATAGAGGAAGGGAGGGGCCGGTGCGGGTCCAACAGGAACCAGGCAGGTGGGGCTCCCCGGGGGCAAAAGAGTGAGCCTACTTTCTGGGTGCTGACAGCCTGCGGCGTGAGAGGATGGGGGGCACAAGCCTGGGGATGAGCTCTGGGCTCTGACCCAGCCCGAGAAGAATCACTCGCCTCCCCTCTTCCTGCCTTCAGAGTCTGGGGAACTTCCCGGGACAGGGCAGAGACCTCTCCCCCAACCTGGTCTTACGTGTAATGGAGGGAACCCCAGTTGTAGCTGGACGGAAGTATTGTGACCCCTCTGGCCAGCATGCTCCACACCTCCACCAGGGTTGGGCGACCCCTCCACTCTCCGTGCCCCAAGGGGAGGGAGAGGAGAAATCATTATACTCAAAACTCGGACTTGGTGCTCAACGCAGCTTTTTTGGAAATGAATGGCAAGAGCCGTTACAGCCGAGAGAACTAGGGGGGATTCTGTAAGAGACAGAGAGAGAGGTGCTGAGGCTGCATTTCCCAGCACGCACACACACACACACACACACACACACACACACACACACCAACCCTAGCCATCAAACAAAGGTCCCCGGTCCAAGGGAATCCTGGAACCTTGAAAGATAGAACATTACCTCCAAAGTATGTGTGTCGGGGTCGGGGTGCAAGCCAGGTAGCTCAGTGTGATACAGCTCCCTTCCCCCCCCCCAACCATGCTGATGTTAAGCAGGGGCTCCGGCTCTTTTGAAACCAGAATGGGGCGTGGGGAGAGAGGGAATGCAGGTGGGAGGCGTCACAGGTGCAGCTCTGGGGTAGGTAGTTGACATCTGGTGGGGGAAGAAGGGGGGAGGAGCCCCAAAGGGGGGAGGGGGAGAGAGGTGGCTTTATGCACCACCCCCAACATCTCAAGCTCAAGCGCTTCTATCATCCAGATTCTCCCCCCGCCCTCCCCCCCGTTTGGTTTTGTTTTTAATTAAAGTTGGTTCTCCTGGCCGGGCTAGACTTGTCTAATTGTATCCAGGTTCCTGAGGTTTCCGCTGCGGTGTGACGTCACAGTCAGCGGTTGTGACGTCACAGAGTGTTGCCTGGGCGACGCAGCTTGACAGATCCGACCTCGAGGGGGCAGGGAGGCAGACTAGAAAGCTGAGCTCTGGCTGGACACCGGGGGTGGGAGAGAAAGAGAAGGAGCATCCCCTGACCTTCCGGCGGCTTCCGTGCCTGGGAGGAGGACGGCATAGGGGCTCAGCAGGCTGAGCTGACCTAAATCTGCCGACAGCTTTGGCAGGGAAAGGGGCAGGCGCCCCAGTCTCTTAGCTGATCTAGGCTCAGCCCCCACCCCGGCACGTTCAGCTTAGGGACTTTGCAGTGGGGAGCGGGCACATGGGATCAGCCCAGATTGTCTTACAGGGCAGTGAGTGTTATGGCCTTGTGCCTGGATGGACTTCACCCCCATAGAGAATCCCTGAATAGCGTCCTGCTGTGGTCTCTCTGCCTTGTTCTCTATATGATTATACTTTGGAGGAGTGGGGTACGAGGTGCCGAGGGAGGTGGGGGAAAGTTCTTAATTTTAGAATAGTAGATCTGGAAGGGTCCTTAAAGGTTATCTCTTGCCAAGCTAGACTCCCAACTCTCAAGCCCAAGGCTGTAGGAAATGATTGGCCCAAGGTCACACAACTAGTTGGTGGCAGAACCAAGAAGAGAGTCCCGGTCTCATGCTTGTCCCCTAGCCCAGAGCTCTTTCCACCCCAGCATTCACCTGATCTTTACAACCTCAAGCAGCCTGAGTCACCTCTCCAGTGTGCTTGGTGGGTGTCAGACTGAGGCCAGGTTCTGAGTACAGGTATAAGGGAACAGAGTCCAGAACAGACTCTTCCCCTTTAAGGGGGGGCGGGATTTCAAGCTGGAGAGGGCCTTGGAGGCCAGCTACTCCCACCTGCCCACCTTACTGGTGAGAATCTCCAAGTCCAGGAAGGGAGGGATTCCTACCCCAAGGTCAAACAGGTAGCAAGAAGTCAAGCCAGGATCGGAATTCCAGGTTCACATTGGATCTATTTTCTGCTATATCGACTAGACCCAAGGGCAGTTTCAGATTCTGGAGAAACCTGAATTTGTATCCTGCCACAGGTTCTGACTTAGGTTCTATTGATCCTGAAGGTTCATTGGTCTAGACCTGGAAGGACTTCAGAAGCTGTGATCTGTAAGGAGCTTTCTGGTTCTACTATTCTATGATTTAAGATTGGTTAGTTTGGGGGGGGGGGAGAACTTTGGACTTCACAGCAAAGTCGGACCCACCTACTTCTCCCACCTATGATAATATCAAACCAGTTTGGAGAATAAGACTAATAGATAATGGGGAAGGAAGGAGCCCTCTCTGCCTCAGTTTCCTTATATGTAAAATGAAGGTTAATGCCGGTTGCACCTACTTTGCCATGTTATTTTGTGGGTCAAATGGGAGTGTAAGCAAAGCTCTCTGGCTGTTAATATATAGGCAATCAGCAAGTGTTTATTAAGCACTTAACTGTATGCTAAGTTTTGGGGTTACAAAGAAAGGCTAAATTCGGTCTATACCTGCCCTCAAGGAGCTCATACTCTCATGGGGGGAGACCCAGTGCTTTTGGGTGACTGTCATACCTTCTGGTACCTCTGCCCTTGGGTCTTTCTTGAGGCTAGGAGACCCTGGGGATCTTGTTGTTCCTTGAATTTTGAATGAAGACGGGGCTCAGCCACTTGTCCCCACCGAGGGAGATGTAAGTAGGCTTTTTTTAAATTTACTATAGATCCAGACGGGGGAAGGGAGAGAGGGGACCTGAAGGTGCCCCTTTGTCAGACATTCCTCCAAGAACTCTGATGAGATGCTTGCTTCATATCAGAAAACCGGTGGCCAGACCCACGTGTCTCCTCTTTCCTTGAATATGCTGACAGCTTCGGAGCCACATCTGACGTTTAAAAAAGGATTTTCCTGAGAACATGGTGTAGTGTGGTTAAGGAAGGGGAGCTCCTGTGGGGGCTCGATGACCTCTCACTAGTTAGGTCTGTAAAAAAGGTGTGTTTGCTGGAAAGGGGCCGAGATCTTGGAGGGGAGGTTTCCCTCAGAGGGCAGAGAGTATATGCAGCTTGCATCCAGACCCTAGCCTCAGCACCCACTCCTCCCTAGGGGGCCTTTAGAGCAGAGACAGCCTTGAATTGACTCTGTTTAGTAATCACTGCCCACCCCCTAGCTCCATGAAACTGCTGCCTTCACATTTCTAGGAAAGAATGAGAAATCTGTGGAACAGCAGCATTCAGAAAAGGGGGGAAGAATCAAGATGAACAGGAAAATAAATAGCCCAGCCCGGGTCCCTAAGAAATATGCATTTTTTCCCCCAGCATAACGATCTCCTCCTAGTTTAACAGGTCAATAAATACTGTGTAGCTTCTCTCCCTTCTGGCTGGGAGCAAGCTTGCATCCTCCAGCTGAAGGTAGTGGGAGCTGCCTGTCCTGAAACGAGCCCGAGCTGGAAGCTCCCAAGACCCAGGAAAGCCAGGCTGGGCAGCTCTCTCAGTCCCAGGGAGGAGTAGCTCCCCTCCACCCCAGTCACTGTTTGGATTCCCTTTCTTCCTGGCAGCTTTTCTGAGTTTTGAAACAAACTTGCCTCATGCGCCAGGCAGGCAGGCAGCCCCCAGAGCTGTTCAGAGAGATGTAAAAACAGGAGCAAAGCAGTTGGAGTCTCAGTTGCATATTTACATTTTCACCAGCCAAGTCGAAGGGGGGAAAGCTGGCAGTTTCAGGCATTCCCTTCTGTTTCTGCAGCTCTCTTGTTACTTGGAGAATTGTGCCAGGAAAGGGGGGGGTGAAAAGAATACCCCTGCCCACCGGGCACCCCCCCAGAGCCCTAATGTAATAAGAGAGCACTTTCCATACATTATCTCTCATTGGATGCTCTCACCAACCCTGGGAGGCAGGGAGTGCAAAATGTTATTGCTCACATTTTACGCGTAGGACCAAGGCCCACAGAGGCATCCCTGATGTATCCCAGAAATCACCCCCACTGGGTTCCACTCCCTTCCCAGAGACTTAGTAGCCATGTGGCCTTCACCTCCCTGGGCCTCAGCTTCCTTGTCTGTATTTGGGCTGGATGATTCATCTAGTTCTAAATCCTATGTTCCCACGCCACCCCAACCCCCACCCTCACCCCTGGCCAAGGTCATGGGATCACGGATTTCAAGCTGAAATCTAGTTCCATTATTTTACAGATAAGGGAACTGAGGTCAGGGAGGCTTATGGGCACATGAAGTGTCTACTGTCATAGGTATGTGAAGGGGATGGGCAGGATTTGAACTCCGGTTTTCCGCCTCCAGAAGCAGTGCTTTTCTTGCTGTACAGTGGTGACAAGGACCCCTGTCTTCTCATAGTGCATGGGCAGGATGCTTCTCCAGAGCCTTGGGAAGTCCTTCAGAAGGAAGTCCTTCAGTCCCAGAGACTTAGGAAGGAGGGGAAAGGGGAAAGGGGACCAATCCTGGTTTTTGATCCCCAAAGAGATTTCCACTGGTTGTTTTCTGTTCTCGCTTCCTCCCCCCCAAATATATGTACGTATACGGAGCCCTTCAGAGAGAGTTTCCTGATTATCTTTGCCTTTACAGGACAGGGGGAGAAGGGGTTTTCCTTTTTATGCTGGTATAGTGGAAAGACCGCTAGATTGAGATTTGTCAGACGTGGGTTCCAATATTGTTTACCTTTGTGGTTTGTGCTGCCTGTGTGACCTTCTGTAAAAGGGAGGGGCTTGCACCTATGACCTCTAGGGTCCAACCCAGCTCCCCCTCTTTAGATCCCAGGACCATTCTGTCTCCCTTGAGTTAGAACACAAGGTGCTGTTATTATTCTGCCTTCCTCGTAGACCAGAATTCATCATTATGGGTTGTTGTGGATTTGGGGAAGTGGGTGGCTCCTATAGGAGCTCAGTTGTTCTGAGGGTCAGACTTCCCAGAATTCAGGGAATAAGAGGAGAGCCTCCTTCCCATCTTCCTCGACTCTTAGAAGGCGGCATGGTGCCGCTGTTTGGCCACTAGCCCCAAGAACTGGCAAAGGGGCCTTGTTGGCAGCCAGATCTTGGCTCTCCATCCCAGCCTATTTTGTATCTCACCCAGAGCTTCCCTGCTAAGGGGGCAGTGGCACCGATTAGCATCTCCTGGACCTGCCTGGGGTCAGGCTGGGGCTTCTCCTCCTCCCCAGGGTGGGGGTGGCCAGCCCTGGGGCTGGGGTTAGTGAGATCCTGAGAGAGTGCTGTGGACTCTTGGCCAGACTTCAGGTCTCCTGGGGACCAGGTGTCTGTCGCGGGCTGGGCCAGTTCGGGTTTGCTGTTTACTTGAGCATTTAGTACCAGTGGGTGCAGTTCTGGTCCCTGGGGTGATTGGCCCTTCTGGGTATTGTGCTCAGATGTACATCTTAGACAAAGGTGCCAGCTAAGAACAAAGAATCAATAGACATTAGAATGAAAGTTTAATTGGATGGAATTTTTGAGCCTGAAGGAACCTAAGAATGTGCAATATCCCAGCCAGGAGGGGCCTTGGAAACATGAAATGTCACCACCACCGAGAGAGCCCTTCAGAATCATCTTGTGTTGATCTAACATGTAACACGCATGTTCATTTCCTGTTACACACACAGAAGCCTCTGCGGCAGGGACTGTTTCAACTTTTTTGCCTTTGTACCCCCAGGACCTAGCACATGGCATATGATAAGGGGATAATCGAGTGTTTGAGGAGTGAATCTTGCAGATAAGAAAACTCAGGCCCATCCCAAGCCGAGACACAGCTAGTAGGGGTCTTCCAAACTCTCCCACCCAGAGGTGCACACGGCACCCCCTCCCTGCTCCCCAAGCCCATTTTGCCAGCATGATCACATGCCTGTGAGCACACGTCCATTTACACGCTGCTGCTTGCTGGGCCTTTATCCTTATCCCCAGCGGGCTCCATCTCCCAGAAAGGCCCACCCCTCCAGGTGCAGAGTTCCTCCAGAGCCCCAGGTGTCGGGGGCTCTGGGAGAAAAGTCTGGATGAAAATGGTGAGCCAGCTTCCTGTTCCTTCTGTCTTTGCATTCCTCAAAAAAGCTAATATTCATGAAAGGTAATTCAATCAAACTCTGATTCCTATCAGCTAATGCAGCCGAGCTGGCTGGGGTGAGGGAGGGAGGGAGGCAGCCGCACAAAAGCCCTGCTTTATTACCTCCTGCCTGCCTGAGAATTGCTTTTCTCCCTCGAGTGAGCCGGCTAAAGCTGGCTTTATTATGTTAACCTATTTGCGTGTCAAGAGCTATTGTGTTCCCCTTTATCTGTGTTTGTATTTGGATGCAAGGGAAACAGGGATGAGGCGAGAATGGATGGCTGGTCACCGCTCTGCTCTCTGGGCCCCTGATTGGTTGCTAAGTGATTTGCTTCCAGGGTAATCACTTTTATCTCAGAAGGATGTCTTGTATAATTATAAGCTACTGACATCTTTTGAAATCTGCCTAATGGCTGTTTTAGTTTACGTAGGGTAGAGGGTGGGGGGAGGGTGGAATTTGTGTGTGTGGCTGTGATGGGTGGATGGGCAGGAGGTAACCCTCTGCCTGACCTGGGTGCAGCCTGCTGCCTTCTCCCCGGTCTCCCTGCCCGTCGAGGGCCTTGCTGCGCTGGGGAGCCATAAGCACCCACACATAGACTGAGGAAGGAGAACAGTCAGTCCCATACTCAAGAAATATCCGTGGCTCCCCATTGCTTCTGGGATCAGGCTTACCATCTGTGTGATCTTGGACAAGTCATTTATCCCGCATGCATCTCAGAGTGAGGTGGTGGATTAGATGGCTTTCAAGGTCCCTCCTTGTCCTAGATCTACAATCCTGTGACCTTCCTGGACCCTCAGTCTCCTCATCTGTAAAATGGGGGATCTGACCAGATGGCTCTCCCAAGGTGCCTGTCTTCTGTTCTGGATTATTGACCTAACTCCCTGTGCACATATAAGTGAACACAAAATATATAAAGTAAATGAAAGAGAACTTCAGGGCCTCAGGGCATGGCAGCTGGGGAAGGACCCCCTACCTATAGGGAGAGAGCACATGAGAATTGGGCTGAGCCTGGAAGGAAGCATTGTAGCACTTGGAGAGGTGGAGGTGAGGAGGGAGGAAGGCAAAGACCTGGAGGTGGGAGCGGAAATGTTGGACATATTGCTGATATGTGAGGAACAGCCAGGACCCCAGTTTGATTATGGAGGAAGGCTTCAAAGGAAGGTGGGAGCCAGGTGATAACGGGCTTTAAATGACAAACGGCTGAGCTTGTGTTGGATCCCAGAACCAAGAGGAAGGAAGCTGGTTGAATTTCAGTGAGCAGGGGAGTGGTGCAGTCACCGGTCACCAGGGGCTGGAGGCTGATCATTTGGACAGCTGCAGGGAGGAGGAGCCGGCTGGCAGGGAGCGGATAAAGAGCAAACTTCTTTGTTTGGCCTCTGGAGCCCATCCCAACGGGCTGATCCCTCGTCACTGCCCCAGCCAGGCGGGCCTTTGAGCAAGCTGTCTCTGAAGCTTGGAACGCTCTCCCCCCCTCAGCTCCCCCTCCTGGAATCCCTAGCTCCAACACCTCCAGTTAACCGTGTTTATTTTGTCTATATCCTGGATGCCTGTTGTGTCCTCCAGCAAAATGTAAGCTCCTTGAGGGCCAGCTGTCTCTGTTTTGTATTGGCAGGCACTAAATTAAAGCATTAATGATCGGCTGAAGCAAGGACTGGGAGGGGGAGCACCCTTATGATGCCAGGCCTCTGGGTTCTAAAGTTTTCTTACTCTAGTGGGAAACCCCTGCTCTCATTCCAGCTCTGCCCCTGACTCGTGGGATCTTGGCCTGTTCCCTCCCCTGTGAATAAAGGGCTCATCGGTCCCTGCTGTGGCCCAGTATGCTCTGAGATCCTGTGCAGAAAGGGCTCCGTTAACAGCTGTTTCAGACTCAGCCCGGTGCCAGGCTCCAAGGATATGTGTGTGTTGTGTGTGTATATGTATACACACACACATATAGTATATAGGTGGTATTGTACATATACACGCATGTACACACATATGTATACATATATTTATGTACATACTTACAGACATACCTGTACACATATATATACATATTCACATGTAAATATACATACATACATATCTGGATACACACACACGTTTCTAGGCTCACAAAAGACGGGCTTTTCTACCAAAACCCTGGAGAAGAGACTGTCCCTGTTGTTTGACAAATGAGGAGGCTAAGGTTAAGAGAACGTTGACTGACCAGCCCAGAATCCCAAAGAAGCCAACAAGGGTCTGAGCCCGATCTTCCCAAGTCCAGGCTGGGAGACACAGATATGACTTCCTTCACTTCCCCTTTTTGCTTGTATGTGACTTTGGCAATCCCTGTGTGAAATGAGGACCTGGGAGGCAATGTGGGGCGTGCCATTAGGAAAGAGTGCTGGTCTGGAGTCAGAAGACCCAGGGTCCATTCCAGCTCTGACAGCTTCTGCTGACAGGCCCCTTCCCCAAAGGGGCAGCTGGTCATACTTGGGGCCTTAACCTAGGAATGGGGTGAGCAGAGCCGAGATGACAGAGAACAGCATATTCTGCCCCCTCCGCAGAGGAGTTAGGAGCAACTGTTCCTGTCTTGGTTTTTGCTGGCTGTTCCTCAGACAAGAGGTCACAAAGGACTGGTGACGTTGGAGGGTCTGCACGTACAGCTCCAGACACCGCCCTCACTCCACACTGGCTCTCCAAGGAGAGAACTGTCCATTCCTTAGCCCCTAAATGCTAAGAAGGCAGGAACTTCTGAAGACCAAGTGGTCCCCAGCCCTCTGCCCACCTGTCCCCTGGGCAGGGGAAGGTGGGCCTAGCCTGCAGGGCCCTGCACAGCCCTCCTCCAAGCCATCCCTCTCCTGCTTCCCCCCAAACCTGCTGTTTCTTCTCACTTTCCTTTTTTCTCACCAGCATCTTTTCCTTTACTGGGGTTCCAGCCCTCTGAATCCTTTGGGCTTCTTTCTTCCATCTCACTGTAGGCCTGAGGAAGTAGGCCTCAGCACTGTCCTTTCCTGAAACGTTCCCTCCCTCTTGCCCCTAACCACTCTGCACAGGCTGACCCCAGGCTCCCCCACTTACTACCTTCCTACTCAAGAGCCCCCTCCTTTCATCAGGACCCTTTCCTGCTCCTCTCAGGGCCAGGCCAATCCCCACCCTGAAAACACCTAGTACTTTATGAGAAGTCCTTTCATCCTTCACCTGGAGCTGGAAGGGGCCCTCTGCATCAGCCACCTCCTTTGACAAGGAAAGAAACAGTGTCCTAGCACTCTGCTTCATCTACAAGCATTTTTTAAAGCACTTTCCTCATGCCCAGCATGGAAGCCTCCAAGGCAGCAGGGATTTGAACTCAGATCTTGTGGCCTGGAAGCCAGCTTTCTTCTCTCTAGGCCCCAGCCCCTTCTCCTGGCCCTCTAGTCAGATGAGTGGTCTCCCCATTCCCCAAGCAGGTCCCCCTCCTACCTGCGGGACCTACTTCCGGGACGCTCCTCCTCTTCCTTCCCTCTTTCCTTCTATCCTATAAGTGAGGTTGGCCTCCCTCCTCTGATCCCCTCAGAGATCGGGCTTCTCCTGAGTCTCATCAGATTGTACCCAGAGCCGTATTTATGTGATCACAGCTCTCCTGCCCACTTCTCCATCCCCCCCCCCAGGCCCAGGGACACATTTTGGCTTCTCTGTCCCCTCTTGTGTGTTCCCACATTATAAATTAGCCCTTAGTCTCCCCTCTGGACCCCAGGTCCTCTTCTGTAAGACCAGGAGGTTCTAGCTTTGATGGCCTGTGATGCTCCCAAGAACTCAGGAAATGGTGTGGAATGAATGAAGGATTTTTTTATGTGCCCCTCTGTGCTCTGCAGGTGACTGAAATTATGATAAGGTCTGGTCCCCAGCAGTCAAGCAACTTTCAGCCACAAACCATCCAAGACAGTGTCAAATGTTTGAGACTGTTTGAGATTATTATTCAGACTGGACTCCTGAGAAGGAGGCCAGTGAGAGGTCAAGTAAACCTGGAAGTCTTCATGGAGGAAAAGGGGACTTAGTGTTGGTCTTTATTAAGTAAACCAGACCAGCTGTGGCTAGGAGAAGGGACTAGGTAAGCAGCTTCTCCCCGCCCCAGCTTCTATTAGTCTCCAAAGTTGGTTACTAAAGCATCTGCCAAGGGGGATGGGGGGGTGGTATAAAGATACAGAAACCAAGAGAGACAGAGAGGGAAGGGAGGGAGGAAGGGAGGAAGAGAGAAACAGGGAGAGGAGAGAGAGAGGGAGAGAGAGAGCAGAGACACAGAATTGAGGGAGAAGACATACAGAGGGAGAAGAGGAAAGGAAGGAGGGAGGGGGAGAGACACAGAGAGGGCCCTTGTCCTATGTGTGCTTATGATCTCAGAAAGAAGTCTGCCTGGGACAGATTCTGGATCTTTGTGAGCTCAATCCAGCTCTGTTGTGGGGTGCTTAAGTACAGAGCCCCCTGGAGTGTCCCTAGCCCCCTCCCCCAGCTCAGTCTCCATCTTTCACAGCATCTCTAAGCCTGACTGTCCTCTCTGGGTCTGTTGAATTCCTACCCAGCCTCTAAAGCCCCCCTCAGAATCCCAGACCCTCCAAGTCAGAAGGCCCTCAAAGGCTAGCTCTTCCAAGTCACACTTGAATAAAAATCCTCTTTGACAGGGTCATCTGCACTTTGTTGAAAGACTTCAGGCCAGGGGAACCCACTGGCTGCCCTCTGAGGTGGCCCCTCTCCCTTTGGGGTAGCACTGATTTTGAGTCTGGTTTTCCTGCTTCAACCCCCCCCTCCCCACTGTTGACCTCTTTGTAAACTCCCCCACTGCTCCCAGTCCTGGCCGAGATCGTTCCTTCTTTCCTGTGCTGGACCCTGGGATCCTTAGGGGACAGCTCTCCCACCCGGTGACCTCCCAGAGCACTGGCTCCTCCCTGTGCACTTAAAGAATACTCTATCCTAGCTTCTTTCCAGGCTGCCTTACTCTATGAGACGTTCCATAAGTGGGTGTTGACTCAATGGATGACCTCCTGGAGGGCAGGGACTGCTGATTTTTTTGTCTGTCTTTCATCCTTTTCAGAGTACTCTCTCTGCACGTAGTAGGTGCTCAGTTGGTTGAATAACTTTTATTACCGTGAAGAAGAAAGGGGACTTGGTGGCAATCTTCAGGTCACTTTATTGTGAAAGCCAGAAACTTGAACATTTTCCCATTCAAACAGTGTTTGTCAGAATGGTGGTTAGCTTCCCAGGCTAGCCCACAAGAGCTATTTTGAAGAGTAAAAATGAGAGCATCGTTTGTCTTGTATGAGAAAGTCCATCCCAAAGTCCCCCAGGAAGGCCGAGGCCGGTGGCTCCCTTGCTTCAGTCCAGCCAATACTCTATTTTTTCACACCTTATCTGTATGCACTAGGCTGTGACTGGCTCTGGGGAGGGGAGAGGTGACAAACATTCCCATGGAATATACCTATTTTACAGATGGAGAAATAGAGGCTCAGGCAGAGTGGCATAGCCACAGTCAGCCAGCTGGTCAGCACTTATATGTGCCTTTTATGTGTGCCAGGCACCATGGGTAGGCTCAGTGGGTAGAGAGGCAAATGCAATCCCTGCCCCCAGGTGCTGTGCAACTAGTCAGTGCCCAGGGCAGGATCTGAACCCCAGGCAGCTCTGGTCTCTTTTGGGAAATAAGCAGCTAGAATTTGAGCTTGGAATTTGTGGCAGATCTGGGACAAGAACAGTCTTCCACTATTATAGTCTCTAAGCCAATGGTTCTCAACCTTCCTAATGCTGTGACCCTTTAATACAGCTCCTCACATTGTAGTGACCCCCCCCAACCATAAAATTATTTTCGTTGCTACTTCATAACTATAATTTTGCTACTATTATGAATCTATCTGATATACAGGATGTATTTTCATTATTACAAATTGAACATAACTGCTGCTCTGAGGGGACTTGAGAACCCATAATGTTGGTGTCAAGAGGGACCTTCGATAATCAAGGCCTTATTTCCCCATCTGTGAAATGGGGAAATTGGACAAATGTCAACTGCTCTTATCCAATCTACTGCCCTAATAAAACTTGACAGAGAGAGAAACTGAGGCCCAGAGAAGGTCAGAGCCCTCATTAGAGCTCCTATCTTCAGACTTCGAGGCCAGTGCCCTTTCTTCTTGGACTCTGGGTCATTCCAGACACTGTATAGGGGCAGAAAACCAAGAAATAAGGGTAGGCAGCCTCTGCCCTACGAGTGATAACTGGCATATATAAAGAGAGTGTGTGTGCTTTCAGGTTTGCAAAGCGTGTTCCATAAATTGTGTCATAGGAGCCTTATAACAGTCCAGTATCTCAGATGGGGAAACTGAGACCCAGAGGGGTGAGGTGTCCACACAGCTTGGAGGTGTCAGAGGTGGGAGTTTGGAAGCCTCACCTTCCAGGTGACCCAGCTGAGTGATCAGTCAGTGGGCTGGCTAGAGTGGGAGTAGGTTCATGGAGCTCTGAGGGGCCTCAGGGGCCAAGCCATGCAACCCTTTTCTTTTAGAAGGGAAGGGGCTGAGGCTCAGGGAGAGGAGTGAGGATGGCCAAGGTCATCCAGTAGAGCCAGTTCACCAAGCACTCTGCCACCCTGCCTGGAGGGGCTCCCACCAAGCCAGGAGGGAGAACAGGTCCCAGCTTGGAAGTGGGGGGAGAGTGGATAAGCAGGAAAGGGGAATGGGGTCAAATTGCCTGGCTGGAGCAGCAGAGCATGAAGACAAGAAGACAAGAAGGGAGCTGGGTACCCACCAAAGCTCTTCTCTCTGCCCTCCATGGCATGGGTGCTGAGGACCCTGGCCCATCCTGCTTCACTTTCCTCTCCTCTCGTGCCCCTCCTCCCAGCCAGGAGTCATCCCCAGGTCCCTCCCACCCCCCACCCCGACCACCTCGAGCCGGCCTTCCATTTTCTCCACCAGGACAGGCTCGGTTGGCTTCCTGCAGCCCTGGTGCTCAGGGATATGAATGATTAAGGTTAGTGACCATTTTTTAACTCAATAAAGGCAAAGACAAGCAGTAGTCTGCAGTCCAGAGATATAATTAGTTCCCAGCAGTGGTACTTTCCCGATTCAGCTTCAGAGAGAACAAGACAAGGATGTTATACCCAATTAGCAGGAACATACAGTCGGAGCCTCGATAGGTGAGATAACAAGCTATTTTTATGACTTTTCTTTACAGACTTAGGGGGAAGGAGCCGGGTATCAGGTCTTTATTTCTTTTCATCAGGGAATAATTATTAGTGATCTAAGAATTTTTTGAAGCCAAATGATGCATTTATTAACCCAAACAATGAAGGCTTAGATGATTCTAAGGCACAGGGCCCCCACCCACCCTCACCCCCTTCCTGGGGGGAGGATCAGAAGGAGTGAAGTATGGGGGCCCTCAAATCCCCCAGCCCTAACTATTGCCAAAAAGCTACCTCCAAATCTACTGTGCACAAGTGAATGTGCTGAGGTTCTGGGGGTTCACAGGCTTACAGTGTCTGCCCTCAAGGGGTTTCCATTCTACTGGGAAAAATCAACCCAGTCAGCAATTCATTAAACTCCTATGTGACAGGTATTGTGATAAGTGTTAGAAGTGCAAAATAAAACAAAGAACAGCCCTTGCCTTCAAGGAGCTTACAGTTTAAAGGGGGAGATGGCTCCCTGTACAGACAAGTATGGGCAATATGCTTTAGAGAACCCCCAGAAGCCAGGCACCGAGGTGCAATCAGGGAAGGCTTCTCGTAGAACGTGGGACAAGCTGGCCCTTGACAAAATCAGGGGAGCCCCGGGGGCGGAGATGAGGAAGGAGAGTGCTTCAGGAGTGGGGCTGTCAGTGAAAATGCCCAGAGGGGCGAAATGTAAGTGTCTTGTGGGAGGAACAGCCAGGAGGTGTGACCAGATCAAAGAGAAGGCGGGGAAGGTAGGAAGGGGAGCCCAGCCAGCCTCTACTCCTGCGCACAGAGACTCGACAAGGGGATTAGACCACGTGGGCTTGGAGGACCCTTCCAGCCTCTTGTTAGTGATACTAAGAATTCACAAAGTAACTTCATCCCAGCTGTGAGTAATACAGACCGGGCCTGTCGTTTCACTGATGTGAGAATTAACTGCCAGGCGAGGAAATGATTTCTGCCAACATGATTTGGGACCTTCTTTGTAGCTTAGAAAGAGCAGGGCCCAGGGCGCCTCCCCCTCCGAGCCCTGGGCCTCCCCACTCCGCACCCTGGGCCCAGCTCTCCATCCCCCTCTGCCTCAGTTAGGTAATGGGGATACCATGACCCATTTTACAGATGAAGACAAGGGAGGTCTTGAGAGGCTGAGACAATATGGTGGTGTGGAAATGGTACCACTGGGAGGGGGGGGGAGGTCAGCCTACCAGTGTGCCCTCAGTCATTTACCTTCTTCAGGCCTCAAGCAGACACCATCTGTAGGTGTGAGGGTGGGATTCAATGGCCTGTAAGGGCCCTTCTATTGCTAATTCTGTTTCTGAGATTTACCTGCCAATGGTTGTGGAGTGGTTAGTAAGGGTCTTAGTAAGTATTAGAACCCAGAACCCTGAGTCCTGGGTCCTACACCCTTTCCATGGTACCACACTGATGCTAAGTAAGTGAAGAAGGCAGCCAGGCACCATGGAAAGAGCCTCAGAGCCCCACTGGGATGCTTGGTGCCTCTGTGCCCCTGGGAGACACCTTAGGGCCTCATCTTCCTCTGTAAAACGGGTGAGTTGACAGCTTCTCAGATGCCTTCAGCTCCAGAGCTGGCAGCATAAGTGTTGGAAATGAACTTTCCTCCCTTCCCCCCACCCAGTGTGTCCACACACATGGCCCCCACATTGTCTGAGAGCTGTTCTGACCTAGGGATCTGACTAGGAAGGTAAAGTTTTAGCACTCCATGCAGCCTCAGCCCTTTGGGGCTATTTCATTTCTGGCCTTAGTCTCTCGACCTGTGGAATGGAGGCCAGTGCTTCCCTGGAGAGTTGGCAGCCCAAAGCAGGCTCCACCTCAGCCTCTGCCTGCCCATTCCCATGTCTCAGGCCCTATCCCCTCCCACTCATGATGCCCAGTGGGTCCTCAGTGCCAAGCTCATTATGCTCCCACTTCCCTTCTACCCTCCCAGTTCCTCGGCCTTCGATGCCTGATGCTGGGCTGACGAGGAGGTGAGTGATGAGCTCTCCAAGGACTTGCTCATTACCCTGTCAGGCCTCTGGCAGGGCATCCACTGCCGGCCAAATCACCCTGACGGATTGCAGCCAAGATACTGGCCAGCCCAGCCCAGGCCAGCCCCATTGCCACCCAGGGACTCTTGGCCCACCTCTCATGGGCCCTCATCCTCTGGGGCCAGGAGCCGGCTTCTGGCCCAGTGGGTCTTTACCCAGCGCCCCC
>CM053594.1:16196268-16212037 GCA_028646575.1 Pseudocheirus occidentalis
GGAACAGAATCTTGTAACCTAAAAGTGAACAAACAAGTTAACTTTAAAAATAATAATAATAAAATAAAATTAAAAAAATAAATAAATAAAAAGAAAAAAAATAAATGATAGAAAAAAGGTTCTTGCACAAGACACAAAAGGAAGAAGTGCCTGCCCTCAAAGAGCTTACCATCTGCTTGAGGAATGTAACATGTACCTGCCTCTATGTTCTATTATTAAGGACATATAAACAACATACAGCTTGGGAGGATCAGGGAAGGTGGCTTCCTGGTAGAGGTGGTATCTGAGCAGTCCTTTCGAGGCTGGGAAGATCAGGGAAAACTTCCTGGAGGAGGCGTCACCTAAACCAGGCTTTGAAGGATGGGTAGGATTTACCAGCAGGAGAGCAGGGAGAAGTGTGGATGTGTGTGTGTGTGTGTGTGTGTGTGTGTGTGTGTGTGTGTGTGTGTGTGTGTGTGTGCCTGGCCAGCTCAAAGGCATACCTAGCCCTGGAAGTGGTTGGGAAGCTTAATCCTAGCACCTAGGACCACTCAGGAAAATCCAATGGTTAGTCACCCTGGAGGGGATCGGGGGAGTTTCATATTTAGAGGCTTTAGGCAGTGAGGACCTCTCTGTCCAACTCCAGTAATAACAATAACTTCTAAATCCTCCCCTGTTCTCTTTTCTTTAAGAGAAGGTGTGTCAAAGGGAGGACTTTTCATTCTTGTCTTTGCTCCTCTAGTGCCTAGTACAGTGCATGATTTATTAAAGGCTTGTTAATTGATTGACTCTCTTACATGTTAGGTTGTGAGACCTGGGAAGCCAGCGGCCATAGGAATCCGACAAATTCATCCATCAATGAAGACAATCATTTCCCCTTCCCTTAGTCATAGGGTTGTAGATTGAGAGCTAGAAAGGGCCCTAGAGATCACTGAGTCCAAGCCCTTCATTTCACAGATGGGAAACTGAGGCAGCTGGGATTCACCCAGGGTCACAAAGCTGGGAATTGTCTAAGTCTGATCCTATCCCAGGTCTTCTTGACTCCATGCCCACTTCCTAACATTAGTGCCTATCTCCGGGGCTGGGAGGAAGAAATTCTGTGGGTTGGTACCACTACCCCACGTGATAAAGAGCTTCCTCAGTAAGCTGGGATGAGCAGTAATGACCTTGGGACTGAGCAGGGCAATGGGGCTCCCTTAGGAAGAGGTTGTTCTGACTTTCAATGGAGAGGACCATGGGCACTGGACAATCTCCTCAGGAGCCTCCTGGAGTCTGGCAGGTGACTGGGCAAGCTCTCCTCAGCTTCCCCTGTCCTCCATCCCCACTGCCCCAGTCAAGAATTTCTGACCCCAGAGACATTAATAAAAGATCACAAATTCCAAATGTAAATAAGGCAATCAGAACCTGAAAACGCAGACATTCATCACCGGGAAACAAATTAGGCTGTTAGGTGCTGTTGTAATTAACGTAGTTTAGCATGATGCATCAAGCCCCCTGTCCTAGTCCTGCGTCGGGGCTCTGGCTGCCCCTTTTGTCCTCAGCTGGGCCAGGCACCGTGAGTCCTCCCCTGTCTCCAGCCCTCTCCTTTCAGGCTCTGATGGAGCCTGGCTCTAGGTCGGGGGAGAGGACTGGGCTCTGTTGGGAAATCTGCAGACCTCATAGGTCACAGGGCACTAGAGTCAAAAGGAGCCACGGGTCAGCTGGTCCAAACCCTTTCTTTTACAGAAAAGGAGCGTGAGGCCCAGGGAGAGGAAGTGACTTGTTCAAAGTCACACAGAGAGGCATGAACCAAGACCATTGGTGGCAGGCAGGAGGGCAAAGCGGAGGGAGCTTGGGGTCAGAGGAACTGGGACCTTTTCACTGACCACCTGTGTGACTGTCTGTAGGCCTCAGAGTGGTCTTCTGTCAGAGGAGGGGACAAGACCAGGTGACCTCAAAGGTCCATTCCGTTTTCCACCTATAGGCCCGAGAATCAATCCCCCCTCAGAGCAGGTGTCAAAGGAGTGTGTGTGAGTGTGTGTATGCGTATGAGTGTGTATGTGTATATGTGTATTGTGAGTATGTCTACAAGTGTGTGTGTAGTGTGCCTGTGAATGTGTATGTGTGTGTGTGATTGTATATTGTGAGTGTGTCTACAAGTGTGTGTGCAGTGTGCCTGTGTGTGTATGTGCATGTATGTGTGTGAGTGTGCATGTGAATTGTGAGTGTGTCTACAAGTGTATGTGTAGTGTGCCTGTGAGTGTGTGTATGTATATGAGTGTGAGTGTGTGTGTGTGTGTGTGTGTGTGTGAGATGAGTCTCTCAATCCAGTATCTCTGACCTTCACCTTCCCTTGCAGGTGTGTGCCACCGACAGGCAGTCACCTCACTCACCACCGGGCCAAAGTTCTCATGGACGAGTCTGGAGCCAGCACAAACCAGCTGGTGTAGAAATAAAAGCCTTGTAGAACTCAGAGGTGGGAGGAGCCTTAGAACAGAGGACGCCAGGCAGAACTGGGAGAGGTCTTAGAATAGGGAAGGTCAGAGTTTGGGGTGGGGGCTTTAATGCAGAGGATGTCAGAGGTGGGATGGAATCACAGAGCATAGAAAAAGTCAGACCAAAGAACAGCAGAACCAGAAGGAATCTGAGTGATCATTTCATTCACTCCCCTCGATTTAAGGATGAGGAGTTTGGGTCCCAGCCAAGCCTTGCACAGCCCACTGGCGCAGAGCTGGGACTGGACCCTGGTCTCCTGGCTTCCAGTCTGTCATGTTTACCCCTATGTTGTGAGATACAGTATATACGCAAGGAGAGTTAGGAGGTGGGGGTGGAGATGGCTTTGTGTCCAGAGCAGATACAAGAACAAGTGAGTGTGTCTGAATCAGGTTGGGTGAGTGTCTCCTTCTTCTGTTCCCTTGGCTTGGGGGTTTCATAAGGGTCAATGATGCTAAAGGCACTGTATTACAATATATTTTGGTTCCCAAGGGTGGACTTAAGGCCTGATTGTGAGACCCTGAGGCTTCAGTCCAGGATGAGCAAAGACACTCTGAGGATGGCCTTCAGGCCACAGCAGAAGGAGGCTGCCAGCTTCAATAGTAGTCCTGGGAGTTGTTTCCCCTGTACACAGAGAGCTTAAGCTCCTCCAAGACCTTGTCACTGCTCCCAGTGGATGGGTGGGATGCTTGGCTTCAACTACACCAGTAAAAATGTATGACCTTTATAGAGATGGGGCAGGCTCTGTCTCAGGTTCCCCATTTCTGATGTTAAAAGTAGGGTGAATAAGCAGAGATATCAGAGTAGGTTGGGTAGGGTCCTGGGCTTGGAGTCAGGAAGACCTGCATTGGAATCTTGCTTCTGACACTGACTAGCTATGGGAGCCTGGGCAAGTCACATGATTTCTCTGGGCCCCGGTTTCCTCATCTGTAAAATTAGGAAGCTGGATTTGATGGCTTCTGAGTTTCCTTCCCACTCTGAACCTCTCTCTGCTTCAATTCCCTCATCTGTAAAATGAAGAGGTTGAGTTGAATGGTCTCTAAGGTCCTTTTAATTTCTAAATCTGTGATCCTTTGAACTCGAGATTGTCCAGAGACATCTGGGTTGTTTGTGCCTAGTGCATGGAAGTATCTGAAAAAAAAAGATGGAAGAGAATGAATCTCTAGAGCACAGGCAGCCTGCCCTTAAGAGAACCTCACGGTTCGTGGGGAGGACAAGAAACCAGATAGATCTTTTGGCCTTTACAGTAGAAATGAAGCGCTTCCATGGTCTTAGGGAGGATTGGGCAACCTCTGTCTGGAAGGCCTAGCAGAGCTTCATCAGATGGGACTTGGAGGGCCTGTTCAGGCCCCCTATGGTATTGGCCTCTGATCCAATTGGTAGACAAAAGAAACCCCATCCTAACATACCATTCAGGTGGTCATCCAACGTCTAAGCAAAGGGAACCAAACAGCAGCTTCCCAAGGCATCCCATCCCACTTTGGGATGTGTCTGATCATTAGGAAGTTAATGAAGCTGTCTGTGGTTGCGTTAAGACCAGCATCGCTTCTAGGAATAAGGTAATAGACCCTCTGTCCTCTGAGCTGATGTCGTGTGTCCAGCACTGGGAACCACAGTTCAAGAAGGGTGTTAGTAAAGGGGAGAGTAGCAAAGAAGAGCAAACACAGTGTGTCCTTTGAGGATTAGTCGAAGGAACAAAGGTGTGAAAGCTTGGGGCTCAGTTGGCTGCCCGGTCAAAGGAAGATTAGGTTTATTCTGTTTGGTCCTGGAGGGTAGAACCAGGAATGATGGGTAGATGTTTCAAGGCAGCCAATTTAGACTTGATGCCAGAAAAATTCTAAATAATTAGGCCTATCCAAAAATGAACCAAGCTGCTTCAAGGAGTGTGGCCCAGGCGGCCCCTCAGCTGAGATTTTCAAACAGATGATGGATCTGTGTATGCTGTGAGGGAAGTCCTATTCCCATCTGGGTTGGACTCGGTGGCTACTCATGCCTTTTCCAGCTCTGACCTGTAGTTCTGTGAAATGCTGAGAAGAGATTGGATTGGAGAGGGCAGAGCTCTCCAGAAAGTCTCTGGCATAGATTGACCCCCCTTGCTAATTCTATTCTTTCTTGGACAATTCTAATTTTCCATTCCCAGGAACTTTCCTGTTTCCCGACAATTCAGAGGTGGAAAACATTTCCCCGTGGGTTTCTTACAAATACAGACAACTAGAGAAAGCCACCTAGGTGACCAGGTTCCCTAGAGCTAGCCTGCTTTGCCACCAAGCGGTCTGTCTCCCTTGACTTTCTTATTTTTCCTCCTTCCAGGATACATCACCTGGATAGCACCAGCCCAGAGATTCAGGCTCCATTTACTTCTATATGTTTCCTGTGTCCAGCCTCAGAATGAATAAAAAAGGTGGTGTCCTTGTCAGAGCCACTGGTGATGGATACTGCCTTTCTGACCTATAGATCAGCCATTCCAACTCCCTAATGGTGCTAACAAAATCTCATTGTTGTCACAAATCAAACACTTACTTGGTTCATTCTACCATGCTCATTTTTCTCTCATCTTTGCTCATGCTTCCCCCTTCTCTCCCCTACCTGTCCTTCAGACCTCAGCTTAAGTCCACCTCCTTCATGACACCTTCTTTGTCTACTGTAGCTCCCTATCCCCATGAAATCCTAAAACATTTATGGCTCCAGCTACTCTTCTCAGTAGTTAATCAGACACTGTCTTGTTTTGTTTGCTAATGCTTTCTGGAAACTTCAAATAAATAAAATGTGAGCTCTTTGATGGAAAGAAATGTTTTGCTTTTTTCTTTGTATCCTCTTTGTATCCACAGCACATGGCACTTAGTAGGTATTCAAGAAATGCTTGTCAAAGTGAACACATTGAATTATTTTATGGACATGTAGCACAATCTCTGTGGCAACTATTCCAACTCTCACTGATTGGTTAAATCCCCAGAGTATATGGCTATTGAGTCCCCTCAGGGCCCTATAGAGTTAAGGGTGGTGGCTATGCTAATGCCATATAGCTCATGAGCCCCCACCAGTGTGCTTCCTGCAACAAAGATCACGAGATGTGCAAATTTAGAGACATTTCTGCTCCAAATGTTCATATGGGCTATTTGTACCCGACCTGTGATAGAGTCCTCTGAGCTTGTATTGGTCTGATCAGCCCCAGTAAGACACACTTGGTCCCAACATGGTGATATCATTGTGGTTTTCTTTGAGAATGGACAACCAAGCAGTTGAGAATCATTTAGTCCACCAGACTTAAGTAACTTTTAGAAAGGCGGCATTTACACAAGTGGTATAATAAGTTGACACAAGATATCCCTCTAAACTCTGTGACCCTTCTCTCATCAATATGTACAGAGTGCAGGGGAAAGTGAACTCAGACTCTGACAGTATATATGGCAAACAGGTAACTCACAGCTCCTGGTTGCTGGAAGTCCTCTTTTCCTCTTCCTGGAGTGCTCAAAAACTTCCCTTTAAGCCCAGGTTAGTTTCTCTTCTGGGATCCTTGTGAGCCTATGAATCTGCTTTTCCCTGTTTGTTACTCCCCCATGCAAACACTGCCTTCAACCATTCCAGGAACACAACTAAGACTCTGGCGAGCCCATGGGCAATCCTCTAGAGCAGTGGTTCTCAACCTTCCTAATGCCACGACCCTTTAATACTCGTATGGGGGTGTATCTGCATGTGGGCAGGCCTGCCTGGAGACGAATAAAGGAGCAGTGTCTCGGTTCCTAAGGCCATCGGAAATATGTTTTCCGATGGTCTTAGGTGACCCCTGTGACCCCTGTGAAAGGGTCATTCGACTTCCCAAAGGGGTTGTGACCCACAGGTTGAGAACCACTGCTCTAGACCATTGATATTTGTAAGGTCCTCTTCCAACTAAGGCAAAGTGTAGGTGGGTAAAGAGCTGAATCCAAAGTACTTTTATCCCCTCTCCTCTCCCCACTTCCAGTGATTCCTTCTCAGAAATCACTCTCTTTTCTGCTGCTAGATACCTGCCCAAATCCTAACCTCTCTCAGGCTAAATTGATTTTATTTTATTTTTTTTTACAGATGACTCTAGGGGATGACTAAGTTTCCTCAGTCAATCCAAACATACTTTGCCTTATTTTTTAAAGTCTTAATCACTGAATGGGTGCTGTCTTGGTCAAACTGAGACCTGTTAAAGACTTTAGCTTGAAAAGGCCAAAGTCCCCCAGTACATCCTGGGCCATCTCCAGTTGTCCTGATTCAAATCTAGCCACTGGACCCAGATGGCTCCAGAGGAGAAAGTGAGGCTGGTGACTCTGCACAGCCCTGACTCACTTAAATCCAATTCACTTGCAAGTCATGGCATCACCTCCCTGGTGTCATGGTTCTTTTCCAGAATGAAAGACAAACAGCTGTAATCTACCTGTGCAAACGGTCACTTCCAGTTCTTCCAGAGGCTCCTCAGATCCATCTAAATTGATTACGACCTTTTCATGCTTAGTTAAATGCCTTTGATTGATTTAATTCAATCAAGATTCTTTCCCAACTGGTTAAAGTACCTGGGGGCATCACAGTTTTATCATTTATTTAAGGTGTGGTGGGTGCAATTTGATGGAACTCCTCCTTAAGAATGTAAATCTCAAAAATCTCTCCTCCAATGAGATTGTAAATTTCCTGTGAACAGGGATAACGTTTTGATTTTTTCCCCCCATTCTTCCATAGTGCTTGGCTGAACACAAAACTAGTTGGTTGGCTAATGTAGCTAAACACGCTACTAGGCACCAAGTGGGTAATATAATTCTACTTTAGCCCACGCTGCTTCAACTATTGGGTTCTTGTCTAGGGCTTGGAATTCCTGTGGATTCCTAGAAGTATTCAGAGAATCTTGTAGCTAGAAGGGACATCAGAGTCAATCTCATCTATTCTTCTCATTTTCAGGAAACAGGTCAGAAAGGTTAAGTTCCCAAAAGAATAAGGTAGAACTTGAACCCACATCCTCCGACCCCATAGTCTGAGTTCTTACCACTTTCTACTTCATGTGATAAGAGATGGTCCCTCCATTGGGAGACCATTAGGCAAGGGACTGTTTGCAAACAGAAGCCTACCATCCTTCCAGCTGCCAGGGCCAGGCTCCTACCTACCCCCAGAAGAAGGGCAGCTATACTGAGATGACAGAGAAAGGAGAGCCCCAGCCCTCCTGAGGCAGAGGAGGAAGGCAAGCTACCGGAGGCAATTTTCGGTCCCATCTCTCCCTAACTTTACATTGATCAGTAATTAAACGCAGCCTACAATTACTATAATGTTTGGCGAGCCACCAAGCTCCCGTGAAACCTTGCAATAAACATCTGCTTTATAAATTGCCTCTCACTACAGTCTGTCAGCAGGGTTCTTGGGATGGGGAGGGGGAGAGAAATCAGGAGGAGGAGAGGGAGAGGAGAGAGGCAGAAGCAGGAGAAGAAACAGGAGAGAGAAGAAAGGAGATGCAGGTGAGAAAAGAAAGAGAAGAAGGAACAAAGAAAGAGAAGGGAGGAGAGAGAAAGACAAGCAAAGAGAGAGAACGATGTAAGGGAGAAGAACAATGTAAGGGAGGAGAAACAGACCCACAGAATTTGGACTCAGCAGCCATTTAGTCCAGCAGAGAGAGAGGAAAGAGAAACAGGAGAGGAGAGAAGAAAGCAGTAGGAGAAGGGAGGGAGAGCAGAGAACGAAATTGGAGAAAAGAGAAGAGAGAACAGAGAAATAGAGAGATGAAGGAGGAATAGGAGTGGAGAAAGGAGAGGAGGGAAATGGAAGATTAGAGAGGGGAGAGAGAAGAGAGAAGGAGAAAAACAGGAGATGAGAAAAAGAGAAATGAGAGGTGAGGTGAGAGGAAAGAGAAAAGAGGAAAAGGAGAGGAGAAAATAGGAAATGAGAGAAATAGGGGATGAGGAAGAGAAGAGAGAAATGAGAGGGGAGGTGAGAAAAGGAGAGGGAAGTAAAAGACAGAGAAGGAGGTGAGAAAGGAAAAAAGGAAGGAGGTAAGAGGGGAAGACCAAGAGGAGAGGAGACAAAGTGGTTTTCAGCAAGGATACATTGAATTAAAGCTGTTTATTAGTTTATACTTGATGATGCCACACCTGCTTGTTCTTAACAGCAGTTGGCACTGCCACCCTCTCTCAAATACAATATTTTCAGATTTCCAATGTAGGGAATGCAAGTTAATCTCTTCTTTACCAAAGAGAAGCAGCCAATTCATTTTCCAGACAACTATAGCTCTCTGTGGATCCAGGGAGGGGCCAAGTTCCCCAAATCCACCAGGCAGGGGGGCTACCAGCCTCAGCCTTCAGTGCCTTGGGAAGGAGCTCTTGGGAAGGAGCTGTCCAGAGTGGCTCAATCAGTGTTTGAATGAATCCAAAGGCAGAGGGGTAAACTGAGCCCTGACTGGGGCAGGTAAAGATTTAATACAGGGCTAGGGAAGCTTCTATACTATCCAGCATCACTGATCCATGGGGGGTAGTGGTGGGGGAAATAAACCAAAAGCCACATGCAAATATAAAGCAACTTAATTTAGTTTATTTTTTCCTATCAAGGAATACAAAGCGTTCCACTCCCCTGCTTTGAAAATTAAGAACAAGGAGTATAAAAATGTATTTAATACAACAGTAGCACCCCAGGGGAATAAATTATTCTCAGGAATACAGTGGGCTAATGGGACCAGACCAATATTTACTCCCTTGGGCCTGATGAAATCCAGTAAAGGGGGCATTCTTTTGCTGCTTGGTCAAGGTCGGAGTGATGGGGAAAGGCAAAAAATCAATGAATCAATCAACAAGGAGACAGGGAAAGATAACTAACCCATACCAGGCAACTCTCAAATAAGCAGCATGTTCTACTGAATGCTTACCAGAAGAGAGAAGGATTGACCTATGTGGGCTGGGGAGGTCTTATATTCTGTCTCTCTCTCTCTCTCTCTCTCTCTCTCTCTCTCTCTCTCTCTCTCTCTCTCTCTCTGTCTCTCCTCTCCCCCGCTAGTCTTTCCTTTTTCTTTCTCATGGTTCCCCATCCCTTTCATCCTCATAGTCTCTGTGAGTTTGAGGCCCAAAGAGCTCTTGGAGCTCAGTATCCTCATCTGGAAAATGGGCATACTGGAATCTTTTCCCCTTCCCTCTCCTCCTTCTTTGAGTGATAGGGAGAAATGAGTCATGTTCACATAGAAACATGCAATTGAGAACTAAGGCTAATAGCTAGTGGAGACTGGGGGTGCGAGTGAGGAAGAAAAGACCTCAGATGTCTCTATACAAAGACTGAGAGTATGGTTAACAAACAAGATGAACTAAAAGTCCTAATGCAGGGAGACAAATGTGACCCCCCAGGTATCCCCAAAGCCTGTTGGGGTGGTACTTATGACCTCAATATGACTCTGAAATGTTCTGCCTTATCCATAACAAACAAGATATGCAAAAAGAGGAGCAGAGAATTGTATGTTTGAAAAAGATGGACTCGTGTGAAGAAATCCAGGAATGTGACAGAGCGAAACATTTGGACAGAGATATGAAGGCAGAAGCTACAGACCGCTTAGTCAGAAGGAAAAATATATGAAAAGTTCAAGAAATGGATTACAAGGCTGTCATGGAGGAGAAGTTATAGTTTAATGATCCAGACAGTCATGGCAATTCTCTGTCTCTGTCTCTGACTCTGTCACTCTGTCTCTGTCTCTGTCTGTCTGTCTCTGTCTCTGTCGGTCTGTTTGTCTCTCATTCTTTCTGTTTCCCTGTCTCTGGCTCTCCCACTCTTTCCCTCCCTCTCTCAGCCTCCTTTCCCATCTCTCTCTTTTTTCTCTATGTTTCTTTCTCCCTTCCTCTATCTCTCCTTCCCTCTCTCTTTCTTTCCCTGTCAGAAGCATAACAAAGAATAATTTTTCTGGTTTACTGTCATGCTAATTTTATTCTTCAAAAGATGAAGAAATCAAGAAAGAAACTTCTGATGGCATCAGGAGCATCAGGGCATCAGCATTCTAGAGCTGGAGAGGACCTCAGAGGGAAGTTAATTTAATTCCCTCATTTTTCAGTTAAGTAGACTGAAGAAATGGTTAGTAAAACAGAATATGTGGGCACCTTGGTGGGGACTGGGGGGCAGGGAGAAAGGGATCAGTGCATCTTAGATTTTTGAGACAGAGAAGGAAAGGAAATTCAGCAGGTTAAGGTGATCATGGAAATTAGAAAAACAGATTCCAATGGGTTCAGGGAAAGGGTCCCATGGACTACAGTCAGCCAGAGGAAATAAGCCTAGGATATGTGGGAAAAGCTCAAGAACAAAATTCTAAAGTCACCACAATAAACAATTGTAAAGAAGAGCAATAGAGGAGTTGTCTAAAGAGATGGATGAGGATGAACAGGGAACTTGTCAACCAGCTTAGATTTGAGAGACATGCATGGGCACATGGGCATGGGCAGCAAAGGCCAATAAGAACAGGAAAACAAAAGCAAGGCATGTAAGGAGGAGCTGAGGCTGGGAACAGAGAGGACAATGAAAAGTCAGGTATTTCCCCCAGTTATACTGGGAAGGGAAAAGAAAAAGATGAAAGCAGAGACATGGTTTAGATCAGGATGAATGAGACAATGACCCGTAAGACCCAGAGAGAAAACAAAGCCATTCAACTGGTATTTTTCTTTTGTTTTCTGCAGCAAGGAGAATGTTTTTTGGACTGGAAAGGAGAGAGCAGAAGTAACGAATAGAGAACTGATAGCCAAGTAGGAGAGCACTTAGCTGCCGAGGAATTCAAGTACCAGCAGCAGCAGCAGCAGCAGCAACAAGAATTTCTTAGCACTTTAAGGTTGGCCAAGTGTTAACAAATTCCACCTTATATTAGCTTTATAATGACTGTAAGAAATAGATGCTATTATCATTCCCATTTTGTGATTGTCATTAGGTCTGACTCTCCATGACCCCCTTTTCTTGGCAGAGATACCGGAGTGTTTGTCACTTCCTTTTCCAGCTCATTTTACAGATGAGGAAACTGAGGCTGATGGAAATTACGTGACTTGCCCAGGGTTGCACAACTGAGGCCAGCACTAGATTCAGATGGACTATATTCTAGATAATGAAAGAAACAGAAGGCATGATTGTTGAGCCATGGTCAGTGAAAGAACACGCAGGATGGGCGAAGTACTACAGTTTTGGAGAAGCATAAATGTCTAATTTTAAAAAATTAATGAATTTATTTTTAGTTGACAACATTCACCTCCAGAAGCTTTTGAGTTTCAAATTTTCTCCCCCTCCTCTCCCCAAGACAGCACATAGCCTGATAGAGGCTCTACAAATACATTCATATGAAACATTTTCTAAATATCAAATTTTCAAGCAAATGAAGAAAATTGAATCTAAAATTTGCCAATGATTCTGAGCCAGGCGACATAGTTAACAACACCAGGTAACAAACTTGGGATCCAAAAAGATCTTGATGAGCTAAAGCATCGGCCAGATCCAAAGAGATGAAATATAATAGGGGACCAATGCAAAGTCTTACACTTGGGCTCCCTCCCACCCCCCAGCTTCCCAAGCATGATAGAAGGAAGGTTGAGCTAAACAGAAATCTGTCTAAAAGGAGATCTGGGCATCTGGGCAGATTGAAAGGTCACTGAGATTCAGGAGGAAAGCTGCCCTGCTCCATGTTCAGGACGAGGGATGTGGCGGCCCACACCTGAAGCATTGACATGGTTAAGACAGACAGGGTCAGTCAGGATAACGAGGGGTCTCAGGTTCATGGCACATAAGCATCAATTGGAGGAACTGGGAATGTTTAGCCTGGAGAAGAGGAGGCTGGGGGTGGGAGAGGATGGTGTGTCCTTAATAAAAAAATTTGTGGAACTCAAAATCTTGTGGAAATGAATGTTGAAAACTCAAATTAAAAAAAATTTAAAAAAGAAATTAAATGACTTCATTAAGCCTGCTTTTCTAATAAACTATTTAGAAAAAAAATAAAAGGATTTGTTCTGTGAAGTTTGGGTTCAGTCAAAGGGCTGCACTTGAGGACCTAGAGGGCCACATGTGACCTCAAGGCCACCCCTGGATAGGCTGTTTGGTAGAAGAGAGAGTCCTAAGGACAAAAGTAGGGGTAATAGGAAGAAGTAGCAAAGAAGCCCCTTTGGGGGGATGCCAGGCCCCTCCCCTAATAGAGGGTATTCATTTTTACCTTGAATTTGTTGTGCATATATTTACATACAGACATTCTGTGTGTCCTGGTTGGGGGGTGGGGTGGAGAAGCAGTGTCCAGACTATGAGGTCCTTGAGGGCAGGGTTCTTCCATTTTTGTCCATCACCAGTACCTGGCATACAGTAGGCACTTAGTTAATTTCTGTTTTTAAGGTACCATACCATCTCCAATATCAAGCTGCACTGTGCTGTGCCTGGGCTGGGGCAGCCCAGGAGAGACCTCAAACTTCCCACTTCTGGGCTGGACCTCGACTGTCATGGATTTTCTGCTGATAGAGAGCAAGGCCTCAGCTCCTTCAACTGGAGACACCCCTAGAGACACAGACTTGATTTATCTGCCGCCCCCAGCCCCTGCGCCACTCCTGCTCACCACTCTGCCTCTGCTTGTTTTCTCAATGAATCACATCGAGGAAACACAAGCTCAGAGTAGGGTGTGTGTGTGTGTGTGTGTGTGTGTGTGTGTGTGTATGGATATGAATGTGTGTGAGTGTATGAGTGTGTATGAATGTAAATATGTGTATAAATGTGTGTATGAGTATGAATGTGTGTGAGTATAAGCATGCGTGTGTGTTAGTTTGAAGGTCTGAGTCTGAGTGTGTATATGAGTATGAATGTGTGAGTATGTGAGTGTGTATGAATGTGAATGTGTGTACAAATGTGCATGTGAGTATATGAGTGTGTATGAATGTGAATGTGTATGCATGTGTGTATGAATATGAATGTGTGAGTATAAGTGTGTCTTTGTGTGTGTTAATGTGAAAATATGTCTGAGTGTCTATGAGTATGAATGTGTGTGAGTGTGAATGTGTGTGAGTATATGCATGTATATGTATAAATGTGTGTATGAATATGAATGTGTGAGTATAAGTGTCTGTGTGTCTGTGTGTGTGTTAGTGTGAAGATATATGAGTGTGTATGAGTTTGAATGTATATGTGAATGTATGAGTGTGTATGAATGTGAATGTGTGTGCATGAATGTAAGAGTGTATGAGTATAAGCATGTGTGTGTTAGTATGAAGGTATGAGTCTGAGTGTATATGAGTATGAATGTGTGAGTGTGTATGAATGTGCATTTGTGTGTGTGCATCTGTGTGTATAAATGTGTGTATGAATATGAATGTGTGGGTATAAGTGTGTGTGTCTCTGTGTTAATGTGAAGATATGTCTGAGTGTGTATGAGTACAAATGTATTGTGTGAGTGTATGAGTGTGTATGAATGTGAATGTGTGTGCATAAATGTGAGGGCATATGAGTGTATTGTGTATGTGTATTTGCGTGTGTGTGTGTGCATGATTGTGCGTGTTTCTGGGTGCTCTGGGAAAAGAACTTGGCAATGGTCATTGATGGTGTCTCTGGAGAGCTGGTCCCTTGGGTTTTTCCTTTTCATTCTCCTGGGGCATATTTCCCAGGCAAAAGCAAAGTAATTTGAGGAGAGGGTTGTGAGAAGATCTCCAGAGTTCTTTCCAGGCTTAACATATGATCTTACAAGTGGCAAGGGACCCTAGAGACCAGCAAACCTGCCTCTCTCTTCACATAGAAGTCCTCTTTATGGTAGTCCTGATTAATGGTCATGCAATCTGTACTTGAACATGCCTAGTGACTGGGAGCTCACTCTCACAAGGCAGCCCATTCTATTGTTAGTCATTTCTGACTGCTAGGATGTCCGTCCTTATTAAAGCCACTGCTCCTATGGCATGAGCCAGAAGAAGCTGGCTATTTCTTCCACACGACAGCCTTTGAGAGTTGGGTGGTTTGGGGTCTACCCCAAGTCCACTCTTCTTTGGGCTAAATAGCTCAGCTATTCCAGTATTACCAGAGGGGAGATGCTTGTCCAGAAAGCTGTAGAGAGGATTCTGGTCTGGATTTCATGTCTGGATTCACCTTTTATCTCTCCTCTTCTCTCCATCCATATGACCATGACGCAAGTTCAGTGCCTTGTCATCTCTAGCCATGACAAGGAGAGTCATGCAACAGGAGAGAAAACAAAAGAGAAGAGAGATATAGGAGCAGAGAAGGAGATGAGAGAGGAGACAGAGGAAGAAAGGAAGGTGAGAGAGAAAAGAGGAAAAAAAAGATGAGAGAGATAAAGCAAGGGGAATGAGATATGAAAGGAATCCAATTTCCTCTTTGATCCATCGCCTTCAACAATTGCCCAAGAAATCTTCCCAAACTACAAATCTGACCATGATCTCCTGATCAGAACTCTTCAATGGCTCACTCTTGCCTCTACCTGGCATTCAAAGTCATTGGCCCTTTGGCTTCAGGCTATCTTCCTTACACCCTCTATGTACCCTCCCTCATTCACTCTCTGGGAGCACCAAACTATGACTATTCCACTTGGTTCCCACACATGAGAGTCAATCTCCTGCCTCTGTCTCATGGAATCCCTAGGATCCTTCAAACTCAGCAAAATTCTGGCTCTTCCAGGAGGTTTTCCTGATCCCCACAGGTGCTAAAGCCTTCTCCTATCCTCCCAATTTTGTCAATGTATTTGTTATTTCCTCCAGTAGAATGTAAGTTCCTTCCTTTCACCCTCACTTCCAATTTATCCTGTCTTGTTTGAATATAGTTGTTAACATGTTGTTTCCCCCCATAGACTGTGCACCCCTTGAGCACAAGGTTCGGTTTTTTTTTAATATCCTTGGTGCTCAGTCCAGTGGCTGGCACACAGTAGGTACTTAAAAATGCTAACTGACTGACTCATTGAGTGAAATAATTGTTGCTGTATTGGCAGTGGCTACTACAATGCCTGGCACATAGTAGGTACTTAAAATGCTAGCTGACTGACTCCTTGAGTGAAAGGATTGTTGTTTTTGCCTCAGTATTCCCACTGCTTACCACAGTGCCTGGCACATACAAAGAGAGACTGGGTTTATGATTTCATTGATATAGGGCACTCATAGATGAGGAAATTCCCTTTTTCAATGTAGCTTGGAACCTTTTCTGCACCCTAAAGTATTAGTTAGTTTTGATATAGGGCACTCATAGATGAGGAAATTCCCTTTTTCAATGTAGCTTGGAACCTTTTCTGCACCCTAAAGTATTAGTTAGTTTTCTAGTCAAGAGAAGGTTAAATGACTTGCCCAGGTTTACACAATGACTATGTATCAGACTTGGCACTTGAATCCAGATCTTTGGGGCTTTTAGG
>CM053594.1:16212537-16267155 GCA_028646575.1 Pseudocheirus occidentalis
TTCCCTCAAGTGTTACCTCCGTCTCCCCCACAAATCCACCTTCCCAAATCCACAAACTAAAAGTCAAAGTTCAAAGGGACCACAGAGATTCTAACTGCAAAGTTGGAAGGGACCTCCAAGTGGTCTACTTCCAACCACACCCCAAAGAGAAGTCCCAAAACAAAATATGTTTTAGCCTTCACATGAAGACCTCCAATGAGAGGAAACCCACTATCTCTTGAGATAACCCCTTTTCCTTTTGGATAGCTCTATTTGTCAGGAAATTTTTACTTACATTGAGCAGAAATCAGCTTCTATATGACTTTTACCCCCAGTTCTGGTTCCACAATCTGGGGCCAAATAGTAATTCTTCCACATGACCTCTCCTCAAACTCTTGAAGACAACCATCATGTCGTCTCCTCCAGGAATCTCATCCTTCACTAAGACCCTTCACCATCCTGTCTCCCTCCTTCAGGTCTTCTCTAGCTATGTCCTTCCCAAATGGTGGTGCCCTGAAGTAACCCCTATTGAAAACAAGATGAGATCCAGGCAGGGTGGATGACAGTGGGACGGTTACCTCTTTATTCCTGGAAATGATGACTCTCTTAATGAGCCTGACTTCTCATCATTTTTTTTGGCTGTCATATCCCAACATTGACTCATATTCAAACTGCAGCTCATGAAATCCCCAGATTTTTTTTTGGACTGAATCACGTGTTCCCTACCTAGCTCACCTCTCTCATGGGATCCAGAAAGTGGACATGATTTGCTCCTTGCCAAAGAGCTGTTAAATAGCAAAGCCAAGACCCACACCCAGTATTTGGATCCCAAGTCCAATGCTACTCCTAATCTATGCCATGCTACTTTCACCAAATGTGGAGACTGGGGTGTTAACTCTGACTGATGATGGTGGTCCATTCCCAGATCATAGACTGTAGAGTGCTGGAACTGGGAGGAAATGGTGTGTAAATGGAATGAAAACTGGACTTGGAGTCAGAATATCTGGGTCCTGGCTCAGTGACTTCCTCCATATGTGATCTGGAGCAAATCTCTCCCTTTCATTGGTTGTCAGTCTTCTTGTACAATGACAGTGTTGGGTAGGCAATTTCTAAGGTCCTTCTGTCTATACCTGAGCAGCCTGGAGTAAGTCACTCCTCTTTTCTGGGCTACAGTCAGAGCTAGAAGGGATCCTGACAGCCATGGAGTCCAATGCCTTCATTTTACAGAGAAGAAAAGTGAGGTGTGTTGAGGTTAAGTAGATTGCTCATAGTTACTACTCATTTGAGGCAGTATGGAATAACAGACTTCTTGACTTGTGCCTTGTCCCAATATCTTCATCTGGAGGTAGCTAGGGGGCACCACAGTGTACAGAGCACTGAAGAATCAGGAAGACCTGAGTTCAAATTAGACCTTAGAACTTACTAGCTGTGTGACCCTAGGTAAGTCATTTAACCTCTGTTTGCCTCAGTCTCCTCAGTTGTAGAAATAACACAGCTGCTTCCCAGGATTGTCACGAGAATCAGATGAGGGCATATTTATAAAAGCATTTAGCAAAGAGCCTAACATAAAGTAGGTACTATATAACTGCTTATCAATGGCATTGGACTTTGCCTCTAAGGTCCTTAGAGGTCACTCAATACAAGACACTCATTTTATCAGAGATCACTCTTGTGATGGGTGGCAGAGACTGACACTCAAACCCAGGTCACCTAACTTCCCACTCAGTGTGTCTTGCACTGAATCTCACTGCCAGCCCTAAGTATCATCAAAAACAAATACATGCCAACTATCATACAAACACAAATGAAAACTGTCCCTTGGTCCAGTCCCTGAGAAAGGAGAAAGAATGTTGAGTGTTCTAGGTAGTATAGTGGTTAAAGCGCTGGATACAGAATCTACTTGATAAACATTTTTTTAGGGACTACTGTGTCAGGCACTGGGCTAAATGCTGGGTATACAATTAATAAAAAGACAGTCCCTGCCGTCAGGGACCTTGTAATTTAATGCAATCTAACATACGAAAGGAGGCAGGAAAGGGGGTGGGGAGACACCAGGGGATACTTTGGCAGAGGGAGCTTGTTCGCTGGAGTGGGAGCCAAGCAGAAAAGAAGTGGAGGGGGCTGGGAGTCCAGGTTCTGTTCCGATTTAAGGAAGGTGTTGGGAGGAGTGTGGCGCTCCTCCATGGTGCCTTCCGATTAGAGGGAAGATGAGGCTGAGAGGCGGTGTCAGTTAAGGTACGGTGATGAGATCCGAGGTTATGAGCTTATCCTGGGAGGAACATCTTATTCCCTGCGGTTAAAATCAGAAATAGCAGCAGAGTAGAGAATCAGGAAAATAGGAGATGATCAGGGTGGAAAGTGATCCTGACTGGCCAGCACCTCTAAAAACCTTCCCAGGCTTTAATCTCTGAAGCTGTGTGACCTTGGGCAAGTCCTTTCCCTCCCTGGGCTTCCTTCTCCTTTGCAAAGTCAGAGGGTTGGGTTTGATCACACCAACTCCCGATTCTAGACTCTTAAGGAGCCATCCTCCCGGATGGATGCAGTGCCGGCCTGCGCCACCTCAGAGCCAAATGGGAGGGCTCTGGGGAGCCATCGTTAGTCCTTGTGAACCCCTTCCTGGTCACCTCCTGTGAGGCTCCGCTAAGGCCTCCCTTCCGCCTGCCCTTCCCTAGCAGGATTCACGCACCCATTTACATTCCAGCCGATTTGTCTTTTTCAGCAAAAAGAGGACATTTAAAGTGAAATATCTCTCCCCTGGCTGTTAACGAAGATTCATAAAACTGAACTGTTCACCTTTCCTGACAGCGCGCCCGCGTCCCTGAGAATCTGTATCTTGCGGGCTGCTCTTCCTTCCTGATGAGTAGTGATGATTACAGGAATGGCCGGTGATTGCGGTTGGGAAGGAGCCTGCAAACACGGTCCCGGGGGATGTTTCAGCCCAGCCGGTTCAGGGCTCCACACCCCGATACCCAGATTTGCCTACTGTCAGAAAATACTAACTGGCTCTCGGTCTGGGCAACCCCAGCCCCCACCGCCCACTGCCCCACTGGCCTTCCTTTCCAAAATAGAGCTCCGGAAACTCTTCCTCCTGCACGACGCCCTCCCAGACCAATCCTCACTTGTCTCAAACTGCTCCAAGTAATTCAATCCAATACGCTCAGCAGAAAGAAAACGGGCTCCTGAGTCAAAGGACCTGGGTGCAATTTCTGCCTTTCACACTTGGCCCCTTGGGCAATAACGTTAATAGTGGACATTTATACAGCTCTTACTACGCGGCTGGCGCTGGGCTAAGCGCGTTACAAATATTAACCTGTTTGATTCTTACAATTACCTTGGGTGGGGTAGGTGTGTTATTATGCCCATTTTACAGATGAGTAAACCGAGGCAAACAGACTTCCCAAGGATCATACAACTGTAGTAAATGTCTGAGCCTGGATTTGAACTCAGGTCTTCCCGACTCCAGGCACAACACTCTATCCACTGAACTATGTAGCTGTCTCTAAATGGATCAATCATTTAGTTTCCCTGTACCTCAGTTTCCTCATCTGTAAAATGAAAGAGTTGCCTTAGAATAATTCTAAGGCTATAGAATAAAAATAGAATTATATATATATAGAAATATATATATATAATAAATCTAAGGCTTAGATGGTGTCTGAGGGCTATTTTAGCTCTAAGTCTAGGAATTCCATGTTCCAGCAGGCACTGGGGATAAAACAGGGGTGGTCAGTGCCCAAGGGGTCAGCGCCCATTCTGAGCAGGGGCCATTTCTCCTCCCATCTAAGGATACTTAGTATCCCCCTTGGTGCATAGGTTAGGGCTCTACATCCTGTGCATTCAGCTGAGGCTGATGACTAAACTCGGAAGATACCCTTGCTCTTAATCCTGGCTCTTATTTCCATTTCCAGTTTTAGCCAAAGGACATCCTGAGCTCTCCAACTCTCTGATCTCAGAAACATGGAATGCTACAGTAGGAAGGAAACTTGGAACCATAAGTACACTTGATGTTAAAGCAGGAAAGATACTTGGAATACAGAACAGGGGATGTCAGAGCTGGGAGGGGCCTTAGAACAGAGAATGGCAGAGCTGGGAGGGGCCTTAGAACAGGCGATGGCAGAGCTGGGAGAATGTTAGAGCTTAAATGGACCATATAATCACAGAACACAGAACCTTAGGGCTGAGAGGAATGATAGAATATAGAAGATCAATAGTGTCTGGTTTCTAGGGAATCACGGGTATATGGGCTACATGAATGGATTCACATGTATAAATGGGTGATGCATGTGAATGTATGTGTGATCTCTGTGTTTGTGTGTATGTGTTTAGGTGCTCTTTGTATTAGGTGAGCACGGTCTAAGCGTGTCTGTGCGTGTGTCTCTGCAGGCGTGTATGTGGTATGCATTCTAAAGCTAAGGAGGGAGTCAAAGTGAGCAGGAGACCCAGGCAGCCGGTCCGGGAGAGGTCTCTGTGATAGCTGGAAAGAGCTTCCTGCCGCGATGGGAATTGGCCTGGACCCCAGCATGAAAAATGCAGCTGAAATCATTTCTTGTCATCGTTATTCTCCAATTGCTCCCCCTCAGGTGCTCTGGGAAGAATGAATGGATCTTGTTCCCTCCAGGGCTGAGGGGGTGGGGGAGGGAAGCCTTGGGCTGCATCCAAAGCTCAGAAAAACCTTCTGGCTGAACCACAAAGCAGAAGATCTGTTCATTTCCACCCCCATTATTCCTACAGCTTTATTCACAACAGGCAACTCCCCCCCCCCCAAGTAAATATCACCTTATGGCTGGAATAGGACATCAAAATGTTGAGGCAAGAGAAGGAAAAAGTTTATCCTCCTTCCCATTGCTGTCTCCATAATTCCTACTATATTCTCCTCATTCTCATCTTCAGCACACCCTTTATCATTTTCATCATCATCATCTTCACTTTGGTTACTATCTGTATTACTCCATCACCGCCTTCATACCTCTCATCATTATCTCAGCCATCTTCAATATCCCCCTCACCGTGACCATTACTCCTTTTATTCATCCCAACCCCGAATTCCAGGATTCTCACGTTATCCCGACTGCCACCTCCATCCTCTTTATCACATCTCCATCATCCCTCATTACCATTTCCATAATCTCTGTCATCATCCCCATTTCTATATCCATCATCTCCAACATTCCAGTGACCATATCTGTAATTCCCACCTTCATTCCCACCCCATCTCCATCATTCTTGTCATCACTCCAATTTCCATTTCCATTATCCCCCATCCCCTCTACCCTCTTTACTGCATCTCCATCATCTCACCATCATTCCTGCCTATGATCATTCTCATGCTTTCTCTCTCTTTCTCTCTGTCCCTCTCTCTGTCACTCTCTCTGTCTCTGTCTGTCTGTCTGTCTCTCTGTCTCTCTCCTCTCTGTCTCTCTGTGTCTGTCTGTCTCTCTCCCTCCCTCTCCCTCTTCCCCTGCTCTTTCTCTGTCATCTCTGTCTCTCTGTCTCTATCTCTGTCTCTCCCTTTACTATCTCCATTCTCTTCATTATTATCTCTAGTATCCCTATTTCCATAATCTCCACCTTCATCATTCTTGTTATTACTCTCATGCCCCTTTTGGAAATTCCCATTATCCCCATCCCCATTTCTATCATTCTCATTTCCATCATGCCCATTATCCTTCCCATTAATAACACCAAAATCTCCATCATCAAGACATTATTTTTAAAGCACATACCATGTTGGGAGCTATGCCAAATACATTAGGAAAAAATCTGGCAGCTATGGTCCATGCCCTCTGGCACTGGCAACTATAGAAAGAAACAGTGATACATCACCACAGGGAATACGGTAGACTGGATAGAGTGCTGTACTTAAAGTCAGAAACTTCTGAGTTTGAATTTTATCTCTAATAGTTGCTACCTATGTGACTATGAATAAGCCACTTTTAACTTCTCTGAGCCTCAGTTTACTCGTCTATAATATGGGGTACCAACTCCCTATTTCCTACCACAAAGGGTTATCATGAAGTTCAAATGAAATGTATGTAGAGTATTTTTTCAAGCCTTAAAGTTCTATGAAAATATTATTATTATTATTATTATTTGGCATATAAACAAGGAGCCCTGAATGAACTACATTGTAAAGGGATAAACAAAAATGACTGACTTATGTATTGATGCCCTAGATGAGCAGGAGGTAGTAAGCAAGCACCTACCTGCCCTTGATGAATTCTAGTCACCTGATAGACTCTCAGGTACTGAAAGTTCTGGTGGATGTCATTGCCTGCTGAACACCCATCCAACATCTTTGAAAGATCTTGGAGTATGAAAAAAATGGGTCAAGAATGGAGCAAATGTTACCCTATTTTTCAAGAAAGGGAAGAAAACAATGGGTCAAGGAGATCGACTTAAATTCCTGGCACGATTATAGACTATATTATTAAAGGGATGGTTAGTGAACTTCTAGAAATAGAAGCAGTGATCACAAAGGGGCAGCGTGGCTTCAACAAGAACAGGTAATGCCAGACTAACTTTATCTTTATTTCTGACGTGATTCTTAGATTCATGGATTGGAGGACACTGTAGACACAGTTTACCTAGATTTTAGCAAAACATTTAATCAGTCAACCAGTCACTAAACATTTGTTAAAAACCTATTATGTACTAAATGCTAGGGATACAAAGAAAGGTGAAAGGCAGTCCCTGCCCTTAAGGAGCACATGGTTTAATGGGATATAAAGCCTCTCATGGTATTCTTTTGGGAAAGACGATGAATGTAGACAAGGCAATAGTCCAATTAGGTAGATTCAAATGACAGGAAGCAAAGATCATCCTTTACTAAAGAGGCATCATGACAAGTGGAAAGAACACTGTATTTGGGGTAAAAGGACCTGATTTAAATCCCATCTCTGCCATTTAATATCTGAAGATCCCTTAACTTCTCTTGACTTCAGTGTCCTCATTGATAAAACAAGGGAGGTAGAATGAGAAGACCTCAGGAAATCTCTTCCTGCTTTAAGTCTGTGAATCTCAGATTCTGTGGTCCAATCCCCTTGGGAAAGTCTTCACTGAGTGACTCAGGGATCCATGCTTGAACCTGTACCTTTTCACATTTTGGTCAATGATCTGACAAAGACATCTTTTTTTAAATCTGGAGATGGAACAAAGGTGAGAGGGAAAACCAACCCACTGGGTCACATCATCAGCCTCCCAAAGGGTCTTGATGGGTCCTAAGGATGCTGAGCTAGATCTAATAAGATGAAACTCATTTATTTTTATTTTGCTTTTTTGGAGGGGGAAAGACAGGGCAATTGGGGTTAAGTGACTTGCCCAAGGTCACACGGCTAGTAAGTCTTAAGTGTCTGAATCCAGATTTGAACTCAGATCCTCCTGACTCCAGGGCAGAGGCTCCCTTCACTGCAGCACCACCCAGTTGCCCCAAAGATGAAATTTAATAGAGCTAAATATAAGGATGTACACCCCACCCCCATATGTTAGTGTCATTCATCCATAACTTGTATTTATTTGTATTTTCTCTTACATTTGCTTTGTATATACCTACATATGTATTTGTCATTTTTCCCAATACTCATTGAGAGTAAAGATTGCTTCATTCTTGTCTTTGTCTTCCCAGTGTTTAACATAGTACCTAGAATACAGTAAGCATTTAATAAATGCTTATTGCTATAGACAGCCAGGTGACAGTAATGATAGAATGCCCACCTTGGAGTCAGGGAGACTTGAATTCAAATCCTGCCTCCAACATATCCTAGCTGTGGCAAGTCATTTAATCTCTGTTTCAGCCTCACCTTCCTCCTCTGTAGAATGGGAATGATAACAGCCTCTCCCTCCCAGGGCTGTTGCAAGGATTAAAGAGATGATATTTGTGCTGTGCTTTGCCAGCCTTATGCCATTATCTAAGTGCTCGCTGTCACTGTTGATTGAGTGAGACCTTGTGGCTGGGTAGGAGCTAGGACCAATGGCTCACAGAAAACATTTTACGTGACTGTCCTATGCATGCCCTGGCATGCACATGTGTGTTTATGAATGCATTCATATACCCAGGCCTTGACTCATGGGTGCCAACAGCTGTGTGCATATCCCCCCCGGGCGTCAACCCCCACCTTGGCCCTGCCACCATCCACCGACTGATTAAAATCAAAGACCAGACTAAGGACACAATTAAATATGTGTTGATTATGCGAGTTTGATCTGGTGTTTATCCTTCATAAATAACCCGAGAGGCAAGCTTGGGTTCCTGATACACGCATGCACACAAGTACGCTTCCTATGGTGATATTTATTGTATGCAAATCAGAAGCCAAACTGGGAGGAGAAGTAATCAACTGTTTATCAGATGGCATATATGATCAGGCTGAAAATAATAACCCTGGGTAATAGCTTTACATATATTTCGAGGGAGATTATATGGACATCAGCTTGGATTTACAGCTTTCCAGGAAATGGCAGGCCAGGGACACGTGCTCGGGGTTCCATGTATGAGCTGCCTGCTAATAGAGATCTACATTATTCTTTGCTGTTGGGGAAGAGGTTGGGAAGAATTAGGGGGGAGGTAGGAAATTACCCCCCACCCTCCAATAAAATACCCTCCCTCCCCCTGCTCGGCTAGGTTCTCCTGCAATCCCGTCTGTCCCCATCATGACCACCCCTGTGGGTATGGCTGCTCAGACCAGTGTGCCACAAACAAGGAGGTTTGAAACAGCTAGGGTGAATTATGCCTTTACCAAGGTGTTTGGAAAACATCAGGGCGATCACTAGAAATTCCTTTTATCTGGTGGTGGTGAGGGGGGTGTGGTTGGAGAGGGAGTGAAGGGAAAAAGGCATCATGGCAACATAACCCAGGGGATGGAAGCCAGAAGAAGGATGGAGCAGGCCTGAAGTGGACATTAGACTGGTCTCTGAAACGCCTTAGAGAAGAAGTGCACCTCCAGATATCAGCACCCAAGGGCAAAGCCCCATCACTCCATTCTGGTTTCAGTTCAGGGAAACAGGCTGTGTTTTGGAAAACATTTATGTCAGAAGGTGGCTGTTGCCTGATTTCAGCCAGGTGCTTCCAGAACTAACCAGTCGTTTGAGTCTCACAGGCTGCTTTCAATCTCACTGAGTGTTTAGCTGGGTACAGTGGGGTTTCACCTGCTTTTTCAATTTAAATGCACGTATTTGTGAGACACGTATTCTGTACAAAATAACACAAGTACTTGTTGTTTCCCCTAAAAAATAATAATCTGCTTGAGGGCAAAGAGCAGTTCACTTTTGTCTGTGTGAAGGGAAGTGATGTGTGAGGTAAAGGGCTGTCGGTGCCTTCTCCAGGGATCTCTCCTGGGGAGGAGTCAGTCTGAGTGTCTCCGGTGTGTCTGGGGCCCACAGGGAGCAGGATGGGCCCCACAAGTAGACAGGGTAGGTGGCACCCTTACCAGCAGGGCCAGGTTTCTGGGCAAGTAATGGAGGTAGATGGCTATACTCGATAACATTCTCCTTTATCTCAAATTGTTACGGTTTAGTGTGTCTGACTCTCTGTGACCCCCTTTGGAGTTTTCCTGGCAGATATACTGGAGGGGTTTGCCATTTCCTTCTCTGGCTCATTTTACAGATGAGGAAACTGAGGCAGACAGGGTGAAGTGACTCACCCAGGGTCACCCAGCTAGTAAGTGTCTGAGATCGGATTAGGACTCAGGAAGAGGAGACTTTCTGATCCCAAGCCTGGTGACCCATCCGTGGTACCATCTAGCTGTTACTCCCACTACTAGAATGCTCCAAAATCCTTCTGATCAATTATTTTTTGAGGGTTAAGATGTTGAAGCTCTTAACAATACAAATAAGTTACCCATAAGGAGTAACCCATTAACTGACCAGCACTAACAGAGCATGTTGGTATGGAATAATTGACAGCTAGAAGCAGGGCCTGAGGGAAGGGGCAAAGGATGGAAAATTTTCTTGGGGAAGTGGGGGAAGGGAATTGGAATGGTCTGGCCTGGGCAGGTCAACTCGGCATAGTCGAGTCAATTCTTTAACCTCCTTAATTTACAGAATAAGAAACTGAGGGTTCCAATGATTACCTGAGGTCACACAGCTAAAGCTAGGATCTCTATTGAAACACAGCCCATTATGCCACACTGCCTCTCAGTGTTGTTATGAAGATTGCAGGTGAAGGGAGGCGCATGGGACCATGAGGATCCAAGGGCAGGGGCCAGGGAAACCAGGAGGGGAGGCTGGACCAGCCCAGAGGAACCAGGAGAGGAGGCTGGAGAGTCCAGAGGAACCAGGAGAGGAAGCCAGGCCAGCCCAGGGAAACCAGGAGAGGAGGTTGGACCAACCCAGAGGAACCAGGAGAGGAGGCCAGAGAGCCCAGAGGTACGTCTTCAGGCTTCTTCCTGATCTAAGAAGGGACAAACGGTCCTCTGATAAACGGTACATCACAAAATAACATCTGTTGGTTAATTAATAAAGAACATTGCAGGAGCTTGGCTGGGGGATGAAAAATGCTCACATTGGCATCTTCTCCGAGCTCCCCGAGAAGGGGCCCCCCAGGACTTGCTGATACCTCTTGGAAAAAGAAGGGGGAGAATGATACATTTGCCGCTGGTTCTGATGAGTTGGCCTCTGTTCAGACAGGTCTCCCCCTGCCCCAGCCCCTGTCCAGAGCTGGGAAGGAGGCCCTGGCCTGACCCTTTCTGCTTCTTGGTATCTCTGTTGTGTGAAGTCTGGAGAGGACAGGGCCAGGCAGGGCCGGTCTTAAGGGGAAGACCCTCCCCCCACCTATGACTATCTCACTCTGTGTGTGTGTGTGTATGTGTGTGTGTGACCTTGGGAGAGTCACTCTCTTAGGTACAGGAAGCAAAAATAACTTTAAGACAGTTAGTTGAAGAGCTAATTTAAGTGACTACATACAGGAAGAGAAGAAAAGTGTCTAGCATTAGGAAAAGTCTGCTCTGCACAGCATGCTGAGAGTGCTAAACTTGGAGATATTTAGCTATGTGACCTTAAGCAAGGTATTGACCCTCTATGGGTCTCAGTTTCATCATCTGTGAAATGGGGAGGCTTGAATTCCAAGGTCCCTCCTTTGGGATCTGATAATCTGGAAAACTGAATTCAGTTCTGGGTGGTAGGTTTTAGGTAGGATAATGGGAGGGCATTGAGAGGAGGGCAGCCAGAGAAGAGATTCTGTTTCTTATGGTTAGAGCTCTCCATGTACGGTGAGCTGCCTCTGGAGATAGTGGGTTTCCCATCATCAGAGGTATCCAAGCAAAGACTGGATGATCAGTTAGGTATCAGAGGGATTCTTGTTCAGGTACAGTTTGGGCTCTGAGGTTCCTTCCAAATCTGTAATTTTATGATACTCCCTTTATGGACTCAATGTTTTATTCATCCATTAATACATACATGTCAGTCATGTTGCTCAGTCATATCTAACTCTCTATGACCCCATTTAGGGTTTTCTTGGTAAATATACTGGAGCTATTTGCCATTTCCTTCTCCTGCTCATTTTACAAATGGGGAAACTGAGGCAAACAGGGTGAAGTGACTTGTCCAGGGTCATGCAGCTAGTCCATGTTTGAAGGCAGATTTGAACTTGGTTCCTCCTGAATCCTAGCCATCCTACATGCTGGATATACAATGACAGAAGTAAAGCAGTGTGTCCATGAGGGGAATGAGTTCCCCCTGGAGGAACCAGCTGGTGCTCAGGTAACATAAAATGTGTTCACTCATTACCTCTTCCTTCAGGAGGAGGATCTTGAAGAGGGTTCAGGAAGCTAAGAGGCAGAGGGGAGGAAGGAGGGCATTCCAGGTGTGGAAGGGGCAGCCTGAGGTGGAAGCCAGAGGTGGAAGGTGGGATGTGAGTCTGGACACCAGCCAGGAGGCCAGTTGCATTGGAACATAGAGCTAATGAAGGCGATTAATGGGCAATCAGCCTGGAAAGATAGGCTGGAGCCAGATTGAAATGCTGCATTTGATCCATGATGCAATATGGAGCTACTGACATTTCTTGTAGCCAGACTGGGCCATCTTTCCCACTCCTGTGCCTGGGATATGCCCCCTCCTCATTTTGTCTAATCTCTGCATCCTCTGCAAGAGAAAGGGAGAGCTTCAGAGCAGCTCAAACATTCTCCTAGTCCTCCTAACATCAAGGGAAGACGAGGAAGACGCCGGCATCATTGGGTGGGCTCCCCGTGTCTAACTTAAAGCACGGGGCTTGGCCTACTTGAAAGATGTCCGGCTCTGAGCTAGAAGACCTGGGTGCAGATCCAGCCTCCAAGGCTTATACCTGCCTAGCTTTGGAAAAATCACTTATTCTCCCTGGCCCTCAGTTTCCTCATCTGTAAAATATGAGAGGACTGGATCACCCAACCTCTGAGGCAGCTAGAGGTCTATGCCCCTATGTGTGACACTGGGTAAGTCCCACAACCTTCATCTGTAAAATCAGACTAGATCTAGGGAATCAGACTAGGACCTGTCCAGCTCCAGGTCTAGGATTCTATGTAAAGCTTTAGAACAGGGAACAAGATATGGGCATGAGTGACTGAGGGTAGGATGACCTGGATAGATCACAGTCTGAAGGAATGGAGGGAGCTCTGACCTCAGTGAAACCATAAAGCCCCCAGAGCAGGGAGGTGGTGGTAAATATTTAACATCCAGCTCTCCAGGAAAAAAAATACACACATGAAACACTTTTAAGAGGAATCTGTCCATTTTCTCCATTACTTCTTTAAGACTAAACAATCAACAGAACAACACATTGATCCCTGATTTCTAATGTTTGTTGATTTCCGAGGTATTAAATGCTCACATAGGAAATTTAACACTGGGGTGTCCCTAGACAGAGGAGTTGCATCTAGCATACCTCTGAGTATCCCCAGATCCGACTAAGTGTCTTGCACAGAGGAGGTGCTGCATGAGTGTCTACCCATTAAAAGGGGTTGGGCTGTAGTCTGAAAGGCACCTGAGATAAGGTTGGGACAGCAGAATTAAGAGTGAAGTCATTCCCTTCTCAGGGGTCAAGAGAAAGGGGACTCGGGACAAAAGTCATGGTGAGTTACAAGGACTCCTGCTTGTGACTAAAGGCATTGAGGGGACACTATAGTGCATAGAACTCCAGGCCTGAGTTCAAATCTGGCCTCAGACACTTACTAGCCGTGTGACCCTGGGAAGGTCATTTTACCCTGTTTATCCCAGTTTCCTCATCTGTAAAACAAACTAGGAAAGGAAATGGCAAACCTCTCCACTATCTTTGCCAAAAAAACCACAAATGGGGTCATGAAGAGTCAGGCATGATTGAAACGACTGCATGACAATGGCCACCAATGCATTATGTGATCTTAGGTAAGTGATTGCCCTTCCCAGAGTGCCTTCTGCCCACTCTCTCTATAAGGCACATGTACCTAGTGGTTTATCTGATGTTTCCCCCATTAGAATGTAAACTCCCTGATGGCAGAACCACATCTTTGCCTTTCTCTGTGACCCCAGCTCTTAACACAGCGTCTGGCACGTGGAAAGTAATTAGAAATATTTGTTGACTTGGCCATATTTGACTTATTCAGTCCCTCTATGTCTCAATTCCTTTACCTGTAAAAAAAAAAAAAAGGGGAGGGAGAGGGATTGGACTGGATCACCTCTGATGACCCTTCCAGCTTCAGGTTCTGTGGTTCTTTTTCTTGTGGTCTGGGGCTGTGATTCATTAGCAAGGGAGCTCCTGATTCAAGCAGACACTGCCTATGCATTTTGTACTTTTAGAGAGATTGTACTCAGTGTTTCTGTGACTTGCCCAGGATCACACAGTCTAGATGTATCAGAGGTGAGACTTGAACCCAGATTATCCCTGACTCTGATGCTGCCTCTCAGGTCCTACAGTAGCAGCTAATTATAACAGCCCCCACATAACATATATTATACATACAATGATATGTAAAATAGGTATCTATATTATGCTATAACTTTATAACATATAATATAATCATATATCCCATATTATATGTGGTAGATATTAATAAACCCTCCCACATATATTATATATACACAATAAATATATACAGTAATATATTACAATATGTGATAGGATAATATATTACATATAACATGGCAACTAGTAAATATTCTCACATTATATATAAAATAAATGTAGCATGTATAAAATATGTTTCATATATATCTCATTTAAAAAATTTAAAAATTGGGGCGGCTAGGTGGCGCAGTGAATAGAGCACCGGCCCTGGAGTCAGGAATACCTGAGTTCAAATCCGGCCTCAGACACTTAACACAAAAAAACTAGCCGTGTGACCTTGGGCAAGTCGCTTAACCCCAACTGCCCTCCAAAAAGCAAAAAAAAAAAAAAATTTAAAAAATGTTTCACTGACTACCTTATTTGAACATCAACGACTACTCTGTGCACCAGGGATTATTATTCCTATTTGACAGAAATGGAAATAGACTGAGAAATGTTAAATGACTTGGCCAGTCCATTGATTGTAATGATCCTATGATTGGCTGATTTTTTTTTTAAGGCTAGGTCTCTCCATCTCCCCTGGGGCTCGAAGTCCAGGGACTCCTCATTACTGATTGGCACAGAGACTTTGACTTTCTTTGTTTCTTAATCTGAGCCAATTTGCCCCTCCTTAGATAACCTGACAGTTTGAGTAACCTGGGGCCTCGACATACTGATGCCGTACTTCGTGAGGACGCCTAATTGGTATGGCCCACTGCATCTCAGAACTCCTTCAGCTTTAACTTCACTGGAGGTCTGGGAGGTGTGCACCACTGTGCTCTGTGATTAGCTCATTTCTAAAAACTCTGCCATCTTTAAATCTCAGGACCTTACATGGGGTTGGATCAAATGAACTCTAGGGCACGTTCCATTTCAAGAGTGCTGCGGCATTCTATGGATGATGGAGGCTGGCACGGGGGGTATAGGGGTTTGAATCCTTGAAACAGCAACCCACGTAGGCCACCCACCCAAGACATGCCTTCAATTCCACTTCCACTCGCTGGTTTAACAAGAGCTTAACTACTAGAGCCTTAGACAAAAACAACAACGAAGCCCCAGGTGCCTTCCCTTCCTCCCAACGTCCCTAATTACTGTGGAGGGCACCACCATCTTTCCAGTCAACCCAACTTACAACCACAGTATCATCTTAAACTTCTCATATTTCCTGCCCACATCCAATCATTTCCCAAGTCTTCCTGTTTTTACCTCCACATCTCTTGTGACCCACTAGATTATAAACTCCTTGAGGGCAAGGACTGTGCTTTGACTCTTCCCTCCCCCCACCCCGCCCCAGCACTAAGGTACCTCATAAATGCTTACAGACTGATTACTAACTGCTTGTCTTCACACTCTCTCTACTCACACAGACACCCCCCTAATCAGAACCTCAATTTCTCTCCCCTGCACTATTACAATAAACTCTCAATTTGTCTCCCTTCTTCTAATCTCTCTTTTCTCTAATCCATCCTCCACACAGCTGCTAAAGTGATAACTGCCGACCCATCTGCCTACTTTCCCAATTATATACAAATTTGATGAGAATAATCTATGCACACATCAAAGATATCCTTGATGAGGGTGTTAGTAGGGAATAGGCAGGCTTTCACAGGAAACATTCCACACATCCAGATTGTCATATGCTTGGCTGAAAGTTGTGGAGAACACCAGATCTTGTACCTGTTGTTAGACTGACTATAAAAAAGTATTTGGGAAAGTAGAGTAAAATGTCAGGGAGAAGACTCACTTCCAGTGGGGTATCTCTTATGCACAGGTCAAAAATCCTGGAGGATTCTTTGACAGTCAGAACAACAGACATAATGAGAGTTAGCATTTATGGCTTTTAAATTTTTATTTATTTGTTTGTTTTTAGCTTTCAACATTCACTTCTATAAGATTTTGAGTTCTAAATTTTTGTCTGCTCCTCCCTTCCCAAGACAGCATGTAATCTGATATTGGCTACACATGTAATATTAAACATATTTCCACATTAGTCATGTTGTAAAGGAGAATTAGAACCAAAGAAAAAAATCACAAGAAAGGAGAGAGAGAGAGAGAGAGAGAGAGAGAGAGAGAGAGAGAGAGAGAGAGAGAGAGGAGAGAGAGGAGAGAGAGATGGAGACAGTAAGAGGTGAGAGAGAAAGAGGGAGGGAGAGAGAGAGGGAGGGAGTGATGCTTACTGAAGTGTCCTCTCCATGGTCATGAAAAGGATTCACCCAGAGTTCTGGTCAAAGAGGGATTCCCTAGAGCTGGTGAAGTCCTTCAGCTGCTCAGGGCCACATGAACCTTGCAGAGTTTATTTTAAATTTAAAATCCATCTTAATCTTTATCTTTTGTTTTTACACCACCTGTATTTCTCATTGTATCTTTCCCTCGTCTCATTGGACCTGTCATTGCATTGGCATGGGAAGCTCCCTTTGCCAATGCTGGCCATGCCTTCTCTGTCTCTTACTTCCTACACTACATACTGACAGGTTGGGACTTACCCAAGCTACAGTCAATAGGTGCTGGAAACTAGGCTTGAACCCAGCTCTTCTCGCCTTCAAGATTAACTTAGTACCCATTAGACCATATTGCCTCTAGGTAGGGCTGAAGTACAATTGTTGTTTGTTGTTCATTCTTTAAGAGGATCATGACATCAGGAAGGTGATGCCATGACACGCAAGGGAATTGGATTTAAGTGAGGCAGGTCTGTGCAGTCGCCAGCCTCACTTTCTTCTCTGGAGCCAAATGGGTCCAGTGGAGGATGATGCCTGGAGATGCCCCCTGAAATATATACAATAGAAAGAGTTCAAGGACTAAAATTCAAATGCTTTATTTTTAAAAGGTGGAATAGGAATAGTTCTGCCAACCTAACCAAAACATTTAAACAGTCTGACATTTTATGAAGCATTCAACCCCCATGGTACCTCACGTCTGAAATGAAACAAAGGGAAGTCTTCTTACATCTCTTAACAACTTCCTATTTATCCTGCTTGCTTGTACATATTTGATCGAATGTTGTCTTCCCCCATTACATCGGGAGGGCAGAGACTGTCTTTTGTCTTTTTGCATCTCCAGCACTTAACATCATACCTAGCATGCAGTAGATGCTTAATTAGTGGTGTTTTTTTGGAGGGTGAATAACTTCTGTGGGGCCAACCTTGCTCACTATAACTTCTTACTATTCAGTTTCAGTTGTTTTGTGCTAATCTTCTTTCCCTTTCTACTGTTGTGGTCCCTGCCTATATTATTTCCTGGTTCTTTGTACTTCACTTTGCATCAGTTCATGCACATTTTCCCACCCTTTTCCATACTCACTGTGTTGTTTCTTACAGTAGGAAAGAAGGAAGGAAGAAGGAGGTAAGGAGGAAGAGGATGAAGGCAGGGGAGTAGGGAGGGAGGGAAAGAAGGAAGGGATGAAGGAAATAGAAAAGGAAGGAAGGATGAAAAGAAGGAAGGAAAGAAGAATGGAAAGAAGGAAGGAAGGAAGGAAAGAAGAATGGAAAGAAGGAAGGAAGGAAGGAAAGAAGAATGGAAAGAAGGAAGGAAGGAAGGAAGGAAGGAAGGAAGGAAGGGAGGGAGGGAAGAAACATTTATTAAGCACTTATTGTGTGCCAGACACTGCACTAAGCTCTAGAAATACAAATACAAGTGAAAATAAAGCCACCACCCTCAAGGAGCTGACATTCTAGGTCTAGATCCAGGTCTGGAATGCTGGTTTGAATGCTCCTGGCTTAGGCCCCCTTTTCCTTATCTAGAAAATGCAGGAGTTTGAATCAAACAAAAGTCCATCTATGGACTCTCAGCGCCCAGCCCCCCACCCGCGTCCTGAGGACCTGGATTCAAGTCCTCTTGCCTCTGTGACCTCCCGGAGTCTCTTCTGCCTCTGTAAAATGACGAGGCTGGAGTAAGGGTTCCTTCCAGCCCCGATCCGAGCCCCTCAGTAGAGGCTGGAGGCCGGGGAAGGGGAGCAGTCAGCCCTTCCCTCCTGTAGCGCCCCAGGCCCCATCCCCCTCTCTGCTCCTCAGGGAGGGGTCGTCCCTCTCCGTTGAGCTGCTGCCGGGGAAATATGCGGAGTCATAACAATTGCAGCCCTTCAGAGGCCCCTCGACCTCCCCCTCCTCTAGCGCGGCGCTCCATTCTCGCGCCGAAGCTTTGTCATAATCTGTTGGAGTTGAAGCATCAAGAATATTGAAAGACCGGACAGAAAATCGATGGGGAGAATCGGAGTTGCGGGACGCGCGGGTCCACTGTTCCCCGACCTTTTATTGGATTGGAGCTCGTCCTCATTGTTCTGCCGCGCTCGCCTCGCAGCGGGGAATTGAATTTGAGTTGATTTTTTTCCTACTCCTTCTTCTTATTATTACATTGAAGTCAGCCAGAGGGAGAAAGAACACCGGGGAATTGGGGAGGTCTTTGCCTCTGCCCCAGAATGACCTCCCTCTCCGCTTTCCCCTTCCCTCCCTACCTCCTTCCCTGCCCATGCCTGGGCTGTATCCGAAGTCACTGGGACCACAGAACTATACATCTAGATCTAGGGACCATCAGTGTGACTCCGTCATTTTACAGAATAAAAATAAGAATGACTAACATTAAGGTGCCTACTGTGTGCGAAGACCTTTTACAATTAGTGTCTTCGGTCCTCAACAAGGGGTGCTAGGGGGCTGTTATTATACCCATTATACAGATGTGGAAACTGAGGCAAACAGATGTTAAATGGCATGCCCAAGGTTGCAGTTTTCTTGACTCCAGCCCAGTGTTCTGTCCATTAGTTGACCTCTTACAGAAGGAGCTGAGGCTCAGACACTTTATGAGATTCATGCAAGGTCATACAGGATCATAGGACGTAGAGCTGCACAGCTATACAGATGACCACAGAGGCCATCTAGTCCAACCCCTTTATTTTAGAGAAGTGGAAACCCAAGCCTGGGAAGGTTATGGAACTTGCCCAAGGTTGCATAGGCAGTCAGCAGCAGAGGCCATGATTCTCTAGTTCTTCTCACCACAGTCTTAAAGGATCCAGTTTCATAAGGGCCCTTGGAGGTCACCTACTCCAGTGCCTCCATTTTATAGATGAAGAAAATACAAGTCATTCCCCAAATGATAAATGGACACAGGACATAAACAGGTAGTTTTCAGATAAAGAAATAAAAGCTATCTATAGTCATATGAAAAATGCTCTAAATCATTATTGATTAGAGAAATGTAAATTAAAACAACTCTGAGGTACCACCTCACACCTATCAGATTGGCTAATATGACAAAAAAGAGAAATGAGAAATGTTGGAGGGGATGTGGGAAAACTGGGACACTAATGCATTATTGGTGGAGTTGTGGACTCATCCAACCATTCTGAAGAGCAATTCGAAACTATGCCCAAAAGACTATAAAACTGTGCATACTCTTTGATCCAGTAATACCACTGCTAGGTCTTTATCCCAAAGACATCCAAAGAAATGGAAAAAGAAATATTTGTACAGAAATATTTATAGCAGCTCTTTTGTGATGGCTAAGACTTGGAAATCAAAGGGATGTCCATCAATTAGCATATGATCAAACAAGCTGAGGTATATGATTATAATGGAATATTATTGCACTATAAGAAATGATAAGCAGGATGATTTCAGAAAGACTTATATGAACTGATGCAAAATGAAGTGAACAGAACCAGGAGAATGTTGTACACACTAACAGCAATATTTTTTGATGAAAAACTGTGAATGATTTAGCTATTCTTAGCAATGCAATGATCCAAGACAATTCCAAGGGACTAACAATGAAACTTATTATCTACCTCCAGAGAAAGAACTGATATTATTTGAATACAATTTTTTTTACCTTCTTTTTATTTGTTTTAAAAAATTCAAATCTTCTTGTACAAAATGACTAGCATGGAAGTGTTACATAATTGCACATACATAATTTCCCCCTCCCCCCAAAAAAGTGTTTTGCTTCTGACAATTGCTTTCCCCAATCTACCTTCCCTTCTATTGGTCCCCACCCCCCTTCTTTAATCCCCTTCCTCTCCTTTCCTTTATCCTGTCAAGTGTTTCCTTTCTATGCCCAACTTTGTAGGTTATTCTGTCTTTGAGCCAATTCTTATGTCTATAAGGTTCCCCTTACTGCATTCTCTCTCCCCATCTTCCCCATCTTTCTTTCTACTATAAAAGCTCTTTTGTGCCTCTTATATATGAGATAATTTACCCCATTCTACCTCTCTGTTTCCCCCTTTCCCAGTCTATTCCTCTTTCTCAACTCTTTATATGTATGTTGGAGATCATCTCCTAATTGTCATCTCACATCCATGCCCTCTGTCTATATATACTCCTTCTAACTTCCCTAATAACAAAAATGTTCTTAGGAGTTACAAGGATCATCCTCCCATATAGGAATGTAAACAGTTAACCTTTTGGAATCTCTTATGATTTCTCTTTCCTGTTTACTTTTTTTAAGTTTCTCTTGACTCTTCTGTTTGAATGTCAAATTTTCTCTTCAGCTCTGGCCTTTTCATCAGGAAAACTTGAAAATCCTATATTTCATTAAATATTCATTTCCTCTCTGAAGGAGGACTTTTTGAAGTTTTGCTGGGTAGGTGATCCTTGGTTGTGATCCTGGCTCTTTTCTGCTCCAGAATATCATATTCTAACTAAGCCATCTGCTCCTTTAATGTAGAGAGCTGCTAAATCTTGTGTTATGCTGCCTGTTGCTCAACAATATTTGAATTATTTCTTTTTGTCTGCTTGCAATATTTTCTCCTTGACCTGGGAGCTCTGGAATTTGGCTACATTTCTTGAAGTTTTTGTATTAGGATCTCTATCAAGAAGTGATTGGTAAATTCTTTCCATTTTTTAAAAATTTACTCCCTGGTTTTGGAATATCAGTGCAGTTTTCCTTGATAATTTCTTGAAAGATGATGTCTAGGTTCTTTTTTCTTTTTGGATCATGCTTTCAGGAAGTTCAATATTTCTTAAATTATCTCTCTTGGATCTATTTTCTAAGTTAGTTGTTTTTCTGATGAGATACTTCACATTTTCTTCTATTTTTTCGTTCTTTTGAATTTATTGTAATGCTTCTTGATATCTCATGGAGTTATTAGCTTCTACTTGTGCAATTCTAATTTTTAAAGAATTATATTCTTAGGGGTGGCTAGGTGGCACAGTGAATAGAGCACCGGCCCTGAAGTCAGGAGGGCCTGAGTTCAAATCTGGCCTCAGACACTTGAAACACTAGCTGTGTGACTTTGGGCAAATCACTTAACCCCAATTGCCCTCCAAAAAGTAAAGCAAAACAAAACAAAACAATTATATTCTTCATTGAACTTTTATGTCTCCTTCTCCATTTGGCCAATTCTGATTGTTAAGGAGTTTTTTTTCTTCAGTTAATTTTTGTATATCTTTTTCCATTTGGCTAATTAGGCATTCTCTTCAATGGATTTTTTTTGGCCTCTTTTGCCATTTGCCTATTTTGTTTTTTAAAGTGTTATCTTCTTCAGTACTTTTTGCCTCCTTTATTAAGCCATTGACTCCTTTTTCCCATTATTTTTTTACATCACTCTTATTTCTCTACTTCTCTTATTTGATTTTTAAAATCCTTCTTGAGCTCTTCCCTGACCTGAAACCAATTCACATTTTTCTTTGAGACTTTGGACATAGCAGTTTTCACTTTCTTGTCTTCTGAGTTTGTGACTTGAATTTCCTTGTCACCATAATAACTTTCTATGGTTAGGATCCTTTTTCATTATTTGCTCATTTTTCTAGCTTATTTCTTAACTTTTAAATTAAGGTCTCTGCTCCTAGGGTGGAGGGAGCACTGTCCCAAGTTTTGGGTTTTTTTGTGCAGCTACTTTCAGAGTTAGTTCTGGGGGACTGTAAACTTTCAATTCTTCCAAGATGGCATGATCTAAGGAGAGGTGTGTTTACTACTCTTCTGTCCTATGCTCTGGTCTGTGAGTGAGCACGAGACTCTTTATTGCCCTGGAACTGTGACAAGGGTCCCTGCTTCACTGTGACCACAAGTTCTGGTGTGCTACTGCTTCTCCTTTTCCTGAGATTGAGACCCACTATTGCACTCCACATCCAAATATGAGTCATTCAACAGAGTCCTGTTCCCAGTGCCAGCAAAATGTTTCCTGTAATCTCCTTTTGACCACTTGTCCAAACCCCTTACCATCAGTGGGCTGAGACTTCCAGAAGCAGTGGCTGCCACTACTGATTCAGTTACCTTCAGAGCCTGCTCCTGGTTTGCTGGAGCACTGTCTGGGCTGGTATAGCTTGTGTTCCACCCTCGCCCTGGTGCAGTAGACCTTTTATGCTGACTTAAGTTGTCTTGGACTGGAAAATTGTTTCACCCCTCTTTTTGTGGATTCTCTTGCTCTAGAATTTGTTTTGAGGAGTTATTCAAAGTTGTTTGAGGGGAATTTTGGAGAGCTTATGCAAACCCCTGCCTTTTCTCTGCCTTCTTGGCTCTGTCCCCTCTCAACTCCAACTTGTTTTAAGCTCATTTTACAGATGAGTAAACTAAGGTAGACAGGGTTAAGTGGCGTGCCCAGGGTCACACAGCTAGTGAGCATCTGAGGTCAGATCCAAACTCAGGTTTTCCTGACTCTAAGACCAGTGTTCTGTGCTCTATGACCCCACCTAGTTACCCTAGGAATCTTCATTAGATTAAATTATCTCTAGGATATGGTGATGATTTCCCAAAGGTGGTACAATTATAACAAGCAAAGAATGCCAGGGACCCCAGTGTCCTGGGGGTAGGGTTAGGGCATGAGTAAGAAGTAAGGGCAGGCTTGCTATTCCTTCACTGCCACCCCACAATACACACACACACACACACACACACAGAGTATGTGTGGAAGTGAACAATCTCAGCCTCACTGTCGCAGAACCTGGCTGTCCTCGGTGGGATGTCCTGAAGCATTCATGGGAATAACGTATCAGTTTCTTTTCTCTCTCTGCTGCAGCCTGGGAGTCTCTGCTCCCCGGGCCCCCTCCTACCTGCCTTCTAGATCGCTCTGTGATTCACCTTCCTTTGGAAACTGTCTCTACCATCAGTTACTCAGTATCTGTTTTCTGGGCTTTCTGTGTCAGGGGGAGGACCCTTTATAACAAAGGGGAAGGAATCAAGTCCTGGATCTGCCTTCATCAAAAGATCAAGGTTCCAATCCAAGCTATCTATACACAACCACAGAGTCTCAGATTCATAAGGGATCTCAGCAGAATCAAATCCAACCCATAACCAACCAGGGACCCCCTTTCCAGCCTCCCTATCAAATGGTCCTCCATCCTGTGCTTGAAAACCTCCAGGAAAGTGGAGCTCATTCCATTCTTGGCCAGCTCTCCTAAGCAGGAAATTTTTCTTGACATCAAACTTAGGTAACTCCCCTGCTTTTCTCCTGGAGATGCCCTCTTGCCCCTTATCCACACAAAAGCCCCCAAATTGTCAACTCTCATTTCCTCCCTGACTCTTCTCTTCTCTAGGATAAACATGCCCACTTTCTCTCACATGGTAGGGACCCAAGGACCTTTAGCATCCTGGGAACCTCCTCTGGATTCCTCTAGCTTATCAATGCCTTTCCTAAAATATCACACCAAGAGCCAGTCTTAATTCAAGCCCTCCTTGCCTATTTTGTATTTGTCCATAATTATTTACAAGGTGCCCCCCTCCGTTAAAATGTGAGCTCCCTGAGGTCAGGAATTATTTTACCTTTTTTTGCATTCTCAGTGCTTACAGTGCCAGACACACAGGCAGCTGGAGGCTCAGTGGATAGCACTGGGCCTGGAGTTAGGAAAACGAGTCATGTGTTCAAATCTGACCTCAGATACTTACTGGCTGTGTGCTACTTAACCTCTGTCTGCCTCCTTTTCCTCAGCAATAGCATGATGTTAATAATTAGCACCTACCTCTCAGAATTGCTGCAGGGTCAAATGGGATACTATAAAAGCACTTAGCACAGTGCCTGGAACACACTAGGTACTTAATAAATGCTTGGTCCTTTTCCTTGCTTAATAAATGTTTATTGACTGAGAGCACTCCAGCTGGTGCCTAACCAGGGAAGAGGTGACCTTTGGCTCTTTATTCCTGGAAGCTCCATTTACAAACTTCTAGCCCTTGCCTCCTGGGTAGAAGCGACTTCCTACTGTATCTAGCCTTCTGAAGAGAGGGAGGCAATTGGTTCTGTTCACTGAACTGAGCCTTTGCAAGGGGAGTCAACCAAGAGCCAGCAAACATTTATAAGGAACAAGGCACTGTGCTAAGCACTGGAAATATTGGTGTTCAATCATATTTCAGTTGTGTCCAACTCTTCATAACCCCATTTGGGGATTTTTTGGCAGTGGTTTGCCAGGCAGCCCATTTTACAGACAAGGAAACTGAGGCAAATAGGGTGAAGTGATTTGGTCAGGGTCACACAGCTAGTAAGTATCTGAGGCCAGATTTGAGCTCAGGTCTTCCTGACTCTAGGCACATTACTCTATCCACTACACAAAGGCAAAGACATGATCTCTGCCTTCAAGAAGCCCCCAGTCTAGTGGGACCATACTCCATTCAGAATCCCTGAGCCAAGTCTTCTGGAGAGAAGAGGACCAAACAGGAGGTGTCAGAAGTGGAGGAACAAAATGTTAGGCAGATCTTGCAAGTCCCTGGGGAAGAAAGTTGACTTTCCAGCAACCTGAGTGCAAATTTCTCCTTTGGGGTAGCACTATGATAAGTCTGGAGAACTCTATGGGTTTCTAGGTGGGGCTCACCACAGGGTGAGAGGTTGGAGATCTCAGCCCCAAATGCATTTCCTTTCCCTTTGTTTGAGACATAGTCATAGGACAGTGCTATGGTCCTGCAAGAAGGCAGGACTTATCAGAGAAGGAAGGAGAGTTCTTTGGACTATTTGGAGATCCCACGAGTGGGCTGAGCATCCTTTTAGTGAGAAGTTGGATATGGATATCTTTTGGCTACATTCTGTGACAGAAGGAAAGAAGGAAAGGAAGGAAGGGAGGAAGGAAGGGAGAAAGAAGAGAAAGGGGAGGAAAGGAGAGAGGAAAGAAAGTAGGAGGAAAGAGAGGAAGGAAAGAGAAGAGGAAGAAAGGAAGAAAAAGGAAGAGAGATGGAAGAAGGGAGAGAGGAAGGGAGGGAGGAAGAAAAGAGAAGAGGAAGAAAGAAAAAAGAAAGTAATAAAGAAAGAAATAAGAGAAAGAAGGAAACAAAGACTTAGTTGCTATGTGATCTTGAGAAAATCACCCCATTTCTCTCCACCTTAATTATTTCCTTGGTAAAATGAGGTAAAAAATAAAGTAAAAAAAAAACTAGGACAAGGGTTCTTAACCTGGAGTCTCTTAAGCTTGGTTTTAAATATATACATATTGACAACCATATTTCAGTATGATTATTTTGTTTTATGCAGTGAAAAACACCATCTTGAGGCAGAGTCCATCCTACCCCAGGGATCTCCATTATGAGCTAGCCGAAGGACCCTGGTCCAGATGCCTTCAGAGCAGCCCCATCTCTAAATCCTGTGACTCCTGAGTCAGACCTAGGCTCTCACAGTGCAGCCCCTTCGCCCTCACCAGGGCTGGGGCCCAGCCATCTTTCACCTGCTCTGACATCGTCAGCCAGCCAGGAATCGCTCCTTCTAATTAAATTGCTACCGACTGGCACTTTCCACTCCAGTCAATAGTTACTTTAATGCTATCAGAGGCAGAGCTGCCTCCGACTTGAGATGTTTTCCCTGGCCCCTGATTCATCCTGACTGGCAGCCACTGGCCCAGGTCTCCCCGGCAAGCTCTGGCTGACAAGAGCCTCTTGGTGAAAGGGAGATGGATGGGCCTGGCAAAGCAACAGCTCCCCCATGCCCCTTGGGCATAAGCAGAGGAGCTACTAAGAGAAAGTGTGTTGTTAGAGACTGAAAGATAAATTTGGAAGACCTGGGTTCTGTTCCTCTCTCTGAAACTTCCTAATGGGATGACCCTGGGCACCCCTTTCAGCCTCAGTTTTCTCAACTGCCAAATGGGGTCACAATGCTCATAACACCTACTTTTTAGAGTTGTCATCTGAGATGAGAGAATCCCAGGTCCTTAAGGACAGGGACTGTTTCATTCTTTGTCTTGGTCTCATTAGAAACCAGAACAGTTCTTGGCACATAGTAGGGACAGTCAGGTGGCATAGTGGATAGAGCACTGGGTCTGGAGTCATGAAAACCTGAGTTCAAATGTGACCCCAGACACTTACTAGCTGTGGGACCTTGGGCAAGTCACATCGTTCTCTTTGCCTCAGTTTCCTTATCTGGAAAATGAGCCTGAGAAGGGAATGGTCAACCACTACAGTATCTTTGCCAAGGAATTCCCAAATGGGGCCAGGAAGAGTCAGATATGACTGAAATGACTGAACAACAACAATGAAGGGGCTTACTAAATGCCTGTTGGTTGCTTGATAATATATGTAAAATACTGTGCATTCCTTTTCTTTTCTTTTTTTTTTTTTTGCTTTTTGGAGGGGGTAGGCAGGGCAATTGGGGTTAAGTGACTTGCCCAAGGTCACACGGCTAATAAGTGCTAAGTGTCAGAAGTCAGATTTGAACTCCAGTCCTCCTGATTCCAGGGCAGATGCTCTATTCACCCTTTGGTTTCTTATCCACCATTTTGTGTCCAGGGTGCAAAATCTGAAGACGAAACGGATTGTCGTAATACGTCTTGTAAGGCTTCCAACCTCAAAACCTTTGTTCAGATAAGGCTTGGAATAACCTCTCTGTCCTTCCCCTCCCATCTCTCCTTCTCTCTGTATTTCTTCCATCTCTTTCTCCTTTCCCCCCTCACTACTCTCTTCATCTCTTTCTCTCTCCCTCTCTCCATCTCTCTCTCTCTCTCTCTTTCTCTCTCTCTGTCTGTCTGTCTGTCTGTCTCTCTCCCCCCTTACTATTGAATTCCTACTCATATATTAAATGCCCTGTTCTTCAAAATGCCTTACACCTCATCCCTACCTCCTCCAATCCACTGAGGCTAGTAACAACTTTTCCCCTGAGACCAAAGGGTCAACACTGTTTACATTTCACCCAAACACTTACCACTCAATACTGTGCATTACAGTGATTGATGTTAGTGTCCCACCCTTTTGCTCTGTGTTTCACATGGTGAGGTGATACAAAGAAGACAAAATCCAGCCCAATTCAAGTCAACAATCATTTATTAAATACATGCTGTGTGCCAGGAATTGTGTTGGATACTGAGAGCAAAAATGAGACCCCTTCCCCCCTTTTTCCAAAAAGAAACTCAAAAATTCTCTTTCCCCCTAAACCCTCCTTTTCCCCTTCCAAATTTCTCCATTACTGATTATTGCCATGATCCTCTCCTGCACCCAAGCTCAAAATCTAGATGCCATCCTGGACTCCGTACTCTTTCTCAACCTCCAGATCCAATATGGTGCTGAAGACTATCAATTTCACCTCTGCAGCATCTCTCATCAATTTCACCTATGAACCATCTCTCATCAATTTCATCTCTGCCATATGTCTCATAGATTTCACCTGTGCAACCTCTCTAGACTATGCCCCCTTCTCTCTTTGGACACTACCCCCACCCTTGGGCAGGCCCTCACACCTCACCTCACACCTGGACTATTACAGTAGCCACTGGTGGGTCTGCCTGCCTCAGCTCTCTCCCCACTCCAGTCTACCCTCCATTCAGCCGCTAAAGTGATTTTCCTGAAACTTAGAACCCTATCATGTCACCCCCCTGTTCAATAAACTTCAGTGGCTCCCTATGGCCTATAGGATCAAATACAAAATCCTCGGTTTTGTTTTTAAAGTGCCTCATCACCTCCTATATTTCTGGTCTTCTCACACCTTACTCCCTAATATACATTCTTGATTCAGTGACACCAGGCTTCTAAGAGTCCCAGGAAAAGGACCCTCCATCTTTCCACTCTGGGCATTTTCTCTGGCTGGCTCCCATGACTGGAACACTCTCCCTCCTCATCTCTACCACCTTGCTATCTTTTGCCTTTTTCCTCTTAAGATTCCATAACTTTAAGTCAACAAAGAAAGATTCTTTTATATTCCACAGATTCAACTTACTCAGGCAGGAAAGTGGGCTGATGAATTATTTTGTTCTGCAAGACAATAAATAAATAATAAATAAAAAGGAAGAAAGAATAAAACTGGAAAGGCAAGTTGAGGCCAGATTTTGAAGGACTTTACCCACCAAATAGGGGCTTGTATTTGACCCTAGAGGCAATTGGGAATCGGGAAGTAACGTAGTCAGATATGAGCTAGAGCAATATAACGTCAGCAGTTGAATGGAGGTGGAGGATGGGTTGGAGGAAAAAGAGACTGTATACAGAGAAGCCAATTATAAGGCTATTAATCCAGGCCAGAAGGCATGAGTGACTGAACGAGGGTGATGACTGAGTGGAGAGGAGGGGGCAGATATGAACCATTTTAGAGAATTAGAAGTGGCAATGCTTGGCAACTGATGAAATATGCTGGGAGAAGTTAAGGATGACTAGGAGTGACTCTGAAATTATGAACCTAGAAAAATGAAGGGGTCCTCAAAAAGAAACCAAGAAATTTTAAAGAGAAGAGCATTTGGGGTGGGCAAAAAGAAGAAAGGAAGGAAATAAGCTTTTATTAAGCTTAATAAATCTGAACTCAGACATTTGCTAGCTATGTGACCCTGGACAAGTCACTTACTCCTATTTGCCTGAGTTTCCTCATCTGTAAAAATGAGCTGGAGAAGGAAATGGCAAACCGCTCCAGTATCTTTGCCAAGAAAATCCCAAATGGGGTCATGGAGAGTCAACCATGACTGAAAGTGACTGAATGACCGCTCCTGCCCGGCACTGTGCTAAATGTTGTACAAATATCATCTCACAACCCTGGGAGCTAGTGTGTCATTATTATCCCCATTTTATAGTTGAGAAAACTGAGGCAACAGAAGGTAAGTGACTTGCTCAGGGTCACAAAACTCTCAAGTAGCTGAGGCAGGATTAAGTTTAGGAAAGAAAGTAGGAGTGAATATACACGTTAAAGAATCACCAGCACCTAAACGGAACCAATAAATCAATTAACATATTATTAAGTGCCTACTGTATGCCAGACTGTGCTAAGCACTGAGGATTCAAAAAGACACATGAATCCATCCCTGCCCTCAAGGAGCTTACAATCCAATGGGAATTGATAAGGTCAACCAGTGAGAGATAAGAAAAGATGCCCCCAAACAGAGTCCAGGCCCTGGAAATGGGGAGTCTTACACAGAGAACTGAAGGAGGGTAAAGGAGTGAGTGAAGGCCAGATGTCGGCATCAAAGTGTCAGGAGTGGCCACTGAAGATGGGGACATTGTGCTGTAATCAAGCCCTTGGCTGGAGTTAGGAAACTCTGGTGCTTGAGCTGATTCTGTCACTAATTTCCCATGTGACTTTACTCATGGCTCTTTTCTTTGGGCCTCAGTTTCTTCCTCTGGAAAGTGGGTCCTTCTCAACTCTGACAGTCTATATTTGATTCCTGGATGAGTGTGTATGTCTGCAGGGGAGAGTGACCTTCTAAAGTCATCTCAGTCCCAGGATCACAGAAGCTGAGTAGGGAGGAATCTCACGGGCCATCTGGTCCAATACTTACCTGACCTAGAATCCCCATCAAAACATCTTCGACAGTCAATCAACCAGCCTCCACTTGAAGACTCGAAGTGAAGAGGAAACCATCAGTCCTCGAAGCAGCTGCTCTCACTTTTGGACAGCTCTAATTATTGAGAACTCATCAGCCTCTTTGGAGCTTCCACTTGAAGCACCTAGCTCTAACCTCTGGGGCCAGCTGGATCAAAACCAATCACTCTTCCATGAGACAGCATTTCAGATACTTGGAGACAGCTATGTTCCCCCCTGAGTCTTCACTTCTCCAAGATAAAATGCCCATTTCCTTCAACTGATCTTTACATTGCATGAATGAGAGGCCCATCACTGGATATCCTCCCCTGGACTCAGAGAGGGAGAGCACTGCTCAGGGTGATGGCTCCATCTTTTCTGCATTTCCCACAACCCAGATTCCTGCTTACCCCATCCCTCCTTGACTCTCTTAACAGCCCTACCCCTCCCTTTCCCCAACCCCCATCTTGGATGCCAAGTATCCGGGCCAATGGTTCTAAAGAAGAACACAACCTTTTAGAGCCCCCCATGACCCCCTAGTACACCCAAGCTGCCTGCTTGCTCCCTCCCCCCACTCCAGCCCCAAGAAAAGCAATCAATTTCTTTAGATACGATTTGGGATTCTAATGAACAGAATGATTTGGCATTTAAATAATTATCCACTCTCGAACTGTTAGCTCTGCTGAGTCGGGAGAAAATTTTGCATCTTATTTATGAATATGGTTTTCTTCTCTCATTGGGTGCACATTTTTCCAGCCCCCTCCCCCCACCCCATTAAATGCATTTTCAGCACATACTTCCAATGGTGCATTTACCCCCAACATGCTTGGCCCCAAAATGCCTATTAACAACTTTTTTCCCCTGCTATCAGCTCCTGATTATGGCCCTTTTTGTCTTTACATTTCAATATCATTACAAATCCTAGTGTTATTCAAATTGCATCAATTATTCAATTTCTCCTCCTCTGGAAGTAAAGTCAGCATCTTCCCAATGGTAGAGCAGCAAATATCCCAGCCCTTTCTGGAAGGATTTGAAATTCATGGGGGGATTTATTTGCCTTCCATTAACCTGGGTTTTTTTGGCTCCAGTAGGAAAAAAATAACAACAATGAATTGATTAAAAACACACACCCAATTTTAGTTTTGTTTTAGTAGAATCTGTAGATTTCTGAAGAAAAATTGCCTTGAGGCAGCCTAACATGGTGAAGAAAGCACTGGACCAGAAGCCATTCCATGTCAGGGTCCAGTGACCTCTGACTGCTAGGATCCCATGACCCCTGGTACAACCTATAACCTGAGAGCAGAAAGTACTCCAAAGGCATTTGTCAAGGGCATAGTGACTGCTGAGCTTTCGAGAGGCTTGTCACTTCCCAGGCTTTAGGATCTGTTGAGCTTCATGACCTCTAAGGGACATCCCCACACTCCCAGGGAGACATAAGCACACACATCCAGGGAAAGCCATTGAGGCTTGGATTTGCAGGACTCTGCCACACAAAGGGCACACGTGGTTCTCTGTCTGTTTTCCCCAACACCACAGTTATACTGGGCCAGTGCAGAAGCATTAGCCCTAGTTTACTTTGTATAGGCTATCTAGAGACTAGGCTAGCTAGCAGATGGGGAGAGAGACTTGGTGCCCTTGTCTGGGTCATTGGCACCAGCTGCTGCCTGCCTACCCACACAGATCAATGTTTCAGTCCTCCTCCTTGTGGAAACACATCTTATGCCTCATTTTCCCCATTTGTAAGAGAAGGGGTTGGAATAGATGATCCATAAGACTTCTTTCAGATCTAACATATTGGGAAAGCTGGGTAACACTCAGTGGCTGCTGGATGTCATCCTCCCTCTTCATGAGGTTTGGATTGGACTGAGGATGGGGCAGACTGAGGTCCCTGAAGAATGAGCAAGGTTTAATAGCTTGAGTGGTATGAAGTGGTAGCTAATGCAGAAACAAGGGAAGGAGACAGAATGGAGGGCTATGGGATAAAGCCCCATGATACAGGGTCAGAAATCCCAGAGTTCCAGTCTTAGAAAAAGTCCCATGGCATGGGAGCCATGTTGAAACCCAGGTGTTAGTCAAGGCTCCTCGGGGGACTTTGGCATTGGACCTTAGTTTCCTTTTCTGTAAAATAAGAGTTATGATGAGTCTATGATTCTAAAACTCCTCTCAGCTTTAAGATTCTTTACATTAAAGCACTGATACAACCACCTCAGCCGGCACCTCCTGACCATCTTCCACCAGTCATACTGTCAAGCTGGGTAACTGTCCTTGGTGACCTTTTCCTAGGACCTCTTCCTCCTTGCACCCCAATTCTCTGGGGTAAGAGCCATCCCTCGCCCTGTCTGACATTGGCATGTTCTATGTGCCTCCTGCCCTTTTCCGCTCTCCCTCCCCAAAACCCCTTGGTTTGTCCCAGATGAAATGGCTACTAGTGAGAGCTCTGGTTCTGAGGCTCTTTTTGGCTCTGACATTGTCTATGTTGGAAAAATCCTCCTGGCTCTGACCTGTGTTTTAAGGTCCACCCAGCTCTGCTGTCCTATATTCTAAGGTCTCCTTCCTCTCCACCCTCTCCCCAGCTATTCCATGTTGTGTTCTAAGTTCCTCCTCTGTTCTGACAGGCTGGGTTCTATTTACTGGCCTTCTATTATCTGAAAGTACCCTCCAGGAGAGGTATAGTGGTTAGAGAAGTGACCTCTAAACAGGACAGACCTGAGTTCAAGATCAGCCTTTGATGTTTACTGTGTAGCCCTGAGCGAGTCATTTAACCCTGAGTACTCCAGACAAGTCTCTAAGACAATGCTCAGCACAGTGCCTGGCATATATTAGGTGCTTAAATAATGTTAATTGACTGTGTTTTGCAGAGAAGGTGCAGATCAGCATTAGCAGCAGGAGTTTCCTCTCCTGGGAATTCAACATGCTCTTGAAATTATAATTTCAGTCTCTCTATGCCTCCCTCTTTGTTCCAGGACCCTTCCACCCTTGACATGCTATGTTCTAAGGCTCTATTCCACTCTAAAATTCTAGAATTCATCCTATGATTGCTCTCCTCTTCCTTTCCCCAGAAACCAGCATCTGGTTTCCATCTCTTTAAGTCACAGCCGCTCTACCAAACAGGTGTGGAGCCTGGAGAGCCTGTCACCTGGCTTCCTGCAGGCTCATGACACCGGAGACAGGCTCGGGGGCCTGACAACATTGGGAGCAGGCAGCCAGGCTGTGTTTACAGAGATACTCTTTGATGAAGCAGATATCACCTCCACCTTCCCCCCCCCCCAGCCACCTGCATGTGTCAAGATTCTAGATCAGATCACAGGACATGGGGAAGAGGGACACAGGGGCAGAGAACAGCTCTAGGGGCAGGAATGGGCATCAAGTGGGTTTCCACCCAGTGTCAGAGTTGAACAAGGGAAAAACACAGATACCTCAGGTCTTAGCTCCACCCCCCTTCACAAACACATGTATACCTTGGGCCAGAGCAGTGTGTGTGTGTGTGTGTGTGTGTGTGTATGTGTGTAGGTCCTTGAAATCTTGAGGATTAGGGGCATCTAGGTGGAGCAGTGAATAGAGCACCGGCCCTGGAGTCAAGAGGATCTGAGTTCAAATCCGGCCCGAGACACTTAATTCTTATTAGCCATGTGACCATGGGCAAGTCACTTAACCCCAATTGCTCTGCCCTCCCCCCTCAAAAAAGCAAAAAAAAATGTTTTCACAACACAAGGGATCTTTCCCAAATGAAATCAGAGTGTGCTCAGAGCCTGACCCACTCACTATAGAGAGCCCCTGGACCACAGAAAACCTCCTTTCCCCAAAGGGGAAAATGAACCTTGGACAAATCTTCTATCCCCAGACTCTGCCCCTTACAATGGTTCCTCTTTCTGGTCCCTTTTCTTAATGTTTCAATCAACCTTGATTAATGAATTGATGGGTTCTCTGTACCCCCATTCCAGCTTGGATTTCCAGCTGCCGTCTGATGGAGGTTGTGGCCCTAGATCTGGGATCACTCAATCAGGCCATCAGGAATCAGTCATCACCTGCTGATTGTCAGGCCACCAGTCAATCAGTAAGCTAATCATAATTCATTTTTGGATACAGAATCTTTGATTGGGAGGGAGGGCTGGGCAAGGAATAGAGAGGGTGCTTTGAGATCCCATTAATGCTACTCATCACAAGTGTGACCTTGGGCAAATCATTTCTCCCTCTCTGGGACTTGGTTTCCTCATCTGTAAAAGAATACAATTGGACTAGATGATCTCTGAGGACGCTTAGAGTGACAAATTATGTGATATGCCACAGAATTATAAAATGTCACAACTGGAAATCCTACTTTTATCTCCAAAAGGACATTGGGTAGATCCCCTGGAGACAGAGATGAGGGCAGGCATACATTGCTCAGAGTTCCAGCCAGCATGGCACAGCCTAGCTCTTCTGGTTCTGCTCCCTTGGTGGGTAAGTGAGAATTGACCCATCACATGGTGTAGTGGAAATGTTAAACTTGGAGCTGTAGGATATGGATTTTAATCCTACTTCTGTTTCCTACTTGTATGACACTGGACAAGTCACTTAGACTTTGTGGGCTCCCTCCAATGGCCTAAATGACACTGTGATTTGGTGTGTGATCCCAGACAGTTCAGCACCACAGACAGCATTCTTGTCCATCTCCAGCATCACTGAGACTTAGCTGCTCTCACTAGACTGGACCCAGGCTCCCTCTTTTCCTACTACCATCTCCCTCCTGTTCCTTTCATGTCCCCTCACGTCAGCCACATTGCATTTTTTTTTTAGAGCTCCAAGGAATTGTCTTCAGGAGCTTCCAAAAGGAACTGCCCTACTCCCCCCTCTCTCCTCCCTAGGGGCTAGGCTCAGCCCGCCTCCTCCCTCCCTCCTGTTCTTGTGGATGTCCATTCTTTCCTGACTAGTTTACTGCCAATGACATTCAGATAAATCGCTGCTGTCAGTCAGCCCCAGTCCCACAGAAAGGCAGTGTCGGGGTGATGTATGACACCATCTCTGAGAACTAGTGTTCTCTCTCTCTCTCTCTCTCTCTCTCTCTCTCTCTCTCAGTCTCTCTTTCTCTCTCTGTCTCTCTTTCTCTCTCTCAGTCTCTCTCTCTCTTTCTCTCTCTCTCCTCATCTCTTCTCCCTCTCTCTGTCTTCCTTCTCTCTTGATTGCTCTTTCTCTATCTCTCCATCTCCCCTCTCTCTTCCTCTCCTTTCTTTCATGCTCTTTTGCCCCTTCTCTCTGCCTCTGTCTCTCTAACCTTTCTTCCATTTCTCTCTATTCTACTCTCCTCCCCCTTCACTCCCTTCAATCTCACTTTCTCCCCTGTCTCTTTTCTTGTTTCCTTTCATAGTCTATTCCTCTCCTATCCCCTCTTCTCTTTCTTTCCACTTTCCATTCTCTCTCCCCTTCTCTTTCACTTTCTCTTTTCTTCATCCTCTCTTCTCATTTTCTGTCTCTATTCCTCTCTTTTTGTCTCTTTCTCTCTTTCACCAATTTTCTTTCTTCTTTCTATCTCCCCATTCACCCTGTCTCTCTCTGCCTCACCCTCTTCTCTCTCTGGCTCTCTTCTTTCTTAAAGTCATCCAAGGTTTGTCCAAGGAGGTCTCCTCCAGGGGAAAAAATTTTTCTCACCCCAACTCCTTGTTTCCCCAACATTTCAAGAGAGGTCCACCATTCATCCCACCATCACCATATAGTCCTCATGCCTGAAGACTCAAATGACAGCTAATGAGGCCAGAGTTAATGATATTGTTTCATGTGAACTTTGATTATATTTGGAAACCAATGGGATTTGACAGAATTGGGGAAGCCTTCTCATCCTGACTGCTTGGCAGTGATGGGGCTGGGACACTGCTTTGGTGATGGGGTGGGAGGATATTTAGGCTTTCCATAGGACCACATAACTAGAAGGGACCTCAATCATCCTTCATTCCAACTTCCTCCTTTCATAAAGGAGGAAAAAGCCTTAGAGACATTGAATGACTTGTCTAGGACTACTTAAGTAATAAGTGTCAGAGCTGGATTTCTAACATGGGTTCTCTGATCTCTTCCCACCATATTGCAATGCCTTCCTCAGTGTCCCTCTCTCCTGACCCCTTCCCCAGCCCATCAAGGCCCTCTGTGGGGTGGTAAAAATTGCATAGGATCCAGAGCTAGAAGACTTGAGTTTGAATTCCTGGCATGCTTGTGTGACTTTGGCCAAGTCATATCCTTTCTTTAAGCTTCACTTTCCTCATCTAAAAAATTAGAGGATTAGACTAGTTCCAAATCAGTGAGTCTTTCCTAAGGAAAACTGACATTTTATAAGTCTCTCCAGGTTATTATGAAGTCCGTCTGCTCCTCATTTCTTTTTTTAATAGAGTTTTATTTTTTCCAATTACATTAGAAAGATAGTTTTCAACATTCATTTTGTAAAATGTTTCTCCTGCCTTCCCTACCCTCTCCCCCAGACAGCAAGCACTCTGAGACAGGTTATACATGTGCAATAGTGTTAAACATATGAAATAAACATTGGAAAGTGTGGGTTTTCTGTGGATTATCTCTGACTGATCTTGTATATTATAACCTTACTTATGCCTCATTGTTTCTGTGTTGTCTCCCTCATTAGAGCAGGGACTGGCTTTTGCCTTTATCTCCAGTTCTTAGAATCGAAATTGACTTCCCTTTGCCTCTCCAAAGGAAGGTAATTTTGATGGTCGAAAGCTGCCTAGTTAACTTGGAGTTTACTGGCTAAATTTCTTTCTCAGAGACCAAGCCTTAAACCCATTTCACTCTGGAGCTCATAGATTGGACCATAGTAGGGCCCTTGCTAAGCACCACTTAATGGCTATATTTTAGACCCTCCTGACTCAGAATGAATGTAAATATAACTGTTTCTCTTTTGGCCAGCAACCCTGAGGGTCTTCCCCTTCCATTTTGATTTTTTTATTAAAGGGGCCATTCCTTGACTTGCTTCTTGTTTAAATTTTTTATTGACTTGTTTGTTTACTTTTAGTTTACAAGATTCAGTTCCAGAATCACTTGAGTTTCAGATTTTTCTCCCCTTCCTCCCTACCCCCTACTCCCGCCATGGTGGCATACAGTCATGTATAGGATCTGCAAACTCTTTCACACTGTACAATAGTCTGGTTGTATAGGTATTATAGCCAGTGGAGTGAACAATGAGAAAAGAGAGACAAAAACCAAACACAGAAAAGAGTGATAGCATGCAGTGCTTCAGTCTCCTTTTAAACTCTGATCTTTCTGGATTTTCTTCTGAATTGCTCCTCATTTCTTAAAGCACAATAGTATGCCATTACATTCATATACCACAGCTTGTTCAGCCATTCCCCAGTTGATGGGCAGCCCCTTGATTTCCAATTCTTTGGTACCACAAACAGGGCTGCTATAAATATTTTTACACGTACAGGTCCTCCTCCCACTTGTATGATCTCTTTGAGATGCAGCCCTAGAAATGGTATTACTGAGTCAAAGGGTATGCACATTTTTGTTGCCCTTTGGGCATGGTTCCAAATTGCTCTCCAGAATGGTTGTATCAGTTCACAACTCCACTAACAATGCATTAGTGTTCCGATTTTCCCACATTTTCTCCAGCATTTGTCGGAGTTGGAAAACTGACATTTTCAGGTTACAAAACACTTAGGCTTATAGAATTAGAGCTGAGAGGAACCCTAGAGATCAATGAATGCAACCCCATCATTTTATAGATGAGGAAACTGAAGTGCATAGTAAGGTTAAGTAACTCCCCCAGGGTCACACAGCTATTAAATATCTGTTAGGGTGATATTTGAACCCAAGCTTTCCTAACTCCTAATCCAGCACTTTATCTATTCTAGCCACACTGTCATTTTACATACATGGTCTCATTGCAGCCTTTCCATGATCCTAAATTATCAATGCTCTGATTTTATAGAGGGGTAAACTGAGGGTCAGAGCAGGGCAGTGACTTTCCAAGGTTAGTAAGTAGCAAATCAGGACTGGATTTTTCTGATTAATTATGATGAAAAGGTGAAGCTCAGGAAGGGTTATATCTATGCCAGAGGTGAGGGTGGAGATCTGGGATACAAGGAAGAAGCAGCCTCACTAACCCTGGCTGACAGCAGAATAAAGTTGACATGTGCAGGAACATGGTCTGGAAGATTACAGGGATGGTGAGTGGGGCCATAGAGCAGCTGATTGACATAATTGAGTAGCAATGGCCGTGTCAACTTGCTTGTGGTTCTAGAATGAGAGAGAGAGAGGGAGAGGGAGAGAGGGAGAGAGGGAGAGAAAGAGAGAGAGGAAAAGAGAGAGAGAGAGAGAGAGGGAGGGAGAGAAAAAGAGAGAGAGGGAGAGAGAGAAAGAAAACATGGGATGCAAACAGCAAATCTGGACTATGGGAGCCCCAGGGTGGGGGTACAGCTCTGGAGGTGTCAAGTCCTCCAGAGTCTGGTCTCTGGTCTTCAGTCTTCAGATTTTACCTTTGTCTCCATCATCACAATACTAATGAATGACTTTTATTTACCATTTTAGAATCTACAAAGCATTTTTCATACATTACTTAATTTGAGCTTCAGTCAACAAGCATTTATGTAGCACCTACTGTGTGCTACTGGGGATACAAGAAGAAACAAAAGACAGCCCTGCCCTCAAGGAGTTTACAGTCTCCAGGGGGAGACAACTTGCAAACAAGTGTGCATGAACAAGCTAGAGAAAGGATAAGTTGAAGATAACCAACGGAGGGGAGTGGTGAGTATGATGGTAGTGGGGCAGGGAAGCCTGTGAGGTGGGACATTTGTCCAGATCTATGATTTCACCGATGTGGACATTCCCTCCACTGACTGATACATCTTGGTAGCTTGTTTGTCATTGGTAGCCTTAGGGAAGGGCCTCAGGTTAAGTCGCTTGTCTAAGGACACAGCATTAGTCTGTACCAGTGGCCAGACTTGAGCCCAAGATCCAACTGGCCTTGATGCTCACGTCTCATCAGCCCCCCTCTGCTCTCTGGTTATTAGAAGGGGGAGTGAAGAACTCTTCCCCAAGCTTTCGCTTGTTGAGGTCGCCCAGGTCAGCCATCTCTCCATTTCCCATTTAGCATCACTCCTTTGGATTTCTCCATCACACCCATCCCTTTCTTTTGTATGTTATTTCTCCATATTGGATTGTAAGCTCCTTGAGGGCAGGAGCTTTCCTTCTTTGCCTGTACTTGTAGCCCCAGAGCTTAGCACAGGGGCCAGCACATAGGAAATGCCTAATGAATGTTTATTGACTGACTAGTTAACATGTATTATATTTATGTGCAGGTTTTTGTTCCTTTTTTCATACTATAGTTCCTTGAGGGTAGGGACTGCGGCTTATTTTTCTTTTGTCTCTCTCCTAGCACATCCATCCTCCATGACAGTCTCTTTCTCCCCTTGGTGAGCTCCTCTCAGGGCCTGTTTTGGAGAGAGGCCCAAGCCTCCAAACTTCAGTCCTCTCCTGTTTTTCTGACTTTCTGGATTTAAAGGCCATTCCCTCAAGGAGGTACCTTCATCCTACTCCCTAACTCCCCACTTTTTAGCTCGCTTTTGTGTATTGTCTTTCCTTGTTTAGAATGGAATCCCTTTGAGGGCAGGAACTGTGTTTATTTTTGCTTTTATTTGTATCTCCAGAATATAGTCTAGTGCCTGAGACACAGTGAACACTTCGTAAATGCTTGTTGCCCTCCAGCACTGTCAGAGCTGGAACTCGAACCTAGATCCTTCAACAGGCATGGCCTGTGCACTGGGTAGAGAGTGCAGGACACCTGGTCTGGAGTTGGCTGGGGCACCACTAACTTAATCTTGGCATAGACTCTACTGCAGAGAGCTCAACTTTGGTGGGCTGGCTGTGGTGTTTGAATGCCATATGCGCATGCTTGACTAAAAGACCTCTTTATGGAGAACTCACCCAGGGCAAATGTTCACATGGTGGTCAAAAAAATTGATACAAGGACACTCTCAAGGTCTCTCTCAAGAACTATAGGATTGACTATGTGACATGGGAGACACTGGCACAGGACTGCTCAACATGGCGTGCCCTCATCAGAGAAGGAGCTGTGCTCTATGAGCGAAGCAGAATTGAAATGGTTCAAAGGAAATTCAGGATGTGTGAATTTGGAGAATCCACCCCAAATGTTCACACAGACTCTTTCTGCCCAACCTGTGGTAGAGCATTCCGAGCCCATATTGTTCTGATCAGTCACAGATAGACACACTGTAACTTGCCTCTAGTGTAGTGATATCATTTTGGTCCTCTTCAAGAACGAAAGACAGCAACCAACCAACCAGCTTGTACTCAGATAGAAATGGGATTTGGAGAGAAGTGCTCTTGAGGATCCTAGGTTCAGAGCCAGAAGGGACCTTGGAGATCCCTGAATCCAACCCCTTCATTAGACAGTGAGGAAACGGAATCTCAGAACACTTGAAGTGACTTGCCCAAGGTTTCACAGATGACCAGATCTGGATGGCAGGAATGCTTTTCCTCTCCCCAGCCTCCCAGGTATCTCTGATTGTTTCCTGCTGTGTCATGGACTGGAAAGTCCTGGGTCCCCTCTTCCCTCCCCTTTCCAAGACAAATAGATGTCTCCAGAGTGAGCTTAGCCCCTTCTGGAGCCTGTGTGCCCAGCAGCTCAGGGTCAGAGGCCAGTCAGGGGCCCTGTCCCCAGGCCCCCTGATGCCTGTCATGGTCACCCCGCCCCTCTCAATTCTGCCAAGCTGGGATCCCATTATCTGTTTTGCACACGGCCTCGGCGTGTCAAAATAATGGACTATCCGTGTCCTCATGGGGGAGGCCTCCAGGGGGAGTGATGTATGAAACACTATTGTTTGATCTGAATGCAGTAGGCGACATTCCTGATAAAGACTTTACCAGTGGAGCCTGGCTTCCTATCAGTGTTGCCAGTTTGGAGGCTTTCCCAGATGGACAGCTGGGGGGCCCATGCCTGCTGCCTGGGGGAGCTGGAATCCAGGCCTGCCTGCCTCGACTCAGAGCTGGGAAGCAGTCACACTGGGAGGCAACAGAGAAAGGCGCCTCCCCAACCCCTGACTGACTAGCTATGTGACCTTGGATGTGACCAAATCACTTCTCTCTGAGCTGTTACAGAGAAATGACGGTCTTAGACTTTATTGCCTCTAAGTTCCTGTGTAGCTCTAAATATATAATCCTATGATCCCATGAACTAATCCTGCTTTGGCCACAAGCTTGTTGTGTGTGACCTTGAGAAAGTCTCTTCCTTCTCTGAACCTTTCTGTAAAATGAAAAGATTGGTCTCAATTATCCTGAAGTCTCTTTCCAGATCTAAGGTCACTCCCCTGTGAGCCCATCTCTATCAAAATTTCCCTGTCCATTGTTCCATTTCCTCTGCTTCCAATTCCACAATAACAGAATTTCCTAGTTGAATGGGACCCCAGTGACCATTGGGTCCACCCACTCCCTGAAGGCAAAGACCATGTTTTTGTCTTTCACTTTTTGTTATTGTTGTTCAGTTGTTTTGGTCATGTCTGACTCTCTGTGACCCCATTTGGGGTTTTCTTGGCAAAGATCCTAGAGTGACTTACCATTTCCTTCTCCTGCTCATTTTTACATATAAGGAAACTGAGGCAGACATACTGAAGTGACTTACCTGGGCTTACACAGCTGGTAAGTGTCTGAGGTCAGATTTGAACTCAGAAAGACGAGTCTTCCTGAGTCAAGATCCAGCATTCTATCCACTTAGCTTCTCCCACTTGGCACATAGCAAGCACTTAATTAATGCTTGTCAACTTAACTGACTGAACAAGTATTTCCACCAGAACATACAGACCAGCATTGATCCAGTCACTGCTTGAAGACCAGAAGCACGGGAAAACCCACCCCATTCAGCAGAGCTGGAGATATCCAGATATCTGGAGACAGTTCTCAGGTCCACCGAGGCGTCTCTCTACCACCTCTGGCTCTTGTTAGCATTACTTTTTAGGAAAGGCCTGTGGAGTCAGGAGCCTGGCTTTCAGCTCCAGCTCTCCTCAAACTGCTGGACCTTTTTGGAGTTGACTTCCTTATCTATAAAATGGAAATGATGAGGATACTTGCTCTTCCAACCCAGACAAGTTGGGTAATCGTATGGATGAAATGAGTTAGTAGTCATGTAACCTTTGGTGAACCATTTAAATTCTCTAGATTTTTGTTTCCTGGTCTATAAAATGGACCAGATGGCTTCTTAGCTCTGCTCACCCCACCCCCATTTAGATCTACAATCCTATGTGTTAATGGGTTACTCTCTTCTAGGAGAAGGTTATTATATTTCAAAGGCTAATGGGTTGGCCTTTCCATTTTAGCAGGAAGGGGCCTTCTAAATTTAGAAAGCACATTATACCTCACAAGTGATGCTACATAAGGGAGCATTTGCTGTGGCAGGTTGGTAGGAGACACATCTGAGCAGGGGCATCCTTCTGATACCCCACAGGGGGCCATGTCCTCCATCTATGTATGGGGCTAGCCTCGAGGGGTATCAACGTGCTTCTGTCCATCTTGGTGCAGTCTCAAGTCTGTATGTATGGTAAACCAGGTGTCTTACATCTGCATGACCCAAGACAGGTCTTAGGTTGTGAGCCCCTAGGAGTTCAGACCTGAGGCTGTGGATATCTCTGTGTGGTCCAGTGCATAGAGTACTGAATTTGGACCCCAAAAATATGGCATCAAATCCCAGCACTTTCACTTAGGAGAGCTATGTGACTTTGGGGAAGTCATTTACCTCTCTGGGACTCAGTTTCATCATCTATAAAATCAGGGGGCCAAGCTAGATGATCTCTAAGGATTTAGGATTTTCAATTTTCAATCCTAAATCCAGGATTCTATGAATCAGTGAAATAGAACTTACCATCTTCCTACAATGTGTCAGATCTTGTACTAAATATTGGGGATATAAGAACAAGAATAATAAATGACCTTTATATAGAACATACTATGTGCCAGGCACTGTGCTGAAGGCCTCACAAATATGATCTCATTCGATTCTGGAAGGTAAGTGCTATTAAGACCTCCCCCCATTTTGCAGATGAGAAAACTGAGGCAGACAGAGGCTAAGTGACTTACCCAAGGTCGCACAGCTAGTAAGCGTGTGGGGCCAAATTTCAAACTCAGATATTTCTGACTACAGGTCCAATACTCTAGGCCCTACACCACCTAGCTACCCAAAAGCAATATAATCCATGCCCTCAGACTATTTATGTACCCCTGAGGAGGTAGGGATATGACATATATAGGGTAAAAGAAGCCAAGGAAGTTTTAGACTAGAGAGTCACAGGAAGGACTCTCCTATGGGACCATAGGTCAGGCAACTGTCATACCCTTTCCAGCAGCAATGGTAGTGTTGATTTGATTGTTATTCCAGGAGCAATAGATGACCAGAGAGAGGGCAGTAGGTGTACATGCAGAGTTGTAGGGCAGATATCAATGGAGCTGGGGAGTCCCTGGTAGATGGGTGAATGGGATGTGATGCGTGGTCTGAGCTAGTCAGATGTAATTGGTTAGGTAAATTTCACTCACAACTAAACCCTGGGCCAGAGTGCCACAGTTGAATAGATTAACCCCCTTGGGGTAATGGAGGACATGGCTCCTGGAGGTCCATTCCAGAGAAGGGAACATTCTTGGTTGTCAGAAGAGGAGGAGATGGTGAGGTGTCCATCCTCTGGTAGAGAGCTGAATGGGATACTTGAGTCACCAAATATATTTGGGTCCATAGGAGGGAGTGTGGTGTAGTAGAAAGAGTACAAGACTAGAGAACAGAAATAGATGCTAGTCCTGGCCCTCAACTTACCACTTGTATCACTTTAACCTCTCTGAGCCTCAATTTTCTGACCTCTTAATTGGGAATTGGTGGGGTGGTAACAAGTTTGGGAAAAAAAACCCCTGGGTTTCCTAGTTAGCCAAAGAATGTCTTTTAAAGACATCAGTAAAGGCTCCCAGAACATTAGGTATGTCCTCCATGGAGAGTTTATGGGAAGGAACTCTTGCATGAGAATTACACAAGATGAGAAAGTCTGCATGAGTGGTGATCTGTGCCTGGGCAAAGGACTGTCTACTTCAAAAAATGAGATAAGACCAAGATAATAATATTTGTACAACCACCTGTCTCCACCTTCACTTACAGGGCTGTTGTTTAATTAGGATTAAATGAAATACTGTGTGTAATGGTAAAACCCTGTATAACATCTTCTGTCCTTGGCAATCAAGATAATGAGAGGAGAGGACTTGAGTCTCAACCCAGGCAGCTCAATCACAGAATCTCAGGGATGCAAGAGACCCAAAGAAACATATATTCCAACCCCTACCTCACCAAGAATTCTCTCTCCACTATCCCTGGCAAATAATCATCCTCAGAAATCATCATCATCATCATTATCATCATCATCATCATCATCATCATCATCATCATCATCATCATCATCATCATCATCTTATTTCTACTTGAAAATAATGGGGAAAACTCCTTTCTCCCAAGGCAGACCATGCTGCACTGGGATAGCTTGGTTTGTGAGGAGGTTTTTCCTTTCATAAAGTTAAAGCTTGCCTCTCTCTAACTTCCTCCCTTGCTCTTAGTTACGCCCTCCGAAGACAAACCAAACAAACCTAATCCTTTTCCTTACAAGTCCTGTAAATTCTTGAGGACATCAATTATACCACTCTCATCACCACTACCCCCTGCCCTTCAACCCAACTCTTCTTTTTTTCCAAGCCCAATTTCCTTCCCCATTTCCTCCAGCTCAGGGGTATGGTTCTAACAGGGAATCCTATGGGAATTGGGGAAAGTAATGAGCTATGCTTCTCTTCCAACTCCAAGCCAAGGTCATCACCAAGGGGTCCTACAGGAGAAACAGCAAGCCTTCGCAATTCATTCAGCACCATGGATAGGGACCTAGGAGCTTACTCAGCAGCCTCGCATTTCTTGGCTACGTAACATAATAACAAAAATAATATTGATGATTGTTGGCATTTCTGTACTGGCTTGTCATCTTCAAAGTGTTCCATTATGTCAAGAAAGACTAAAAAAACTTTGTGAAACTAGCAAGACAGGAAATGTGTCCTCATTTGATCAATGAAGAAACTGAGGCCAGAGAGGTAAGGTCACTTACCCAAAGACAGAATAAGTTAAGGCAGAGATATGTTTCATATCTTCTGACATGCCCCACCCCCACCCCCTGAACCAAATGACCTTTAGAGTGTAAAGGGGGCAGTCCCATGGTCAAATTGAGGAGCTCCTCTATTAACATGATTACAGGGTATGGACTATTTTTTTGAGGGTAACTTCTGGGATCTGGTTGGTTGGATGACTGACAGTTACTCATGGCCTAAAAGCAAGCTGTCCTACAGTTAGATGGGAATTCAATTCTTTAGGAATTCTTTGTGACCTTTTCCTCGGTGGAGAGGGAGTGAGAGGATTTCTCTATCCTTTCCCCCGTTTATCACCAAGAGTAACAATGGCAGCTTAAAGCCGTAGCACATGACATGGGAGGTGTGTGGTTGCACTTAGCCTAAGAGGTCATTCAAGGATATTATTACTGAACAATGTCCCTGAGCACTGCCTGTGTAGAGGAGGGAATATTTCGAATTTCTTCATTAATGTGATCTCAGAATCTAGCCTTCTAGCAGAGAAAAGAGAGATATTCTTGGAGCAATTCAGGCATTATGGGGCTAATGAGAAAGGGAGTCTACTTGTTTAATAAGCTCCAAAATAAATATGTTTATCTTTCGAGGGAGTCTAAATCACATGGAAGTACCACAAGAATGAGGAGGCTATGTAATTATGGAAGGCTGCCCCAATGGTAGCTCTAAGTTCATTTCCCTCCTGGGGGAGGGGTATGGATCTGTTTCAGTGCTTTATGTTTCTGTACTTGTTCATAGCCTCCTATGAGTCCTTAATGCCTTGCGTGTTCTGCAGGGTGAAATAAAGACTGTCTGATATCTAATAGGTATATTGCATATTAAGTGCCTGTGCAGGTTTGGGAACCCTTCTATCCATATTCAGGATATTTTAGATATATTTAAAATTTACGCCTAAATTTTATCTTAGAGACTTTCTTGGATTGATGCAGGTGGTGGCAATGGGCCAAAAGAAGAGAGAATGATCCACTGGATTTTTGGGACTAGGGATTCTTTCATTCTTTATATTTTATTATCCACTTCTAGTACTGTGTCTGGCACATAGTAGGTCCTAATAAGCATTGATCAGTTGATTTCAGTGGGTGATTATGGGTAGGAAACACTACATATCATGTCAGAAGTTTTCAATATGTTGGTTATTTTGCTGAACTTCAAATAAAATCTTTTTTTTTTGTCTTTGTCATAAGATTTGACTCTTCAGGAGCGGAAGAGATACATTGGAAAACATCAATAGGTTAAAAACAAATCACATCACTAAAAATATACTTGAAAAATACTATTCAATTCTATTCCCCAAATACTTGTTCTATAAGGCTGCAACCTTCCAGAGGGCAGAGACTGAGCGGGTGAATCTGTCAAGCCACACCTCTTATGTGGACATCTTCTCTGCCTATGTGTAGAGCCAGTGAAGCTAAGCTCTGTATCTCTATATGTTTGACATGATTACATATTTATAACCTATATCAAATTGCTTGTGGTTGTAAGGAGGATGGAAAAAAATTTGGAACCCAAAATTCTACTAAAAATGAATGTTAAAATTGTCTTTAATCAAAACAGACTTTTCACTTTATTTTTTTGTAGTTTTTCTCTTTTGTTTTGTTTCTTATTTCACAACATGACTAATATGGAAATATGTTTTTATATGATTGTATATGTATATGTATAGATAGATAGATAGACATCCTGCATCTCTCATAGTCAAGTCAATTAGCCCCAAACCTTCATATACACACATATGATTATATTATATATGATTTTACATGATTATGATACATATATGTATGATATAATATATATATATCATACATATATAATCTATATCAAATTGCTTACCATCTTAGGGAGGAGCAAAGAAAGGAAGGGAGGGAGAAATTTTGAAATTTAAATTTTTATTTAAAATAAATGTAAAAATTGTTTTTACAGTTAATTGGAAAAAATAAAATACTATTTAGAAATTTTTAAAAATGTCTTTACGTGTGATTAGAAAAAAATGCTATTTGAGCCCTGTATCACCCCCAGCACCTAATGTAGTGCTGATTACATAGGAGGTGTTTAATAAAAACTTGCTGTCGCTGCTCTCAACAGACTTCCAGATGTCTTTGGTTCTGCTTCTCCTTGCCTGAGCTCTTCCAATGTCTGGGCTCTCTGGATGGACTTCTTCGTCCTGTTTAGCTCTAGCCCTCTGGCCACTCAACCCAACTCCCTTCCAACATCCTCTTATTCAAAGAACACCTTGGGTGTGATGGTAGCTGGCCTCTGCAGAACAAGCTGAGGAGGCAGATTCCAGAGATGATGCCAGCAAGGTGCCAGGAGGGATGGCGCCTGCTGAGGAGAGTGGTAATGAGGCCTGGAGCCAAGTGCCCCCCCCACCTGGGGGCAAGGCTTAATTAGCATCAACACCAGAGGAGCAAACATCTGCCAACCAACTTCATTGCAGTGGGATATGGGGGAGGCTGGGTGGAGTTGAGGGTAAGAGTTATGGACCTGAAGGCAAGAGACTTGAGTTTCAATCTTATTTGTGTTATTTGGTGGATCATAGGATTTTAGAGCTGCAAGAGACTTTAGAAGTCCATTCCCCCTCCCACATTTTTACAAAGAAGGAAACTGAGGTCTAGATTACCCAAGTATTAAGTGGCAGAGGTAGAATTCAAACTGAGGTCATAGGATTATAAATAGAGAGAAAGGACTTCTGAGGTCTTTAGTCCAACCTGGGCTCAGAGAGGTTGTGATTCACCTGGGACCATACATGCAGCAAAAGATCAGAGATGGAATTTGAATGCAGGTCCTCCAATTCCAAATCTAGTTTTTTTTTCACCTATACAGTGCCCCCAGACGTCCTTCACTCTGTTCTTCACACACCACCCTCCATCTCCCATCTCCACACTTTTGTACTCTCCATTGTACAGACAGGATAAACTCCCTCCTCACCTGGACTTTATGGCATGGATGATTTCAGGCCCTTCAAGATGGTGCTCAAACACCTTCCCTCCCAACTCTCTTGTATTTAACTGCTTCTTGGTCGTTCTCTATATATTCTCTTCTGTTAAAACATAAGTCCATTGTGAGTGGGGATTGTTTTATTTTTTGTATAACATTCTTAACACCCCTCAAAGAGTCTCCTTATGTGCTAATTGATTGGCTGATTGACTTATTACAGACCCATCTTCTTTTCAACACTTCCTTTCAGTCCTCCCAGCATCTCCTACATCCCTCATGTTCAAGAGTCAAATAGTCCAAGGGAACTCTGTGCCTGTTGCTTTTCAGCCGTACCCAGCTCTTCGTGACCCTGTCTGGGATTTTCTTTGGCAAAGATATGGGAGTGGCTTGCCACTTTCCTTCTCCAGCTCATTTTACAAATGATAAAACTGAAGCAAACAGGATTAAGTGGCTTATTCATGGTCACACAACTGGTAAATATCTGAGGCCAAAAGTCGAGGACAGTATTCTGTAATAAGTACAGTGATGGATCATTCATACTCATATAAACCTGTATGGTTTGGCCAAGTCATTTTCCTTCTCTGACTTTACTTTTTTTTCTTTTTGGAGGGGAGAAGGCAGGGCAATTGGGGTTAAGTGACTTGCCCAAGGTCACACAGCTAGTAAGTGTGTCAAGTGTTTGAGGTCAGATTTGAACGCAGGTCCTCCTGACTCCAGGGCCGGTGCTCTATTCGCTGTACCACCTAGCTGCCCCGACTTTAGTTTTCCAGTCAGCTAAATTAGATGGTTGGGTTTTGATCATCCTGAAGTGTCCTCCCAACTTTAACATTCCAATTTCTCTTGTCCTTCCTAGCTCTGACATATATTTACCTCAAAGTTACCTTATATCTGCTTGACTTTATTTACACCCATGTATTTGTACCTTGATTCCTTCATTAGAATGTAATCTCCTTGAGGACAGGGATTATTTAATTTTGTCTTTATATTCTCAACACCTAACATCTATCATATAGTAGGTACTTAGTAAATGCTTGTTAATTGATAAATATGTTCTAAGATCATGTTTAGTTCTAATATCTAATTATTAATTCTAAGATTCCTTCTAGGGCCAGCTGGATAGTATAGTGAATAGAGCACCAGCCCAAAGTCAGGAGGACCTGAGTTCAAATCTGACCTCAGATACTTAACATGTACTAGCCATGTGACTTTGGGCAAGTCACTTAACCCAATTGCCCTGCCCTTCCCCCTCCAAAAAGCAAAAAAAAATCCTTCTAGCTGTGATGTCCTCTGATGGAAGTTCCCTTCTCATTGTGATACTCCTTGCTCTGTGTTCTAAACTTCCTCCCAGCTCTGACATTTCCTGTTTTCAGGCCCCTCCACTCTGAACTCTGACACTTCTGGTTCTGGTTGGGAGAGCCCTTAGAACAGAGAATGTCAGAGTTGGGGAGCAGGGGTAGAGTGGGCCTTATATATGAGGGTCCTTTAAAGGAATTGGGTAAGTTTGGTATGGAGAAAAGCAGGCTCTTTTGAGATATAACTATTTTTAAGTCTAACTTTGTCTTGAATCTTCGCAGCATATTTATAGGCTAGAGCCTAGGTTCACAGTAACTCTACCCTAAGAAGGAGAGTTAGGAAATAGTCCTTACTTATGGCCACAGTTAGACAGTACAACTCTCTAAGATTGTTTGGGGCTGAAATCCCAGCCCTTTGCTAATAAAGACCCCTCTCTTGTGTGGCTCCCACTGTGCCTTCATGATGCGGATAAAGTGACATGAAGCAACATAAGGATGGGGTTGACCACAAGTGTTTATGAAAAATAATGAATCCATCAATATGCTCTTTAACAGAATTAATTTAAGAAAAACCCAAACAGAAGTAAGTCTGGGGCAGGGTAGGATTCTATCATTCCTCTCAGTCTCATTGCTCCCACATTGGGGCAGGACAAAAAAAAAACCCAACCTATAACACAATCACAGAAACACTGAAACTTCCCAGATAATCCATTTAGATCCAGGTCATCTCTTATGGAGTCTTAAAGGACAGAACTGCAGATCTGGCACATTTCCACTGCTACCCTAATTGTGCTGCTACCATGGTACAATTGTTACCTCTCCCTTCTCCCTCATTCTTCTCCAGGCAAGTCCCCAAACTCCTACTGTCAACAAGAATAAACCCCCCACCTGATCTTTACTTAGTCTCCCCTCTTCCCAAACTAAGAAAAACTACAATTCCCAGAGGAGTCAATCAGCAAACACTTTGCCAGAGTTTTTGACCTTCCTCCTCAGGGTTTGAAAATTTGTAATCCCTTGTAAAATCAGCTGTAATGGTAGCTACACATTGTACAACATAGGACCAAATGCCAGAGTAAAGGTTATTAACCAACATCTGAGAAAGTCACCTCAGAACGCTATACACAGCAACAACAACAACAATAATGCCACAACAAACAAAACCCTAGCAAACATACTGTAATGCAGAGCAAGGTGTCCCACACATAACAGTGGCTACCTGGCTCCCACTGCCTGGAGGTCAGATAAGTTACATTCTACCCCTCTCTTAGGGCTTTCTTAAAAGGGCACTAGTCTCTGGCACTGGTTCAAACCAAAGATGTTGGCCTAAATTTGGGGGATTCCCAGCACCCCAGCTCCATTTACCTACTAGGAATACTTACTTCAAAGATGTAACAAGTTACCATTTCAGGCAGGGGGGAATCAGAAAAAAGCAGGGCTAAAATTTGAAATTAAAAACTTTAAAAATCCCAAATGTTAAGTTGTTTTTACATGTAACTCGGGGGGAGGGAATAAAATATCATTTTAAAAAAAGCAAAGATATAGGAAGTACAAAAAATAAACATTCCCCTCAAAACCTGGGAGTGGGGCATAATTCCCCCACCCCGTCCCCTCTCAGTCTCTGAGGAAGAAAGCAAGCAAGCATTTATTAAACACCTACTGTGTGGCAAACTAATATTTAATAATGTTTATTATTTTAAAAATTACATTTCATTTTTATTTTGTATTATTTAAATAAGTTAAAATAATTGTAATATTTAGAAATGTGGGCAGCTAGATGGTACAGTGGGTAGAGCACCAGGCCTGGAGTCAAGAGGACTCTTTTACCTGAGTTCAAATCTGACCTCAGACACTGGCTGTGTGACTGTGGACAAGTCATTTAACCCTGTTTGCCTCAGCTTCCTCACCTGTAAAATGGTCTGGAGAAGTAAATGACAAACCACTCCAGTATCTTTGCCAAGAAAATCCCAAGGTCACCATAGCAGGAGCTCCAGGTCCAGGGGCCCCACCACCTGGGCCTACAACTGAAAAAGACCAAGGAACAAACCAAATCTGTTTCTCTGGGCCACAGAGTCCTAAAGGAAGAGGGAAGAGGTAGCCCTTCCTATACATCAGAAAACAGGACTTTCACCCCCTGGAGGCCGGAGGAAATAGGATGAGACTTGCCCAGACTAGTTTTAAAGATGTCGTCCTTCTGGTTTTGTGACCAATACAATGAGGCTATTGCCACCCACGTGAACAAGGCTGCCACCTCCCACATTGGTATCTCCAACTTATATGATCTGGGCAGGCTCAAAACCCAGTTACACTCATTATCTGAAGTGTTATCACACTAGCCTTTGAGACGCTAGCCTACTGCGCTAGGCGCAGTGATTGGAAGTTACAACGAGGAAAATGTAGGTTTGACATAAAGAAAAAACTTCCTGATGATGAGACCTGTCCAAAAGTCCAATGGGGCTGGGGTCCTTTACAACACTCAAGGGGGTGGGGTTAGAGTGGAGATTCTTTTCATGTTTGATTGGGCTGTATAGCTAACTCTCAATGTCTGTCATTCCAGGATTGTAGAAAGCCGAATGTCACACAGACAAGTGGCAAGGCTGGAATTTGAACCCAGGTTCTCTGACCCTCCTTCTAACGCTTTTCATCCCTAGCATGCTCAAGTTGAGTGGATAGATGGTTATCTGAGGGTCTCAGTTTCCTCATCCGTAAAATGAAGGAATTGGACTTGGGTCTTGATGTCTATGATTCTGTGAAAAGAGCCTGAACTGGGAAAGGCTTTAGGACATGGAATGAGTCCATCAATCAGTATTTACCTGGCAGAGAGTCAGTCATGATCTTAGCACAGAGAATGTCAGAGCGGGCGCATAAGGATGGGAAGGAATTAGAACATGGAACACACAGCTGGAAGGGTTCTTATAAAACGGAAAACAAGACAGTGGAGCCACAAGAGACCTTGGGGAATATTCAGTCCAGCCCTGACATTTTTACAGATATGGAAGATGAGACCCGGACAAGGGAAATGACCCGTCCACTGCTGCACAGCCAATAAGAGGCAGAGCTCAGGGCAGGAGGCTGGGCTGCCCTGTTTTATCTCCCAGGTCAGGGCTCCTTCCCATTGACCCAAACCACTAAAGCTCCAAGAAAATTCTGACTTCTCCAAGTGGTTTCAGTTTGTGAAGGGAGTTCCTCTCCCTGAGCCAGTGATCCCAGGAGATGGGCTTTTGGGAAACAAATGCATTTTCTGATGCCAATGGAAAAGTGCCTGGGAGTGGGGTGATCCATCAGCCAGGCTCACATGTCATTTCCACATCATGTCATTTTAAAAGGCAGCATTTGGTTAATGGAAAACATCGCCAGCATTCACGGTTCCATTTGTGAGCATGTGTGTATGTATGTGCATGTCTGTGCCTCTGTGTGAGCACATGTACATGTGTGAGTGTGTGTATACGCATGCTCACACATGTGTGTGCGTGTCTATGTCTCAGTGTGCATGTGTGTGAGTGTGAGCACGTGTGTATGCATGCCCACACATGTGCACACATGTCTGCGCATCTGTGTGCGCGTGTGCATGTATGTGTGAGTGTGTATGTGCATGAATGTGTGTACAGGCACGCTCATGTATGTGTATGTGTGCATGTCTATGCGTTTGTATGTGCATTCATGTACACGTGTGTATTGCATGCATATATGTATGCTCATGTGCACACACACGTGTGTGTGTGTGTGTGTGTAATATTTACATGTCACTTAGAAAGTTTGGTGGGAAGTCAAAAGATGGCTCTAAATCCTGGCATGAATCACAGATTTCAGGCTAAATTCTGTCCATCATTCGAGGCCTGTTCACAGTCCACCACCTCCACGAAGTTTTCCCTGACTGTTCCCCAGCTTCTCTCCCTCCTCAGAACTCCGACAGAGGCACTTTTCTGAACCACAAATTCAGCCTTGATTAGACACTGCCTTTCGTTCTTGAGAGTCTAAAGAATGTAAGCTCCATGAGGGTAGGGACATCATTTCTGTCCTAGTACTGGCTATGAGTAGCACAACGCCTGGCACATAGTATGTGCTTAATAATAGATGGGGCAGTCAAGGGAGCGCCATAGTGCACAGAGCGCTGGGCATGGAGGCAGGAAGACTCATCTTCCTGAGTACAAATCTGGCCTCAGACACTTACTAGCTGTGTGACCCTAGACAAGTTCCTTTCACCCTGTTTACCTCTGTTTCCTCATCTGTAAAATGAGCTGGAGAAGGAAATGGCCAACCCCTCCAGTGTCTCTGCCAAGAAGACCCCACATGGGGTCAAGGGGAATCAGACACAACTGAAAAACCATCCATGCTAGTAGGCAGCTAGGTGACAGTAGAGAGAGCAGGAGGTCCAGAGTCAAGAAGATCTGAATTTGAATCCAGCTTCCAGCATTTACTAGCTATGTGACCCTTGCCAAGCTGATGCCTTAGTTGGGTTAGAGTTTAGTAAGGTTAGGGTTAGAAGCAAATTTAGTAGATTCAGATTAGGATTTGAGTTAAGAAGTCAAGGCATATATATATATAGCATGCATTTATATGTAGTATATATAGTATACATATATAGCATGCATTTTATATAGTATACACATATAACATGCATTTATATATTATATACAGTATGCATATATAGCATGCATTTATATATAGTATACATAGTATACATAGGTAGCATGCATTTATATATGTATACATATATAGCATGCATTTATATATAGTATACACATGTAGCATGCATTTATATATAGTATACATAACATACATATGTAGCATGAATTTATATATAGTATACATAGCATACATATATAGCATGCATTTATATTATATATATAGTATGCATTTATATAGTATACACAATATACATATATAGCATCAATTTGTATATAGTATACATATGTAGCATGCATTTATATATAGTAGATATAGTATGCACATATAGAATGCATTTGTATAGTACATATAATATACACATATAGCATGCATTTATATATAGTATACATAGTACACATATGTAGCATGCATTTATATATGTATACATATATAACATGCATTTATACCTAGTATACATATGTAGCATGCGTTTATATATGGTATGCATAAGATACATATGTAGCATGAATTTATATATAATATACGTAGTATACATATATAGCATGCATTTATATATTATACATAGTATACATATATAGCATGCATTTATATATAATATATATGGTATACATATGTAGCACGCATTTATATATGTATACATATATAGCATGCATTTATATATAGTATACATAATATACATATGTAGCATGAATTTATATATAGTATACATATATAGCATGCATTTATATATTATATATAGTATACATATATAGTATATGTATTTATATATAGTATACCTAGTATTTATATATAGTATACCTAGTATACATATGTAACATGCATGTATATATAGTATACATAGTATACATGAGTAGCATATATATAGTAGATATAGTATGCACATATAGAATGCATTTGTATAGTATATATAGTATACACACATAGCATGCATATATATATAGCATATATAAATTTATATATACTATATACTTATATATACCATATATAATTAAAATATATAACCGTACATATAATATACAATATGTAATATATAATAATAGTATACATACTATATATAATTATATGGTATA
>CM053594.1:16267655-16301132 GCA_028646575.1 Pseudocheirus occidentalis
ATATAATTAAAATATATAACCGTACATATAATATACAATATGTAATATATAATAATAGTATACATACTATATATAATTATATGGTATATATATATATATATATATACATGCATGCTATATGTGTATATGTGATACAGCTATTTGTTTTTCTTGGTTATGCATATTTATTCCAGAGATTTTGGTTTTCTCTTTTTTTCAATTGGGAGAACAAATGAAAGAGAGATTGGGATAGAGTTCCTCTTCTCCCACCCCCTAAGAGAGAAGAAAACAGCTGGAGCGGAAGGGATCAGAGACAAGCAGGGCTGCTACGCTTTACATTTGGATTCATTATATGACTTAAAAGAAATGCAATCTCTACATATTAGAGATTTTCAGTTTTATGTGCAATTCCTTCCTTCTTTTCCATAATGTACATGGAACAAAAGCACTCTTTTTATTTGGTGTTCATCAAGAATAAAAATAAAAGAAAATGAAGAAAAATGTACACACTGTCTTCCCTATAGAATGTAAGCTCCCTATGGTGGAGCTGTTGTGGTTTTGTTCTTTGTATTTCCAGTACCTGGCCCATAATAGATAGGTAGATAGATGGATGGATGGATGGACAGATGGATGATGGATGGATGGATGGATGGATGGATAGATGGATGGATAAATAGATGGACAGATGGAAAGATGAATGGATGATAAATAGAGCATTTATTAAGCATTTACTATGTGGTAGGCTCTATGCTAATCACTGGGGAGAGACAGACAAGTAAGACATTTCCTACTCTACAGATGCTGACATTCTAACAGATGAAAGTGGAAAGGGGAAGGGTATCCACACAGGGGCCAGGCAGCTATTGTGGAGGTAGAGTAGACCAGAGAGTGAGCCAGTGAGCAAGTGAGAAGTGAGGTCAAGACCTCTGATACATGATAAATGCTTGTTGATATATGTGTGTATGTATGTATGTATGTATGTATGTATCTATCTATCTATCTATCTTGTCTGTCTGTCTCTATCTATCTATCTATCTATCTGTCTGTCTCTCTTATTAGACTGTAAGCTCTTTGAAGGCAAGAGATGTCTCATTTTCATTATAGGTTTAGCATCAAGCACACAGTAGCTGCTTTATAAATGCTTATTGAATTTAACTGAACTTTTCATATGTGTATGCCTCACCTCCCTAAGTAATTTTTAAACACCTAAATAATATCTTACATTTAAAAAGTGTCCCCAGGTCTTCCAGCTCCAAGGCCACTTTTCCATCCATTAGACTGAAATACCCCCTTATCACCATCTCATGGATGAATACTTTGAAGCTCAGAAAGATAAGCTCAGTACCAGAGCAGGAACAGAACCCAGGTTTTCTGACCCTAACAGAGTGTGCTTTTTACTGTTCCATCCTGTGTGTGTTATACCCACCCTCATCACACCTAGTTTAATGGTTCTCCCATAGGAGGTGGTTATTGTTGTTGTTGAGTTTGTCCTTTGTTCTTGAAGAGGACCGTGGGGTCAGGGAAATGATGACATGACTTGCAGCTGACTTGGATTTAAGTGAGGCAGGTCTGTGCAGGATCACCAGCTTCACTTTCTCCTCTAGAGCCACCTGGATCCAGTGACCACATATTCCTCAGGATGACTAGAAATGGCCCATGATTCAGAGGTAGACCAAATATACATTTGATGGAATTACCACATAAATAACTGACATGTAAATGTCAATTTTTATCATATCCATGTTCATCATTTCCAGCCTCCTGCCTTCTTCTTCCACACTCTCCAAAGCTTAGACACTCAACTGGTCTACTTTGAGGAGTACCAATATCATTCTCATCTCTCTGGCCAACTCTGGACAAAATACCGAAGTGACCCAAATGTGATTTTCATTTCTCACCTTTTCTATGCATTATATATGCACACTCCCAACAAATCACTCCGTATTTCTATTATTCCTCCATTAGAATGTGAGTTCCCTGAGGGGAGGGGCTGTATCCCAAGTGGTTAACACAATGCCTAACACACAGTAAGCACTTAATAAATGCTTGTTGATTTTTTTCTTTGTATATAGCACAGTGCCTGACAACAATGCTTATTTATATTGATGGATAATTATCTAGCATATAATTCATATTTACTTTCAGCTGTACATGTGGTTTGCCCTGATAGAATTAAGTTCTTTAAGTGTGAGAACTGTTGAACTATTTTTGGTTTTGAATCCCCAGTGTTGAGTACAGTAGCAAGCACCCAATAAATGTTTGCTGATTGATTGATGAAGTGATTGATTGAATAGTAAAGAGCTTAGATTGCATGGCATGTGACTGTCAGTTGAAGGAACTGAGGTGGATTTAAGGGGCATATAGCTAATCTAGGAAATGCAAATCTGTCATTTGGAAGAGGGATTCAACAAGACTTTTTTTTCCTTCTCCCTAGAGGGCAGATCCCAGAGAGCTGAGTGGAAATTGCAAAGAGGCACACTGAGGTGCAATATAAAGCTAAACTCTCCTAAAATTAGAGTTATCTAAAAGTGAAATGAATTGCCTACATAGGAAGTGCCTCCCCATAGAGTTTCCTAACTAGGTTAGATGACCACAGCTGGGGGGCAATATTGGGGATTCATTTTGGGGGGATATGGATTGGGTTAGATGTCCTCTGAGGTTCCTTCCAACTCAGAAATTCTGTAACTTTTCTGAACCAACCAATGAATAAACATTTCTTTTTAATTTTAATTTTCATTTCCAAATTCTCTCCCTTCTTTCACCCCACCCCCACCTACTGAGCGGGCAAAAAATACAATGCCTATCAAACATATGAAGTCATACAAAACATATTCACATATTAGACATGCTGCTAAAAGATAAAAATAAAAAGCAAGAAAAATAAAGTGAAAAAATTATGTCTCAATTTACAGAGTTCATCAGTTGTGTCTCTAGAAGTGGATAGCATTTTTGATCAACTTCTTTGGAACTGTCCTGGATCATTGTATTTATCAGAGTAGATAAAGCTTTCACAGTTGATCATTGTTACAATATTCCTGTTACTTTGTACAATGTTTTTCTGGTTCTTCTCAATTCACTTTGCATCAATTCACATAAGTCTTCCCAGATTTTTCTAATGATTTTCATCATCTCTACATAGAACAATAGTTAAATAAGAATTTATTAATCAACTACTATGTGCTAGGCATTATGAAAATCAATGGAATTATAAAGAAAAAAATTAAACTGTTCCTGCTCTCAAGGCATTTGCATGCTAGAGGGGGAATAGGACATCATATATTAGTATATGTAAAATAAATAACAAAATAGATACATTGTCTAGTCCATCTAATATCCAAACAGGAATTCTCTTCTCTACAACCTCTCCAACAAGTGGTCAGCCAACTTTGGTTTGTGGTTGTCCAGTGAGAGGGGAATTCACAACCTTCCAAGGCAGCCTACTCCACTTTGGGAGAGATGTAAGCCTTAGGACCTACTCCTTTTTTGATGTCCACTTAATGCTTATTGCTCTTCCCTACATCCTCTGTGGCCAAGACCCCATGAGCTTCTTTCTAATACTTAAAGTCAGCTATCCTATTCCTGTTAAATCTTCTCTTCTCCAGACTTAACATCTCCAGTTTCAGATGGCATGTTCTTAAGGCCCTTAGTCATCCTGGTCACCCCACTGTGGACACTTTCTAGCTTATAGATTTCCTCCCCCAAGTGTGGTGCCCATAACTGAACACAATAATCAAGACATGGTCCAGCCATGGCAGAGTGCAATGGTGCTGTCCCTTCCCTCATTCTGGACATGGTGCCACAGAGAATGTAGACTAAGATCGCACTAGCTATTCTGGCTGCCATGCCACACAGCTCACTTATATTGAATTGGCAATCCACAAAGACCTCAAGATCATTTTTAAAAATTTTAATTAATTAATTATTTTCTGTTTTTGACATTCATTTCCATAGGATTTTGAGTTTTTAATTTTCTCCCCCTCCCTCCTACCCCCCCAGAATGGCATGCAATCTGATATTGGCTCTGCATATACATTCATATTAAATATATTTTAAAAATATTTTTATGGATATCTCTTGTTTTTCCACTACCTAAATCCTCCATATCCCTTCCCTTCCCTTTCTTGGAGTCATACCTTATAACAAAATATTTTTGATGAAATAAGAGGAAGAAGAAGCGGAAATGGGCAAAAATAATCAATACATCAAAAAATCTGACAATATATGCAGGATTCCATGTCTGGGACCCTCCCCCTATCTCTATCTCCCTACCTAATGAGGAGAGTTGCCTTCTTATATCTCTTCTTTGGGACCAAGTTTGTTCTTTGTAATTAAGCAATTACTTCATGTTTTTATTGTTGCTGCTACAGTCATTGTGTAAATTATTTTCCTGATTCCATTCACTACCCTTTACATCAGTTCCTATAAGTCTTCCCATGTTTCTCTGGATTCATCATGCCCACAGTTTCTTACAGCAAATTAATATTCCATTACATTTATATACCGCAATTTATTTAGCCATTCCCTGATTAATGTGAATCTATTCTGTTTCTAGTTGTTATTTAAGTTGCCATGGAACCTATCTTTTTATCAAAAACCTTCTCCTCAAAACTGGTTTTAAGAACTACTATATAGTTCTACATCTTCCCCATCTTGTACTGGTGAATTTGGTTTTTTGTTTTTGTTGTTTTTTGGTGATGTCAATTTTTGGATCACCCTAGCAGAAATGCCCTCCCAGGTCTGACATCCTCATTCTTCTCTCTCCCACCCTTCTCTTCATCTTCCAGTTAAAGGCTTGTCCTCAGCAGGCTCCCAATGCACATAAACATCTCCTCTCATAAGCTCACTTTATGGCAGTGGTTTTCAACCTTCCTAATGCTGCAACCTTTTAATACTCGTATGTGGGTGTATCTGCAGATGGGCAGACTCACCTGGAGACGGATAGAGGAATGGTGTCTTGGTTCCTAAGACCATTGGAAATATGTGTTTTCCAATGGTCTTAGGTGACCCCTGTGACCCCTGTGAAAGGGTCACTTGACCCCCCAAAGGGGTCGAGACCCACGGGTTGAGAACTGCTGCTTTATGGGGTCCAACCAACATAGTGGGAGCCTCCCAAATTTTCTTTTGGCATTGTAAGAGACTAATGGGGCCCACACAAGCTCTCCATTCATTATTTCTTGCTTTTACCATGTGATATTCCAATCTTCCTTTTCTGCTTATACATTTCTTTGATAATATCCCAGATTCTGCTTTTCCCTCCTCAGTCCCTGCTTCTAATGTGTTATATCCTGTTTCTCATGTGAGAGTTACTTACCATGTGATAATTTATTTCATTTCTTTGGAGACCAACATGATACATCAAGCCTAAATCTCTTGTCTTTGTAACTTCTTAGTTCTCCCCTCTGGGACCAAACATAACAAGGTTAATCCATTGACCACAAGACAACCCTTCAGACACTTGGAAATGTAAATCTCTTCTCAATGAGTCATACTGGGACCAGGAAGGAGGGAGAGATGAGCCATGGGCTCGGTTGACCCTACCCATAAAAATTCCCAAAAGCAGATATGACTTCATTCAAAGTGATTTCATTTGAAGGGAGGAAATTCCCTCTGCCAATGAAGATCAGTAGATTCTCAAAGAATTTGCCCAGTCAGTATGTATCAAAGGTGGGCTTGAACCCAGTACTCCTTTCTCTATCTCCTGGGTCATACTGTCTCTTGTCAGTAGCTGAGAAAACTGTAGCTCCTATATCTTGCCCCTGATCCTGTTTGTATTGTCTCCCCCCGCCCCCGGCCCCCATCTGTGCCCTTTCTTTCTGTTGAAACAACAAGGATCAAACACAGTCCTGCCTATTAGGGTGGAATTCTAGGAGACAGCTGACTTAAAGAAGAGCCTTTCCTATCACTAGCCCCAGCAACAGGTCCTGTCCAGTCCTGAGGTACCAGTTCACTTCCTGCCTGAATCGAAAATAATGTACACTTTGTCCTTTTGTTCCTTCAAGGAGTCTCTACCTGGGAGGTGGGGTTCTCTCACTGATGAACTCAATAAACCCTCATTGGTTCCTAAATTTCTGGTTTGGATTTGATTCTGGTTCTGGCTTGTTCTGACAGCCACAATTTTACCCACACTCTCAAAGCTTATGATACAAAATTTGCTGAAAATGGGGAGAGTATAGCCTAGCATAAAGAAAGTGCAAGCACTTCAAAGACCAAAGTGGGGAATGATTGGATACAGGAGGAATCTCTCTCTATCCTGATGCCTTCCCTTTGGCTTGCCTGCTCTTATTGCAATAGCAACATTAAGGATTGGAATCCTATCCAGCCAGTGGATGAGTCACTCACAAGAAGAAGCAAGAGGACAGTAAGAACGAGAACACATACTTATTGTTGTTGTCATGTGTTCTTTGTTCTCAAAGAGGGCCATGACATCCCATAACTTGAAAGTGAATTGGATTAAGTCAGGCAGGACTGTGCAAAGTCCAAACTCACTTTCTCTTCCTGAGCCCTCTGGGTCCAACAGCAAGATACAGATCAACGCAACTGGAGATGGCCCCCACGTATGTATTAAGCTTTTTACTAAATGCCAGGCACAGTGAAAAGCACTTTACGAGTATTATCTCATTTGAAGAGTTCCTGAACAGCACTAGAGTAATGAGGGAAGAATGGTGATCAAAGGAAGAATCAATGTCCCACATTCAGAGCTCTCTACTTGAGTAGACATCAACCACCCAGGAGACTGTGAGTGGACAAGCACCTGGCACACATCTGTTGTTGTTCAGTTGTTTCTGTTGTGTCTGACTTTTTGTGACCCTGTGAGGTTTTCTTGACAAAGGTACTGGAGCGATTTGTTATTTCCTTCTTTAATTCATTTTACACATGAGGAAACTGAGGCAAACAGGCTTAAGTCACTTGCTCGGAGTCATATAGCTAGTAAGTTGTCTAGGGCCAGATTTGAACTTGTATTTTCCTGGCTCCAGAACATTTGCCATTTCCCAATGACAGTGGCCAATAGAAAGACCTAACTCTAATGAAGATCAAAAAATAGCAACTCCAGATTTCCTAAAGTTAAATGCTCTACCCCAAACCAGAGGATAGTCAGGAAAAGGGCACAAATTCTCTGGATCTCAAAGAGCTGACTCCCTCTAACCCGTATTTCCATCCCTTTTAGGGATGACAGTGCTTGGCTAGTGGGGACAGTTGGGATCTGTGTGAGTATATTTAATTAGTCTCTTGGCTTAGCCCCCACCTACAAGAGACTCTTCTGTTCCATCACACCAGTTATGCTAGAATTGGCCACTCAAGCCAATTTAACTACATCCAATTGTGCTCATGCCTATAGAAATAAAAGGAATAAAACAAAAAGATTAAAACTTCCACATGAGCTAAGTGACCATGACACCCTCAGCCCCAAGAGGCTGTTAACCAGGCTGTAGGCATCCTCTGGAGCTCCAGGGACACACACTCAGATTCACACCTTCCTGTCAGGTCCTCACACGATCCCACTCTTCTGCCTCTTACATTCACTCTTCTGCTCTCTTCTCACCACATACACCTCTTTTTTTTTCTATTCCTCACACCATCATCATCATTAAACACTTGACATTTATAAAGCCCTTCAATGTTTGCAAAATACTTTACAAATATTAGCACACTTCTCAAAATGTGCTTCTGTCTGACTGTCTCTCTGCCTCTGTCTTTCTTTCCCCCCCTCTCTCTGTTCCCCCTCCATCACATCTCTCTCTCCATCCTTTCTCTTTTCTCTCTCTCTCTCTTTCCCTCTCTCTCTCTCTCTCTCTCTCTCTCTCTCTCTCACACACACACACACACACCACACACACACACACACACACACACGCACTTTTCTACTGGCCTCTTTTTCTCACTCTTCTCCCCTTGCACACTCACTTCTCTGCCTCGTACACAGACCCCTCTGTCCGTCCCTCTCCTTTCCCCTCTCCCAGCATTCCTCATTAAAGAAGACTGCAGATTTCCCAGCCTGTCTCCCAGTTTGAGAGGGGAAAGGCTAAATGATATGCTGACACCTTAATTACAGCCCATTGTCACAACGGAGCACAGAAATGGGCTGAGTGATACCCGAAGAATGGGCTCTAACACGCATGGCAGCTCCTTTGATTCGCAGTGTCAGATTGGAAAATGGCACCAACGGCGCTTGCCCCAGCCTTGCCCCAGCCCCTGTGGGACATCTGTGTGCCCAGGCCCTGTATCCAGCCCAGCTGGTGTGGGCCAGCCACACCCACACCCACTCCCCTTCCCTGGGTGAGACCCTGCTGGCCCCTGGCCTCTCTGAGGGCTCAGATGGCTTCTATCTGATGGGGGCCCAACCCTCACTCCAGCTCACTAGTGCAGCCCAGACTGAGGTCAGGCTCCTCCTGCTGTGCTTGAAAAATCTGTATGTCTCTAGCACAGTGCCCTGCATACCATACCCCGCTTAATAAATTCCTGTGGAACTGAATTGAAGTTCTCACGTACCCTGTGGATCTTCTGTCCTCCAGGCTAAATATTTGCCAGTTCCCATATGAGCTCTAGACTGCCCATCTCTGGACACTTCCCAGCTTATACAGCCATAAATCAATATACATTTATTAGGCACCTATTTCATACCAGGCACCGTGCCAAGTGCTGGGAATATCCACAAAAGGGGAGAGGGGCAAAAGTCAGTCCTTGGTCTCAGGAGCTCCCAGGCACTGTGCTGCTGGGAGGACTCATAGACAGACACAGGCCTGGGGCCCTTCTCCTCCCTGCCACATCTTCCAAAGGGGCATTTAGGGATGGAGGGGCTGGATCCCTGTGCCACCTAATTACTAATCTGGGATTTTTAATGATCTCATTTGAATTGTATTTCTTCCCTTTCAACCTCCCCCTTAATAAAATCTCAGGTGAGTGGACCTCCTAACAGAATTAATTGGTCACCTTGACGGAGAAATGAGCATGAGGCAGGGCCAGGCTCCCTGGGTGAGGCCCTCATTTGGTGCCCAGAGAGCCGGAACAATGTGGGCCTTTACAGGCAAATTCCCCTTCCCCAGCCGGGGGAGGCCTCATGGGCCCGAGAAGCCAAGGGCCCCCAGGCCAGCCTGGCCCTCACCGGCACACATCTGCTGTTGTTCAGTTGTGTGTCTCATTCTTTGTGATGCTGGGAGGCTTTCTTGGCAAAAGAACTAGTTTGTATGGCCTTGGGCAGGTCACTTAACCACTTTCCTCATGTGCAAAAAGGGAATAAGGATTGTGCCCGCCTCCTGCAATTACATACAGTGGATCTCAGTTAAGACGCCATGTATGCAGAGCACCTTGTGAAACTGCCAGGTGCTAGAGAAATGTTAGCTGTTGTGTGGTCTACTCTGGTCTCCAAGTCATTCATCCAACAAACTCATCAGGAGCCCACTATGTACAAGGCACTGTGTTAAGTAAGTGCTTCGGGGAGGGGAGTTTGAGGCAGTCGATTTTAATGCAAAGAGGGACTTTTTCCTTAGAACTAGCATAAGACCAGAAATCAGAAGTCCTGATACCGCCCCCCTGATTTGCTGTGTCTTTGGGCAAACCATTCCACCTCTCTGGTCCCTAATTATCTCATCAGTGACACGAAGAGGCTGGCCTAAGGTCTCCTTCCAGTTCTAAATCCCATAATTCTACCAATTAATCTAAATCTCAGTCTTCTTATCTGTAAAATGGATATGATAATATTATCTCAGAGGGCTGCTGTGAGGATCAAAGGAGGCAGTGGGTGTAAGTAAAGCTCTTGTTTTCCCCTGGTCATCTCTGTATGAAGGCAGCAAGTATGGATAGAGTACTGAAAAGCCTGAGTTCAAATCCAGCCTCAGATACTTCCTGCTTGTGTGACCCTGGAGTCACTTAACCTCAGCCTGCCTCAGTTTCCTCAACTGTGAAATTGGGATAATAATAATGATACCAACCTTGTTGGGGTGTTTTGAGGATCAGATGAGATAATAATTGTAAAGCACTTAGCACAGAGCCTGGCGTGTAGTAGGTCCTATGTAAATGTGTATTCCTTTTCCCCATCCCTTTCTCTCTCCCTATCATCAATGATAATTTACCTACCAAGAAGCTGTGACGGCAAGATGAGAGAATATTTGTAAGGCATTTTGCGAACCTTGAAATGAGTGGTGTATCAATTATTATTATTATTATTTATTGTTACTAATTATTATTATTACTAATTTGTGAGAAATGGGGTCCAGAGGAGTCATTTCATCATTTCATGAGTCATTTTCATAAAGAAGTCCCGGTGTAGAAAGTCCTCCCACTGATGTAGCTTAGGAAAGTATTGGCTACATCCAGTCTTAGAGAGCCCCCAGTCACCCCGAGGGGCTGGGTAAGTGACTGGCCCACAATCACACAGCTAGTCTGTCAGAGGCAGGTAGGACCTAGGTCTTCCTGATGCTCAGGCTGGCCTGGATCCAATCTGCCAGGCTGCACTTTTCTATGGGAATAATGAATGACATATGATATTGTATTTACAGGAACAAAGGCTCATCCATCTCTGGAGTTGGAGTGAACCTCAGAAGTCATCTGTCCAACCCCTTCTTTTCATAACTAAGGAAGCAAAGACCCAAAGGAGTTAAGACTTTTGTCCAAGGTCACGCAGCTAGGAGACATCAGGTGTGGAATCTGAACACAGGTCTTCCAGGATCTCAGGCTAGCCCTCTATTGACTGGTGTAGGCTACCTACCACCACCACCACCACCATCGACATCATCAATGTCCTCTAGGTGGGGGGAAGGAGCAGCAATGAACTTTGGCCACCCAGGTTTCTGAATGATCAGGGAGGTTTTTTCAGGCTTCAGGACCTTCCCATCTGTGCAGCACCTGCCTTTAGTGGACCCTTCTTTTTAATCACAGGAGGAGAGAAAAAGGAGGGAAGGAGAGAGAGAAAGAGAGAGAGAGAGAGAGAGAGAGAGAGAGAGAGAGAGAGAAGGGAGAGAGAGAGGAGGAGGAGAAAGAGAAGAAGAAGAAGAAGAAGAAGAAGAAGAAGAAGAAGAAGAAGAAAGGAGAGGGACAGAGAAAGAGAAAGAAGAGTGAGGGAGGAATAACAATGGAGAGAGACACTGTGAGAAGGAGAAGGGAGGGAGGGAGAGACACAAAGAGACAGATGCAGAAAGAGGGGGAGAGAGACGGAGAAAGAAACTGAGAAAGACAGGGAGAGAGAGAGAGAGAGAGAGAGAGAGAGAGAGAGAGAGAGAGAGAGAGAGAGAGAGAGAGAGAATGGCAAGATTCCATTTTAATGATGAATCCTAAGGTTGTCTTAAAACTGCATTTAAAAGGACCCCCAGCCCCACTCACTACCACCCCCGACAAGGAAGAGCACATTAGAAAGGCTAAATATTTACAGCTCCACCTGTAGGGATGGGGCCATTTTTCTTGGGGGGATTATAACAATATAGATCACACCAGGAGTGAGACATAAATAGAGGGAAATGAAACCGTAGGCAACCATTACACAGAGGCCCTGAGTTATAGATATGAACCTGTCCCCAACTCCTTGTTTTTAATTAAAAACTTCTTTTCAGTAATGCCATTAAGAAAGTGTCTGATGTACGAAATTCTCTTTCTCTCCCTCCTACTTCCCTGCCTCTCTCTCTCCCCCTCTCCCCTACTCCTGTCTCTCTGTCTCTCTCTCTCTCTGTCTCTCTCTCTGTCTCTCTCTGTCTGTCTCTCTGTATCTCTCCTCTCTCTCTGTCTCTGTATCTCTCTCTGTCTCTCTGTCTCTGTCTCTCTGTCTCTCTCTGTCTTTCTCTGTCTCTGTCTCTCTCTGTCTCTCTTTCTCTGTCTCTATCTCTCTCTGTCTCTGTCTCTCTGTCTGTCTCTCTGTCTTTCTCTGTCTCTGTCTCTCTCCTCATCTCCCTCTCCCTCTCTCTTTCTCCCCCCCTTCTCTCTATCTCCTGTCTTCCCCTCCCATCTCTCACCCTTCTCTCATCTCCTCTCTCTCAATTAATGAAACTGCAGACACCGGGGGTGGCAAAGGGTAAAGACAGGGAGCCCTAGGGTGAGAGACAGGCTGATATGACAGAAAGAACCTTAGACAAGGAATCAAGAGACCTGAGTTTTCTTGTCACTACTCTGTCCCTAACTTTCTCCATATGACCTTGGGCACACTGTTTTCTCTCTAGGATCTTCACCGTGAAACTGGAGAGAGAGCCTCAGTGTCAGGAAGACTGCAGTTCAAATCCTGCCTCTGACACCTGTGGGCTGTATGACCCTGGTTAAATCATTTCACCTTTCTAAGTCTCCTCATCTGTAAAGTGGGCACCCATGTTACAGGGTTGTTTTGAGAAACACGAGATAACATATATAAAGTCCTTTACAAACCTTAAACAAACAAACGAAAACCTCGTTTCTAGACCATTTGGCCACCAGTGACTAAGGGGGCAAAATGTGTAGCCAGATTTTTGTAGTTAGATTTCTCAAGATTTTTACCGAGCAGAGGGAGCCAGGTATGGAGAGGCTGAGTGTGTTCCTGCTCCTAGTGAAAGAGGAAGAGGGTCCCAGTGAGGGAAGGAGGGGTCCTGTTGAACACTGACCTGGCTGGATGGCATCTTAACCCTTGTGTTCATTCTGGTGGGGGGGGGGCAGGATGTTGGGAAGGGAAACTGATAACCTGGAGCAGGACCAGGATAGTGAGCATGTGAGGACTAGAAAGCCCAAGGAATGCTCGTCTCAGAGAAGACTCTCACTGCCTGTGTCGGGCGCCCACCCCATGACACAAGCCTTCAAGTCTTTGTAGGACTGAAGAATAGAAGAGGGATAGAACAGCTTTGTTCTGTTCCTTCCCATTGAACTCCGCTAGGTGGGGGTGGGAAGAATTCCAGAAAGGCCAAGTGAAGCTCAGGAAAGAGGAAAACGAACCAGTCAGGCTCTCTAAAAATGGAACAGACTTTTCAAATAGGTAGTGAGCTCCTCGTGGCTGGAAGTATTCAAGCAAAGGTTCCGTGGCCACTTTCTGGGAACATAGTGGGAGAGGTTTCTGCTCAGCTGTGGTTTCTCCCCCTCTCTGTGCCTCATTTTCCCCCTCTGTAAAAGGCAGAAGCTGTACTAGGTGTCCTCAAAGGATCCTTCCAGATCACATTCCAGGACTGATTTAGACCCCAATGGTGAGGAGCTGGTTCCCCAGGCACTGAAGACCATTGCTGCATCTCATGCTATGGTCATAGGGGATACAGATGATCTTAGTCAGTACAGGTGATTCCACAGATGAGCAGAGTCCCTTCACCAATCCACCTCAGCCTCTGCTCTGCAATTCTCAGTCTTAGAGTTGCCTGGGTTAAGTGACTTGCCCAAGGTCACCCAGCAATATGTGTCAGAGTTCTCCCTGCAGGATCAGACCCTTAGAGCTGGAAAGGACCATGGAATTTCAGATCTGAAGTTGGAGAGGACCTTCAAGTCTATCTGGTCTGGCCGCTTCTTTCTACAGACCCAGAGAAGAAAAGAGACTTACTTAGGATCACAGAGTTAATAAGTGGCAGAGTCGGATTTGAACCCAGGTCCTGTGGACCCTGAATCCTTTGGTGCAAGAGACAGCAATACGTCCATCGGCAGCTTCCTCTTCCTCTTCCACAATGGGTTATTGACATTCTCGACATCCTTCAAGGTCTAAGCCATGAACCACGGCCGCCACAGTCACTCCAGCCTGGAATGGTCTTTTCTCTGCTCCCAACATGAAGGCTACGTCATATAATTTGACTCTTTGTCATTCAGGACCTCAATAAAGGGAATAACTTTAATGGTGGTACAGAAGGCATTGTGGCAGTTAATCAAGGAATGATTGGAGTCCTGGCCAGTCTCACAAGGCACTGTGGAGGTGGTCAGGTCCCCCGCCTACATAGAGGACCAAGCCTAGGAGGGGCAGGCGAAGGAATTCACCCCTCCCACAACCCCTCCCTCCCCAGTCCCACCCCCATCCCCAAATGACCCTACCGATATAGAGGAGAAAATGAGGTCTGTGGGTTTCAGTGGCTGAGCCTGTCTCTGCTCTGGGGTTCCACCCACCAACCCCAGTACAGGCTTCTTATTGTCCCCCCCAGCACAACTTGACTGGTCAGTCAAGGGAGGTGGCCAGGAGGCCCCAGGCGGCTCCTGTTTCAGCAAAGCTGACCATTGTCTAGGTCCTGGCACTGTGAGGGCCAGTGCCACTGTATCCTGGCACACAGATGCCCATTGTCTTCGGGAAAGGGCCACCAACACTCTGGGGCTCATACCAGGTCCTGTCCTCTAACTCACAGAGGGGCACTCCTCCAGGAGGCCGAGCAGACCAGGATGGCCAGAGGATGCCCACAGGAATGGGTATCACCACAGACACTCATTACTTTTGCCCTGCATCTAAGTTTTCAAAACACCTCAAAGACCCCCAGTATTGCTTTCATTTGGTGCCCACGATGCTCTGACACGTGATATGATGCCCAGGTCAAGATTCAGACCTGGGATTCCAGATTTCATTCATTCATTCATTCATTCATCCATCCAGCCAGCCAGCCAGCCAGCAACATGCATTTATTAAATGCCTACAGTTTACACACCCCCGTATAAGACTATAGACTAGATCTCCTGATCAGAGCTCAGGGTTTGTGAATGAAATGAAAGCCCCTTTCCCTACCTGTGCCCTAAAATGAGGTGTTTGGACTACTTTTTATTTATGGAATGCATATATAAACATGTTGTAGTCTCTCTTCTTATAGAATGGAAGCTCCCTGAGGGCAGACACTATTTCTTTTCTGTCTTTGTCTTCCCGGTGCCCAACACGGTGCCCAGCATGTAGTAGGTGCTTAATAAATGCTTGAACATAAATGATTGAATCAGATGCTCTATGACACAGAAGAGTTGGAGGATCTGACTTGAAATCTCACCTCTAACGCTTAACACCTGTGTGACCTTGGGCAAGTCACTTACTCTGCCTCAGTTTCCCCAACTATGTAATGGGGATAAGCATAGCACCTACCGGCCAGGGTGGGTGTGAGGCTCTAAGGGCTCATATTTGTAAGTATCTGGGTACAGGGCCTAGCACAGAGTAGGTACTCAAGAAATGCTTGTTCCTTTCCTTCCAGCTGTGCCCCTGATCAATTGATAAACTAAACATCGATCATTGACTCTGTGCTAATCACTTTGGGCAGCTGGGTGGTGCAGGGGATAGAGACAGTTGATCCTGGAACTGGGAAAACCTGAGTTCAAATCTCGCCTCATATACTTCCTAGCTGTGTGTTTCTGGGCAAGTCACTTAACCTCTGTCTGCCTCTGTTACCTCTTCTGTCAAATGAGCTGGAGAAGGGAAAGGCAAACCGCTCCAGTATCTCCACCGAGAAAACCACAAATGGGGTCACGGAGAGTCAGACACAGTGGAAATGACTGGACCATGCAGCCCTTTGGAGTGACTTTTCTGCTCTACACGACACCTGGCCCTGGGACAGGTCTCAGTTGGGGAGCTCAGGGGGAGATGAGCCTTGCTCCCACCCCACCCTGCCCAGGGCATTTAGGTGCTGACTGACTCCAGGAAGGAAGAAGAAGCCCCAAAGGGGGGCTGTTCCCCCTATATAAACTGCCGAGGGCCTGGAGGAGGTGTGAGTCACGTCCAGAATGCCCTGGCAGCTCGGGTCCGCCCAGCCAGGCTGGACACTGACAGGATAGCAGCCCAAGGGGAGGTGTCACATGCCCAGGAATCATGTGTCTCTCACCTGCAGCCATTGAGGGGCTCAGGTGCTGTCCCCCAGAGATTCCATTGGCTCATAGGATGTAAGACTGCCAAGGGCCGTCATTTTATAGAGAAATACCTGAGGGTCAGCAAGGGGTCTTAAAGGCCCCACAGAGTTGGGACCCAGATGCCAGGGTCATGGAGGCACAGATCTTCAAAGACAATCGAGGCTGCAGTTTGGAAACTGAGGAAGCCTTCCTAAGGAGAAGGAGTTGGTTATGATGGGGGTATCCTGGCATGGTGCAGAGATGGCTGGAATTGAAGGAAGAGGAGCCCAGTTCTGATCCTCCCCCAGAACTCTGGGCATTTCATGTCACTCACTTCCCTGTCTCTGGCCTGTTTTTGACTTTGGATTTCAAAATCCTGATCCCTTCATTCTCTCCCCATTCCACACCACCCTCCCATCTACTCTTAAGCTCCCTCTGGGGTGTTGGCTTCCTTCCCATTAGAACAAAATTACTTGAGGGCAGGGGACCTTCTTAGCACATGGCCTGGCACCCAGAAGGCCCTTAAATGCTTGTCATCTTCCTCTCTCCCTCCCACCTCCTTGCCTTTGCACTAACTCCTATCATGTCTAGAATGTTTGAACCCTTCCCCTCCGGTCCTGAGCCTCCCGGGCGCCCTTCGCACTCAGCTCCAATCCCACCAACAGCAGGAGGAGTTTCCCAGAAGCCCCAGATGCTCCTGCATCCCCCATCAGAGGACTTCTGTCCTTTATCTTCTTGCAGGTACTCCAGTATTTACATGTTGTCTCCCCTCTGAGAAGCTATATTCCCTGAAGGCATGGATGTGCTTTATGCCTGTCTTTTTATTTCTAGGACTTCCAATGGTGCCTGGCACTTAGTAGGTGCTTTTTGAAAATGCTTGTTGGTGACCAAAATGTGAGGGTTGAACTAAATTAATTCTAAGGTCCCTTCTTGCTCCAGCTGGAATTTAAAATGTGAGAGTTGAGAAGGGCCTTGGAATTGGGGATGTCAGGGCAGGGAGGGGCCTTAGAACAGGGGCTGTCAGAGCTGGAAGAATTGTGATCATTTAGCCCAATCCTCTTACTTCACAGAGATGGAAACTGAGACCTGGAGTGGGGAAATGACACGGACTGGACCCCTCTGGTGTCCCTGGCAGAGCCGGGGCTTCTGCCTCCCTCCCTGGCCTCTTTCTCCTCCACTCCTTGGCCCCAAACTGTAATTGCAGCTGGCCTCCAGTGCGAGCAGGCTAACACCAAGGGGGTGCAAGGGGCAGGAGGCCTCCCCTGGGCCTGGTGCCCCCACCTGAGCCCCCTGTTGAGGAGGCCGAGACACATGTTTTTAGGGGGCATTATCTCTGCTCAGCTGACTGTAAACGTTTAAGCAGAATTGACTGTGTATTCAGGCACTTTCAAACACAACTAATCTTCATCTGGGAGACAGGAAGTGAAATATGTTATTGTCGGCTGCAGTAAATTACCCGTGCCTGGCCTGGCGTATAAAACATTACAGGAGGTGGCCAGTACATTCACTCACCCAGCCTGTCTCTCTCCCACCATCCATTACCCAGCAAATGGCTCCGCTCACCAACTCGGGCCGGGTCCCCTGGCTGGGGGCCAGCTACCTGCACCTGGGCCCTGGGCCCTGGCTGGTCAGAAGGAGCGAAGCTGAAGCCTGGGCTGGCTAAGTGGGGAGGGACATTGGGACAAATGACCAGCTGCCTCTTCCCATGGAGAGTGATGAGATCCTGAGAGCTTAAAGGTCACTGGCTCTAGTTCCCTCATTTACAGATGAGGACGCTGAGGCTTACAGAAGAGTCCCAAGGTTACGCAACTAGAAAGTTTCTGAGGTGGGATTCTAAACTCCAGGCCTGGTGACTATCCATTGGCCTTGCCTTTCAGCTCTCCACGGGCTTGGGGAATCGAGGATGACCAGTGGAAGGGAGGGCAAAGTTCAGAGAGGATTCAGCCATGAGGCGAGGCCCTTGAAACACAGAGGTCTCTGAACCAAGCAGGATTCCAACACCAGGGAGCCCTATTTTGCTGTGTTCTGTCTCAGAGACAAGGAGAGGGTATGTAATCCGAATCCAGAGAATCTCAGTGTTGGAGGGACATGGGTGGCCATGGCATCCAACCCAGACCTGAGGGAGACATTCCAAGGCCAAATCCCTGATGAGGGCTCATGCAGGCTCTACTGGGGGAAATTTGGAGAGGGAAAGACAAGCAGCTCACCCTTCCTGTGGACAACTCTGATTACAGGAAAACCTCCCTGACATCCAGCCTAACGCGGTCTCCCTGAAACATTTCAGCCGTGACTCCTGGTTTTTCCTAGAAGCAGTTAGGTGGAACATTGGAAAGAGCAGTGGGACTGGAATCAAGAGGACCTGAGCTCAAATCCAGTCTCACATTTACTAGCTGTGGGACCCTGGGCAAATAATTTAACCTGTTTGTCTCAGTTTCTGCTGCTGTGAAATGGGGACAATATCAGGAGCTACTTCCTAGAATGATTGTGAGAATTAACTGAGTGCTGGGCACACAGTAGGGATTTAATAAACACTTACTTTCTTTCTTCTTTTCTTCCTTTTGGTACCAATAGGAACAAGACTAATCCCTCTTGCATGTGATAGACCTTCACATTCCCATTTCCTTCAACCAGTCCTTATATGGCGGGTCCTGAAGCCCTTCACCATTCTGCATGCGCTTCTCTGGACACTCTTCAGCTCATCAATATCCTTCTTAAACCATGGTGCCCAGAACTGCACCTCCATGTGAGGCCTGGCCAGGGCAGCAGACAGAGGGACAACCTGTTCTAGGACATTCTATCTTTTGTGATATAACCTCAGATCCCCTTTAGCAATTTTGGCCAATGTATCACACCACTGACTTAAATTAAGCATGCAGTTCATGAAACCCCCTGGTATTTTTCAGATGAATTATGGGCCAGTCACCACTTCCTCTATCTTGTATTTGGGAAGCTGGTGGATTTGTGACTTTACCTGTATCCTTTATAAATTTAAACCTCTTGGAATCTTCCCCATAGAGACAGTGCATTGTAGCATTTTGGGCTTTGGCTCAGGAAGCCTTGGGTTCACATTCCACCTTGGACACTTACTGCCTGTGTAACTAGGGAAGACCAAACTCCACTGTTACGAGTCTAAGACACATCTTCTGCTAAGTAACAGCCCCTTTTTGTCTCTCATTTGGTGGCAGGAATAACCATGGAAATGGAATCACAAATCCTTAATGGACTGTTGCACATCCTGCCCAATAGTTTAGCGTGCTGAAGTCTTCGGGATCTTGCTTCTTCCTTCTAGGTCTGATCCATATACATATCTGATAAGGATGCCACCTAGACTTTGATCCAGTGCATTGATCCACATGGAGCTACGCACAGCTCCCTGGAACACTCCAGTGTCTAGGTATCCAGCACGTTTTGAATCTTTTTAACCGTCCTATAATTGACCTCACATCTCTCCATCTTTCCCGGAAGAATAGTGCTGAATGTTTTATCAAATGCCAGAATAAAACCAAAGCAAACCACACCATTCCCCCTACTCTATGAGTCTGGTGACCCTGTCAAAAGGAGACACAAGATTCCTTTGGGCTGACCTGTCTATGGCAACTCTTTCTGATCATTACCTCCTCCTCTAGATATGGATGAACCCATCCATATCTATCTATACATACACACACACACATAAATATACACACACATAAACACTCACACACATAAACACACACACACACATATAAAATATCTTTTAGAATTTTGTCGTTCAGTTGTATCTGACTCTTTGTGACCCAATTTGGGATTTTCTTGGCAAAGATCCTGGAGTGGTTTGCCCTTTCCTTCTCCTGCTCATTCTGTAGATGAGGAGACAGAGGCAAACATAGCAAAGTAACTTACCCAGGATCACATAACTAGTAAGTGTGTGAGGTCAGATTTGAATTCAGGAAGATGAGTCTTCCTGACTTCCAGACCTGGCTCTCTCCACTGTGCCACTTACCTGTCTTCTAGAATTTTCCTGGGAATCAAAGTCAAGTTCATTGCCCTATACCCTGCAGATTCCAATCATTTCTTTTTTTGAAGCTTGAGATAACAACTGCATCTCTTCCGGCCTGCTATATTTGTTGATTTTTTCAGAGCCCACCAATAGAAATTGAGTAGTCACACTGGACACTTTTTTCCTCCCAGTATCCAAGAGTTTAGTTCATCGGGATTTGGCAATTTGAATCTCATTGAGGACAGCTAATTTCTCTCTTAGATGGCAAATAAATCTTTATAAAAGTCTTATAACGGCATTCCTGACACCCAAAATGATTGTTATTGTCAATAATTGTTTATTTACATAAAACTTTGAGTTTTATTATAATCATTTATTTTATATTTTATATAATATGTTTTTATAATATTTATCAATAATTGTTAAAATTGGGCGGCTAGGTGGCGCAGTGAATAGAGCACCAGCTCTGAAGTCAGGAGGATCTGAGTTCAAATCCAGCCTCAGACACTTGACACACTTACTAGCCATGTGACTTTGGGCAAGTCATTTAACGCCAATTGCCCTCCAAAAAGCAAAAAATAAAAATAAAAAAATAATTGTTAAAATTACAATAGCTAGCATAGATTATATGTGTATATATGTATGTGTATATACAATATACATGCACATGCATATAAGGCCTTAAGATTTGCAATGTGTGGGGCGGCTAGGTGGCACAGTGAATAGAGCACCGGCCTTGGAGTCAGGAGGACATGACTTCAAATCTGACCTCAGACACTTGACACACTTACTAGCCGTGTGACCTTGGGCAAGTCACTTAACCCCAATTGCCCTCCAAAAAGCAAACAAAAAAAAAGATTTGCAATGTATTTTACATATATAATCTCATCTTACTCTCACAGCAACCCTGGAACGTAGATGATATTGTTATCTTGCTTTATACGTGTGGAAACTGAGGCAGATAGATTTGAAGTGACTTGCCCAGAATCACACAGCTAGTAAGTATCAAGGGCTAGATTTGACTACAGGGCCCCCTGACTCCAGGCCCAGTGTTCTAGCCACTGCTCCAAAAGAAAAAACAAACAAACAAACAAACAAACAAACAAAACACCAAATAACAAGAGGAAAATGGATTTACAAAAGGAGAGAAGCTGTCCTGAGAAGGCTGACTACTGATAACCCCGGGAATCAGGAAAGGATTCCCACAGAACTGGAGAGCAAAGTTAACCTTTGATTGAAGCTGAGGATTGTAGGATAAGATGAGGAAAGAGGGCATTCCAGGTATGGGGGACAACCTTGGGGCCAGGTATGGAAAGCCATATTCAGAGAACAAGAAGTAGGTGAGCTGGGAATGTGGCCCCATGGGGGAAGGGGTGGGCTTCCCTTCCCTGGAGAGGCTTTAAGCCCACTCATTAGGGAACTTGTAGGAGAATCTCTGTGTTCTGGGATCTCCAAGATCTCCTCCACCTCTGAGGTCATGGAGTTCTAGAGCAGGGACTTGAAGTCGCCGAGTCTAGAACAAAGGCTCTTTTCTCAGTCCATGCTGGTGAGTCATGGGCCCCACTGCCTCGCCAACAGGTGGCCCCATAATTCATGGGGATTCTAAGAGTGTAGGCAGTTGAGATGAAGTCCAAAGTGCCCCGATCCAGGCAGGGTATCAAGGAGGTGCTGTTCGCTGGGGCTTCCTTCAGGGTACAGAGTCTGGGAGAAAGTGGCCTTTCAGGGCTGGAGGTCAGTCCCTGCATTGACAATTGACCCCATCCCCCTACTGCTTCAAGCTTCTTTGGGTAATCCAGAGAGTAGAATAAAGGCGATACATATGTAGGATGCCTGCTTCAGTCCACTGTGAGACTTTAGATGGGACCTCAGGATTTCCATGATTGTCTGCAGAAAGGGCTAAGAGAGACTTTGCTTCTCCTAAGTGATTCTCTCAGGGGGTTTTGATTGGTTCACCAGCTCTCAGCCCTTCTGGGATGTTATTAATTGAGCCATCATTCTCCCTTCTTTAGCTATGCTGATAGAATGTAAGCTTTTTGAAAGCAAGTATTTTTTGTTGACTTGTATCCCCAAAACCTAGCATAGTGACTGGCATATTGTGGGTGCTTGATACTTATCGATTCATTTGCCTCAGTTTCCCCTTCTCTAAAAAAGAAATCAATTATAAATAATAGCATTTATTTCATACTTTAATGATTGCAAAGCACTTCACAAATATTGCCTCTTTTGATCCTCACAATAACTCTGAGAATTAAGTACTATTGTTATCTCAAATTTACAGACAAGGAAGCTGAGAGAGAGAGGAGTTAAAAGTGCCTTCTCTGAGTTTCAAGACTACTAAGTGTCTGAAGTCAGATTTGGTGTTTTTGGTAAGTTTTTCTTGATATTTTCTATTGCCTACATCACTAGAGTAACCTATGTATCACCCCCCCTCCCTAAGAGCCATCTCATGTGACAAATGGTATTTTTTTATATTAAAAAAAGTCAGTGCAACTGATTGACATATTGAAAAAGTACAAAAGCATGTGTAATGTGTCGCATCTGTGGCCTCTCACCTCCGTGAAGGGGTAGGTTGTGAATGTCTTCTTATATTTCTTCATTTAAGTCCCATTTGAGCTTCACAATTTTGTTACATTTGCTTTTTAAAAAAAATTATCACTTTCATTTTCAGTTCCAAATTCTTTTCCTCCTTCATTACCTTCCCACTTAACTGAGAAAGCAAGACATTGATACCCATTCGAAATATGACATCATGAAAAAGATTTCTACATTAGCCATGCTGAAAAAAAGACAAGAAAAATAAATAAGAGAAAAATATTCTTTAATCTGCAGTGAGACCCATTAGTTCTCTTTCTGGGGGTGGACAGAATTTTTCATCATGGGTCTTTTGAAATTGTCATAGATCATTGCATTGATCGGAGTACCTAAGTCTTTCATTATTATTACAATTATTATTACAATATTGCTGTTACTGTGTACCTGTTCACTTCACTTTATATCAGTTCATATAATTCTTCCTGGATTTTTCTGAAACCATCCCCTTGATTATTTCTTATAGCACAATAGTATTCCCTCACAATCATACACCATGACCTGTTCAGTCATGCCCCAGTAGGTGGGCATCCCCTCAATTTCCAATTCTTGGCCACCACAAAAAGAGCTGCTATAAATATTTTTGTATATATGGGTTCTTTTTCTTTGATCTCTTTGGGATACAGACCTAGTAATAGCGTTACTGGGCCAAAGGGTATGCACAGTTCTATAGTCCTTTGAGCATAGTTCCAAATTATTCTCCAGAATGGTTGGATCAGTTCACAACTCCACCAACAGTGATTAGTGTGCCTATTTTTTCCATATCCCGTTTAGCATTTTTTTTCATGTGGTTTCAGATACTTTTCTGTCATGTTAGCCAATCTGATGGGTAAAAGGTAATGCCTCAGGGCTATTTAATTTGTAATTATTTAATTATTACACTGACTTTTTGTTTGTAGCATGTCATTATTCTTTCCATATACATTGCTGTAGTTACTGTATATATTTTCTTGGCTCTGCTGACTTCACTTTGCATCTGTTCATAGAGATCTTTCCATGCTTCTCTGAATTCACCACATGTAATTTTTTTTACTTTACAGCAATATTCCATTACATTCATGTACCACAATTTGTTCAACCATTCCCTAATTGATGGGCATTTACTTTGCTTCTGGTTCTTAGCTATCACAAAAAGTGCTGCTACCAATATTTTGGAGCATATGGGGACTTTTCCCCTATCTATATATTCATTGGGATATAAGCCCAGTAATGGAGTTTCTGGTCCAAAGGGTATAGATGTTTTAGTCACTTTATTTGCATTATTCCAAATTGCTTTCCAAAATGATTATAACATTTCACAGCTGCACCAACAATGTATTAGTCTGTCTATCTTTCCACAACCCCTCCAACATTGGCTGTTGTCATTTTGGGGGTCATTTTTATGAACGTGTAGGGTATGAAGTGAAACTCAGGGTGATTTTGATTTGCATTTCTCTTGTCAGTGATTTGGAGCATTTTTTTTCATGTGGTTTCAGATACTTTGCAGTTCTTTTGAGAATTGTTGACTCATATCCTTTGACAATTTATCTGTTGGGGAATGACTACTAGTCTTATATATTGTTGTTGTTGCTTGCCCTTTGTTTTCAAAGACAACCAATGACATTACAGAGCTATGGCCTGACTCTTGTGTGAATTGGACTTAAATGAGACAGAGATGCACAAAGTTCTCAACCTTACTGTTTTCTTGAATCATTTAAATCCAGTGGCAGGACAAAAGTCAGGATGACTAGTGATGACCTGAGACGCAAGAGCTAATCTTAGCATTTTTAATGTCTAACCAAGCTCTAAGCATTCTACAGCAGCTGCTCCAGTCACCTTCATGGCCATTGAAACAGATGGTTCTCATCCATCTATTCTGCCAGAGTAGGTCTTCAGATCCTTGGTGTAGACACCCTTTAACTCACCAATGGCTTTGAGGTCTGTCAGTTACCCTCAGCCTGGTTTATCCCTTCTGTGTGATGGTTTCCTGGGGTGTGGTCATTATATATGCTACAGCTTCTTGGAACCACAGGTGAGAATTGAGTTCCAGGTAGACACCAAAGGTAAATGAGCAGCCCTGAAAATGAATCAATAAGCACTCACACCAGAGGTGCTGGTGCTCTTTGACCACCCTATGTAACCCAGTCTTTTATATATGTGTATATATACATACACACATATATCTAACTTGCTTACATATGCTGAATTATAGACTTTTGTCAGAGAAATTTGGTACAAAGATTTTTTTTCCCCATTCAACTACGTCCCTTCTTATCTTAAATGCATTAATTTTGTCTGTGCAGAAGATTTTTAGCTTCATGTAATGGAAGTTATCTGTTTTATATTTTGTAATCACCTCTTGTAACAAAGAGTAAGCAAGAGTTTGGTTAAAAATGCTTCTCTTCCTCATAGTTGTGAGAGGTATATGATCTGTTTCTCTTTTAATTTTTTAATAACATAATCTTTAATATTAAGGTCATAGATCTATTTAAAATATTTTGTGTGGTGTGCTATAAGCCACTGGCTTAAGCCTAATTTTTGCCAGAACTCTTTCCAGCTTTCCAAGTAATTTTTATCAGATATAGAGTTTTTCCCTAGGTAACATGTTTGCTACTTTATCAAACACCAGGTTAATAAGTTCTATTGTTTCTGAATATTCCTTGTCTAGTCTTTTCCATTGATCTCTCCATTTTTTAACCAATTCCAAATTGTTTTGATGACTGTTCTTTATGATATAGTCTGAGGTCTGATAGTGTCATTTCCACTTCATCGCTACCTCTTTTCATCATTTCCCTTGATATTCTAGAATCTAGATCTTTTGTTTTTCCAAATGTATTTTGCTATGATTTTGTCAAGTTTTACAAAAATATTCCCGTTATAATTTGATTGATATAGCATGACAAGAATAAGTTAATTTTGATAGTATGACCATTTTTATTATATTGATACAATCCAACTATGAGCACTGAATATCTCCCAGCTACTACTTAGTTATTTCTTTAAGGAGTGCTTTGTCATTGAATATAATCGAATTATTTGGGCATTAGGAGGCTTATCCATAGCTATTTCATGTATTCTGTAGTTATTTTGGAATGGAATTTCCCTTTCTATTAATGCTTTTTTTTATTTTGTTAGTATTATATAGAAATTTGTTGGTTTTTTAACATTTATTTTATAGCCTTCAGCTTTGCTGGAGTTATTTTATTGTCCTAATTAGTATCTTTGTTGATTCCCTGGGTTTTTCCAAGTAAACCATCATTATCATCAGGAAATTGGGGATAGTTTTATTTCTTCTTTAACTGTCTTTATTCGCTTAATTTCTTTCTTTCGTCTTATTGATATTATTAGCATTTCTAGAACTACATCAAATAATAGTAAAAATAGTGGGCATCCTTGCTTTACTCCTGCATTGATTAGGAAAGGCTCTAGTTTATTCCCTAGAGATTGGATCTGAACTCAGATCTTCCTGACATAGGCCTGGTGCTCTCTGTTCACCTAACTGACTGTGTCTATCAAACTGAGTCTATTCAGCACCTACTATGCCCCAGGCACTGTCCTAGGCACTGGGGATATAAAGGTAACAAAAGAAATAGTTCTCGAGTTCTCAAGAAGTCTATCTCTCTGTTCTCAAGGAGGTGGGGGGTTTTTTTTGTTTGTTTTGTTTTGTTTTACTGGGATGGAGAGAGGAACATGTATACATAGACAAGTAAATACAACAATTTAGCTAAGAAAACTACCAAGTAATGATTGTTGTTGTTCTTATTTCTCAAAAAAAGACCATGACAGCAGTAAGGTGATGCCATGACTTGCAAGTGAATTGTATTTAAGTGAGGGAGGGTTGTGCAAGGTCACCAGCCTCACTCTTTCCTCCAGAGCCATCTGGGTCCAATGACCAGATGTAGATCAGGATGACTAGAGATGGCCTTCACGGAGTGATGAACACACAAAGGGAAAGGTACTAACAATGGGGTCCATCTGGAAAGGTCTCCTGTAGGAAGCAGCATTTGAGATGAAGCTTGGGAATTCTAAGGGGCAGTGGTGAGGAGGGAGAGCAGACCTAGGAGACCATCAGTGCAGAGGTGCAAGGGAGAAATGGGATCATACAAAGACACAAATGAAACAGTCTTTGCCCTCAAGAAGCTTATATTTAGTCTTTAGGGGAAACAGCTTATACATAGATAGGTAAATATGTGATACAATGTAACTATAAAAGATACTGTATAAATACATATATAACAATTTATGTATATGCACTCTTTCTCTTAACCCCCCTCCCCCCTCTCTCTGTCCTCCCTCATTCTCTCTCCCCTCTCCTTTGTCTCTTTCTCTCACTCTCTCCCTCCCTCCTTCCCTTCTCTCTGTTTCTCTTTCTTCTTCTCTTTTCTTGCTTTCTCTCTCTCTCCTTTCTCATTGTCTTTCTACTCTCTTTCTTCCTCTCATACCTTCTCTTGCCCTCTTGCCCTCTCTCTCTGTCCTCTCTCCTTTATCTTTTTCTCTCACTCTCTTTCTCCCTCCTTCCCTTCTCTCTCTTTTTCCTCTCCTCTATCCTTCTCTCTCCCCTCTGTCTCTGTGTTTCTTTCTTTCTCTCCTTTCTCATGATCTTTTTCTTCTCTCTCTTTCTCCCTCTCATACTTTCTCTCTCCCTTCCTCCTTCCCTTCTCTCTCTTTTTCTTTCTCCTCTCCCCTCTCCTTCTCTTTCTCTCTTTCCCCTCTCTGTCTCTGTGTCTGTTTCTTTCTCTTATACTGTCTCCTCTTTCTCTCTCCCTTCTCATTGTCTCTTTCCTCTCCTCTCTCTCCCCCTTTCATGCTTTCTCTCTCCCCTTCTCCTTCTCTTCTCTGTCTCCCCTTCCCATCTCTCTCCTTCATCTCCCTACATATACATGCATGATACATGCATATATTATATAACTAGATAACTAGATAAGGTAGCACCCACCCCCCACCCTTGCCTGCAGGAGTTCCTACCTGCCCTTGTAAATCACAAAGCACTATGTAAATGTGACATCATCACCCTCATCACCTCCAGATGAGAATCCTTGCCTGGCCTGCCTCCCAGGGTTGGGGGCAGGGAGCCGGCTTCCTTCTGTCTACCTTCAAGGGCTCCGGAAATGCTCGTCATTCTGTTTAGTCTTTTCCTGCTTGACAGAAGGGAGGGGGAAACCGGGCAGAGCTTCTGTGCCGGCCCAGGCTGCCCAAGGGGAGTTTGGCAGGCTGAGCTCAGCCCTCCTGCCTCTCTTCAAAAAAGAAAAGGGAAGGAAAGAAATTCCTGCAACTTGAACAATCATTCTGTTGGATTTGGGAGATGTTATTCCTAGTGACAGACAAGGGCAATTATGTGCAATCCTCAAGCAGTTTTAGCCTAATTTCATTACCGCTGCGCGATTCTCCCGGAGCCGTGAGTCTGTCAATGTCTCGCAGAACGGATTAGCCGGCACTTTCTTCATCTTCAAATGAATTTTAGCTGTCATGCCCTTGATGAATAGAACAGGGACAGACGGCTAACCTAGGGGAAGGAGCCTGCCCGGCTGCCCGGAGACGGCAAGACCGGCGCCCAGGAGGCCGGGAGGGGCACCTGCTTGGGCCTCGGGGGTGACAGGCAGGGCCAGGCAGCTGGCTAACCTGCGGAAGGAGCCTCCCTGGCTTCCCGGAGACTGCAGGACCGGCGCTTGGGAGACCAAGAGGGGCCTCTGCTTGGACCTTGAAGTGACAGGCAGGGCCAGGCAGCCGGCTAACCTGGGGAAGGAGCCTGCCCGGCTGCCCAGCTGCCCAAAGATGGCAGGGTGGGCACCCAGGAGGGGCACCTGCTCAGGCCTCGGGGGTGACAGGCAGGGCCAGGCAGCAGCCTCCAGCCCAGGCATAGAGAGGGTGTTCCCTGCTACTGTAAACCTCCGAGTGCCCGGCAAAAGCAGCAGCAGCAGCAGGCCCGTCGTCAGCCTGACCACCGTCTACATCATCATTATTCCTTTTATCGGTATTACTGTTATTAGTTCACCTGGGCACACGTCAGAGGCCTCCCTAAATAGCCACGTCCTTCTTCTGCACAGTCATTGGTTTAGGAACCTATAAAGAGAATATGCATGGAATTAGAAGAACAGAGAATGTTGGAGCTGGGAGGGGCCTTAGAACAGGGGATGTCAGGGCTGGGAGGGGCCTTAGAACAGGGGATGTTAGGGCTGGGAGGGGCCTTAGAACAGGGGATGTCAGAGCTGGGAGGGAGAGCATCTGTTCCAACTCACTGATTTTACAGATGAAGAAACAGACCCAGAAGTCAGTGATTTCTCTAAGCTTTCACAGTGATTAGCTCCCTGCCTGTCACCCAATTCCTTGATTCTCAGACCAGGGGGCTTTCTTTTCTCCCAAGCTGCTTCCTTTTCCACTGGAATGATCTTCTCTCCAGCTCTAGGCCTATTTTCCTTAGCCCCCACCAAGCTGTCTCCTCCTCCTGTGTCTCCTGGGTAGAGCTTTGGTGGAGAGCTGGGAGGCCATTAAAGGCAGGGCAGTGCCTTGAAAAGAGCGCTGGGTTTGGAGTTAGGAAGATCCTGGAGCTGGGTTGTCATGCCAGCTCTAGCACTTACTACCTCTGTTACCTTGGAAAAGCACTTCATCCCATCTGAGGCTCAGTTTCTCTATCTGTGAAATGGAGATAGTGCTGATTATCTTCTATCAGTCCCCAGATGGTTCTAAGAAAAGTGTGGTGTAAACCTTTCGGGCCAAGAAGCAATGAGTTATTGATGTTCAAAGAGGGAAGGAGAGCTTGCTTGGTCTGGCCATTTAGCTTAGGCTTTATGGTTTGCAAAGTACCTTCCAGGCATTAATTACCACAGTTGATTCTCCCAATAGCCCTTGTTATCCTCATGTAGATGCAGAAAAGAACACTCAGTGGGGAGAGATGCCGTACAGATCAGAGGCACCTGGAAACCAGCTGGTCCTGCCTCCTTATCTGACCAAGCAGAGGTCTGTGGAAATGAAGTGATGTTCCCAAAGTCACACACATAAGTGACCAAGTCAAGATTTGAACTCTGAACTCTCATTTCAAGAGGAAGACAGCTTGGAGAGACTCATTGGATCCTGTATCTAGATGGGAGTCACCCAGTCCATCCTTCCATGTACTAGATGGGGAAACTCAGACTCAGACGGACTGACTGACATGCACAGGGTCGCACACCTAGGAAGTGTCTGAGGAAGGATTCAAACCCAGCTCTTTGTGCTTCTAAGTCCAAAAGGCTTTTTTTAAAATACGGCTTCCTAAAAGAGCTGAGCTAACCTTCTCTGCTCTGACAGAGCTGTCTTCTAAGAGAGAGGAGGGCTCTTTTCACTCAGAACTGCCATAATCATAGGGTCATTGACTTGGAGCCAGAAAGGAACACTACTCCAAACCTCTCATTCTAGAGTTGAGGAAACTGGGGTGCATTGAGATGAAGAGACTTACCCAAAGTCACACACATGAGAAGAAAAGTACTGTGTGGACTTCACAGGCAGAAAAAATGGGAGTTATTGATAGTCAAAGAGGAAAGGAATCCTTGTTTCTGAACCCAGATTTCTAACTGGAGAGTCATTATACCCATGCTACAGACCTTGGAGCTGCCCCAGTGCCCTATTAGTAATCTCAGAGAACAGGTAGATTTCCCTGGAAATTAAGGATTAATATAGGGGAAAAAGACTCTGGGATGAAATGGGATTTTCCTGGATGGAATGTTGACTTCCCCCTCAGATTAGAGAGCCAGTAGGGCATGACGGGTTGGCAGATCAGAACTGGTCCAGGAGTCACATTCTTGGGAGATGGAGCCCCCCAATTGAGCCTCTAGCTTTGATCTGAGCACATAACCTGGCTGGATGTGGCACCTACATAGGTTTAATACTTTCTGCCTTCTCACATGACTTGCCAAATTCATGATGTGACATGGGAAAAATCATTGGAATGGAGTAGCTGGTGGCCACCCAGATCATAGAGAGAAGAGAACACAGAGGAGGCAAACTAGATACCCCCCCCCCGTTCCTTTTACAGATAAGGAGGCTTCAAGAAAACCTGAACTTTGACTTTCCCCATGAGATTATTTTTTCTGGACACACATTTCTCTGGTGTCATCCCTTTATGGTTTCCCTGGTACAATTCTTCACTTGGCGATCTTATTATCACCTAACCTCCCTCCCTAAAATGATTCATCTAAGGTCACACATGCATCAAGCCCGAGAAGGCCTCAGACCCTGACCTAAGCCCTCTAACCAGACCCTCCTTTCCAAGTGTGTCCATGCAACAGACCCAAACCAAGGGACAGGGCAATTATCCCTTGCCTTGGTGGTAATAGGGTTAGGGAAAGGCCCCAGGGCCCTGAGGAGCTGGACCATGTAAGGCCCTTTATGATAAACCATCAGGATTTCAGGAGAATAAATTAAATCCAGCTTCTAAGTATTCAATATCATCATTATTTTATTTTCCTGACCTGGAGTAGACTTCTACTCTCTGCCTATCATGGCATTTTGCACAGAGTAGCTAGTCAAAAAACCTTTGCTGAGTGAATGGATGAAAGAAAAAATGAATAAATGAAAATCTTTCTGTTCCTCTTGGATGGTCAAAGACCAAGGAAAACAGAACTCACTGTTTGCTCTGATTTAATCCACTAAAAATTTATGTTATATAATCTCAACTGGACTCTCACCACTTCCAGGCAATCTCTCTCAACAGCTCAGTGTGCCCTTCTCCACAGATGTTCTTCCAAATCTCTTCATTCCTTCTCAAATTTCTCATGGCTCCCTTCTCCCTGCCCCAAGAAACTTGATTCATATTTCCCTGAAAAAAATGAGACCATTGGTTGAAGCTCATTCTTCTCTCCTCCTCAACTCACATTTCCCAGATGCCTTCTGCAATGATCTCTGCCCTTCTCCTCACCAGTGCGAAGTCTCCACAAGTGATGCAAAATTTCTCTACTTCCATTCCATGCTGTCTTCTCCAGATTTCCCCCCTCTCATATCCACTTCCTCACTTATCTTTAATTTCTTTGCTACTAACTTCTTCCCTTCTGCCCACAAACATGTCCGTGTCTCCCTCTTTCTGATCTATTAACCGTTGTCCAATATCTTCTCCCTTTTGTGGCTTAAGTTTTTTAAAAGGGCATCTAAAATACAGGGCAGGGCAGCTAGATGGCAGAGTAAATAGAGCACTGGCGCCGGAGTCAGGAGGAGCTGAGTCCAAATGCAACCTCAGACACTTGACACTTACTAGCTGTGTGACCTTGGGTAAGTCACTTAACCCCATTGCCTTGCTTCTCCCCTCAAAAATAAAATAAAATAAAATAAAATAGGTGCCTCCACCTTTTCTCTTTTCTTTCCCTTAACTCCCTATAATCTAGCTTCCAGACTCATCATTCCACCCAAACTGCTCTCTCCAAAGTAAACAAGGATCTCCTAAGTGCCCAAAACAACAGCCTTTTCTCAGTCCTTGTACTTCTAGAGCTCTCTGCAGTCTTTGACACCTTCAATCACCCTCTTCTCTCTATCTTTCCATTCTCTATCTTCCACTTTCTCCTGATTCTCCTCCTACCTCTTGACCTCTTCTTCTTGGTCTTCTTGGCTGGATCCCAATCCAGGTCATACCCACTAACCGTGGCTATCCTACAGGATTCTGGGGTGGGGAATCTCTTCTCTTCTCCCTCCACACATTTTCACTTGGTGATACCATCAGTTCCAACGGTTTCGATCACATGACCCTCAGACCTTTTCATGCAGCCCTGCTCTCTGCCGGCCCCTGGTCGGCCTCTCTACTCACCTTCTAGATATCCGGACACCTGAAGATGTCTTAAACTCAACACACCCCAAACCCCCCCTCTTCCTAATTCTCCCATTGCTGTGGAGATTGTCCACTACTATCGCCCTAGTCCCCAAGCTCACAGCCTATGTTATCCTAGACTCTCCCCTCTTTCTTTTATCCCCATAGCCAAGCCTTTTCTTTTCTTTTCTTTATTGACTTCTTTATTTACTTTTAGTTTACAAGATTCAGTTCCACAATCCCTTGAGTTCCAATTTTTCTCCCCTCCCCCCCCACCATGATGGCGTACAATCATATATAGGATCTGCAAACACTTTCACATTGTACAATAGTCAGGTTGTATAGAAGCATTATAACCAATGGAGCGAACAATGGAGGAAAAAAAGAAAAGAAAAGAAACAAAACCACACATAGAAAAGAACAATAGCATGTGTTGCTTCAGTCTCCATTTAAACTCTGGTCTTTCTAGATCTTTCTCTGAGTGTAGACATCTCCTTCCATTCTGAGACCTGTAGAGTTGTCTTTTAACTGTGCATTGCTGAGAAGAGTCCAGTTTATCAAAGTTGGTTGTCTATCCAAACCTTTTCAATGCTGCCTCCCAACATCTCTTAAATCTACCCTCTTCTCTACTCTCACACTGCCCCCCCCCAGTAGAGGTCCCCATCATCTCATGCCTGGACCATTACAATCATAATTAGAGGGCCTCCCTGCCTCAAGTCTCGCCCCACACTAGTCCATCCCTCACTCAGCTACCAGAGCTATTTCCCTAAAATTTAGGTCTGATTGTGTCACTCCCCTACTCAATAAAGTCCAGTGGCTCCCTATCACTTCCAGGATCAAATATAGAATTCTCTGTTTGGCATTCAAAGCCCTCCACAACCTGGGCTCTGCCTACTCTTCTGCTGTTCTTAAGCCTTATTCAATATCTGCTGTCCAACAACACTGGTTCCTCCCTCTTATTCCTCAAGCAAGATGCTCCGTCTCCTCATTCTATAGATTTTCACTGACTGTCCCCCATGCCTGGCCCACTCTCCTTCCCCATCTCAGCCTCTTGGCTTGTTTCAATTCTCAGCTAAAATCCCACCTCCTACAGGAATATGGCCCCCATTTCACTTGGTGCTCATCCCCTACCCTCTATTGTTCATGTCCAGTTTATCTCATATAACTTATTTGTACCTGGATCTTTGCCTATTTTCTCCTCCATGAGATTGCAAGCTCATCATGAGCAAAGTTTCTTTTTTCTTTCTTTGTGATTCCATTACATAGCACAATGCCTGGCATGCAGTAGGCACTTAATAAACATTTCTTTTTAAAATAATATTTTAGGGGTGGCTAGGTGGCACAGTGAATAGGGCACTGACCCTGGAGTCAGGAGGACCTGAATTCAAATCTGGCCTCCAACACTTAACACAAAAATTAGCCGTGTGACCTTGGGCAAGTCAATTAACCCCAATTGCCCTACTTTCCCCCCTCTAAAAAGCAAAAGAAAAAA
>CM053594.1:16311319-16343973 GCA_028646575.1 Pseudocheirus occidentalis
CCCCCCCCCATATGGTGGCGTACAATCATGTACGGGATCTGCACACTTTCACATTGTACAATAGTCTGGTTGTATAGAAGCGTTGTAACCAATGGGGTGAATAATGTGAAAAGAAAGAAAAAAAGAAATCGAAGAAACAAAACCAAACGTGGAAAAGAACAATAGCATGTGTTGCTTCAGTCTCCATTTAAACTCTGGTCTTTCTAGATCCTTCTCTGAGTGTAGGTATCTCCTTCCATTCTGAGACTTGTAGAGCTGTCTTTTAACTGTGTTGCTGAGAAGAGTCCAGTTTATCAAGGTTGGTCGTCACATATGTGATGTGCCTGTGACTGTGTACAAATTTTTCCTAGTTCTGCTCTTCTCACTTACCATCAGTTCGTATAAGCCTCTCCAGGTAAATATGAAGTCCATCTCCTTTCCATTTCTTATAGCACAATAGTATTCCATTACATTCATATACCGTAACTTGTTCAACCATTCCCCAGTTGATGGGCATCCCCTAAGTTTCCAGTTTTTTGCCACCACAAAGAGAGCTGCAATGAGTATTTTTGTACATATGGGTCCTTTTCCCACTTCTATGATCTCTTTGGAATACAACCCCAAAAGTGGTATTACTGGGTCAAAAAGTATGCAATTATTTATAGCCCTTTGGGCATAGTTCCAGACAGATCTGGGCAGGTTAAAGCAAGTGATTACTCTGAATGGTCGCTTGGTTTTCCTACAATCTGCAGTCCAGGGGCTCTGGAAGCAGCCATGACAGCAGCAGCCACTGAGCCTCTGCCACTTCTTGTTCCAGGGGCAGGGGCCAGACCATGCTCTTTGCACACATGCATCTCCCACCTCCATGTCTTTGCACTGGCTCACATCCATATTTGGAATGTTCTTCCTCCCCACCTCTACTTCTCAATTTCCTTGACTTTCTTCCCGCCTTTTGTAGGAGGATTTTGCTGGCTTCCCCAGCCCCTGGTGTCTCCCCTCAGAGATTACCTTCCATCTACTCTGTGTATAGCATGTTAGTCATTTTCAAGAATGAAGGATAAATGGGGCAGCTAGGTGGCACAGTGAGTAGAGCACCAGCCCTGGAGTCAGAAGGACCTGAGTTCAAATCCAGCCTCAGACACCTGACATACTTACTAGCTGTGTGACCTTGGGCAAGTCACTTAACCCCAATTGCCCTCCAAAAAGCAGAAAGAAAGAAAGGAAGGAAGAAAGGACAAACGACGTTATTCACATGTTCTTTTCACCACTAGACTGTGAGCTACTTGAGGGCAGGGACTGTCTTTTTTGTCTTTCTTTGTATCTCTAGCACTTAGTTCAATGCCTGATGCATGTTAAGTACTTAATAAAGGTATGTTGACTTGTTGCTATAAATACCTTTCCTAAGAACTGCTTCCATATGTTGACTGATACTTAATGGGAAACACAGTGGTCGGGTCTCCTGAGTTACAGCACTGGCGAATGCCCAGGAGTTTATCTCTGGAACCCAAGGTAGTAGCCACACTTCTTGGTAGACACACCCAATCTGTAAGTGCATTCCAAGGGGAGGATATTCTAGGTGTCCTACAATAAGAGAAGGCATATATATTCTTTTCTTTTTTTTTCTTTTTTTCCTTCCCTAAGCCAAATTTAATGAGAGTAAATGAAAGTAAAGTTGTAACAGTTATCCCTTGCCTCTTTTATATGGGATGGTTAACCCCATTTTGTCTCTCCCTGTCTGATCCGGGAATATCCCAAAGGGTCGTAGGGGCCACCGGGCATCCCAAAGAGTTGTAGAGGCGACTGAGACTGTTCTCGGGAAGTTAACAGTCCGGCAGGCTCAGGCAGTTAGAGAAGAATTCCTTCTCCGCCCCCGGCCCCACGGGCCCCACGGGCCCCACCAGCCCCGGCCACAGTCGCCATGGCCGCTCCACCCCCAGACCCAGCAGCAGCCCCGAGGGACCCAGAATGCGAGCACCTGGAGATGGTTACCCAAGATGGCTATTCTTTTCTTTTAAAAGAAACTAAGGCTCTAGGTTTTTTCCCCCAGGAACAATTTTATTTCCACTTTCTTTCTTATTTTGAGGGGGGAATGCAAGGCAATTGGGGTTAAGTGACTTGCCCAGTCACGTGGCTAGTAAGCGTGTCAAGTGTCTGAGGCTGGATTTGAACTCAGGTTCTCCTGACTCCAGGACTGGTGCGCTATTCACTGTGCCACCTAGCTGCCCCTTAACTTCCATTTTCAAAATGCCTTGTGGGGATTTTGTTTGGTAAACTCAACCTTCACCTGAGAAAATTAACTACAACTCTGTCTTATTGATCAAGACAGTCAATGACAGTTTAAAAAAAAAGGAATAGATCCCTAATTCAATCCAATACACTAACTACTGCTGTCTGATAGATAGATAGATAGATAGATAGATAGATAGATAGATAGATAGATAGATAGATAGATAGATAGATGGATGGATGGATGGATGGATGGATGGATGGATGGATGGACGGATGGATGGACGGATGGATGGACGGATAGACAGACTGAAGTATAGATAGACAGACAGAAGGATAGATAGATAGATAGACAGATAGATAGATGAAAGGAAGTAAAGATAGACAGATATACATATATTACATCTATATACACAAACACCCCCAGAGATACATATATATGTGCATACATTTGTATATGTATTCATGTGTCTGTGTATGTGTATATAAGTGTGTATACATATTTGCATGAATACATATTCGTATATAAGTATATAAGTGCCTAGCCTCACTGGGGGTGTTGGCACAATAATTAAGCACACACTGAGCACTGAGGCATAGGTTCAGCCCCTCTCCCCAAACTTCCTACTTGTGCACCCCTGAAGGAGTCACTTGCCTTCACCATCCCTCAGACCCCTCATCTACAAAATGAGGGAGGTTTTGGAGGAGGGAGCCTTTGAGGCTCCTTCTAGTTCTAGAGACAGGATCTGAAAATTTGCATATTGAATACCATGGACTACTTTTTCTTGCTTCATAGCCTCAGGCCAGTTGCTTCTCCCCTCCAGGCCTCAGTTTCTCTATCTGTAAGGTGGGCAGATAGGTTAGAGGACCTCTGAGCTCCCTTCCAGAATGCCAGGATAATAGGACCGCTCAAGCTTCTTCCGTCTCTAGCGTCTGCCAGCTCTAAGATGCTCTGAAAACCCAGGCCTGTGCCCGGTCTCGGACCTTGCCGGCAGCAGGCAGAACCTTGTCCTGGTTCCTGTCAGCCCAGACTGGGGGGATTGATGTGACAGGGCCCTGTCAGATGTGGAGGACTGATGAAATACAGAATCCCAAAGGTCAGGACTGGTTAGAGCCAAGCGTTAGAGTTAGAAGGACCTTGTTCGTTGTTGCTCGGTTATATCTGACTCTCTGGGACTCCATTTGGGTTTTTCTTGGCAGAGACACTGGAGCAGTTTACCATTGCCTTTTTCAGCTCACTTTACAGATGAGGAAACTGAGGCAGACAGGGTTAAGTGACTTTGCCCAGGGTCACCCAGCTAGTAAGTGTCTGAGGCTGGATTTGAGTTTGGGTCCTCTTGACTCTAGAGCCAGTGCTCTGTCTACTGCACCACCCAGCTGCCCCAGAAGGACCCTGGAGGCCAATACTCTCATTTTATGGGAGAGGAAACTGAGTCAGGTCCAGAGAAGTTGACTTACCCAAGGTCACAAAGGAAGAGGGTAAGAGGTGGATGCAGAGTAGGAAGAGAACCTAGAAAGCCTCCTGCATGACTGCCCTGTGCCTCTCTGGGGTCCCATGTGTGGGATCATATAGCTAGAGTCCTTCTGGTCCCACCCTAGAGATCCTACCTTCTCTCATTTCCAGGAGATAGACAAGTGAGACTAAAAACAGATTTGGGCTCAGGAGACACCTGGGCCTGAGCCCTTGGCAAGTCCAGACGCCAGTCTGGGCCACAGTTTCTCTTCTGTGAAATGAGAGGTTGGCCCAGTTGGCTTCCAAGGCCCCTCCCAGGCCCAGCTCCATGAACCCATCCCCACCTTTGGGCCTCAGTCTCTTCATCTGTAAAACCAGGTTAGACTAGAAGGAGGCCTTTTCTGCCTCTTAAATTGATGAACTGGGGAGGCTAGGTGGCGCAGTGAATAGAACACCCGCCCTGGAGTCAGGAGTACCTGAGTTCAAATCCGGCCTCAGACACTTAACACAAAAAACTAGCCGTGTGACCTTGGGCAAGTCACTTAACCCCAACTGCCCTCCAAAAAGCAAAAAAAAAAAAAGTTATTTAAAAAAAAATTTTTTTGATGAACCAGTAGCCTTCTAATGCCCTTTCTTCTTATGTGACCTCAGGCTAATGACCTGTCCACCAGATGTCCTCCGAGGTCCCTCCCATCTGCAGATCTGTGATTCGATGACTATTAACAAAAGAGGACTCTCTGGAGCCTTGCCTATTAGGGTGGATGTGTGTGCAGACCATGCCCTCTGCTCTCAGGCAGGGCTGTGTGTGGCAACAGGACAAAACCCAGAGGCCTCCAGGGCAGGAGGGGCAGGGAGAAGAAGGGCAGCAGCAGGTCCTGGCCTGCAGGAGCCTCCTGCCCTTGGCTGCCAGTCACAGGCCCTCTTGGGCCCAGCCAGCGGAAGCTCAGCCTCCTGTATCGCAAAGGCCAGCTCTCAGCCTGAAGTGGCTGGAATCAAATTCTTTTCCATGCCCGGCAAGACTTAGAGGGAAGAGAGCTCACAGACCTTCTGTCCGTCCCATTGGCATGGCTTCACCTCAATCCAACAAACGGTTATTAAGCATCAGGGGCTAGTCCTCAGTTTCCTCCTCTGTAAAAACAAGCTGGTCAATACACGATAAGGCAGATAGAGTGCTGGATTTGGAGTTGGGTTCAAATCCTGCCTCAGCTGCTCACTAGCTATGTGACGTTGGACAAGTCATGATAATGTCTAAGGCCCCTTCCAGCTCTAAATCTAGAACCATGTGCAAAGCCTCCACTTTACAGAGAAGAAAACTGAGACCTGGAAAGGTGAATTGACTTGTCCCAGATCCATAGGGTAAGGATTTGAAGCCAAGCTTTTGACTCCAAATCCCAAACCTCTTTTCCATATCCCAGTTGTCTTGACACCTGGGATCAATTAATATTGAATGCCATTTCAAATGCTCTAGGGAGACTAGATGGGAGGGTGGCCCCACCCCCTAGATGGCCAAGCAGGTGATCAGAGTGTCTTCCCTGGGAAAGGAGTGAGCTCCCAGTGGGTGATCAGGACTGGGAGAAGGCGAGCTAGAACCGTCAGTCTTTTTTTTGGCAAATCTCCTATTTTGTGAAAAATGATGCAGGAGAAAATTAGCCAAATTACGGGCATAATCCTTCAGCTGAAGTCACATCTGTAAAACAAGGTATAGCAAGGAGAAAATGGGCGATGGGGGGAAGGGAATGTGTCCCCACAGGTGTCCCCAATGTCCCTGCCCACAAACACCAAGATGACTCTCTGTGGAAGGATGGGGGCCTTTGCAGGGATTCAAGTCTTAACCATGGGGAGAACTGCCCAATTATACACAAACACGGCTGCACGTAGAGTCAGGAAGACTCATCTTCCTAAGTTCAAATGTGACATCAGACACTCACTTGCTGTGTGACCCTAGGCAAGTCACTTAACTCTGCTCGTCTCAGTTTCCTCATCAGTAAAATGATCTGGAGAAAGAAATGGTGAACCCCTCCAGTGTCTCTGCCGAGAAAACCCCAAACTGGGCTGCAAAGAGTCCGACGTGGCTGAAATGACTGAAAAGCAAGGGCTTCTCTAGGAATGGGAGTCTATTTAGACTGGTTTCACAGCAGGACCCAGCTCAGAAATTAATCAGGCCTCTTCTCAGGTAACAGGTTTTAAACCTGCTCAGGAAACCATCCCTATGGACACAAACATCTTGGCTCTAGGCAGGGCTCCTACCTGAGTGCTGGCTGAGGGAGCCAGGACTCAGCGCTTCCCTGGTTCCTTCCTGGCCTGCTCTGGCCTGGCCCCAGTCAGGCTTCTGCAGCCTTCTCTGGGCTGCTGCCCAGCTCAAACCTGGCACCTGACACCCACCCCTTTCCTGGTCAGGAAAGGAAGGACGGTAGCTGCCTCTGCTCCTTGGAGGAAATAAGGGAACTTGGGGCTACCTGTACTCCTCTCACCATCTCCCTTCCACCATCACTCCTTCCCCATCTCCAGGTGACAGAGGACCCCAGAATACTTTCTCCTTGCTGAAGCTGTCTCTGTTTATGGCAGGCCAAACCCTGCCTCTGGCACACTGCCAGTAAAGATGTCAAGGCAGAAAACCTAGCTCTTCATTGACTACCTGCATGCCCTTGACAATAATGATGGTGAGATCACAGATGCAGGGCTGGAAGGAACTTTAGAGGTTGTGAAGTCCAGCCCTCACTCTACAGAGGAAAGTAGGCCCAGGTTACTCATCCCCTGTCAAACAAAAAGTGGCAGAGTCAGGATTAAACCAGGGTCTTCTGGGGTCCAAATCCCACACACTCTATTGCTTCAAAGAGCTCACATTCATTCAAGGATTTTATATACTTTTTTCCCTCGTTTGATTAACCTCTCCGGTCCTCACTTTCCTTTTCTTTCCCTTCTGACTCTTTCTTAAGGTCTTATCCTCCCCAAAAGTGTGTGGGGGCAAGTGAGCACGAGTGGGAAAGAGAGCAGGGGGAGCTGGTATCAAAATGGCAGAGTAAAAGTCAGTATCTTTGCCCAAAACACCCCTTGATGATGAGCTAGAAAATGTACCAATGGAACTCAGATCAGGAAAGCCAAGACAAAGTCACAGTGAGTCATTTTTCCAGCCCCCAAAGCTTAGGAAGATAGAAAAGAGATGTCTGTGGACACTGGAGTGGCAGTGGTGGGGGCAAGAATGCAGCACAGAAGCAGCTGGGAGAAGTATTCTTGCTCCCAGAGACAGTGAGAGGGCAGAGACTGAACACCAGGGCTGGAAGCACTAGGTCAGAAAGAAACCAGCCCAAACCAGGGCTGGGAACAGGTCCTGGAGCCATCTGGCAGCCATCACTCAGGGCCAGGTTATAGTTCCAGGGAAGACAGGAGGGGTCGTGAGTCAGAGGGGTCCTAGCTGCATGTAGAGCAAGGATCATGTTCCAGAACCATAGCCATGTGTCTCTGAGCCCAAGAGCAGAGAGGGGACTCAGTTCCAATTGTTAGCCTCGTATATAAGCTTGCAAAGGAATAGCCAGGGCAGGGGACCAAGACCAAAGATGAGGCAGCAGGTTGGTTACTCTTAACCAGCAGAACCTCTGAGTCTAACAATGGTCTAAAGAAAGTCAGCCACCCACAAGCCAACAGACCCAGACCAGGTCTTTCAGAACAAACCTTTCCAACGATCACGCTTTGGAAGCACCAAACATTACAGGGCTCCAGATTGAGCTGTGAAAGCAGCAACAGGACATAAAAAGACAGGTGCTTGAGTCAAACATCCCCTGCCCCCAAAAGTGAACAGAGCCCAGCACTAACAAAAAGGTCAAAGTCAAGAAGTTCCTAGAAAAATGAGCAAATAAAAAATGAATCTGGCCATCAAGAGCTATGAAGGTGACAAGGAAGCTAAAATCCAAATACAGAAGAAGACAATGAAGTAAAAACCTCTACAAGCTTAGGGGAACGTGAGATAGTTTACCTATCACATAGATCTATGGCTAAGGGGAGAATTTCAGACCAAACAAAAGATGATTCTGATTATATTAAATTTTAAAAGTTTTACACAATGTAACCAAGATTAAAAGGAAAACAGAAAAAAGGGAGGGGTGATTTTTTTTTATAGCAAGTATCTCTGATAAAGGCTTCATATCTCAAATACATAGAGAACTGAATCAAATTTATAAGAAGACAAGTCATTCCCCAACTGATAAATGGGCAACAGACATGAACAGGCAGTTTTTAGGAGAAGAAAACAAAGCTATTAATAGTTATATGAAAAAAACTCTAATCACTGTTGATTAGAGAAATGCAAATTAAAACAACTCTAAGTTGCCACCTCACACCTATCAGATTGGCTAACATGACAAAAAGAAAAATGACAAGTGGAAGGAATACGGGAATATTGGGACACTAATACACTGTTGGTACAGTTGTGAACTGATGGAACTATGCCCCAAAAGGTATAAAACTGCATACCTTTTGATCCAGCAATGTCACTGCTAGGTCTGTTTCCTAAAGAAAAAAAATTTTTAAAGGAGGAAAAAGGGACAGCTAGGTGGCACAATAAATAGAGCACTGGCCCTGGAGTCAGGAAGACCTGAGTTCAAATTCGGCCTCAGACACTTAACACTTACTAGCTGGTGTGACCTTGTAATTGTCACTTAACCCCAACTGTCCTGCCTTCCCCCCTCCAAAAAAAAAAAGGAAAAAAGGAAAAAAGACCTATTTGTACAAAGATATTTATAGCAGCTCTTTTATGGTGGCAAAGAATGAGAAATGAAGAAGATGTCCATTAATTGGGAAATGATTGAACAAGTTGTGGTAGGTGATTGTAAGCAGGATGATCTCAGAAAAAAACCTAGACTTACATGAACTGATGCAAGGTGAAGTGAGCAGAACCAGGAGAACATTGTACACAGTATCAGCAACATTGCAAAGGTGATCAACTGTGATATTGACTTAGCTATTTTCAGCATACAGTGATCCAAGACAATTACAAAAGACTCAGGATGAAAAGTGCTGTCCACCTCCAGAGAGACAACTGATGGAATCTGAAAGCAGACAAAAGCATACTGTTTCCCCTCCCCCCTTCCTTTTTCTCTCTTCCTTCCAATCTTTCTTTTTTGAGTTTTCGTGATAAAATAACTAATGTAGAAATATATTTTACATGATTGTAGATGTAATACCTATATCAGATTGCTTATCATCTGGATGGGGGGGAAGGAGGAATTTGGAATTCAAAATTTTCTAATGTTAATAATTAGGGTGAAATATGATTAGTCTAAAATTTTATTTAAAAATAAAAGAAAATCTTAAAGAAAAATGTAAATTGGACAAAAATTTGGACAAAAAAATGCAGCCCAACAAAAATTCATAGAGTAATTCAAGAAAAAAGAGTAAAAAACTTTATTTTAAAAATCACATAAGAGCGATAGAAGGGGGGGGCTAGGTGGTACAGTGAATAGAGCACTGGTCCCGCAGTCAGGAAGACCTGAGTTCAAATCTGAACTTAGACTCTTGACACTTACTAGCCATGTGACCTTGGGCAAGTCACTCAACCCCACTTGCCCTGCCCTCCCCCTCCAAAAAGTAAAAAAAAAAAAAATTAAGTGATAGAAGGAAAAATAGGAAAAAGAAATGAAAGCTTTGTGAAAAAGTTACAAAAAGAGCATTAACAGCTTTGTTAAAAAAAAGGTACAAAATCTCACTGAAGGAAACAGCTCATTAAAAATTCTTGCTTTTGTTCAGTTGTTTCAGTCATGTCTGAATCTTCATGATCCTATTTGGGATTTTCTTGGCAAAGATACTGGAGTGATTTGCCATTTCCTTCTCCAGCTCATTTTACAGGTGAGGAAACTGAGGCAAACAGAGTGAAGTAACTTATCCAGGGTCACACAGGTAATAAGTTTGTGAGGCCAGGTTTGAACTCAGGAAGATTAGTCTTCCTGACTCCAGGCACTGCATTCTATCCACTGAGCCATCTAGCTGCCCATTACAAATTAAGATTGGTGAAAAGAAAGTTAATGACTCCATGAGACATCTAAATGTAATAAAATAAAGTCAAAAGACCAAAAATATTGAAGAAAATGTGGAATATCTCATAGGACAAATTACTGACCTAGGAAATCGATTGAGGAAAGATAATTTGAGAATCATTTCTCTATGTGAGAACCATGGACAAAAAAGAGCCTGGATACCATCTTTCAAGAAATCATTAAATAAAAATTGTCAAGATATTTTAGAACAAGAGGGCAAAATAAACATCAAAAGACTCCACAGGTTACCTCCTAAAAGAAACCCCAAAATGAAAACTCCCAGGAACATTAGAACCAGAATACAGAACTTCCAGGTCAAGGAGAAAATATTGAAAGTAGCCAGAAAGAAATAATTCAAGTACCATGGAGCCAGAGTCAGGATTACACAAGATTTAGCAGCCATCATTATACAGGAACAGAACACTTGGAATATGATATTCCAGAAGACAAAGAGTTTAGGATTATAGCCAAAAATAACCTAGCCAGCAAAAGTGAGTATTGTCCTACAGGGGAAAAAATGAATATTTAATAAAATAAAAGACTTTCAAACATTCCTGATCAAAGGACCAGAGCTGAATAAAAAATTTGACATTTAAACACAAGATTCAAGAGTAGTATAAAAGAGTAAACATGAGGGAAAAATCATAAAAAGGATTACACAAGATTAAATTATTTACATTCTTATGTGGGGAAAGGACACATGTAACCCCTCAGAATTTTATTATCACTAGGGCTCTTAAAAAGAATCTAATTAGACAGAAGGCCTAGGTGTGACGCTATTATGATGGGATGATCTCAAAATAAGAATAAAAGGGTGAGGAAAAGGGATGCACTGAGAGAGGGGAGAAGGGAGAGGAAGAATAAGGAGAATTATGTCATATAAATGAGGCATAAAAGGAAATTTATACTATGGAAGAGAGGTGTTGGGGCAGGGAACAAGCAACATTGAACCTCACTATCATCTGAACTGGTTCCAAGAGGTAAGAATAAATATACACACAGTTGCATACAGAAATTCATCTTACTCAAAAGGAAGTAGAAGGGAAAGGAGTTAGGGTGGGAGGGGGAAGTAAGAGGGAGAGTGTCTTAAGGAAGACAGAGATCAAAAATAAAATAGACCCCTGCAAAGGAAACAGGGGAAAAAAGAGAATACTAAGTATAAGAAAATAGAATGGAGAGAAATACATAGTTAATGATTACAAATGAATGTGAATGGGATAAAATCAACCATAAAATGAAAGAGGATAACAAAATGGATTAGAAGCCAGAATCCAACAATATGTCATTTATAAGAAACATACTTGAAACAGAGAGATACACATAAAGTTAAAAAAAAATAAGGGGCTTAGACTAGATTAATCTATTAGGCTTCAGTTGTAGTTTTAAAAAAAGTTAGGGGTGGCAATCATGATTTCAGATATATCAAAGGCAAAAATAAACCTAATTAAAAGAGATAATCTGGGAAACTACATTTTGTTAAAAGGTGATGGCAAAACACCCAAATTCTTAAAGGGAAAACTGAATGAATTACAGAAGGAAATGGATAGTAAAACTGCATTAGTGGGGGATCTCGAATTACCCCCTCTTGGACCTAAATAGTTCTAACCATAAAATAAACAAGAAAGAAGTTAAGGACCTAAATAGAATTTTAGAAAAGTTATGATAAACCTCTGATAAATATTAAAAGGGAATAGAAAGAAATAGAGCCTACCTATTTCTTAATTGTGCATTAGAGTATATAAACTTCAAAACAAATGCAGAAAAGTAGAAAGAGTAAATGCATCTCTTTCTGACCATAATGCAATTAAAATTACATTCAACAAAGGACCTTCAAAGAATAGATAAAAATCAGTAGCCTAATCCTAAAGAATGAGTGGGTCAAAGAACAAATCATAGAGACGATTGATAATTTATTAAAGATAATGATAAGAAGACAGCATATCAAAATTTGGGGGATGTAGCCAACATAGTACTTAGTGAAAATTTTATACCTCTAACTGTTTACATCAATTAAAGAAAGAGCAGACCAATGAATAAGGTACATAACTAGAAAAATAAATTAAAAACTATCAGTTGAACACCAAAATAAAATCACCCAAAATCAAGGTAGAGATTAAGAAAAAAATCAAAGGAAATATTAAGAAAAGTGAGCTTTTTCTAACTGAATTAACAAGTAAAATTAGGAGTTGTTTTTTAAAACTCCAATAAACTAGACTTACCATCTGCTAATTTGATTTTTTAAAAAAAGGAAAAAGTCAAATTGCCAGTATAAAAAGTGAAAAGAGTAATGAATATGAAATGAAATCAATTGTTAGGAGCTATTTTGACCAAGTACATGTCAATAAAACTGACAATCTAAATGAAATGGATGAATATTTACAAAAATATAAATTGCCCAGATTAACAGAATAGGAAATAGAATAGAAAATCTCTCTTACTTATGTAAGCATTTAGAGATATAAATTTTTCTCTAAGTACTGCTTTGGCTACATCCCAAAAATAAGTAATCATATCTTAGAAAAAGAAATTGAACATACCATAAATGAGCTCCCTAAGAAAAACATCCCAGGGCCTGATGTATTTACAAGTGAATTATACTGAACACTTAAAGAACAATTAATTCCAATACTATGTAAACTATAAAGTATTCCTACCCAATTTCTTCTATGATAATTAAACCAGAGAGAATCAAAACAATAAAAGAAAACCTATAGCCCAATTTCCCTAATGAATACTGATGTAAAAATTCCAAATAAAATATTAGCAAGGAGACTATAATAATGTATCACAGAGATCATACACTATGACTAGGCTGGACTACACCAGGAAATCAGGATTGGTTCGATGTTAGGAAAACTATAAGCATAGCTGACCATAATCAATAACAAAACCAACAAAAATTATGTGATTATTTCCATAGATGTAGAAAAAGCTTTTTGACAACATATACCACCATGCCTATTAAAAACACTGGAAAGCATAGGAATTAAATGAAGCTTTCCTCAAAGTGAGTAGTATCTCTCTAAAACCAAGAGTAAGCATTATTGGTAATGAGGATAAGTTAGAAGTCTTTCCAGTACGATCAGGGGTAGAGCAAGGATGCCTGTTATCATCATTATTCAATGTTGTGCTAGAAATGCTAGCCAAAGCAATAAGACACCCCCCAAAAAAGTTGAAGGAATAAGCACAGGTAATGAGAAAATAATACTATTACTTTTTGTGCATAATATAATCATTTGGATCTAAAAAGTTCATTTGGAAAAATAACTGAAATAATTAACATCAGCAAAGTTGCAAGGATATTAAACAAACTGACACAAAACATCAGCATTTCAGAATCTTACCAACAAAATCCAGCATGAGGAGATAGAAAGATAAATTCCATTTACAACTCCAGACAGTATAAAATACTTGGAAGTCTACCTGCCAAGATACCCAGGAACTATACGAACATAATTATAAAACACTTCATACAAACAGAGATCTAAATAATTTGGGAAATATCAATTGCTCATGGGTAAGCTGAGCCAATATAATAAAAATGACAATACTAAGTAAATTTATTTATTCAGTGCCATACCAATCAAACTACCAAAGGATTACTATATAGAGTTAGAAAAAATAAAATTCATCTGTAGGAACACAAGATCAAGAATATCAAGGCAAAAGGCAGAAGCAGTTTAAAAGTAACATTTAAGCTAGTATATTAATCTGGGCATTCTGAATACTTGAATGTGTGCAGAGGGAGAGAAGTAAACATTATACTTTATCAGTACTGTAAACAAATGGAAATGCAATTGTCCTAGATGCAGTGGTTCTCAACCTTCCTAATGCCATGACCCTTTAATACTCGTATGTGGGCGTATCTGCATGTGCGGGGACCCACCTGGAGACAGATAGAGGAGTGGTGTCTCAGTTTCTAAGACCATCAGAAATATGTGTTTTCCCATGGTCTCAGGTGACCCCTGTGAAAGGGTTGTTCGACCCTCAAAGGGTCGTGACCCACAGGTTGAGAACTTGTATTAGATCCTACAATAGGTCCTATTCTCTAGGATCTAGAGAATAAAATCTATTTAAAATTGGGACCATAAAAAAAGAAGATTAAGACAATCAGTAAAAAAAAATAGGAACGAAGTAGGTCTAGCAATATTACATTTCAAACTATAATACAAAACTGTAAAAATCAAAATAATTTGATACAGAATAGGAAATATAGAGGTTGATCAATGGAATGGATTAGGTATACAATATGCAGAAACAAATGAGCACAGTAATCTAGTTCAATAAGTCCCAGCCACTGGGGCAAGAACTCATTTTTTGACAAAAGTTTTGGGAAAACTGGAAAGTAAAATGAGAGAAACTAGGCATAGACCAACTTCTCACCTACTGTACCAAAATCAACTCAAAATGCGTGCATTATTTAGACAAAAAGCATATCATAAATAAATTAATGGATTGGGAAAGAAATTATCCATCAAATCTACGGGGAAGAGTTCATGACCAAATAAGAGATTCACAGGAGGTAAAATGGATTACATAAAATTTAAAAGTTTTTACACAAACAAAATCAATTCAGCTAAAATTAAAAAGAAAAGCAGAAAACTGGGCGGAAAGTCTTTGCAGCAAGTTTCTCTGATTTAAGATTCATTTCTAAAATATATAGCAAATAGCATCAAATCTACAAGAATAAAAGCCAATACTCAATCGATAAATGATCAAAAGAAATAAATAGGTTGTTTTCGGAAAAAAAGAAGTCAAAACTATCAAAAAACCATATAAAATTACTCTAAATCACTTATAACTAGAGAAATGCAAATATTGGCCAACATGAAAGAAAAGGAAAATGACAAATGCTGGAGGGGATATGGAAGAATGGAAACACTAATGCATTGTTGGTAGAGTTGTGAACTGATCCAACCGTTCTGGAGAGCAATTTGGAACTAGGCTATAAGGGTTAGTAAAGGGCTGTAAAGCTGTGTATGTCCTTTGATCCAGCAATAGCCCTATCCCAAAGAGATCCAAGAAGAAGAAGTCTCATGGGTACAAAAATATTTAAAGCACCTCTTTTTGGGGTGGCAACCAATGGGAAACTGAGATTGTGCCTACCAGTTGGGGAACAAGTGATGGTGAATAACAATGGAGATCAAATAATGGTGATGGTGACAGCTGACATTAACATAGAATTTATTGTGTGCTGACGCTAAGCTAAGCACTTTCCCCTTACTGCCTTGTTTGATCATCACAACTCTGAGAAGTGGGTGCTGTTATTATTCCCATTTTACAGATAGGAAATTGAAGCAAACTGAGGCGAAGTGACTTGTCCAAGGTCATACAACTGGGCAGTATCAGAGGCCATATTTGAACTCAGCTCTTCCCGACTCGAGATTCAATGCTCTATCCTGATGGAAAGTTGTTGTGCTGTAAGAAATGATGAAGGGTTTCAGAAACACCCGGGAAGACTTATATGAACTGATGCAAAGCAAAGTGAGAAGAACCAGGAGATGGAATGTATACTAGAGCACATCAACAAAAACCGTCCCTGGTTTATACTATATATTGTATGTAGTAACAGCGATGTTATAAAAATGGTCAACTCTGAAAGACTTGGGAACTCTGGTCGACATGACTAACTGTGTGATGTTTCATGATGAAACATGCCATCTGCCTCCAAAAAGAGAACTGGTGGACTCAGAGATAGAAGCATAATTTTTCTGTTTTTCTTTTCCTTGTTTGTTTGGGTCTTTTGGGGGGGGGGAGCTGGGAGTGGGAAACAAGCCTAGTTTGAAAATTTGTTTTGAATAGTAACTATACATATCCATGGCGGATTTTGTGTTTCTTGCCTTCTCAATGAGTGGTTGACAGGAAAGGGAAGGAGAGAATTTGGAACAAAAAAAAAGTGAATAAAAAAAGTCTCTTGGGCAAGTCAGTTAACCCCAACTGCCCTGTCTTTCCCTCCCCAAAAAGACCAAAAAAAAAGTTTCTGGGCTTTAATAAAAAGGTTTGGGGAGATGCATAATTAGGAAAAAAGGCAAACAAACAACAGCGAAAAAATGAGGCATGAATTGAAGGTTAAAAGAGGAGGGGGGTCACAGTGAAGCTAAAGGCTTGGAGAGGAGGAAGTCTTTCTGATTAGCGCCTGAAACGAATGAAGCAACATTTTCCTTCAGATCAGAGCCCACTCTGATAGCCCAGCTCAATAATTTTAGAAACACCTATTACATTGGCTCTGGCTCAAGCTACTGCCCTGGTGTTTGGGATTGGGGGGGGGGGTGAAAGGAGAGGAGGAGCATGGAGTCATTTCACAGTTCAGTAAATAATTTGGTGCTTCGGTCCAGTTTGTCGATTCAGCAAATTCATGCCATCTTTCTGTTCTGTTTTGTTTTGTCTTGTCTTATGGCTCATAGTCAGCTCCCCCTCAAGCCGCCAGTCTCTAGCTTGCAGTTCATGGGGGTTGGAGTGCAGATATAGGATAAGGGCTAGGGAAGGCACAAGGCTTTGCTGGCACCAGGTTGTTGGCTCCCAGACCGACATGATTCAGGAACCTGCAGAGGCTGAAAGTCTTTGGAAAATCACCACAAGACTGTAGATTTAGAACCAGGAGATACACTGAAGGTCATCTCTATTTTCCATTTTGCAGATGAGGAAACTGAGGCTTGGTCAACATCACACCAGTGGTGTCAGAGTTCAAACCCAGGTCCTCTGACTCTGAATCCCCCACCCTTTCCTCTACACCACAGAAAATATCAATCCCATTTTACTGATAAGACTGAGCTTTGGCAGTCTTTTGGGTCACCCCGTCCAATCTCCTCATTTCACAGAAGAAGACACTGAGGCCCACAGAGGTTAACTTAGTTTATGCAAGAGACATTGGTAAGAAGAAGCAAAAGTGGCATCTGACCCCGAGTCCTCTGACTCACCAGCTCCTAGGGTCTCTTTGGCTCTCGGAGACTCTGAGATTTCCTCCCCATCTCTTCCCTAGGGCCACTGCGAAAACAAAACAAAACCCTTTTGGCAACCTCTAAAATTTCTACTATTTGAAATGTTTGCAGATGGCCCTGGGAGAATAGAACACAGGGGTGACAATTCTATCACATGTGGGCAAAGCAATCTGTCAATCACATTTAAAAGACAAGTCAAAAAAGATTAAGCCTAAAAAAAAAGTTTACTTAAAATCCACTGCAGCATTTACCACCTCTGTCCCAGGAGAGAACCTCTGACAGAACTGGGAAAAATTTGGGAGAACTTCATGTTTTGTAGGTAGAAGCTAAACTCCCAGCAGCTCCCAGGGCCAAGTGCTGACCCGAGCAATTACTGTCTGGCTGTTGGCACAGCTAACGCCAAGCTCCAGTGATATCTGAGTGGCTCATCAGAGAGGCAGCACAGGGAAGAAAATGCCCGTCCACATTAGACTAGTTTCTTAACAGCCACTAAGAGGTCCTAACCGCAAGGGCTGCTGAAGATTACAGACTGGGGTCTCTTCCAGGAGGTGCCTCTGGTCCAGGGGAGGCTTTTGCTGACTTCCCTATCCCAATCGCAGGGTTCTGAGTGACGCATGATTCCATTAGAATGTACACTTTGGGCACAGGTAACAGGGGTCCAGAGAGATAGACCCAGCCAGTGATAGTGTTGAGGATGGAAGGGAGCCCCAGAATGTGACAGTGCAACACCAGGGGTTCTTAACTTTTCCTGTGTCAAGGTCTCCACTGGCAGTCAGCTTGGCCAAGTGGACAGACCACTTCTTGGAAGAACGCATAAAATACAGAGGATTACAAAGGAAACCAATTATATTGAAAAACTGTTATCAAAATATTTTTAAAATCAAGTTCATAAGACCCCAGGGGTAGGAACCTTTGATTTAAGGCAACTTTCATTTTACAGAGAGAGAGAAATGTGACCCAGAATTGATCTAGGCCACCCTAGGGCCATTGCCGGGACAAAAACCCCCAATCTCCTGACCACGCCTCTGAAGGTGGCAATGGAGATCATAGGATTTCCATCTATTCAGGACCAAGAAAATAAGGGTACCATTACCTCTCCTTTCCCCTAACCCTAAATACAATATGAAGTCATGTATTTATTTCTTTCATCTACCAGGAGGGCCTGAGAAAAGGAACAGAATCCAAGCCTAGGATTGTAGACCTAGAACCAGAAGGGGTTTCAATATTTAATCTCTTCCCATTACCAATATGGAAATCGAGCCCCAGAGAGGTCAAATGTCTCATCCAAAGTCACATAGGAAATAATAGTGTTTGAATGTCAGTCACTGAGTTTGAAATCAGGTCTGCATTGAAATCACCCCTGCATTACAAGGCCTAGAACCCACAACCAGTCCAAAGTAGTACAGGGAAAACTCAGGGTTGTCCTGGTTCTACTCAAGGGAAGCAAGAACATTGGTTAACCCAGATGATTCCTGGGAATAGATTGGGACCCTGGGAGTGCACAGTCCAAATGAAAAGTCATTTGCAAAATGAATACAAACAGCACTGGAGGAGAAGGGTTCCATGGGTCTGGCATCCCCCAAAGGGATTCTGGTCGAGGCTGGCTTCCACAAGGGCTGGGGAAAAGAAGGCGCCATTCGCCCCCTGGTGACCAAGGGCAGGAACACCCAGACGCCTGTGAGCTACAGGTGACCGGCAAATTAACCCTGAGACTCAGCCCCGGTTGCCAGGGGCTACTTGTGTACTGATGCTGCCTCGGCAACAAACCCTGCACATAAAGACTGCCCTGCCTGACTTCTCCAGCCATTCAGAAAGAGATGACCCGCTTCCACTTCCCTATTAACTCATCCCTTGTCCTTTAACTGGTCAGGCACCCAGGTAGGTCTCGATTGGGTCAACTCGGGACAAGATAAAAAGTTCTGTCTCTAGGTCTCCGATTTTGGTTTCCTTGGTGACCCGAGGTTCAATTTTAGGAATTAGGGAAAGCTTGAGGGGGTCTCACCCCCTTGCTTGTGGGGAGCGGGGAGCTGTGATGGGCAGGTGGCTAGATGAGTCAGATAATGGGCACACAGGGCACTCCTCCATTGACCAAATGACAGCAGCTCTTCGCCTACCATGCGGGGAGACTCTCATCCATTCAGAACCAAGAGACAATGTGGGTTCCTATCACCTCTCTTGCCCCACCAGGACACGATATAAAGCCATTTTTGACCTCAAGTGCTGAGAGGGTCCATTGAGAAGGGAGCCACAGTGTAGCTATGGATAAAGGTTAGAGAAAATGGCTCCCTGGAACACTGTCCCTAATGGGTCACAAACTTTCCCTCCAAACAAGGTCGGCCCCCTGAAAGCCGTGGTGAGTGCAGATGAGGAGACAAACTTCCTGTTCGAGGTGAGTGCCCAACTATCTTAAGTGCCTTCTTTTTTAAAAAAATCTCAAGTGACTAGACTAAAGCAGTGGTTCTCAACCTGTGGGTTGCAACCCCTGTGGGGGTCGAACAACCCTTTCACAGGGGTCGCCTAAGACCATCAGAAAACACATATTTCCAATGGTCTTGGAACCGAGACACCCACTCCTCTATCCGTCTCCAGGCGGGTACACCCACGTACAAGTATTAAAGGGTCGTGGCTTTAGGAAGGCTGAGAACCACTGGAAGTGAATGGATACTGAGGCTAAATGATGGGTGGCAAGGAAGATAACACTCCCCATTCACTCGAGGGGCTGCTGTGAAGAGTGGTCAGAGCCCTAAAAATGAGATCTCTCTGGAAGAATTTCCCCCAAAATACACATAAACCCTGAAAAATAATAACACAAAATCACCATATTAAAAATATATTTACTACGAAAGATTTGACATTTCTTTCCATTCAAATAAAGGCTTTGTTCATTCCGCATCTCCAACGCTCTTCTCCTCATTTCTGTTGTTGATCTGAGGAGAGGTGAGTCAAAAGGCTCCCCTGGGGTGGCAGCATCACCAAGCCCTTCAGGCCTGAGGTTTCCTAGCCCAATGCACTCTGGATACAAAGGTCTGCATTTATTCAGCATGTACATATACTTAGGAATATCATTACAAGGTCAAGTGCCTTCATCTGCCCTAGAGTTTTCAAATCTTCCCTCCACCTATCCGTTCCATTTGTAGGTTATGGGGACCCCTTGCCCTCCACCTCTACCCTCCCTGCGCACTGCAAGAGCTGAGGATGGGAAGAACTTCCAAGTGCCCCATGGCTACATCAGCAGATCCGGGTCCTTCATTCAGCTTCTGCAGAACCTGCTGGGCAGAAACACTCCCTGGGACTGCAGGTAGTGACTTTATTTCGTGGATGCTAAGAAGCATCACAGGTACTTCTCACATTTCATACCAGCTGGATATCAGAAGTAAGAACAGTCTATATTTGGACCAATACGGTACATTTAAAGTGCCACAAAAATTTCACTGGTTCATTCATTCCAACATTTATAGACGGCCTGCTCTGTGCTCAGCCCCGTGCTAGGTGTCCAAAAGAATTTTAAAATGGGAGAGGAGTTTACAGCTGATGTCTGCACGGACAATTCCAGTTTTGCTGTTGAGGACAAGATGCTTATCTGTGATAATTTAACAAATGATCCCAAGTGATGATGGAGGAGTTGAGATGGTAACACCCTGAGATTTCAGGAGAGTCCACCAGGGCTCAAGTGGTCAGCAAAGAGTTCATCACAGAGTCAGGCGCTGAGGGGCTGGATCTGGAGAAGCCAAAGGAGAAAGCTGGCCTTCACCTATCTCTCTCCTGGCAGAGAAGCTGTTATGGCCAGAGCTGCGGCAGCCCTCCAGCCCAACCATGTCTGGGCACACTGAGTCTGAAGAACAAGTAGACTGGAGACCTAAACCACATTGCTTATGGTGGGTTTTAGGAAGCAGGGAGTTAAGGGCAGTTGGAGAAGTGAGAGCCTTTGCTCTGGGACACTGTGGGCACTAGGAGACTGGAGGAGGAGGGTCTGGTGACCAGCTGGTGCAGCATGCACACCTACCCAGAATAGGATACCATTCTGATGTACCGACTGCAGCTCAGTGGCAGCCATGACCAATGGGGGTCTGCACATGCTGGAACCGGCTAGCTATCTGTCAAGAGCTCAGAGAAGTCCATTTTTAGCTGCAGGGGCCCAGGGTGCTGCTCTCTGTGACAGTGGCTGCAGCACCACCCTAGAGACTGTTCAAAGCTTGCAGCACATCAGCCTTTAAGGAGGATGAGGAGTGGAGGGAGACTCCAGGAGCCCCAATGGTGGTCTCCCAGCACTCGAACCCACAGTCGATGAGGGCTTGTTTGGCAGCTTCCACCACAGACTGCTCCAGACCTGGGGGAGGAGGGAAGGTAGCTCTTACTGGTGCAGGCTCTCTGGGCACCAGGAAGTGTCATGGTGATGACCCTAGGCTGTGCCTCCCCAGACCTCCCCTCTCCTCAGCAAGGCCATCGTACCCAGAAAACTCTGGCCCCTCCACCTTCCTCTATAGCCACGTGCCCCATCCCTGTCCTCAGCCCCAAGCACTGTGCCAACCAGCTAAGCCCCAGTGTCTTCAGCACCTGCCTCACAGGGTGGCTAGAAGGATGAAGAAAGATGAGAAGCATAAAGTGCTTTAAACCCTAAAGGACAAGGGAAATGGTTCTGATCAGGGATCAGGAACCAGAAGCTCAGCAAGGGGGGCTCCAGGACATCCTTGGGGAGGCACTGAGGGTGCAGAAAGCAGAGGAGATCACAGGATCATTGAGTCAGGGCTGGAAAGAGTCTTGGAGGCTGCTCTGATCCACTGCCTCATTCCAGAGAGAAGTGGGGGAAAGGAGGAAGCTACAGGGCAAAGAACCCAGGATTGGGGTGGCAGGAAGCGCAGGACTTGGGTGAGAATCCCAGCTCTGGTCCCCTCTACTCTGTGTCCCCCTGCCCCACTCTCCAGCCCTGTCCTCTGCAAGCCTGGCTCCTTATTGGCAAAGAGGGGCTTGAACCAGCTCCTCTCTTTCCAGCATCCGTCTACGATCTTAACAAAGGCAGGTAGAATAAAGGGAGAGGGCAGAGAATGAGGAAGAGGAAGAAGAGGAGGAAGAGGAAGAAGAGGAGGAGGAAGAGGTGGAAAAGGGGAAGGGGGAGGACAGGAGGAAAATAACAGAGGGAGGGAAGAGGAAGCCTGAAGCACAGGAAGGGAAGGAGAGAAGGGACCAGAAGAAAAGAAGGGGTCTAGGGTAGAGAGAGGGCCAGGCCTCCCCCCAACATCTCTGTGGGAAGCTGGGGTGACTGGGGAGGCACAGGCGTGGTGGACAACAGGGCAGCGTCCTCTCTGCAACCCAGCTCCCACACTACCTAGTTTCATTAAAAAATGCCCCGGCCTCAGAAGGGCCTGAGTTCAGGTCCAGCCTCAGACACTTAAAACAAAACTGGTTGTGTGACCTTTGGCAAGTCACTTAACCCCAACTGCCCTACCTTCCCCCCTCCAAAAAGTTTTTTTTTTTAATGCCTCCCAGATCCTTTCTGGCCATGGTGGCCACCTCACAGTGGAAGAGCCAGGGAAACATCCACTCTCTCCTTCCTAGATGGACCACAGGGCCTCATCCTTAGCCCCCTCCCCTAGGAGCTCCCCCAGCAAGCTGGAAGCTGGAAGCTGGGCCTTGGGGCAGCTGGCCTACCTGGTCTGAGCAGAGTGAAGCCGCAGCCCCCACCGCCGGCTCCTGTCAGCTTGCTGTGCAGCCCATGGGACGCCGTCACCTGGCACAACCTGTCCAGGGAGACGTGGCCCACACCAATGGCATTGAGGTGATGCTGGTTCATGTCAATGAGCTCCTAGGAAACAGAGGGCAAAACACTACACGTGTATCCTGAGCAGGGCCCTGGGGCCACTCAAGAGCACGGCTCAGGCCAGAGTCCACCCTCCTCGGTTTACGGTAGAGGAAACAGAAACCAAGAAAAGCACCACAACTGCCCGTGGTCCTGCGCACTGACATGGGTGTGCACGTACAAACTCAAGCATGTGCGTGCACAGACGTGGTGGGCATACACGCACACATGGCTCTTCCCTCCCCAGAGAACGTCCTTGAAGGCAGGCCTTTCTCCAGTTTCTCCTTGTCTGTCTGGCACCTGGCACAGTGCCAGGCACACTCAACACATGCACGTGGTGACCAAGTGACTGGTCTCCTGACGAGGCCAAGAGGAGCCAAGGTCTCCCGCTTGCAGCCTCTCTGAGGCCAAGGCCCAGTCCCAGGCCCGCTGCAGACTGGGTCGCTGACAAAGCCCACAGACTCAACAATCCAGGGCCATTGCCATCTCAACCCCACAGACCCCCACACCTGGCGGTGTGTGTGTGTGCACGGGGGGGTGTGCGTGCGTGCGTGTGTGTGTGTGTGTGTGTGTAAAGACTGAGAGACGGAAACAGAGAGTGGAGGGAGAGAGCGGCAGGTGAGGTCTATGGCTCCACAAGGCTAGGGAGACACACTCCCTCCTACTTCGCTGCAGCATGGAGGGTGGTGGGCAGTGGGCACCAGGCCACGGCAAAAGAAGCTTTCTAAGAGGTTCTCTAAGTTCAATGGAGCATGTGATACCTGGAGACAGGCTGACAAGGCCACAGTCTCCCAGGCAAGGCAGAGACCCCAGGAATGAACCTCATGGGAGACCCCCGGGCTCAGCAGGGTGACCTGGGCCACAGATGGGGATCTGAGTAGGACTCCTGGACACCTGATCCTTGAGGGAGAGGCTCACAAGCAACACAGTCCGGTCATGGGAAGGCCAGGGGAAGTGGAGTAGTGCATGCCGATAGCATCACCCATTGCCAGAGGTTCTGGCTGAGAAGCCAGATGCTCAAATGGGAAAGAGAAGAGGTTGGCAGGGTGGGTGGGAGAAACAGCCTTGGAGAATGCCATTGAGGGATGGGGAAGCCGGAGCTCCTGGGGGCACAGCACAGAACAGGGATGAATGAGTTCCCAGACTCTTGTGGAGGGGGGCAGTCTGCTTCTCCCTCTGTAAAGGATCAGCCAGGGACAAGAGGCTAGCCTTACAAGGTGTGATCATATGGATGGGAATCAATGACAAAATCAAGGAAGAAACAAAGATAAAATTTGAAAAACTAAAAAACCAAAGGGAAGGGACTGGGCCAGATGACCCCTAAGGTTTGCTTCTAGTTCCCAAGACTTTGATCTAAGGCTAGCTCCCCTCAGTCCTGGCCAAGGGAGGGAGAGCCTGTGTAGAGTCAGGACTTCCCGGCTGCCATTCCTGCTCCTGGGCACCAGGCTGCCACGGGTGGGGTAGCTCTTCAGGGGGCCCAGAGGACATAGGGAGGCCATTTACCACACGTACAGAGGAAACTGCTGACCAATCCTAGGGCCAGAAGCATTTTGCCAGATGCCAGTGGCAAGCCTGGGTCCTTCAGACCCCAAACAATTATTAATGACATGGGAAATGTGCCATCAGACAAGACGTGGGTACAGAGCCTTCCCAGTGACCTATGGGAGGTTGCTATGGAGGGATGGGGCTTTGTGTTTGCTAATCTTTGTCCAGTTAGTGAGCCTTCTTGCCTCAGTTTCCCCATCTGTCAAAATTGACTGAAATGGAGCAGTCTCTAGGGTCTCTTGGGTCCAGGTCCCTCCTGCCTCCCCTCCTCTTGTCCAAGAAGTGACACCGCTCTGGAGACTAAGCATCTGCATGACGGGCCGGGTGAGGGAGATCTCTGTTCTCCCACTACGCAGGGCTGTTTGTTTCTGAGAACGCCAAGATAAGAAGCCTCATCCTGACTTCTGACAAGCACAAGCTGTGCTTTAAGGCGTCTGGCCCGACATGCTTGGCTTGACGGAGCTTCAAGCTCGCAGGCACCATGAGGGACGTCAGTCACTGTGACACGTCTGCCGACGTCCACCTGGTTCACTCATCCCAATACCTGCCAATGAAGCAGCAGCTCTTCCGACCCCCTTCCCCCATGGCAATCCCAGCCCAAGTCCCTGCCGGCAGGTGTGTCAGAGCAACGAGCAGGGGAGGGGGCCCCAGGTGGGGACGGGATCCAAGCCACAGGCAGCAAGGGCTCCAAGATTCCAAAAGGGTGCCCCACATTCTCCACTGCCCTTCTGCCTGAGTGCCAGGAACAGCCTTGTCTCAGCCAATCCAAGACACCTGTCACAGCCTGATCCCAAAGCCATCAGGAATCAGACAACAGGCTATGACACAGTAGAACAGTTCACTGGTTTAAGTACAGAGCTGTCCAAAAGCTGAGCCATCCACAGCAGCCAGAAACACACGCAGTGGAAAATCGGTGGGCTCTTCAGCAGGCTCCTCACATGAGGATGTAGCATGGGGGCTCGGGGGAGAGGGGAGAAGGGAAAGAGAGGACGAGAGAAGGGAGACAGAAGGTGAGAAAGGGTGCGAGAGGGAGTGAGGAGGAGAGAAGGTGAGAGAATGAGTTGGGAGAGAGGGGAAAAAGAACGAGAGAGAGAGAGAGAGAGAGAGAGAGAGAGAGAGAGAGAGAGTGCCAGATGCATACAAGCATGGGTGTGGCTGCTATTTTCCCCATCACTGATTCCCTCTGAAAAAAGCCCTCTGGATGGAGCAACTGAGGCCGTGGGAGACTCTGCCCCTCCCCACTGCCTCTGAGGGGGCTAGCATAGAGGCACTGGAGAGAGCCTGGCCAGGGGGTCTCCGTGCTCTCTCCCCACCCGGTTTCAGGCCCTCTGGGCAGAGGTCCCTCAGCCTCCCCTGGGAAGACCTTCCCAATCCCAAGTTCTTCCATTTGATTCAGTCCATACTATGAGCATGTGTGGACAGGTGCCACAAGGTCTCCCGCAGAACAGCAGCCCTGCAGTGCTGGCCTAGGGTGCCATCCTGGGCCTATCACCTGTTTCAGTCACTGGGGTTTGGCTCCTTACCTCTCAAACAGGGCTAAAAATTCCAGGCCTGCTAGGAAAATCCAGTGAGGTAAAGCACCCCAGACATAGGGGTTGAGCTCTGCAGAGGAGGCACTATTAAAGGGGACTGGAATACTGCCTGTAGCTAAAGGGAACTGGGTTTTCTCTCCCATCATGAGACAGTGTAGTGTCGAGAGCACTAGTCTGGGAGATCCAGGTTGTCTAACCCTGGCTTGGCCCCTTGGCTAACCTTGGGCAAGTCAACTTAATTTCCTATTACCTTTTTTCCTATTGGCAAACAGTGAACAATATGGGCTCCAAGGCCCACCCCACCCCCCCTGCCCTGCTCTGAAAATCTCTTTCTTCGACACTGAAATAGCTGAGGCTGTGTACCCTTATATTCAAGTTCAGAAACAAGCTCCTACCCAAGGTTTCCGGCAGCCCTTTCTCCAATGAGCCCAACAGTGACGACAGTGTCTGGTTAAAAAAAAAATGTTCCTTCCTCCTCATTAAGTTCCTCTTCAGAATTAAGGAGAACTTTCCTTCCTGAATTCCCCTCCTCCCCTAGGAAGATAATCTGGAGATTTAAAGGCCCTAAGCCACAATTCAGAATATGAAAACACCATCTCCATTTTTCTAGAAGACAAATGAGAGAAGCAGGAAATAGTAAGCCAAAAGACCCCCCCCCACTGGGGTGCCCACTTTCCCTCTAATGATGCCAGCTGTGTGGTATAGCTCCCTCTGAAGTGCCTGTCTGTCCCAGCTCCTGACACACACCAGCTGCCTAATGGTTTTTCAATGATGCTCTGGTGGGTGACAGCCCCCTGAGAGGGGGGAAAAGTGCTTACCTCCAACACCAGGTACTGCTCCGGGGCCGGGGTCACTGCCATCATGCCCAGCACACGCTCACACTCCTGGGAGATAGCATCCATAGAAGCTAGTAATGGGTTCATGATCTCTGGGAACTGGAAGGGAAAGGAACCGTGAGGTCAGAGACAACCGTGTGGCAGGGGAAGCCACTGGGCCAAGGCCTGGTCACCCTCTCCCTCTCCGTCCCCCACGTCCCCCACAGGCTGGTTCGAGGTCAGGGTGGAAACTGTCTAGACCTGTGCCCCATCCCAAGCAGTGTCTTTGGGTCTAGACCTTTTCCTCTGCTCAAATGGCACTCGTGCTCCTCCAGGCACAAGGCTCTGCTCCCTAGCAGGTGTGGACAGTGGCCCAAACACCTCTTCTGCTCACTTCCTCTCCCCAACCCTTAAGAGCATCAACAAGCCTTGGTTGTCTGGTTCCCCCCCATGGCCGCCAGCACGGTGCTGGAGACACAAGGACGGAGGAGGCAGCTCATCTCAAAAGGAGATGAGAAAAATAACAAACAGAGGAAGCCTATCAACATAAACACAGCGTACTGTGGCGGGGTGGAGGGCGAGGAGAGGTTTCCTGTGGAGGGGGAGACTGAGTGAGGTGGTCCAGCAGGAGCCAGGGCATGGAGACAGGAGGTGGGGGCCACAGGGGAAGAACAGAGACCAACCAAAGGAGCAGCTCAACTCGGATATAAGTCAGAAGCCCTGGGCTCTTCAGCCTTAGCCACGACACTCAGCCCTCCTGTGGCTCAGTTTCTCCATTAAAACTGCCCACTGGCCAGAGCTCCCCAAACGTGCCGTCCATGCCTCCTCACTCCCACTGCCTGGATCCTTAACCCTTCAAGGTTCACCCTCAGGGTCACCTACAAGTCCTTCCTCATGCCCTTCCTTCGCCACATGCCATGTACAGACAGAATGGAGGCAGAGGACAAGGAGGGGTTCTGGTTTTGTAACTACATCTCCAGCACCGAGCCAGAAATATCTGGGAGACTGGAGGGTATCCCATGGCTTCACAGGGAGACGGGAAGCCAAGAAACAGTCTAGATGGAGCATGATCACCATGAGGTGGACAGTCAGGCCCCGGCTTTGTTGTCATTGCTGCTCTGGGGCCCAGGTCTGCCCCCCACCCCCCAGAAACCCGAGAGAACACACCTTCAGCAGCTTGTCCTTGACTCCAGCCACCAGGGCCTTGGTGCTCCGGGGCACTTTGGTGTTGGTCAAGAGAATCCTCAGGACTGGCATCCTGGGGTGGGGGAGAGACAAAAGCCCCAGGCCTTCTCACCAGACTCAAACGATTCCAAACTGGGCCCTTCAGCTGGCTTTTCTGGCTTGTCTTCCTGTGAAGCCTAATTAATTGACTCTGGTGTACAATCAAAAGTTGTACAGCAAAGCAGCAGAGTGCAATTTAATTGGATAAATTCTGAACTGCCTCTAGGACAACTACAGCCTCCCTGGCCTAGAATTCAGAGCCCTTCACTCTCTTGCAGCTTCATTTCCTATTATCCTTAATGAACCCTTGGTTGGAGCCAAAGCGGCCAATTAGCAGCGCCCAAATCAAAGTCATTGCCTGCACCAGCACACTCTGCACAGGCCGCTATCTCCCCTCGACCCAAACCTCCCCAGCTGCTAACAGGCTGCCTTTACCTTCTCCTCCAGGGCCTGGTGGACCTAAAGCTGGAAGGAGCCTCGAAGACTATCTCGCCTGACCCCCCTCCATTGACAGGTGAAGAGACTGAGGTGCAGGGAGGGAGGAGAGGTGACAGGCTCAGGTCCCAGAAGCAGGATTTGGGTCCAGGCCCCCTCTTGTGCCCTGCCGTTGGATGCACTGTAGCCCCTCACTAGAATGTGAGAGCTCTGAGGGCAGAAGCTCCTCTCCCTTCATCCCTGGGCCTTCCCCCTTGATGGGAGGGGGCTCACTTCTTCATTTTAGGTGTGATCCACTGTCCCACTGGACCCTGAGCACAATCAACATTCACTAAGTGCCTACCACGTGCCAGGAACTGGGCTAAGATCTGGGGATACAAAAAGGCAAAAAGCTATCCCAGGCTCCAAGGAGCTTACATTCTAACAGAGGGAAAAAAAAGTCAACGAATACATAAAAAACAAGCTTTATACAAGAGGAAAAGGAATTAATGGGGTGGGGGCTGAACAACAGAATTAAGAGGGGTGGAGGAGACTTCTTGTGGAAGGTGGGATTTGAGCTGGGAGATAAGGGGTCAGAGCCTCCCACCTTCCAGACCTGGGGATTGGCCAGAGGGGAGGCCCCGAGCCCAGAGATGGGGGGGGGGGGCGTGTAGAGGAGCCAGGAACCAGGGTCACTAGACAGAAGACTGGAAGGGGTGGGGAGGGGGATTCTGCATGCTGATGGGCTCTGGGTGCAAACAGTGATTTGCATTTGATCCCAGAGGCCCCAGGGAGCCCTGGAGTTTACTGAGTAGCTCAGACTGTGCTTAGGAAGATCTCTTTGGGGGCTGAATGGAGGGTGGAGAGACTGAAGGCAGACCCCATGCTCCTTCCCCAGCAGCCACTAAAGAAGTCCAGGTGGGAGGCGATGAAGGCCTGCACCAGAGTGGAGGCCCTATCCAAGGACAAAAGAGGGCACAGGTGAGAGATGCTCCAGACCTGGGTGGAGTCCAGGAGCCTAAGGCACTGGGAGGAGGGTGGTGCCCTCAACAGTCAGGGAAGTTAGGGAAGACACTAGTGGAGAGAGACTAGGGGGAAAATTCTGTTCTGGACATGGTGAGTTTAAGAAGAGAAATGGAGGCCCTTGACCTCAAGGAGTTTACTACAAGTTTACTCTGGACCTGCGTAAAGTTCTTCCACCAAAGAAGACAGTCAGTAAGCGTTTATTAAAAGCCTACTTGGTGCCTGGCACTGTGCTAAGGGCTAAGGATATAAAGAAAGGCAAAGAGACAATCTGTGCCCTCAAGGAGCTCGGTCTAATGGGGAAGACGACACGAAAAATAATCATGTACAACCAAGATCTATACAGGAAAAATTAGAGAGAATCAATAAGAGTTAAGCCACTAGGATTAAAGGGAGATTGGAAAAGGCTTCCTGTGGAGCAGAGGGTCCAAACATGTGACCTGAAGCCCAAAACAGATTAAATGTAATTGGGAAACATCTAACCAAATGGATGAGCCTCCAGCAGCTACTGAAAGAGTACTGGAGGGGAGGAGATGAGCATCTGCATCAGGAGGGGTGGCGTCAGAGTTGAGAAAAGGAGGAGCACTGGAGAGATGTTAAGAAGGTCAAATCCACAGGCCTTAACAACAGACAGTACAAGGGAGCGAGTGAAGAGCTGAGGACACCGGGGGTGGGGGCCTGGAAGGGTGGATGCTGCTGCCCTCACAGTATCAGGGACGTTCACAGGAAAGAGAAATTCAGTTCTGAACACGGCGGGCCATCCAGTCTCAGATGTCCAATGGGCGATCCAAAGTCAGGAGAGAGGTTAGGGCTGGAAAAGCAGCACAGACATGAGAAAGCTGATAGAATCACCAAGTGAAAAGGCAGAGAGGGAGAAGAGGGCCCAGGACAGAGCCCTAAGGGACACCCATGAATGGATGAAGACCCAGCCAAGGGAACTGGGAAGGAACAGTGCCAGATGGGAGATCCAGGGGAGAGCTTTGTCACAGAAGCCTAGACAGACGACCACACCAAGGAGGAGAGAATGACTGACAGTGTTAAAAGCTACAGAGAGGTCACAGAGGACAAGGACTGAAAAAAGGCATCATGGGTAACTCTGGAGACGGCAGCTTGTGTGAGTGATGGCACTGCTGTAGAGATAAGAGAGAGAAGAGAAGGAGTCAAGGTATCCACTGTGGACAGTCTTCACAAGATTATAACAAAGGGAAGAAAGGTACTATCAGGGATGGACTGATCGGGGAGGGATTTCTGAGGGTAAGGAGACACAGCACATTGGTGGGCAAGGGGGAAGCAGCCAGGAGAGAAGTGAGAGGCTGGGGCAATGGAGAGGCAGTCTGCTGGAGGAGGTGTGGAATGGGACTGTTCCAAGTGGGCAGGGCTGAAGGAGACGGGAGCAGAAGGCACCTGGGCAATGGGAGATAGAGATAGGGAGAGCTCTGCAATCTTCTCAGTGAACAGGAGAGCCTGGGCTGAGAGGGAGCCAAGGGAGGTCTGAGGAGCGATGGAAAGGTTTGGAAGAGCTCCTGGGGAGAGTCAGTGACGGAAGTGGACGAGTACAGTCTGGTCATCGTGAGGACACAGTTAGGGTTGGGGCAGATAAATCTAGGCTGGAGCCCTCAGCAGAGCTCTGACACACTTCTTATTTTGTTCAGCATCATTAGAAGAGCAGCCAAAGCAGCAGCTGGTGGGATTCCTCCATGGCTAAGACTCGGCAGCATGGGAGAAGGGGCCAGGATCCCAGACCTGAACTGATTCAGCAAGGGGGCCAGAGGGGGAAAGGAGAAGAGGCTAGGGAAGTCTTATGGAATGAGAACAGACTGAGATCGGATCAAGGAATCAGAGAGGCAGTGACCTCTGGGCATCTGTAGATGACACAAGGTCAAAGCTTTCTCTGGGGGCAGCTGAGGTGGGGCAGAGGTGCAGCTCATGGGAAAGGAGGAAGAGAAACTGGGGTATCCATGTGTGTGTAGAAGTCCCCAAGATGAGGGCAGATGAGCCAGGAACTTAACCCACTGAGGAAAGCAGGGGAGCATCCCGGAGGCATGTGGACAAGAGCAGCCAGGATTTTGGTGTGTAGGGAGTGAGGGAACTTCCCAGGAGAGGAGGTGATGGGGGTGGGGAGGGAGCCTAGAGGCAGCAGGGGAAGTAAGGAGTGTTCCTGCTCCCAAAATTACCTGTAATTTGTCATCTTAGAAAGCTGCCGTGGGCACTGAGTGATTTGCCTGGGATCCTACAGCCAAGACTGGGAGGAGGCAGCACTTGAACCAGTTCCTCCTAGGGCTACCAACTGTACCCATGCAACCCTACCTGCCCACAGACTTTAGGTGCGGTCCGATTAGGGCAGAGGCCAGAAGACTTCTCCCATTCCTGTTACTGGACACTATGCCGTTCGCCGTAAACTAAGGCTGCATTTGCTTTGTCACTGACTCCTACTGAACTTGCAGTCCACTAAAACCCCCAGATCTTCAGAAGACTGCTGCCTAGCTTCTCCTCCCCATCTGTCCCAAGGCCTATCAGGTTCTTTCCAGGGATGGGGGTGACCTGTGAGGCTGCTGAGAGGAGCTGTTAAGAGGCTGAGGCCAGAGAATGGCAAAGCCTGGTATGGCTGGCCAAACGTGACCCACAGAAGAGTTCTGGGTAGGTGAGGGGCACAGCCAGCCCAGCGCTTTAGGAAGATGGCTTCCGGCTACCTTAAAGGTAGATGGGGAGGTAACAATCACGTGTCGTCAACAAGTCAGGTGACCAACCTCTGCCTGATGGACGCCCAAACACCATCAGAACCTCCCTGAGGTAATGACACCAGGACTCCAGCTGGCCAGGTGGCTGGCCCCTGGCACCTGACCCTGTCCCTTTCACACTTCACAACTGTACAATTCAGTGCATTTGGAAAAGCTGCCAAGATTGTGCCTGAAGTTTTTAAAACTTCAAAAGAAAAAGGGAGTGGGCCCCAAATGCTCATCTTTGTATAGCTGGGACAAGAGTCCAAGAGATGGGAGCTCTGAAGCCATCTCAATGGAAAGGGAACCAAAACGGTTTGAGCAAACGGTCTTCTCAGCTCTCACTGGAAGGGCACAATGCAGAGCTGTCTGGGCATGCACACCCGGCTTCCCCAGCCCTCCGGTCTGCTTTGCCTGGGAGAGGGTGAGCGGCTTCTGACCTGGCACAGGTTTGGCCCTGGCTCGGCCCTCCAAGGCTGCCCAGCCCAACTAGCAGAGAGAGAGCTCTCCCTCAGGTCAGGACCCTGACATTTCCTAGCTGCATGACCTCGGCTCAGTCACATCCCCTCTGAGCTCATGAAATGAAGGTAGCCTTCCCCAGGCTTCCTACCTATGCACAGGGTTATTATGTATATTGTGAGGAAAAAACCAGGTGCCCAGCCCTGGCCATTCCTCATCACAGAAAATATCCTTATTTGAGGCCACATTGAAGACCCCTTGAGCCTCTGGAAAGGCATCAGGAACATGGAGTATTCACGGAAAAAATGGCCCATTTTCCTCAGCCCTCGCTCAGACTCTTATCAGCTGTGTGACCTTGGGCAAGTCACTCCACCTGTTTGTCTCAGTTTCCTCAATTATAAAATGGGGAAAATAAGAGCACCCACCACCCATCAGACATCTGTAAAGACTGCCTGGTGCAGGGCTGGGCACACAGCGGGTGCTACATATGGGCTTATCCCCCTCCCCCC
>CM053594.1:16344473-16362521 GCA_028646575.1 Pseudocheirus occidentalis
AGGGGATTGGAGAAGATGGTGGTGATAGAGTGCACGGTGGGGGGCGAGTTGGCCTCCCTCCCTGCAAAGGTGCTAGGGGGTGTTGGAAAGGACCTCTGAGGTCATTGAGTCTGAATCCTGAAGGGTTCAGCTCCTGGGCATCTGCAGCAAGCAGCCCTCCCTCTTCTCTGCCCAGAGCCCCTCAGGTCCCTGCTTCCCCTTGGAGATATCCTTGATTGTGGGACAGTTCTGCCCTGGCTGCTGTGAGCCAATGTCTGCCTCCCTGTGATTCTTGTTCATGGCTCCAGGGTCTCCCCTCTGTGGCCAAGCACAGACTGAGCCCTGCCCAGAGCAGCTCATCCACCAGCATTTATGAAGGGCTTACTATGTGCCCAGAGCTGCACTGAGGGCTGGGAGTGCAAAGACAAAGGCTGCTGTGCTCCCTGCCCTTGAGGAGCAGACAGTGTGCCAGAGGAGATTGTGTGTGCTTGTACACATGTGCATGCACACATGCGTACACACATGTGCACATACACGCACACACTCAGGCGCACATATGCACACACTCATGCACATGTGCATACTCAGGCAGACACACGTGCACACACGTTTGCAAACACGCACACAAATGCATACACACACTCGGGTACACACACTCAGGTGCACACACATGCACATCGGTGGAAGGGCCCAGGAAAGGCTTCGTCTCCAAGGTGATCCCAGGACTGACCACTGTGGGGCGCCCCGTTTGCTTGAGGCTCACCAGCCCCAGGTCCTTTACCTGGGACCGTCACATGGTCTGGCTTTGTTTCCCGGTGCGTTCTCATCACTTGCCTGTACCAACCTCTCCTCAAACCTCATGTTCACCACCTGGGCGAATGTCCTGCTTTTGCCTTTTATTCTCTTGCCAGCATGTGGCCCAAGCTAGGACTGGGGACGTGCCGAGTACCCGGTGACCCCTTGCCCTCTTCATGGAGGGAGGCTTCTGGGTCTGTTTTCTTTTTAACGTTACCACTCTCCCCATGATGCCATATGGCTGCAAGTGATAGGACACCACAATCTCCAAAGATTCAAAATGAGCGAGGGATCCCAGAGAGGTGTTGTGCCTGTGCTGAGTGTGCCAGATCCCAGGGCTGTGGCTGAGCAGCCTCGGAGGCAGGCCAGTCGTGCAGCAAGAGCCCGGGTGCCCATGCGGTGTTCAGAGAGCCCCAAGGCTCCCAACTGGCACAGGGTGTCCTTGAGAGGACTCATGGGAGGCAGCAACAAGACACCGACACAGGATGAGAAAACTAAGGGGTTTCCGTCGATGCCAGAATCCCCTTAGAGCTTGCTGCCCACCCACCCCAGGAGGATCCCGGCGCTGCCCACGATGTGCTCCCTCCTACAGCTGCCTGAGGGTCAAGGAGCCCAGGGCCCTGTCTGAGGCTTCCTTCTCTCTTGTGTTACAGGGGATTGTGGTAGATGTGCCTTTTGCTTCCTTCTTCCTAAGCCAGTTGCTCGGACACCATCACAGCATCTTCTACAGCTCGGTGGATGAACTGCCTTCCTTGGATGCCGAGTTCTATAAAAACCTCACTTCTATTAAGGTTGGTGTGATTTGAACCCCTTGGCATCAGGGAAGCTGCAGTAGGCTTACAGACGAGGAGGAAGCAGCATGTACCCAGAGCTGCTTCCTCTCTGCTGGCCAAGGGCCCCTCCTGTGAACCCGGGCTCGAGGGGCAGTGTCTGCCGCTACTGCTGGCAACACACAGGCGACCCCTGTAGTGGCCCCGGCTGTGTCAAGTAAAGGAAAAGCCTCCACACACTGAGGTGGGGACAGGGTGGAAGGACGGGGGGTTGGGAAGGATGTGTCCAGCGGGGTCAGGAGGTGAGGGGCCCTCCTTCCTGTAACGTCCAAGCTGTGAGCTCCCCTGTCCCTCCTCCATTCTCTCATTAAGTTGACTAAAGGGCCGTCTTACTGGCCACTGCAGGCCAAAGGACCCTTCTGTGAGCCGGAGCAGCAGGCTCTGCCTCCAAGGACCCAGAAGAGAGTTTGTCTGTGCAAAGACAGCTCTTTTTGCAGCCCTGAATGTCACAGTCAAAGGAAAACACCTAGGAGGAGGGCGATGAGCTCTGTAGTTCTTAGAAAATGGCGTTTCTTGGCCCTCACACCTTTCCCATCTCTTTCAATAGCGCTACGATGGAGACATTAGCGACCTGGGCTTAACGCTGTCCTACGATGAAGACGTGATGGGCCAGGTGGGCTCCCGTTCCCTTCCCTCTGCCTGCTTCCCGCTCTGTTCTCCTGGAGCCTCCCACAGAGGGCCACTGGACTTCAAGGGGCCCAGGCCGGGCCCTTTGGCTGCTGGCCTCCTTGGAAGCTTAGGCTCTGCTGATAGCACAGTTGGGGACGATTCTTGGCCATACTCCCCTCCTCTGGTTGACGTGGCTGTTGGTTACCATGGTGAGAATTAGACTCTTGCAAACTGAGGATTATAGGCCTTTCAGAGGGAGAAGTAACAGGCCAGAGGCTGCTTCTCACCCAAGGCCTGGCCATGTTTGTACTCCTCAGGGAGAGGGAGAAAGGAGACTGAAACCTGAAGGCACAAGGGGCTCTTTCCAGCAGCTCCTTGGGAGATCTGCTTCTTAACATCTCTTGTCGTCCACACAGATCTGTAGGTGTGGGGATACACACACACATGCCCTACACATAGACATACACACAATACACGTATATATGCCAAGTTCTGTCTCTCACAAACCAGATCTGGCCTGTGTTCACTTTGGCTTATGAACAGATCCATAAAGGGGAAATGAGGGCTCCTGAATTTGTAGGGAAAATTGCCCCTGAGTCCATGCACAAAGGAGTGTTCCTTTTCTGTTGAGGGTGAGGGTTGCCGTGGAGGTTCCTGGATGTGTCCCAGAGGAGTGTGAGCGCTGACCTCTCACTCTGTCCTTAATCATCAAGACTCTGTCAGCTTAGCTTGGGGTATCTGAGAAAGAACCCTCTTGGCTCGAGGAGGCTGCTGGGGCTGTGTTGCTCTGTGGGAGAGCCAGTTGTTCCAAGCAGTCTGTCCCCGTTCTGTAATCATCCTGGGAGCTTGCCTAGCCTGTCTGTCTGCAGGAAAATGCCTGTCCAGTAATTACAGTGTAATCTTGTTCCTCATCAGCTTGTTTGCCATGAACTGATTCCTGGAGGGAAGACCATTCCTGTGACAAATGAAAATAAGTGAGTATCACAATTAGGTTCTTCAGGTCATCCCTTGGAAAGACTTTATTCCTGCAGCCTTGCATGGAGGATTTATTAAGATGGATGGAAGTAGAAAGAGGCCATAAAGACCATAATGGAATTTGCCAGTTACAGTTCATAGGCAGAAATTGTATTGAATTCGATTTGCAAAATAAGAATTGACAATCTATTGTTTGCACTAGCGCTTCTGAGGTCAAAGGCAGCCAGACTGGCATTCCAAGGGGCTTAGTGGCAGTTCTAGATGCAGAAACATGGATTTCAAGCCATCCAGGAGCATGGCACCTCAGAGGATCCAGATCACACAGGAATGATAGCTTGTGGCAGGCGTCTAAAGGCCCTTCCTCCAAAGGCACTGTGATGAATCCAGACACAGAAAATTGGAGGCACCTTGGAGCCCTACATCTATTTTCACAGATAACCAGCTTTAGGAATCTATCATGAGTGTCAGCCTTTGGAGCCTGTGACAAGCAGGCTTTCCTGCTATACCAGCACTGCCCAGCCTCGTGCCCAGCTCATTAAACCCACTGATGTGTCTCCTGGTCAGGAGTCAGGTTTGGCCCCTCTCTCCATCCCCTTCTGTCCGACAGCCTCTGCTGGACTCTGCTTGTCACTGCTAGCAGCTCTCCAGTGTTGAGGCAGGGCCCACTAAGCTTGGATCCACCAGGCTTTAGGCTAGGTACATTGGTCAGCCTGGACTGAAATGAATCCTTCCATCTCAGATTTAGCCACAAGAACAGCCAGGTAGGGCTCATCAGAAGCTCAGCCTCTGCCTCTGGTTCTGCAGGGCTGTTTGAGAATAGAAGCCTGGCCCATGTTCTCTGGCACACACAGCTGTGGTCATGCTTCATTTCACACTCTACATCGAGTGTTGAGTGTCCTGCCACAGAGAGTGCTCCCTGAACATCCAGAAGGGTTGGAGGCCTGTGGGTGGTCAGAGGGACCCTCAGAGGCCTCCATTCTATGAGGTCAGAAACTGAGCTCAGCCCAGAGAAGGGAGGGAGGAAACTCCTGCCCAGTGCTCACTAAGGAGTCAGGGCACTGTATGCCAGATCATCATGGAGACACAGAGCTCGCTAGGGTTGGCATTATCTCATTTGAGAAGAGGAAACGCTTTGTGGGGCAGGACTACTTTGATGCCTTTGTGCTGGGAAATGCCACTTTGACTGTAGCTCTCCTGAGTCCAGGAGGAAGATTCCTCCATGCCTGGTACAGCTCCTGACATGAGATGCTGGCTCAGAAACCACTGGGAAATAGCCCTTGTCTTTGGGACCTCTGTGAGATGATGCTTTTATTAACCTGGTTTAAAGCATACTTGTAGGCAACAGTTAAGGAAGGGGCTCTATTTTAAAGTCCATGTTAAAGGGTAACATGATTTCTTAATACTTTGAGTAAAAGACTCACAGAATGTCAGGGCTGGGAGGGACCTCAGAATAGGGGATGTCAGAGCTGGAGGGGCCTTAGAATGGGATGTCAGAGCTGGAGGGGCCTCAGAACAGGGGATATTCAAATTGGAGGGGCCTTGGAACAGGAAATGTCAGAGTGGGAAGGACTTTAGCAATAATTGGTTTAGTCTCCTTCAGTAGATGAGGAAACTAAAGCTTATATAGGAGCAATGACTTGTCCAGGGTCAGTCAGTCAGTTTCTATGACTCTAAGGCTTAAAGAGCTGCTGGTGCTAAAGCAGCATTTTCAGGGTTTGTTAATTCTGAATGTAGTGGAAGTAATTACTTTGGAATTCACTAATTTAGAGTTCATGGTCAAGAGACCTTGGCTGGGCTGAAGTTACAGATCTGAACAAAGACTGTACTTAGAAAATCAATTGTGGAGACTTGACTTGTGACTTATTTAGCCACTTTAGGAGACCTAATTGCATTTTAATTCCTTTTGCATAAGAAAGACTTGAATGGCAAGCAGTGATACTGATTATTTTTTAAAATTATTTTTATTTCATTAAATATTTCCCAATTGCATGTAAAAAATTAACAATTATTTTTTAAAATTTTGAGTTCCAAATTCTCACCCTTCCTTTCTTCCTCTCTCCTTGAGAAGGTAAGCAATTTGATATCAGTTAAATGTGTGAAGTCATGAAAAACATTTCCTTATTAGACATACTGCAGAAGAAAACAGGGGGCAGCTGGTTGGTGCAGTGAATGGAGCAACAGCCCCAGAGTCAGGAGGACCTGAGTTCAAATTCGACCTCAGACACTTAACACTTACTAACCGTGGGACCTTGGGCACAGTCATTTAACCCCAATTGCTCTGCCTTCCCCTTCCAAAAAGCAGGGAAAAACCCCCCAATAAAAACAAAGAGGATGAAAACACTTCGGTCTGCATTCAGGTCATCAGTTCTCTCTCCGGGGGTGGACGGCATTTTTTATCATGGGCTCCTTTGGAGTTGTCTTGGATTGTCATCTAGATCAGAATAATAGTGTTTCACAAGTGATCTTCATTACAGTGTTGCTTTTACTGTGTACAACATTCTCCTGGTTCTGCTCTCTTCACTTTGCAAGAGTTCATAAGTTCCCAGATTTTTCTGAAAACATTCTGCTCATCATTTCTTACAGCACAATTGTATTCCATCAGAATTATGTGCCACAACTTGTTCAGCCATTGAGGAGTATTCCCTCCACTTCCAGTTCTTGGTGACAACAAAAAAGCTGCTATAAATATTTTCCTTTTCCCTTTTTTTTGACCTTTTTGGGATAGAGACCTAGTAGGGGTATTGCTGGGTCAAAGGGTGTGCGTAGTTTATAGCCCTTTGGCCTGAGTTCCATATCATTCTGCAGTGATTAGACTGGTTCACAACTACACCAGCTGTGCATTAGTGCCCAGTTTTTCTCGCCCCGCCAGCATTTGTCTTTTTTCTATTCTGTGATGCTCGCCAGTGTGACGGGTGTGAGGCGGTGCCTCTCAGAGTTGTTACGCTTTTTGCATTTATCAGTATTAATCAGAAGTGATTTAGAGCTTTTTTTCAGGTGATTATTGACAGCTTTGATTTTTTTCTAGAGAATAGCTCTTTATTTTTTATAAATTTGACTCAGTTCCCTATATATTTAAGAAATAAGATCTTTATTAGAGAGACTTGGTATATATTCCCTACCCCCTTTTTTCTGTTTTCCTTCTAATTTTTGTGGCATTAGTTTTATTTGTGTAAAATCTTTTAAGTTCACATAATCAAAATTATCCATTTTACATACTATCTATAGCACTCTTTATCATCCTTAAATCCTTTATCCCTTTAAATCATTTATCCATTTTTACTTCTCCTTGGTTTATGGCGTGAGGTAAAGGTCTATACCGAGTTTCTGCCAAACTGCTTTCTAGTTTTCCAAGCAATTTTTGTCAAATATTGAGTTCTTACCCCCAAAACTCAGATCTTTGGGTTTATCAAACACTAGATAACCATGGTAAATTCTTCCACTGTCCTGTGTACCTAATCTGTTTCACTGATCCATCACTTGATTTCTTACCCAGTGCCTGACTGTTTTGTGCTTTGTACTGTTGTTTGATATTTGGAACTGCTAGACTTCCTTCCTTCACTTGTCATTGTTTCCCTTGATATTCTTGACCTTTTGTTCTTAATAGAACTGATCTTTTGATTAAAGTAAGGCAGGAAGATTACCCACTTGAAATTTTTTCATTATTTAAGTTATGCCCATTTATTCCAACCCCTTATTTTACAAATAAGGATATAGAGGGGCCATGGTAGAAAAATGTCATAGCCGTGATCAGGAAATATATTTTGTTCTTTGAAAAATCCGCATGGCTTGTTTGATGAGAGAGACCAAGAAATTTTTTAAATTGGTTGGTTTTTCATGGAAATAAGAGAATGAATATGACATTCCTTTGGTTGAAGGCATCACCAGGCTCAACATACAAAAGGCCTCTTGCTTATGAGGTGGTCTCTGAGCTCCCTTCCAGCTCTGAGATTCTGAGTCAGGGAACAAACTTTCTTAGGCACTTAATGAAAAAAAAATGGACTGTTTTGTTAACCTGAATTGTTCTTTCTTTTCTTTGGAGCAGAATCAGTTATATTCATCTGATGGCCCATTTCCGGATGCACACTCAGATCAAAAATCAGACAGCTGCTCTCATTAGTGGATTCCGCTCTGTTATCAAATCTGAATGGATTCGAATGTTTTCAACCCCAGAGCTGCAGCGCCTGATCTCTGGGGACAACGCAGAGATTGACCTTGAAGACTTAAAGTAAGGCAGGGACTGGTGTCTGCATACCTCTTAGAAAGTGGGGTGCTGGGAGCTCTCCCTGACAGGCTCCAGGAGGCAGAGCCGCTGCTCCAGTCACTGGGATGGCTGTGGGTCCGGGGCATTGTCGGTCTCTGCTGGGGAGCAAGGCAGACCCTTGATGCTTGACCTCGAGGACTATGGGGAGCATGGCTTTGGAGGGTAGCACTGTTAGCTGGGCGGTGAGAGCTCAGTGTTGGGTGTGCACGCATAGCATGGTTGTAGGGAATTCTCAGTTCTCCAGTCAGATACCTTCTAAACTAAATTTCTAAAATGTTATTTTTCAGGAAACATACTGTATACTATGGTGGCTTTCACGGGAGTCATCGGGTTATCATTTGGCTTTGGGACATTCTAGCCAATGACTTTACCCCAGATGAGAGAGCTATGTTTCTGAAGGTAAATTCACCTGCCTCTTAAACATATCTGTGTGCTGGGGTGCCAGTGTTCTCTCTAACTTTATATGCATGCCAAGGCCACAGTGTCCTGTGTCCTCGTGAAATTTCAGCTTTTTTTTTTTAATTCATTAGATGTCCTTTACTTGTCAGGGTCATGGTGCAGGCCGTTGGATGTGGGGTTGAGGGATTGAGAGCTATGTGGGGCTGACCTCCCCAGAAATGGGTCCTAGTGACAACCAGGACTCTCTCACATAAGCTGTGCAGTTCCACTCAAATCTGTGGACTTCAGGGGAGTGTGGAGAACCCTTGAGCAGCCTCAGAAGCTAGATTCCTGCCTTAACTTTGCCTCTTACTAGCCGGTCATCTCACCACTCTGTGCCTTGGGAATAATAGTACCTGACCTCCCTGACAGGATTGTCATATGGAGAGCCCTTTGGGAGCCTAAAATGCCCCTAACACATGAGATGGTATTTTAGACATAATGAATGGCCCTGTGACTTCGAGAGGCTTTACTGCTTTTTATGACACATCATCAGAAAAAAAGACCCCACCCTGTGCCCCACAGGCCTAGAGTTGTCTTGCTGCCGCAATTCTGCTCATTCTCTCCTGGGACACTAAGCTGAGTAAAAGAAAGAAGGGCAGTTATCCAGTAGACAGACAGGCAGCCGCAGTTGTGGTTTTAAAAACTAAAATAAAATGTTTTCTCCCAAAGGTCATACACTGAGCCCTTCCTCTGGACCAGGGGCCCTTGACTTAGGGTCTGTGGAGAGATTTAAGGGGGACATGAGTTGAATACATCTTCATTTTCACTACCATCTAAATGAAATTTTAGCATTTCCTTCAGTTTTGAATGTAGGCCACAGACATTCTTCTGAAAAGGTTCCATAAACTTCCCCAGGCTGCCCCCCAAAGGTGAAGGGTCACTGCTGTACATTGTTCAGTGTCTCAGGGGTGTCAGTGCAGCAGCGGCAGGCTCGCCACATCAGCCCACCTTCTCTTCCGCTGTACACTGTACACATCCCTTTCTCCACTTCTTGTGAGTGGGTCACTGCTGGAAACAGGCTGCTGAGCCTGACTTGTACCCAGCGTGTGGCTCGTGCGTGTCCTTGGGTCACCTACAGTTTTGAGTTGTCACAAGTTGTGATGTTCCCATGTTCGCAGCAATTCAGTGTCACCTGTTCATAACATCTCTGTTCATAAGCCATGGAGTAACTTAAAATCATTAGAAGTTCCATGTAATTTTCCAAATGCAGTCTCGCATTTCTGGGCCCACTGCATTGTCCGTCTTCAATGTCTAGCTTAGGTTTATGGACAGTATACCAGCTTCAGGGATCCGTAGTCTAAGTACATAGTAAGTGCATAAATTGTTTTCATCCGTTGTATTTTCCTTGTGTGGATTGTTAAACTCTCCATACTGAAGAATGCTGCTATATTCCCACCAAGGAGTTTCCCCAGGACTCTTTCCCACTGCTCACATCTGGGTACCTTTGACCCAGTGATCTCATTGCCATAGGTCTGTATCATCCTAATGATTGGTTAGGTCAGTGGTTCTCAACCTGTGGGGCGTGACTCCTTTGGGGTCGAACAACCCTTTCACAGGTCGCCCAAGACCATTGGAAAACATATATTTCTGATGGTCTTAGGAACCGCGACACGGCTCCTCTGTCTCCAGTCAGGTCCGCCCACGTGCAGATACGCCCACATACAAGTATTAAAGGGTCGCAGCATTAGGAAGGTTGAGAACCACTGGAGTAGGTATTAAACAGAAAAAAGGAGTCATTTATACAAAAAGATTCATGCCTGCTCTGAGGGAAAACTAATAATAAAAAGACTGCAGTGAAATGTTGAAAGCCTCAAAAATGGTGGCTGCCAGCAGAAAGAGACCTGGCCTCACTCCAGGTGGAATTCAAAGAGCAGTGTACATATTGGTTACAGGCATAGAAAAGGACCCAGCAGTGATGTGAGCACAGCATAGGGAGCACCCAGAAACTACAGGCTGGTGGAGGAGAAAGCCCTGGCTTTGGAAGCAGAAAAGGTACCCCTTTCCTGCGCGGGTGGCCCTGGGCAGGTCACTGCCACTTCCCTTTGTATAGTCAGAGGTATGGGCAATGTGATTTCTCATGTCCCTCCCATAGCCCCAGAGCTTAGAATTGTCTCCCAAAATTGGTTTTAATTGGTTTTATTAAAAAAACCTTTTTATTAAAGTTTAGGTTATATGTGGTTAAATGTTAAAACTTATTTGGGGCTCAGTTCCCTACCATTGATTTTGTTTTTTGAGAACACAGTTTATCATTTTAAAAACAACAGAACCAAGAAGAGATGCCAGTGTATAATGCAGATGGCTGGTGTGGAAGCAGATGCATCAGCCACTAGACCAGCGGTTCTCAACCTGTGGGTTATGTTCACTTTGTAACAATGAAAATGCATCCTGCTTATCAGATAGATTCATAACAGTAGCAAAATTAAAGTCATGAAGTAGTAACGAAAGTAATTTTATGGTTGGGGGTCATCACAACATGAGGAACTGTATTAAAGGGTTGCGGCATTAGGAAGTTTGAGAAACACTGCATTAGAGGCTTGGTGGCTTTTGTAAGCATTCCTTTTCCCAAGAGACCCAACATGACTGGACCAAGGCTCCCTCCCACCTTGCAATGTTGTTTTTTGTTCCAGTTTGTGACCAGCTGTTCCCGGCCCCCGCTTCTGGGATTTGCCTACCTCAAGCCTCCTTTCTCCATCCGCTGCGTCGAGGTGTCAGATGATCAGGTACTGCTAGGCCTGGGGGGTGGGGGTGGGCTGCCAGGGCCACCAGCTGAGACTGTGTCCAGGGAGAGGGTGCTGCTGCTCCCTCTGGCTGCTCAGGAGCTCTGTTGTCCACTGCCAACCTGAACTCTGTTCTGTGGTGGCAGGATGCCCAAAGTTTGGAGTCTAAGGAGCCCCGCTGGGATTCTGGCTCAGTGCCAGGTGACCTTGGACCAGTCCCTCTGCTCCTCAGGGCCTCAGTTTCCTCTTCTGTGACCACATAGGGGCCCTTGGAGCTCTGGATTCTGGGAGCCTCTTACCCCTTTGGGCAGGACCTCCCCTATCCCCACCCCATCTCTGCTCTGGAGTAGGAGCCCTAAGATCTCGTCCTGTCTGGTATAACCTCAGAAGAAGACAGACTAACATTCAGACTGTTCTTCATGTTAAACATATGGGAATCTTACCTTTGGGGGGCCTGTCTGTGCAAATGGGGGGAGCTGCCATTGCTGACTTGGGGAGTCCTCAAAGGTGGTCGGCCCTGTGCTTGGCCCTTGCACTGACCACAAGCTGGAAGGAGCCTGAGAGGCTGCTGAGGCCCAAGGGGCTGACGCTGTTTGCCCAGGGCTTCACAGCTAGTAAGCTCCCAAGGCAGAATCTGACGGTGCACCCTGGCCCCCCGGCCCTTTGGTTGCCTCCTTCCCTCATTACTTGTGCACCAGGGCACACCAGACTTCTTGTCTTTGTGTTAACCCATAAAACAAAGGTCATAATGAGGGGTTGCAGTAGACTTTGTTATCCTTTGGTAGAAATTTAGAAGTACAACCCAGACCTCCCAGAAGTTGTGTTGCTTTCAGACAAGGCAACAGTAAAATCAGAAAGTAAGAAAGGCTGTGCATCCGTCTTCTGCCTGAAGCTCCCGCCCCTGCAGGGCACAGCTGCACATTCAGGGTGTCCCCACACATGCCTCAGGCCTCTGCCTCAGCCCCTTGGTGTCAGGGAAGCCCAGGAGCATGTTAGGGGGCTATGGTGTGGTCAGATAGAGCTGGGCCAGCATGGGTCCAAGCTTGGCTCTTGTATGTGTTCACAGGACACAGGAGACACTTTGGGCAGTGTGCTCAGGGGCTTCTTCACCATCCGCAAGAAGGAGCCAGGGGGCCGCCTGCCCACCTCTTCGACCTGCTTCAACCTGCTCAAGCTGCCCAATTACAGTAAGAAGAGCATCCTCCGGGAGAAGCTTCGTTATGCCATCAGCATGAACACTGGTTTTGAGCTCTCCTAACCCTTCCCAGTCCTCTCCTCCCCTCTCTCCAAGGCTAGGTGGGCAGCTGTTTGCCCTCTGCCCTCCCAGACACTTGTTCATGCCCAACACAGGCAGGGACCTTGGGGGCGCCCAGAACAGGAGCAAATGAATGACCGAGAGCCTCAAGAAGGCAGCTAATGATAACTTATAAATAAATACCATCTGTGTTGTTGAAAAGGTGGGCCTCGAAAAGAAGAGACGTCAGGGTTCTCCCGGTGTGGTCTTGAAGCCTTCTCTAGGCTCGGACCCATTCTGTCCTGCTCTCCCCTGACCTGAGGCCTGAGCTTTGTGTCTGGACACGCTTTGCTTCTGTCCTGTTTTATTTTGTCTGTTTTGTTTTGTTTAATTGTCTGGAAGCCGTTCTGAGCAAGGTGGTATAGTTAGCACCTCCAGCTCCAAAGGTCAGGAGTAGGGCCTGAGCAGCCCAGGAGTTGAGCATCCCCCAAGCCTGCTGCATTAGAGCTACTCCCCTAAAGTCTCTTCAGACCCTTCACTCAGGTCAGGCTTTATAGCTGTGATGTCCTAAGCCATCACACACCAAGTAAAGACCCTTCATCTCCACCAGACACAGACAGCCACTTGTGGGCAGCTGAATCCATTTTTTCTGTCCATAACTGAGGCAGCTTACTGGTGAGGACTGTCTCAGGCAGCCCCTGAGAGCATCAGCCACACTTCTGAAGACCCTATGGCTGCTTTTTCCTGGGAGTCAAGTAGACTCTTCTGCCTGATGTGATTGGGAAAGTTCCAGAGCCTTTGCTCTTGGCTGCTGCTCAGATCCAGCCAGAATGGCCTGTTCTCCTGCGGCTGGGAAGCCTGCGCTCTGCATGGTCCATTTCTAAGTGATTAGCTTTGAGAAGACCCTCTTTCACCCTATTAAAAGAAAGTACTCAAGCCTGATGCCTTTTTACAGAAATGCCATCAAATGTTCAGTTCCGCCCCAGGGTCAGGGTTGACACTCCCACCATTTCTTCCCATGCAGAGCTGCTTTTCTCAGGTTTGTAGCCTGCTCTGCACACTGGCGCTCCCTTAGCAGATGGAGCTGCCAGTCCTGCCCCTGTGGCTTTGCTTTCTGTCATATCTGACATTCCCAGACACAGACGAACAGCTGCCCTTGAGGACCAGCTCCTGCCCAAAGGTGGGCTTGGCTACTCATCTTTCCCAGCTATTGACCCACTTACCCAGGAAGCCACAGCCCGGCCCACATAAGCAGCCTCCACACTACAAACTTTGTATTGTCAGATGAAGCGTAGTTCAGTTAAATTGAACATGCACTGTCCCTACATAGGTGAACAGCATAGACCCTCGATCTCCAGAGGGGCTAGGTATCACGATTCTCTCTTACATGGTAGCATCAACATGTTGAATTTGTTCTCTCCACCACCATCACAAGAATACTCTTCTTTACGTGTAGCTGGGAGCATCTGTGGGATGGGGGCTGACCCAGGGTCATGGGGCAACAGAAGGTCACATTCCCTCTCTTTTGAACTGCCTCTAGGACATGTTGGCACGATGTAGCCACAGCACTCAGTGCTCCTTCCCAGCCTGTCACAGGTAGCAGTGTCCTGGCTGGGGCAGTGGGTACAGAGCTCAGCCAAGGAGGAGTCATTCACAGAAGCAGTGAGGCAGCAGAAACCTCCCCAAGTGGAAGGTCACCAGGGAGTGGGTGTTTGAGAAGGAGCCTTTGGTACCAGACAGGTGGGAGCCTGTGGAGGGAGGTTCAGTTTGAGGGATGAACAACACGAACAACCAAATTTAAAAGCTACAGATTTTTTTCCTTCAAATTTCCTAACATTTGTTAATTTTCTGATCCTAACAAGTGAAAAGATCTCATCATTTCAGCCTTTGATACCATCACCTTTTGTTTCCAGCGAAGCTACTCCAAGAATATGCATGTGTGGGCATGGCGACGGCTAGTTTAAAAAAAAAAAGCAACTTGGTTTTAAGACTGGAAGACAGTGGGGATGGCTATGTGGTACAGTGAATAGAGCACCGGCCCTGGAGTCAGGAGGACCTGAGTTCAATTTGGCCTCACACTTAACACTAGCTGTGTGACCTCAGGCAGGTCACTTAACCCCAATTGCCCTGCCTTCTCCCCTCCAAAAAGGCAAAAAAAAAAAAAACCCACAAAAAACTGGAAGACAAAGCTGGGTTGCCATCTTGATTTTCATTTCCCATGACTGGAGATGGGAGGGGTAGGATGGGGGTGCCAGGCAGGTCAGGGAAGGAGAGAGTTCTATGTAACTGTATACAACTTTCAACATTTTAAGTATTGCACTATCAAAAATCCTGAATCTACCTTGTTTTTAGCTGATGTACAAATAATGACTTTCGGTATTAGCGCCCTGATTGATGACTACAAAAAGGAGTTTTTTTTTTCATAACTAACTTATGTATTAAGATGTGATCGAACACCTTATTAAATTTTCACTTCATTGCATGATCACTGTGCCCTTTTTGCCCCCCGTGTCTCCCTTCGGTTCATCGTCGTGTTCAGGAGCCAAGAGAGGAGAGATGGAACCAGTTGAGTTGGATTTTATTTTTTCCCTGTAGAAAATTCCAGGGCTCAACCTGGCTTGGACCTCCCAAAGGTCAGTGGAGGTCCAGAGTATTCTATTTATAGGCAAACACACTAGAAAAGAACCAACCCAAGAGAAGAGTTGTAAGGGAGAAAAAGCTGGCCCAGTCACGTGCAAGCGTGAGGACTGACTGAGGGGCAGCCCAAGAAATGCAAAGTTAAGGTTTAATCAAAGTAGTCCCTGGCCTCATGGGTATAAGACAAACTCGAATACAGAACTTCACCATGGCAAGTGGGTTAGAAACACAAAGCAAAGTGCTGTCTGAGGTCCACAGGGAAAAGTGGCTACCTTCTAAGGGATGATCAGGGAGGGCTTCCTGGAGGAAGGGATGGATCGGGGACAAACCAGGCAGAGGGAGCAGCTTCAGCAAAGGTGTCAGGCAGGAAGGTAGTCCCTGTTGACTAGGCCTCTCCAGTTACCAGCAGTCTCTTCCCTTTGCAGCATTTGGCCTTGTTGATTATCCATCTAGGTTCTGGGGGTGCTGTTTTTCTGGTTCTCCCTCCAATTGCACATCAGACTCCTTTTATGCCTCTTTCTCAGTGTCATGCTCACTGTTGATGGATATTCCTGATGCTCTATCTTGGACCGTCTTCACTTCTCCCTCTACTTCATCCATCTAGCACACTCTTCAGTTGCCATGGGCCCAACAATCATCCCTGTGCTCGTGATTTGTGGACCTAGCTTTAGTCTCTTTTCTCAGCTCTAGTCCCACCCCCATCACCCACTATCTACAGGACATTTCTAATGGAATGTCCTTTAAGCATCTCAGACTCAACAGATTGTGCATGTCCAAAGCAGAACTCCCCTTCTTTCCACCACCAGTTCTACCCTTCCAAATTCCCTCTCCTTCCAGTCACCCAGATTCACCACCACCTGGGCTTCATCTTCCACTCGCCTCTTCTGTCTGATGAGTCACAAATCCTGCCTTGTTTATAGCCAGAACATCCCTTGAATTCAAGCCCTTCTGTCCACATCCACAAGGTGAGGCCCTCTCACTCTGACAGCTTTATATTGGTCTCCCTGCCCTGCTCCATCCTCCACCCAGCTGCCTAACCATGTGAAACCCCTGCCCAGCGAACCCCAGTGGCTCTCCAGTGCTTCCAGGATCCAATATAAAATCACTTGGCATTTGGAATTCTTTACAACTTGTCCCCTTCCTGCCTTTCCAGCTTTTGGATATGTTTTCTTCCCTCCTCACTCTGTGGTCCAGCCATGGCATCTTTGGTGTCTTTGTGCTTTAAGCTCATTGTTCTCCACTTCTGGAATGCTTTCCCTCCCACTTCTGTCTCCTGGCTTCCTTCAGGACTGCGCAGTCATGCATGCGATTCTACACCACCCATCCTCCAGTACTCTTCCCCTAAAGTTACCTCCCATCCATCTATCCTTGTACGCACTTTTGTACACACACTCTCTTCACCGTTAGAACATAAGCTCCTTGAAGACAGGGATTGCTTTTACCTTTTACCCCAGCGCTTGTCACAGTGTGGACTTGATAATGCTTGCTGATGGCTGTATTGTAGTGTCCGTGGAGAGGGATACAGTGACAGGTCGAAGGGTTTCCGATTGTATGGAGCCTGGAGTGGTAGATGAGGAGGTTGAATTCGGTTCTGTAGGGCAAATGGGCACCAGATCCGTCCCTAAGAAAACTATTATGGCCGACAGGAAATTTGTCCTTGAGAGCAAGTAGAAATGAAAACAGCCAGTACAAAGGTCTCGCAATGTACCAAGGGAGTGATTGAGGGTCTTGTACTAGGGCAGTGGTGGTTGGTGGGAACAGAGATGAAAGAAGAGAGGTTTTAAAAGTTGCTGATAAGCATTTTGTGGGACTTGGTCACTGATCTATGTAGCAGAATTTCTCCCCGTTAGCCTTTATGTTATTGACTGTTAGAAGTGTGTAAAAGGAGAGTGGTGCCACGATTTCTTTGGACTGGATGGATTGCCTGAGGACTTTCTGGTAACCTCTGGATTGATTTTCAAAGAGCAGCTGAACAGCTGGGAGCATGGCTTCCTTTTATTGTAAGCAGGGTCTTCCCAACTCTTCAGGGCACTCCTGCCACAGCCTTTAGTGTAGAAGAGCAAGAAGACTGCATGTTTCTTCTTTGGGATCAATCAGATTATGAAAACATTCTGTGTTATTTCAGAAGTAGGAATGAGGAAGGAGTGGGGAAAGTAAGAACCAATCAAGGATCCTTCCACCAGCTCCAGGATTCCCAGGGGCTTAGATCGGGGAAAACTTGCTCACCAGCAGAGTGATCCCACAGCAGGAAGGACTGCTTGCTGGGAGGGGGTCCCTGGAGGTTGTCAAGTGGACACTGAATGATCATGTGGCAGGGACAGTGTCAAGATTGCTGGATAGATCAGGTGTGAGTGAGGCAGTGTTCCATTTCAGATTCTGTGACACCTGAAGATCTTATGACACCTCTCCTCCATCCCCACCCCTTCTCATCTCCAAACCAGTTCTTTCCACTTTTCATCCTGTGGCATAATCTTCCATCCTGAAGAGCATGAAGCCCCAGGCAGGAAATGACTAAAATAGGTAGAATTTTTTTTTTTCCAAAGATACGTAGTAGAATGTATGTGTTAGCGTGATGTCACAGGATATGTATTAGAATCGAGAATCAAAACTCGGGGTCAAATGGCATAATTCGCATAGCCTTCAAGAACTTTTAGCCAAGCTGTTTGGGAACCCTCTTCTCATTACCCCCTTCCCTCCCAGGGCTGCTGCGAAGGTCAGACGGGATTATATTTATGAAGCATAGTGCCTAGCCCATATGAGATGCTTATTCTAGTCCTTTTCATTGTGGATGGCTAACTATGTTCTAAAGTTCCCAAATGATGTTCCCCATTAACCCACTCCCCTCAGGCCATTTGCTAACTCTATGAAAGCAGAGGATCTGTAGAGGCTTCTCTGGCCTTGGACCCAGGGCTCTGGGCTCCTGCTCATCCCACCACACCACCTTGCTGCCTGAATGCTTGAAAAATGAAGCCTTTTTTTGAGGAGGGGGGAATGCCGGGCAATTGGGGTTAAGTGACTTGCCCAAGGTCACACGACTAGTTTCGTGTTGAGTGTCTGAGGCTGAATTTGAATTCAAGTCCTCCTGATTCCAGTGCCCCACCTAGCTGCCCCATAAATGAAGCTTTTTTGTGATTTAATCTTTGGGCATGTTCTTGCCTTTTATTTTGTTCTTTTTCTGTATCCCCAGTGCCTAGCACCGTGCTTTCATCAAAGTAAGTGCTTAATAAGTGCATGTTGGCTCCATTTCATTGGAGGGCTTAAAATGAGATCTTGGTGGTTCTGCCACTTATACACCCCTTGGAAGGAGTGTCAAGATAAACCTTTGTACTAAATGTTCTACTCTTGTGATTTATGGTACAAGGAGGCCAGTAGACCAGCACCTTCTGGAGAAGGTAAATTCTTTGAAGGCAGGAACTGTTTCTTTTTTTTGTCCTTACTAGGCATGAAGTAGGGGCTTAGCAAATATTTATTGAATTGAATTGAACTCATGCCTAAAGGCACTTGTCCCCGAGTTGCAGCGTCCCAGGAGGAAACAGCTGGCCATCTGGAGACCTTTCCATTAGGAAATCA
>CM053594.1:16363021-16391758 GCA_028646575.1 Pseudocheirus occidentalis
CGCGTCCAGGGCTCACAGGGCCCCAGGAAGAGGCGGGATTAGAACCCGCCTCCACACCCAGAGTCTGGCACATGGAGCTGCAATGCTGGCCAACCAGGAGAGGGCCTGGAGCAAAGGGGAGTTTTCTGAAGGGCTGAAAAAGGGCCAGATGGGGATGAAAATCCTGACCCCTGTCTTTATTACACTGGAAGGGTTATTGCTATTATTATTATTATTATTATTATTATTATTTATTGTTAATAACCCCACGAGAGGCAGAGTCCTGAGTGAGAATCCTGCCTCAGGCCTTACTAGACTTTCCAGACAGCAGACAAGCTTATTACCCTCTCAGAACCTCAGTTTCTCCTGCTGTGAGGTGGAGGTAATATTTGCCCCTCAAAGGGTTGATGAGAGGAAAAGTATCTTGTAAGCCATTAAGTGCCACATAAATATGAGTTATTATTGTTATACAAAGCAGGAAACTGCAGCCCCCACAGTGATGAGCCTCACCCGGGACCATACCTCGGAGCCCCCGCTCTCCCTGTGGAGCCCCCAGCACGACCCAAGGCCTCTCTCCCACCTTACCCAGAAGCCCATCCCATATCATTTTGAAGATGAAGGTGTTCAGGAAAGATGAGATGGTGACCAGCTCTTCGACCTTGAATGAGATCTGTTCTTCATACACCTCAATGTCATCGAGGATTCTAAAGGAAAAAGAGAAGGGCAGATGGGGAGAGAACCAGCAGGAGATGGCAAGGAGGACCACGGAGGAAGCAGAGAAGGCCCCAGAATCCCAGCCCTGGGGAGGTGGGACAGATGCCAGGGACCACCTGGCCCTCACAATCTCCCATGAGAAGGAAGGGGTCGACCAGCCTTTAGCCCCCATGGCAGCCCCAGCCACTGGGCCCAGGGCCTGGCATGCAGCAAGCACTTCATCAATGCTCACTGACTACTGGGTAGCCCTCTCTGCAGATGGTTTTCTTGACCTTGAGCCTGAATCTTGTCTTTCCTGGTTTCTCTTCCCCGTGACACCCTGCACACACCCTGCCCCCCTCTCCCCCAAGTCTTGTCCAGGCTTCACCCTCACAGGGACTACACTGGAGCTGCCTTCTAGGGACAGAGCGACGCTCCCCACACTGTCAGCATCCCACATGGGGTGCGTCACCCAGAAGTGAATGTGGTCTGGACACAGCTGACCAGGGAGGCGCATAAGGGCCCAGAGGAGGGGGAGGTGAGAGAGGGAGGGCCACCGTGACCACTGCTGACTTACGCTGGACTCGGCGTCTATAAGAGCCCCACAGACTTTTCACAACTGCTCACCACCTCGGCCCTACTTTGAACCTGTGAAGTTCATTCACCTGTGAAGCCTTCACATTTATTACTACGAAATTTCATCTCCTCAGATTCAGGCAGCAGGTAGCACAGCACTGGACCCAAAGTTTTGAAGACCTGAGTACAGGTCCAGCCTTGGACACTGCCTAGCTGTGGGACCTTGGGCAGATCACTTCACAGTGGCCTGCCTCAGTTTCCTCATCTGTAAAGTGGAGATGACAGCAACACCTTCCTCCAGGGAAGCTGGGAGGCTCAAAGGAACCTTAAAGCCCAGGGCAAACACAAGCATCCCCACGTTCTCAATGCCAAAATGTCTGGGGTGCAGTCATCTAGCACATTAAAACATCCCTCTGGTTTTGATGGCAACCACCAAAATGGCAGCACGGCAGCTATGTTCTTATTCAGTGGGAGAGGGAATGTGGCGAGAGGAGCGGGAGAGAAAACACGCCTGGTAAAATCCACCCCACAAACAAGTATGAGCTAGGAGATGGTCTTTTGAAAAGACTTGGGAAAACTGGTAAACCACTAGCTAACTTGATCAAAAGAGGGAAAAGAATTAAATTATGAAAATCTAAAATAAACAAGCACAACTGAGATGAAATAAAAAGAATTATAAGAATTATGTACATTTATGTATCAGCAAAACTAAAAATGTGAAAGAAATAGAGGATATTCTATAAAAATAACAATTCTGAAACAAACCACCTAGATCCCCAAATAAAACCCATGCAAGCTGGGCAGGGGACAGCAAGACAGCAGCATTTCTGAAGAAGCCTCGGAGGGGAAGGCAGGGAAAGGCCAGGGCCCTGGGGCTGCTGTAGTAAAAAGGGTCCCTTCTGGAGGGAGCTCATCGCTAGTCTTGCTCCCCTCAGCTATGGTTCAGCAAGGTCTAGGGCAGAGGGTGCCCCAGAGAGGGGTCAGCAGGACAGCAAGGGGCCTTTGGTTCTTACTCTAAGGGAAGCTAACTGGGGACAAGACAGCTCTCTTCAGAGATCTGAAGGGCTGCCACTTGGGAGGACGCCTGACCTGCTCTGTCCTGCCTGAGGGCAGAAACATAACTAAATCTAGGTAACAAAAGACAAGCTCTTCAGCAGTGCAAGGGGCCACCTCCTCAAGGAGCTCTCCCTCAAGGGACACTTCCAAAACGAGTCTGAATAGCTGCTCCTGAGGAGTGCTGGGAGACTGGACTTGGGCACCCTCAGGGGGCCCTGTGCCACAAAGATCCTGCATGGCCCAGCCCAAGTCTGGTCTAACACTCAGGACTCCACCTGGCCTGGAAACTTCCTTTCCAGCCTCACAGGAACACTGTCCCTTCTCTTTAGCCCTTGGACAAAGGACCCCTGTGTCTAGGAGAGTGGCCCAAGCTGGGCAGTCACCCACGTGATGAGGTGGCGGGAACAGTCGCAGAACAGCGTCAGCATGGCCAGCAGCCGCTTGGAGTCCTCATTGTCACTGTTAAGACATTCCAGGAAGAGCTTTAGGCCCCCTTGAGGTCCCAGCTCACAGATAAATGCCCACAATTTGGGCAGGAGGTCATCTAGGTAAGTGAGGCCTGGAAAGGCAGAGAAAAACCCTGAGTCGAGATCAGATCCTTCCCTCCTGGTCACCTAATGCACCACCAAGTGTGGGATGGGAGAGGAGCTGGCTAGCTCTTGATCACTGGGTGGCACACAGCCTGTGAGAAGCAGGTCCATGCTTCCAAAGCCAGTTGGCAGACACCATCCAGGTGATAGGGGTGCCCTCCATCCACACTGACCAAAGCCCAGCTGTCCCTTGCTCCTTTCCGACAAGGCCTCAAGCATCACGGCTGAAGCTATGGCAGACACTGGGATGACAACCCCCTCCCTCCAAGAAACCCCTACCAAGAAAAAAGGAAGGGGAGAAAGACAGTGATAGTTTGGGATCCGGTCCCAACACAACATGGATATGACCCTTGAAGGGAGAGACCCCTGTTTGGCAGTACAGAAACAATGGATTTATCAGGTGTCTCCCTGACAGAGATTCCTCTCAAACCACCATGGTGAAAAAAAAAGGCAGAATGTGACTCAGGGAAAGAGGGACAAAGAGACTGGGCCCTGCTCAGGCCCTGAATGCCCACAACAAAGTGCCAATGCCCAGCAGGAACCCAAAAAGCTTCAATTTAGGGCCAGAGGGGACCATAGGGGTCGTCTAGTATGGCCCTCTCATTGTACAGACAAGAAACTGAGACCAAGCCAACCAGAGTATTGGCTGATGGTCAATGGCAGAGCTAGGACTTGAACTCAGGGCCTCTCACTCCAAATCCCACACTCTTTCCACTGTATCAGGCGGCTGTTAAGCCATGAATTAGACCCTTCCATGCTTATGTGAATAGGGAATCTGTACATCAGAATGAAAAGAGAGGAAACGGGTAACCGGAACAAAAAATTATTTAGGAAATACATATCATGTTAGAGATAAACCATTTGGGTTAAAATGTGATTTTTTTTTCCCCCAATTCAGACCATCCCCAAAGACTAGCTGACCTCTGATCTTCATGAATTAGACCAACGGTTCTCAACCTGTGGGTTGCGACCCCTTTGAGGTCGAAGGACCCTTTCACAGGAGTCACAGGGGTTGCCTAAGACCACTGGAAAACACGTATTTTCAGAAAATATAACATGTATTTTTGAAAACACATATTTCTGATGGTCTTAGGAACTTCCTCCATCTGTCTTCAGGTGGGTCTGCCCACATGTAGACATGCCCACATACGACTATTAAAGGGTCATGGCATTAGGAAGGTTGAGAACCATTGCATTAGACTGTTCTGAGTTAAGTGGAGTTGCTAGCTCTAAGATGGGGTGTATTTCTATCAGGGAGAATAGAGGAGAGAATGGGAGAGGGGGCAGAGGACGCTGGCTCCCCCACCTGTGAGGATCTGCAGTCGGATCTGGGTGAGAGTGGTCAGCGCAGTCTGGTAGAGCACACAGACGCTGCAGACCTTCTGTACTTCGGGCGAGTCCACACGCTTCCCTCCGATGGGCTTAAGGATGTTCCGAACTGACGAGGACTTCTGGAACGCACGCTTGAAGAGACCTGATGGAAGGGAAGGTCTGGGCTGAGTGCAGGACAGGAAGCCTGCCCCCAAGTGAAGGAGGGTAGGTGGCAGGGGAAATGCATTTACGAGGACAGTCAGAGAAACCTAAGTGGCTTCTAAATGGCCGTGTTGAAGGACAACTAGTACAAGAGGACGGCTGGCTGTTCTGAGAGCCACCTCTGGGGTCCCGGCTTTCTTCTCTGAATAAGACTATATATCACAAGGCTTTCACAGACTTGGTAAAGGAAAATCAAGTGGATCTCTAAGGCCCTGTGAGCTAGATGCCATGAAGTTCCTGCTCTGATGCCTTAATGGCATCATCAATACTATTCCAGAGCTGTCTAAGACCTCAGACATGTCTGAGGCTCAGAGGTCCAAAGGCTCCAAGGGGAGATCTGCCCCGTCCTCCTGTCTCCAAGCCCATGACCAACCCCACCATACTGCACTGTCCCCTTTTACAGAGTCTTGAACAAAGGGGAGCTTGTGTGGTTGCTGTGGACTCCCAAAGACTATGATGGCAGACATGCTGGTGAGGGAGCAAGCTTACGGCCCACACCTAGATGAAACCGTTGGGAGGCGAGGGACAAAACAGAGCCTGGGCTACCTATGCCTTCAGACGGGACCCAAGAGCAGGCCTGGGCTATGTCCAGAGGTGCTCAAGGAGGCCTGTTGGATCCTCCCTGGATACACAGGAAGCCCCCCAGGAAGGGCTCACAGCATTCTGGGCCCAGCTCCTCAAGCTCCAGGGCCCACACATCCCACTGTGTGACAGGCCCTCAAAACAATCCTCTTGGGCCACTTCATTTCTTCCCTGTCTGCTGGCCTTGCTCTGCACCGGCTGGAGCATGTTTAATTCTACTTGTTTTACATTCAGAGCTCAATCCGTCTGGACAGCTTTGCTTTAGTTATAGGGTTTGATTTTAGCTGCTGTGCATGCTGCAGGCAAGTGAAAGATGTGGCCTTTCTACGCAACTCTCCTGTTTGCTGTGGAGAATCTGAGAGACCGAGACTCTAGACCTAGGTCTGGCACTAACTGTACAGAAACACTCTGCCCCATTTGGGGGTCTCAGTGTCACTGTCTGAAGAAAACAAGGAGTCAGGACTAGAGGATCTGAGATCCTTCCCAGTCTTGACACCCCCTATTCTAAGGCCCCCTTCAGTCCTGACATTCCTGTTCTAAGGCCTCTCCAGCTCTGACATTCCTGTTCTAAGTCCCCTCCCAGCCCTGACACCCTTGTTCTAAGGCCCCTCCAGCTCTGACATCCCCTGTTCTAAGTCCCCTCCCAGCTGACATTCCTTATTCTAAGACCCCTCCCAGCTCTGACATTCCCTGATCTAAGGCCCCTCCCAGCTCTGACATTCTCTGTTCTAAGGCCTGTTCCCTGTCCTAACATTCCCTGTTCTACAGCCCCTCCCAGCCCAACATCCCCAGTTCTGAGGGATTTCTCAGCTGGAACATTCTAGATCTTAATGTCTCTTCCAACTCTAACATCCCATGTGCTGATGACCCCAACATTTTGAGTGGCACATAAATGGTGCAGGTTTTTCAAGAAAAGTCCAAAGCCTCATAAAGCACCAAGCTGCTCATCAGGCTAGGGCATGTCTCCAGACAAAGCAGTTCCTTCCCAGTAGAGTTTTATACTGCACTGCTCAATTATAGCAGACATAGGGCTGCCAAGTTTAAGTGATGGCAACTGGCAGCCACCATGCACACAGAGCTCTAGGTCTGCCAAGCCCTCAGGAAGGCCCTCTGCTACGATGCTTCTTGGGTACCTCAGGCTGGGACACAGCAAAGTTGCTGATGTGCAAACTCGACTCCCCCACCCCTGGAAGGGTGTGAGCCCAGCCTAACCATGGACAATGTGGTGTCTAGCCTTGAGACAGAGGGAGGGCTTGTCAGCCACAGCCACACAGGTCCACCACCTACTTGAAGAGATGCATGCAGCCAAGGGGAAGACAAGACAGACAGACATGGGAGCCAGGTAGTGCAAATTACCCTCAATGGCTTCCACTAACAGAGGGAGTGACATGAAAATTCCAAATCCATCCTACGTGTATGATGTGGACAGTCGTCCCCATGTAGCCCCCTGCGTCCCCCAGAGCCACATCCAGCGTGTGTGCCCATGCCCAACTGGCTCGATTTACACAGCACATGGAATGGTAAATGGAGTTGGGGTATGTGCTCCTCTGTAGGCCATGCCCCCCACCCCCAGAGGCGGAAGGGACAGGAGGCCCTTGAGGTGTGATGGGCCCTGGCTCACTCTTCATGGGAAGGCTGCTGGGAGGCGACATTGATGGCGTGGCTACTGCATGGCTGGCTTCAGGATTCTCCAACAGCTTCTTGCTCAGGATGTCTCGGAAGAGGATGCGGATGATCCTCACCCCCCACAGGTACTGCAGCTGCTTGGTGAGCAAAGGCATTGATTCGTTCAGACTGGAAGAGAGGAAGGAGAGGCCTGCCATTATGCCCAGGGAGGATGTTTCCCTGCACTCAGCCCTGGCAGCCCCAGGCCTAGCCCAGGGGGCCAGGCCCTCCCTGAGGGAAGCAGGGACCATCCTTCATCCCTCCATTTGTACTCCCAGCTCTTTGCATGGTAGTTGTGCTTAATAAATGCTCTGGGACAGCTGGGTGGCACAGTGAATAGAGCACTGGCCCTGGAGCATACGAGTTCAAATTTGACCTCAGACACTTTACACATTTACTAGCTGTGTGACCTTGGCCAAGTCATTCAACTCCAATTGCCCTGCCTTCCCACCTCCAAAAAAAAAAAAATGCTCTGTCTGCTGTCTTGCTCCATCTCCGGTGATGGCTTCACATCTGGCCCAACTCTGAACCACTCTCAAAAATCAAGTCAAGCCAAGACCTAAAAATGCCTACTGGGTGCAAAGCACCACATCCCACGTCGTCCCCATCCCCACTGAGGCAGCCCCGCTCCCCACTTCCCGGTCTGAACTGTCAGCATCCTCGTTCTCCCATGGGCTTCTGGCCCATTCTCTCCTCCATCCCCCATCTCCAGGCACGCTTTGTCAGTCCTATTTGCAATGTCTCTGACTTCTTCAGAGAATCTTAGAATCAGCAGGGAGCTGGTCCAGCTCACGTCTGTACGGGATTATTTCTACAATGGTTCTAATGGATGGCCATCCAACATTGACTCCAAGTCCTCTCATAAGGTACAGACTGCTCTCTCCCCATCTCTTTCCTGCCACTAACTGGCAAACTTCATCACAGATCAGCTCCCCCGTCATGGAGGCCTCTGCTTCTAACATTAGGAGCTACAAAGTGAATTTCTTCTTTTTAACTATAAGTAATGGAAGCATCCCCCAAATCTAGTTTCTCTAGCAACAAGGCCATGGGCCATCAGTCTCGAGAAAGGGTTTCTGGGAGGGCATCTTGGCCGGCAGGGCCTCTCACTGCCCTTCTCCTTCAGCTTTACTCTGGCTGCCACCTGGGTACAGACTGTGATGACTACACCCACCCATTTGTTCATTAGCTCATTTATTTGACAAACAGTAATTAAGCATTTACTTTCTGCAGGGCAGTGGGGATAACACTGAGCTTAGACAAGAGAATGTCCCTGCCCTCACAGGGCTCCCAGCCTACAAGGACATCATGCCAAGATTAATGCGCCTGCCACCCAGCTGGCCTTCCTTCTTCCAGGCTCCTTTCCCTTCCATCTAACCTGAATACTGCAGCTGGATTATTTTAAACCAGCCTGGCAAGGTCCCTCCATAGTTCCCTATCAGTACCCCACTCATGGCCCACAATTTAGCTCCACACACCTCGAATCAGCTGATCTCTTCCCAGTTCTGCAAATTCATCATACTCATTGCCATCCTCTTGCCTTTGGGCCTCTTCTCCAAGGCCCAGAGCTTCTCCCCCCATGCCTAAAGCCTTCCCTGATGAAAGCCCAGCTCTTCCCTGCCTTCTTCTAGGCCCCCCAGAGAATCTGTGTTATGTCCAAACAATCACAGGCACAGCTTGCTACTAATGTGTTGTCCCACCTCGATTCCAAGGTCCCTGAAAGCAGAGACCCCCAAAAGGACAAAGCATGTGGTAGATAGTCAACAAAGACTCCGAAAACCTGAGATTTGGAAGAGACCCTGGGGACCCTAGAGGCCGACCCATATTCAGAAAGACTCCTTCAGACAACAGGTCACGTGAGCTTCTGCACGCAGGCCCCCAAGGGGCCTTCACCTGGTCTCTTCACAGCTTCCACCCCCTTCGCGTTTGGCTCCAGGGACCACAAGGACTGAGGATCATCCTTCTTCCACAAAACAGCACCCCCAAAGGCTGGAGATGTCACGCACCCTGAGTCCTCTTCTCCTTGGGTCTTCTAATGACATGGACATAGGGCCCCTTCATCGTGCTGACTGTTCTCCCGTTTATCGATGCTCTTCCTGAACTGAACACTGCTTCCAGAGACGTCTGACAGAGGGGCCATCACCCCCAGCTCCTAAAGTCTGCATCCCTCCTAAGTGGGCAGCCCAAGACTGCCTCAGTTTCCCTGGCTCACGCTCACTCACAAATTGATGTGCTGTTTACCTGCTCCAAGGGCCTGAGGCTTTTGACAACTTTGCGTCTTCCCTACTGAGTGGAGAATTTGTACTAGTCATGAATCCAATCCTAACCTCTAACAATGGGCGAATGAAGTATTTGCTAAACGCTCACTGTGTGTAAAGCCCAGGGCCAAGAGCTGGGAGCACTAACAGAAAAGGAACAAGCCACCTCTCTCTGGATCTCCCTCCTCCTAGGCCTCTTCTTGGCTTCATGCAGAAGCCAGTCCTTCCAACATAGAGGAGCTGCTCTGGCCATTCCCCCTCTGACTGGTCCAACTCCACGCAGTCCTCTCTCCTCAAAGCCCTTGTCCCCTTATCCTGCTGTCACTCACACCTTCCTAAGCCCAACCCGGCACTGCCTCCTCTCCTCCCTCTACACCCCCAGTTCCCTCCAACTACCAGCATTAGAGCGTAAGCTCCTTGAGGGCGGGAACTGTCTCACATCCCAGTCCTGAGAACATGGTAAGCACTAAATAAATACTTGTTGACTTAAACTGGTTCTTTAGGAGAGGCAGAAAGACCTAGGCTCCAGGCTCTAGGCTCTAGGTTCTGTGATCCTGGGAAAGTGATGCCCCTTCTCAGTGCTGCAGGGAAGGTGCAGAGCAGTCCTCCCAATACAGATAAAATTGCTGGGCTCTCGAGTCCCACCCCCTGCCCCTTCCTTTGCTCCTCAGCCTCTTCAGATCCCCCGGTGTCATCCGGCCTCCCTTTCCCTTCCTCTGCTCCCAGCTCCACGAGAAGGCAGCCCTCCTCACTCCTTGCTCTAATTTCCACTGTTAACTTACCTGCTGGTCTGGCTGACCTCAGCCTCTCCCCTCTCCACTCCACCTCATTCACTGGCCAAAGGAATTTTCCTAAAGCCCAGGTCTGCCCACCTCACTGGCCCGGCCAGGCCCAGAAACTCCTGCTGACCTCAACAATCAAATACAAACTCTTTGGGTGAATATTCAGTCTTTCACAACAAGGTTCCAAGCCCACTTGAGCCACACCACACGTTCTATGGGCTGATGCTCGGCCCTCCTACTGGTCTGACATGTGGCCATCCATACCGTCCCTGTGCTTTGAGCAAGTGTTCCACCTTCTCATATTGTTGTTGTTTAGACGATTAGTGGGGGTCTGACTCTCCATGACCCTTTTGTGGGGTTTCCTTGGCAAAAGTACTGGAGCAGTTTACAGATGAGGAAACTGAGGCAGACAGGGTGAAGTGACTTGCCCACGGTCACATAGCTAGTAAGTGTCTGAGGCCAGATTTGAACCAGGAAGGTGAGTCTTCCTGACTCTAGGCCCAGCGCTCTGTGCACCATAGCACCCTCTGGCTGCATAAGCACATCTTCTCATACGTATCTCTTAAAATCTCTCTCCTTTAACGAGCAGTTCAAGCTCCACCTGTGAGGCCTTCCCTGAAGTCCCCAACTATTAGTGCTGCCCCTCTAAGATCACCCTGGACCTTTCCTGCACAGTCTCCCCCATTAGACAAAAGCTCCTTGAGGGCGGGGTCTAGAAGGCTGCCTTTCTTTGTAGCCCCAACACAGACTGAGCATGGGGACTGGCACACAACCAAGGCTGAGCGTAGGCTCTGAGGAGGGTCACTCTGCGGCACTCACCCATAGTCCACCGACTGGGAGAACCACCCGAGGACAGGGTGCCAGTGCGTCAGGTTAGACCTCTTCAGGGACACATACTGCTGGCAGTAGGACAGCATCTCAATGAGCACTTTCACAAAATGCTTGGTCTCCTCCTCTAGCACCCCGCTTGTAAGATAGCCCAAGTGTATGATGTTGCCTGTGATGAAAGGAAGAAGAAATGCAGGCATCTGAGACCACTCTGACAGATGGGACGGCTACCAGCTCCACCGCCTCGGTCTCCTGCTCCAGCCCACATGACACCAAGGAGCGAGAAGAGGCAGTAACCAGAGCTGGGAGATGGCTGCTCTCCCTCCCTCTTCTCCCGGGGACGGGGAGGAGTTAAAGTGCTGGGCACACAAACAACTCACATTTTTAGAATGCCTTAGAGTCTGGGATTACACCTGTTACAAGATAAAGCACTCCAGAAACAGAAGCTAAGTCCTTATGACGACCTCACGGACTAAAGTAAGCAGGTATGATTCCCATTTTACAGATGACAAAACTGAAACTCAGGAAAGGAGAAGATATTGCCTAGTATATTACAAAGCTAGTAAGAGTTAGGGCTGAACTCAGGTCACTGGGTTCAATCCACTGCTTTTCCCACTAAGGCAGGATCTCAAGGCACGTGACGCTCTGAAAAAAATCATTCCTCACTCTCAGAGACGCTCCATCATTTTGAGGAAGGGCTACAGAACCCTGGCTCCCTTGTCACAAGACAGAAGAAAACTCGATGTTATTAGAGAAGAGGACATGGATGCCACTCCCCCCCCCAGGTGATTCCACCTCCGGAGCTGCACAGAGAGGGGCTCGTCCAGCTTCTCTCCTGGTCACTGGCTAAATGAGCTGATCTGATGGGAAATTCTTAGCTCTTATTTGTACACTCTGTCCTTCCTACTCATCTCAAACATTCACAGGAAGAATATAGGGAGGCAGTATTTCATATTTTCCAAAACACCCATCAATTCTTTCATTTCTTTCAGAATCTTAATAGAAGCTTGACAGCTAAGTTTGAAGTTGAAAGGTAAACTATTCCAACCTATTACCCATTTCAGAAGTAGGTGGCTAGTAGACAGAGTTCTGAACTTGGGATGGCTAAATCCATTGGCCTCTCCCCAGTCCATGGTTTCTGACATTAATGAGTACTCACCTCCCTCCTCCCAGCTGCCCTCGCCTATCTGGGCTTTTCATGACCCTGCTCCCTCCTAAGACTCTTCTTCCCCATTTAACCTTTCTTTATTAGAACCCTTTGCTGGATCACCAGCCATTTCTGGGCCCAGTCCTGGGGCCTCACTCTTTCTCCCTCTCTCTATTGGTGAGCTCATCAGCTCCTGAGATGCAATTACCATCTTAAAGCACATGCAGCCTAAACCTAATGTATCTAGTCAATATTCTCTCCCAGGTTCTGATCATATACTACACATTCCTACTATCTGGGTGTCTTGTGGGCATTTCAGCTTCAATGTGTCCAAAAGGAAACCTCTCCATCAAAACCAGCTCTCCCTCCAAACTTCCCTACTTCATCTGAAGGCAGCAGCAGCCTGCAGACCCCCAGCTTCCTAACTTCTGGGTCACCTTCACCTCTTGACTCTCCCTCGGTGCCTACATCCAGTCCCTTTCCAATTCTCCATCAGTTCCCACGATATCTCCCCACTCACAAGGCCACTGCCCAGAGGGTTCAGGCCCTCAGTACTTCTTTCAGAGACGACTGCATCACCCTGTATGCAGTCACCAGGGTTCTATCCTCCATACTGACATCAAACCAACCATCCTGCAGTAGTGGGTCAGTCCTGGCGCATTCCTGCCCTTATTTCTTTTATTTTTTCTGCTGCCTTTAGAATAATAATGCCACTCCTTTTGCTGGGCATGTAAAACCCTTCACCATCTGGGTCTGCCACAGCCTCCTAGGCTGCTTCCTCATCTTTCCTCTCTAGTCCAACTGACCACATCACTGTACCCCATACCTAACATTCCATCTCCCACTGCCATGCCTTTGCACAGGCTGTACTCTACCCCAACCCCCTAGGCCTCATTCCTGCCTCCCAGAATACCTAGCCCCACCAAGGATGGCTCAGGGGCCACCTCAGACAGAGGCCTCTCCCAATTCTCTCCTGGTATCGATTCCCTCGCAGGGTGAAAATGATTTGGCATTTACTTGGGACATACTGTTATTGATTCTGTCAATGCTCTTTTCTCCCAGAAGAAGGCAGGGACGAAGCCCAAAAAGCTTTAGTGTCTGTGGCGCTTGGCCCAGAACTGCCTACAGCACATCCTCAATGTGTGTTTCTTAAAATACTCTGAGGGAGGAAAATCTGCACTGGAACATCGCCCCAGACGCTTCCTAGGCTGGGACCCTGGGCTTGCCATTCCAGTTCTCTCAGAGGTTCACGCATCTGTAAAACGGCATTCCCCTCTTTAACACACCATGATTCTGCCCACCCTCTCCAGAACATTTCCTGGTCCATTCTGAGGACCTCAGTCAACAGTCAATACTTTCCTTTTGTGCCCAGAACACATTCCACCCCTGTTCCCTGGCACTTACCCAGCAAACAGAGAGTGTGGCTCCCTTCTAAGCACTCACAGACATCCACGCATTGATCCTTGCGACTCAGAAACAGAATGAACTTACGAAGAAAGTCATGATATTCTAGCACAATGAGGCGCTGCCAGGGAGAGAATCACCACCAGTGAAAACGGAGGAATTGAAAGGCACAGGAAGAGGGTCACATTTGAATAAAAACAAGACAGGCCAACTGCCACAATTTCTTTCATCTGAAACATTTTTTTAACCTACACAAATATCCACCAAAAGAAGAACAGGCAATGATGTCCTGAAGAAACAAGCCAGCCGCACCCTAATGCCCACTTTGGGGCATGAGACAATAGCCCTGATATGAAGGCTCACAAGGCAGGGGGTTGGAAGCAGCAAAAGATCACCCAGAGAACGTGGAACAGATTCCCAAGGACCATGAAAATAGAGGGGGGAGGGGAACTGAGATTAGAGCATCAAGAATCCCAGATTCCAAAGCCAGAAGGGCCTTGAGAGGCCACCTGGCCTAAACCTTCCCTGACACAACAACCTTGAACCACGTCGCCCTCCAGTGAGGGCAGGCCAAGGGCCTCTCCAGGCACTCTACTGAACCTGGGGGGGGGGCTTTGACTATTGGGGGGCATGCGGCAGCTGATGGGAGGGGTGGCTAGAAGATTTAGCCATTCTCCTGTTCCCAGGCTGAGGAGACAGCCTCCTCCCCTGACAGGGGGCCCCAGGTTGTTTAAGCATACTGAATTACAAAGAAGAAGGCTTGCTTTTGTGTAAATGCAATAAAGGGGAGAGGCTAAGGGGAAAGTGAAAACTGAGCAAACTTCCCTTAAGTACAAAGCCAAGGAGACAATGCAGAAGAGATCCATGGCATCCACTCACCTTGGGGGCTAGAATGCTGAGATGCGCCACAAAGGCAGGCACTGACATAATGTGGATGAGGAATGGTCGTAAGAGATTGTCCGAAAAATGAGCAGCAATCACGGGGCTGGACACAAACAGACACCTTGTCACATACACTCTGGTGCATCAACAATGGCCACAACAGGCCTCGGAAATTCACAGGGAAATTCAGGGCTGGTGCCCCAAGCAGAGATGGGCTTTACTGCGTCGGCCCGGCCTGCTGGACAGGCCCCAACGGGTGAGGGAGTTCACCTGGAGAGTCCTCCTTAGGCCTCTGATCTACAGACAACTCACCGTGAAGCCAGAGTAAAAGCTGCAGCCAACATGCCTCTTGTCAGGGAGGGTCTGGACCTCGCCAGGCCATTTCTTAACAGGATCTGTAAGAAAATGGCCATTTGTCAAGTGGGGGATTTGTCAAGTGTCAAGTGATTCCACCCCAAAGACACGGTTTTCACTTGATAAAAGAAATGTACCAAAGGGAGGGGATTTGGTGGCACTCCACGAACTTTCAGGAGGATTCAGGGGATACCAAAGCCCTCCATCCTCAGGTGGAAAACTGTCACTCCCTGTATGGTGGTGCCCCTCCCTGCCTGAGCTGGCTTGATGAGAGAGGGGAATGGGGGGGGGGGGTGAGGGCATGGGGCCTGCACTTGGCCTGGCAGGTTCCAGAGCCAGGACCTTCTCCCCTTTCTAACCAGGTACATCTCCTTCCTCTCCCCTCATTTCCTAGTGTGGCACTCTCCAGCAAATGACTCCCCCAAGGCACAGGCACAAGAGACTGAGACACAGAGAAAGTCTATGATTTTCAGGGTCACAGAATTAGACAGAAACAATTTGAGGTACTTGACCTTGGGGGTCACAAGAAGGTGGATTACCCAGATTCCAGAAAAGGGAGCAGGAGCTGTCAACAGCACCAACTTCAGGTGCCAACAGGTGAGAAGTGGAGCCCTTCAATAACAAAGTACCAGCCCTCCGCACCCTAAACCCAATGCCAAACTGGCCGAGGGCAGGGAAACAAGCTTCGGTTCTCTGGCTAAAGTGTGGTCTCATCAGCAAAACCCCCAGGACACCCACTTCCAAGGCAGAGCCACATCCTCTGGGCCCTCAGGGTGCAGAGAATGATTAGGTTATGTGAACAACCAACCTGAAGAACAGAATACAATCCATTCTGATTGAGGTGCCCCATGATATTTGCACAGAGATGGTTCATGGTAGGCCGAAGGCTCTCCCCTAAAAGAACAGGATCCCAAGTCATATGTGACTCATAATAGGTGACAGCAGCTCAAAAGCTCAAAAAAAGCTTCACAAGTACAAGATGGGACAGCAAGTCTGAGAAAGATCTCAGGGTTTTCACAGGGCGGGGGGGTGGTCTGAAAGCTCCAAAGGTATCAGGAGCATGTGAATGAAGAGACAATGAAGAGACAAACGACATCTTGGTCTTGGGGAAAGAGGCAAAGCTCCAGAAGGAGAAAGGATTATTGAGAATCCCACAGTCCTCTGGGTCCCTTGCTGGGCCATACCCATTGTACAGTGGTCAGGGCTGGACACCAATGGTGAAGCTAGAATGTGTCTGGAATGGGGAAAGGTCATGAGCCCAGGCCAGGCAAGGGTTCGCAGAAGGAGCCAGAACCCAGCAGGCTGAGGGCTGAGTGTGAGAAAACAAGGCTTTGGAGGGCTATCAGTGGGGGTGGGGGTGGGCCGGCAACTTATTGCTGGCCCTAAGGGGAAGAACAAGGAGTCTATTTTAGCCGTGAGGTCATAGATACTACCCACAAGTACATGGGCTATCTCCCAGAAGGCTTCCCTCAAAGTCTCCAAGAGGGCCAACCAACCAGTTATTCTGAGTGCTGCGCTGGGGAGTCTGGGGGGCTGGAGATCTGGCGAGATGACCCTGGGTCCCTGTCAACTCTGTTCTATACAGGGCAGAGGCAAGGGTCAAGTCTAGGCTTGTGACTCCCAATCTGAGGCCATTTTTGCCACTTCATTTATAATATTAACAGAAACAAATCCTGGTCACACACCCAGGAGAAACAGAAGATTCTTTAAAGGCTTCACGTTCCCTTTTGGGCTGGTTTTGACAGGAGACTGTTCTGTTAGAGGCAGGGGGAAGAGGGAATAGAGACGCTCATGGTCTTTTAGCATACTGATGTTGAGTGCCTGGAGACGAGGATACCTCCAAAGTGAAGGGGAGCCACAGAATGCAATCTTTACAGCCCAAACACAATTCTTTGCTGCTCCAGGATTTCTCAAAACTCTCCACAAAGTTGGCCTTGCTTAGAATGTGTTGGGGTGGAAGAGGCCAGGCAGAATGAGCCAGTGCAGGTCTGCTGGTCCCTAGCTGAAGGACCTTGGCAGACGCTTCATCTCTTGGGGCCTGTTTCCTTTGTCAAATGTAGGAGGTGGACGTCCTTGACAGTATTTTATAACGGGTTGAGTCAGAGGAAGTGACCCACTGAACCTTTGCTCAGAGAAGGCCCCAGCTGCCCCACACCTGACCAAGAAGGTTCTCTAGAGCTTCCCCATGGGAAAGCTTCTTCCATGGGCCTCCGGGGGCTTCCTGGAGACATCCAGGGGGGAGCTGGAGCCCATTCCACCTCAGGAAGGGTCACCAGAGACAAGGCACTTCTTACCAGTTTGACAGATGATCCAGTTTATTTAATTCTTGCTTATAAATGAGATTCAGAGTTTGCAAGGGGTAGCCACGTGGGTTTGGATCCTCTCTCTCCACACACACAGACAGACATATGCACACAGACACACACGAGGAAATGTATACCAAGCTGTAAGTACTGCACCATTTGCCACCAGACACTTTAAGAAAGGGAGCCCTACCTTTCCCTCGGACAATTTTCCAGGTTGCTGTGTCGGTGAAGTTGACGAGCAGGGTGAGGTACAGTGAGATCAGCTTTGAGTCCTTTAAGACGTCAGGCTGAGGACGACAGAAGCAACTGTAGTTAGCGAGACCAGCTCCCAAGGCAGGTCACCAGTACCCCAGTTATGCTGGGCCTCCTGAACTCAGAATCACCAGTAAGTTAGACCAACCGGACTTTCTCCTCCATGTTTTTCACTATGGGGTTGGTTTGCCTTTTCTGAAATGCCTACCGGGCACAAGACACTCACTGAGCAAGGTCCTCGGGGCACCTTAGAGGCTCATGGGGGGATATCGCACCCCCCCCCCAAGTACTCCAGACAGCAGAAATAACAAGTTGCCAGCTTTGGTCTTTGATAACTTGGGCTCCCTTTCTCTTCATGATGGGGCCTCACATCCCAGAGCACTGCAACTTCCAGTGACCCCAGGAGGAGAGTTCAGTAGGTCTGAAGTGCAGGCTGAGGGTCACCACTGCAGGGCCTGGAGCAGAGCCTCCCAATCCGCCCTCCCCACCCCCAAGCTACTGCTCAAGCCTACACACAGAACAAGCCTCAGAAAGGCCTGCTGCTCCTCAGAAGAGTGGGTCTATCCAAGTGCCTGGGAGTTTTACAAATATGGAACTCAAATGTTTTACATAGGAATAACAAGTCCCTTACCTTGAGGTACTTCAGATACTTGCAGCAAATCCACAGGATGTCTTTAATTTGCTTGATCCAGAGAAGAGTGAGATCTTTGGAAAGAGCCAAGGACACGTACCACACCTGTGAGCACAAGTGATCACTGGGGCACCACTGCCAGCCAGCAGCATCCTTGCCCTCCTCAGCCCTGGGGCTTGGGGGCCCTGACCCTGGCCCAGGACTTGACCTCAGCACAGACTCCAAGGGCAAAATGGCCTCCAAGGGAAGGGGCCCGGAGCGGTCTCTGCCTTTCTACCTATTGCTGCTGGCAAGGGCAAGATGAGATACTGGATCTTCCAGCCCCACTGCAGGTATGGTCAGCCCCATTTCTCAGATGAGGGCCAGCAGGAAGTGACTTGCCCATGGTCACCCAGCCAGAATCCATCATAGGCTGGATTTGACCCCAACTTCTCCTAGCTCCAGGTCCAAGTAGCTATCCATTGTGCCATTCTGCTGCCATGGTAAGGAGACTACAGAATCATTCTTTCCTTGTTCTTATTCCCACATTGTTAACCCTAAAACAAAACCCTACAAGAATGGTGTTCCACATGGGACTTCTAAAGAGCTTTATGAAAATCCCAGGAGCGATGCTAACAGTATCCATACGATGCAGACAAAGGGCTTCCAGGGTGTCTGGAGACAGCTGGGGGAGGGGAGGTTCTGCTCTGGCGACATCTTCACCCCCTGGCCATGTTTATTTCAGGTCAAATAAACCAAAACACAGCGATGAAGGAAGTGAGGAATCATCGAGCTTCAGGAGGAATCATCAGAGACCAGTAAGAAGGACAGAGCAACAGTGGCCTTTCTTTCCTTCCCTCAGACCCCTGGACCCTGAACAAGGAAGCCCGGGCCTGGTGACCGTGCCCTGGATGTGGAATCAGGAGGCCCAGCCTGGTGACCACGGACCAGGGGCTTCCTCTCAGAGCTGCAGTTTCTCTGTCTGCAAAAATGGGAACAGCTCAACTCTCTTCCCTTTTGGGGGGCTCAGTTTTGTTGACAGCAGAATGAGGGGCTTAAGCTAAAGGACCAGTGAGGTCCTTCCCAACTCTAAGATCAATAATCAGAAACAAGCACATAAGTAATACTACTACTACTACATGCGTGATGTCTCAAAGCGTCCCTGCCTTGGAGCTAGAAGGGAAGTCGAGGCCCAGAGAAGCAGAGGGATTTGCCCTGCAGCAGGGGTCTCTGTGACCCTCAGACAGCAGCCCAGAGGCCAGCTCTGCAGGCTTCTGGGGACCACAAGGCCAGAGGGAAGTCTGGGCTTCTTATTCCTGCCCCACCCCCACCCCCCACTCACCTTCGGGTCATTCTCGGCGTCCATGCTGCTTAGGATACAACGACACAACAATCCAAATCTCTGGAAAGAAGCAGGAGGACAGGTTACCTACTCCAGGGATCAGCAATGACACCTCCCCACGCCCATCCTAAGGAAATCTCAGTTCCTGATGATGCAAAGCTACAGAAGTGCTAAGGACAAAGTGACAGGCTCATCTCATTCCTGGGCCCCGCGGCTGCCAAACAAGGGTAGCTCACTGTCAGCTTCATCCTGGCCAGCTCTCAATGCAGTACCCCACCCGGGACAGGGGCAGCCTTCGATGATTCGATGGACAAGAGAAGCATGGTGGTTCCCAGGTTTAACAGAGAAAAACTTTAGCCAACAGTCGTTAACACTGCTGGCCTACCAGCAATCAGACACCAGATCATCCTTCCCACCTCAAGACAGAAAATTAACCAGCAAGCATTTATTAATCGCCTCTGAGTTCTCAGGCACTGTCCTAGGCACTGGGGATCCTGACAGTAATGAAAGGCCCTGCCCTGTAGGAGCCACATAAATAGACATCCACAGTGATCAACAATCCCTTCTTCATCAAATCTAATGGTCTTTTCTCAATGATCTTCCTTCTTGGCTTCTCTGAAGCCCCTGCCCCTGTCATTCAACCCCTTCCTGACACTCTCCACCTCCTGCTTCCCTGACTACTCCTCTCCTTCTTGGCCAGATCTCCATCCATGCCTAGAATTTTCTCCTTCTTCATTTCTGTTTCCCAGCTTCCTTGAGGTCCCAGAGAAAATCCCACCTTCTGCAAGAAGCCTTTCCCAATGGTCCTGCATACTCAGGCCTTCTTTCTGTGATCTTTTCCAATTCATCCTGGATACACCTTGCTTATATATACTGTTTTCATGGCCTCTTCCCCAACAGACTAAGCCCCCAGGAGCAAAGGCTGTCTTTGGTCTTCTTCTGTTTTCCCAGTGCCCATCACAGGCAAGAGCATAATAGGTGCTTAATAAATGCTGATTAACATAAACCAAATGTATCATACACACACATACAGGTAAAATTCAAATTTTTTTGTGGAAAGCAATGGCAGCGGGAAGAATTAATGAAGGCCTTAGGTAAGAGGCGGCATATGAGGAAGCCCAGAAGTAGGATTCTAACAGAGCCAGAGGGGTCTCCAACGTGGGGGCTGTGCCCAGGGGATCATGGGACCACCCCAAGGGCTTAGGATTAACTGGACTGCAGGCCACCACCTCACTCCCTATTCAAGAGACTTGAGTTCTTCCCTATTGTTTCAAGGAACAAACACTCTCTGGTTGTTATCTCCTCCTTTATTTCTATATTTGGCCTAAGTTTTACAAAGTACATAATCACCCACATAAAGACAATGATGGCTTAGAGGTTTGTTTTTTTTTTTTTACTGATAAGGGTGTGTGATGGAAAAAGGTTCAAGGTCAAAGGCCTCAGTCTGAGGAGGGGTGAAGTGAGGAAGGCACTACTCCAGAAGTGGACAAGAGCCCACACAAAAATCTGGAGACAGGCACAGAAAGCTGTCTATGAGAAGAGGGTAGTGGGCAGCTGGGCCAGGCCACACTGTGGGCAAAGGAGAACAGTGGACACAGAATAAGGTTGGTGAGCCGGCAGAGCCAGCTGGTGAAGAGCCTCAGATCCAAAAAGAGGAATCTGCTTGATCTCAGAGGTAATGGGGAGTCAATGAATGAGTGAGGGGCTGTGGTGAGACAGTCAGACCTGGGCTTTGGGAGCTGAATGGAGACTTCACTGGACTGGGGAGGGCCTCAATTCAGGGAGAGCAATGAGGCTATGGAGGGCTGATGAAGACCTGACCGAAGATGGCAGAGGTGAGAGCTGAGAAGAGAGAGGGAAGGGAGAGGGGAGAGGAGAGGGGGAAGAAGAGAGAGGGGAGGGAGAGGGACAGGCCCAGGATAGCTCCGAGGCCATGAACTGTGACCAAGACAAAGACACAATAGCAAAGGTTACTCTCCTGCCTAAAGAATCCCTAAGTGCCCCACCCAGGCTGGCTCTGCTCAGGCTCTCTGTCAGCGGGAAGGCAGGGCAGCAGGTGGGCACAGGTGTGTGCTGAAGCAGAAAGGTCACCTTACCAGCTCATCCTCTCTAGCTCGGAATATGAACAACAGCTTCCGCGCAATCTTAAAAAGAGAAAGTGCACTTTTTTTATTGGCTCCTGTTGGGTCAACGCTGTCAAAAAACTCATCGATCTCTTTCCTGGGAAAGGAAGAAGAGAGGTTTAACCAGAACAGGAAGGTGTTCAGAGCATAAGGTTTGCTGGTGGAGGCCCACCTTCCACGGAGGCAGACCCCCCCTTCTCTAGGGCTCAGCAGGTGAACTTTGGGAATAACTGTAGCCCAGGATTCATCATGGCCCAGTGGCCAGGTCCTGAGCTGACAGAAGCCTACACTGGGAGGGTGGAAGGGCCACACCCCACTGAGGGATGAGAGGGGGCTTTGGTGGGGGCAGGGAGACCAAAAACACCATGTCCCAGGGGGAGGGACTGGGCAGAGGCTTCGGAGTGAGATGCGGCACCCACCTAATGTCTCTCTGTAAGCGACATCGACAGAGAAATCTGCGGACCAGGGCCTGTATCTGCACAGCGGCCCGCTCCTTCTCCTTCTGTCCCCGCCTCTCTTCCCTGGCCTGACGCGCTTTGTCCAGGAACTGGGCTCGGGCAGACTGGGATGTGCTGAACATTGTTGCAAACCTTTCATGAACCAAATACAAAAACAAACCGCACTGTCAGGGGCTGCAGCCCTGCGACGTGGCCAGGGCAGGGCCCAGAACAGCAGGGAGCCAATAAGCTCGGGGCAATGAACATGCTCAGTGTCCCAGGAACAAGCCTGAGGTGATGATGGCACCTGGGCACAGGGTCAAGGTGGGGGTCAGAGCTGAGAGAGGTCCCGCCTCTGGTCCCTGTTCTTTATACATTCCACCAAGATTAAGGCTGCTTTTTGCTTCATCCCTACAAGATGGGAGAGGGAGAGGAAGATGGACCTGAGGACTGGGCGTACATCCTCTCTCCAGCAACACCAGAAGTCAAGGCTAAAGGGCCAGTGGGACAACGGAGGGGCAGCTCCCTGGTCCTTAAGTGTGTTAAGTTCTCAGCAGATTTGACTTTGTCGATTTGTTATTTCTTTTGCCCTCAAACTGAATAAACACTAGAAGAACTAGATAGCAACTGAGGCAAAAAAAAAATCCCAATTTACTTCTCAGGAAAAAGTTTCTATTTCCTCATCTTATGGATTAAAAGCCAGTTTCTGTCCACTGAGGCAGCGATGACCTTCAGCCCTTCCAGGGTTAATGAGGCGATGGCAATCCCAGCCCAGGCCCCTCAAACTGGGCCAAAGAGTCAATGTTCGAGACTCACCTGAGGATCTGCTTTTCCTGCAGAAATGCTGGAAAATCATGAGATCACGAACTGGACTCGAGCCTTAAGGCTGCATCTCACTTTATTTGGATTCTGCCGTCTCAGACTAAAGAAACCGGAGGAAAAAACTCCAGATGACTGAATGAATTCAACTAAGGAAGCACTGTGTCCTGAATCCCATTTTTACAGAGCTGGGAGGCTGACGGAGCCCCTTCCCCACCCCCTGTCCCACAACTTTGGGAGGTAGAAAGCTCATGGTTGGTAGGAAAGGAGTCAGAGGACCTGGGGCTAGTGACTTTATCTCTCTAGGCCTTATCTATAAAGAGAGGGGCTTGGGCAAGAGGCCCCCTCTCCCTCTAAATCTATTGGTATTCCCAAGTAACAAAAAAGTCAACCCAAAGTGACTTATCCAAGGTCGCATAGCTAAGGAGGCAGGCTATGAACCCTGGAGTCCTGAGTCCAAGTTTTGCTGAGGCCTTTAACTCGTTTATACCATAGGGACTTCCAATATACATGCTACCCCCTAAACCTTCCCCTGCAAAGAAAAGATGAAATTCAGACAAGTGACTGCTTCTGCTAAAATAGGCAACATCTCAGTCTCTGAACAAAGTCCTTCCCACCAAGGGTGGGAACGTGATGCTCCCAGATGCCCAACGACTAAGCTCCCTTATTCTTTTCTCACTCTCCTAGTCGAGGTTAAAAGAAATCTCATCATACTCTTTTCATTAACCTTTTTGGGTCAAATGTTAAGGTTGGATTTCTGATTTAAAGGGAACCAGTATTGGGCAGAACTGCTTCTCTTTCTGTCTTTTTGAAAAATTCTTAGTTGAAAAGCATGGCTTACTAAGTAGAAAGGACTGCAAACAAAGGTGACAGCAATAAAAGAAAATAAAATGAAAGGTCAGGCCAGGTTGGTGGAATGCGTTTCATGCCAGAGGTCAAAATATATGAAAGCAGCCATCTAAGAATGGGCATTCTGCTCTTCAGAGGGATGGCAGTGAGGAATGAAACAACAAGGTTTTCAAGGAAGATGAGAAAGGCTCCACAAACTGTCTGGCTTCCAGATAGGTGAGCCCACATCCCCCCCCTCTGCTAAATGCTCTGAGAAGAAGCCCAACTATCCCTCTGAATCAGGCCCGCCTTCTCCCCAGGATTAGCATTTTTCCATTCCTCAGGATAAGGGGAAGAGAAAAACACCTAAACCATACCACATACCACCAAGCCCACCTCAAATTCACCTTCTCCAAGGGGCCTTCCTGGAAAATCAATCCATCAAGAGGCATTTATTAAGCACCTACTGCATGACAGGTATGACGCTATATAGCATTCTAATGTCTGTAAAGGATCACATTATCTTAACAGATCCCGGCAATAACTCTCTGAAGGAGGTACTAGAGGCAAGGTTTTCTTACTTCATAAACAAGGATGCTGAGGCTCGTATAAATAGTGACTTGTCCACGATTCAATCAATCAATTAAAAAGCATTTATTAAGCACCTTCTCACGTCTCAGACATTGTGTTTGGTATTGGGGATACAAGTACAAAGAAGGAATCAACCCTTACTAGAAAGTTCACTTTCCAACATGAGAGAAAATTATACATACAGATCTGTATCAAACAAATGCAAATATATGCAAATCAGTTACAGGGAAGGTAGCCCAAGAGGCAGGGCAGGTACTTGAAGGGGGGTGGGAGGGGAGGGGGATTTTTAAACAGGATCACAGCTCAATGCTACAGGGGATCTTGGGGATCTAGTCCAAATTGGAGGCCTAAGAGAACACAAGCGATTTGCCCAAAGTCCTGCAGGTATTAAGGAGCAGCAGCAGGCGGCCAGGCTGCCTCCAAGTTACGTAAGAACTAAAAAGATGATAAAGTTGGGTCTTAAGAGAGTGAGGAGTTAGGACTGGTGATGGACCCTGGAGCAGAGGTGAAAACCCAAGGTTTTGGCCTGAGAGGCAAGGGCTCTTTGTGGATATTCCATAAAGCTTTATTCACCAACCAAGCTATCTGCTTAAATGCAGTATGTAATCCTGTCTCTCAGTCAACAATCAGCAGGACCGGTGGGACCTTCATATGCTCTTTCTGCCCAAGGCTCAGGGCAGGGTCTAGCACCATTCATTCATTCATTCACTCACTGAATGGCCTGCTCTGGCACCCACACACACACAACCATTGCCTGGCTTGGTAAAGATACTTGCTCAGATCAGGGAACAACCAGGGCAATCAAGGGCTGACTCCAAACTCCAAACGTGCCATTCAGGACAGAGGTTGGAGGACCTGGGGCCGGGCCAGGGGCTCCTGCCTGCCTCCCTGAGCCTGGGGGCCTCTTCTAGCCCGTGAGGGTGGGCTCCAGGATCTTTCAGCCCCGAAGTTCAGGACTTGCGCGTTCACTGGGGATGGGAGGCAAAGGGCTATAGGTGGAGAACCCCCAAAGCCCTGGAGGGCCGTGGATGAGCCAGGAACAGAGGGGGCAGCGCCTCGCCTCCTGGTCACAGGAGGATGGATAGAACAGAGGGAGGTGAGGGCGCTTCAGCTCTAAGGGGAGACAGTAAGGGGTCCGGGGGCTGATCTCAGCGGCCCCTCCCCCATTCCCCTGGCTCTTCGGGGGCCCGGAGGGGAGGGGTCACAGAGAGGGAACTGGGGGACCCGGCCAGGTCCCCGCCTTTAACCCCTTGTACGCGCGGCCTACAGGTAGGCGCGGGCTGGTCCGCGGGGGCTGGCCGGGACACCCCTCCCCCCATCAGACTGCGCTCAGCACACAGCAGGGGCCTAATGTTCGTTGGCCTGGCCTGCTTCAGATCCGGGGGGCTCGGGCTGCACAGAACAAGGGGGTGCAGGTGTATGCTGCTCGGGCCTCAGTTTCCCCAGCTGTCACACCGGGGGTGGGGGGAAGGTAGGCCTCGACGACGTGGAAGCTGCTCGAACCCGGGCCTGGGACTACGGACCGACCTCGGCAGGCAGCGGCCACAACAACAACACCGATGATGACGACGCGCCTCCCCTCCCCCACCCCACCCCCGCCCTCCCCCGCGCGCGCTCCCGCCGCTCCGCCCCGCCTCAGACCCGGGCCGCGCGCGTCCCCGCCGACCGCCTTTACCCGCTTGCGGCCGGGGCCAAGGCCGCTTCAGCCCGATTCCCCCGCGCTCAGCCGGGCTCCGGACAGCGGCCGAGGCCGTGCCGCCATCCTGCCCCCGGGCTGTCCTCCCCTCAGCGCTCCGTCCGGAAACGAGACCCGACTCCACAGACGTTCCGAGGCGAGGAGGCGGCCGAAGCGCGGAGAAAGGAGCCGGAAGTGAGCGCGCAGCGGAGGCTTGAGCCGGGGACACCTTGCAGGGCGGAAGCGGGGCCGTCAGAGGGGCGGAAGTGTCTGCCCCGCCCCGCCCCGCCCCTCCCTGCCCCGGCTCGGTCCCCATGCGCCTGCGCCGACTCTTTCCTGGCTGCCCCGGTCCCGGCTCGGCGGCTCCGGCGCTCTCGGGCTTTTCATGGTGAGCGGACACTGGGCAGGGCAGGCGAGGAGAGGGCCGGGCGGGCCGGGCCGGGGAAGAGAAAGGGGGGGGCGCAGAGAGCAGGCGCGGAGGGGAGGGAAGGCGCCCCCGGCGGGCGCCGCGCCCCTGCAGCCTACGCCCCGTACATGCCAGACTGGAGAGGGGGAGGGGAGGGGGCTACGGGCGCTGATGAGGAGGGGCCCTATGGGCGGAGCGGGCGGGGGGGAGGGGTGAGAACTCGCCCCGACGTGGAAACGACGGCCTGGGGTCTAGCACCGCTTCCCCTCCCCGACCTCAGTTTCCCCATCTCTAAAATGGGGGACGTGGTCTAGATGACGTCTCAGATCCTTCCAGCTCTAGAACTATGCCTGTAATTGTGTGTGAGCTGGGACAAGTCAGCTCCCTGGCCCTCAGTTTGCCCATCTGTAAAATGTGGGGGTGGGACTACGTGGTTTCTTCATGGTTCCTTTTCAGCTCCAGGACTTTAGGTAGTGAATTTGCACAGACTGATCTCTTCGGGGACTTTCTACTCAAAATCTCCTGTATGAGTGGTTAACCCAGTAATACTGATAGCTGGCATTTATTATATATAGTACTTGAAGATTGCCAAAGCACTTGACCTGCCTCATCTCCTTAAGAGGAGGGGTTTGTACTGAATAATCCCGCTCTAAATAGTAATTTTATGATCCAGGGGAGGGCCACTCTGGATGTGGGATCAGACACCAGGTAGTGAGGGGCTCCCTGGACAGTTAGTGGTTCTCAGGAACTTTTTTGCAAGGGGTTTTTGTGAGCAGATGCTTGAAGGAGTTATGGAGAAGAGGTGGGAATTAGGGTCTGGTTTGGGAGGACCCAACAGTCAGGGAAGGAGACCCTGAAGGAAGGCCAGGGCGATGGTAAGTCAGGCACTGAGATCGGAGTCACTTGGTCTTGGGGCCTACAGTTTAAACCAGTGGCCCTTCGTCAGGGCAATTGGAACCTTTTCTCTCTAGGTCTGAAGTCAGGAGGCTAGTGAACCCTCTTTGGAGCTTATGATAAAGTTGCTTTGTTCATTTGTTCGAACCGTAAGTGAGGGGAGTGTCGAGATAAAGATACCTGACTAGATCTGGTGACTCTTTGTTTGCCACAGACCTCTCCCATTCCCATCCCACCTTCCCTTCTGCCTTGTCCCTGCCCAGATGAGCTTTGAATGGCCATGACTAGCCAAGGGAAGTTCCAGAAAGTCCATGAGTCCTCCCAGGGGCCAGGCCCTTCTGGCCTGGGAGGGTGAATGGAAAACCTTGAAGTTATTGTGTGTGTGCCAAACCCCATGCTAAGTGCTTAGGGTACAAAGAAAGGTAAAGGCAGCCTAGTGAACTCATACACTAATGGTGAGAGACAGCATGAACAAACTAGATATATACAGAATAAATTGGAGATAATAGAGGGAAGGTGCTAGCATTAAAGGGAAAGGTGTCTTGTAGAAAGTAAGTAGGATTTTAGCTGAGACTTGAAGGAAGGCAGGAGGGAAAGGGACAGAATTCCAGGTATGGGGAATAGCCAGTGTAATTGCAAGGAGTCAGAGAAGCTGGTGTCACTGGATCTCAGAATAGGGGGAGGGGAGCAGTAAGGAGTTAGAATATTGGGAAGGAGGGGCAGGTTAGGAAGGGCTGTTGAATGCCAGGAGAGTTTCTCTTTGAGCCTGGAGGTGATAGGGAGCCACTGGGGTGTATTGAATGGGGAGAGGGGGTGACTTTGAGAAGATCACTTTGAAAGCTGAGTGAAGGTTGTATTGGAGTGGAAAGTGGCAGAAGCTGCTAGTGCGATAGTAGGAATAGATAGGGATTTAAGCACACTGGAGTGGTAACAGTATCAGGAAAGAAGGGGACTAAGACTGATGTGTTGCACAGGTGAAATTGATAGAGATGTTGTAAAGGTGAAATCACAGGGCTTGGATTTGAGAAAAGGGAGGGGAAGGGATAAGTGAGAAGTCCAGGAGGCCAACCAGCTTGCCATGGATGGGTGGGGAGGAGAAGAGAGACAGAGACAGAGAGAATTGGAGACGTTATTGTGGTCGTTTGCATGGGTCTCCTCTTAAAATAAGAGAATGTCAGTCTTGGAAGAAGCTCTGTGAACATTTTGGTCCGGCCGCCTCAGTTTACAGGGGAGCCCAGAGAGATGACTTGTCACAAGTCAGCCGTACTACAGCCAGGACTCCAGATCCTGTGCTGACACCCTCATTGTCCCATTCATTAAAGTATTGGCCAGACTGGATGGTGGGATTACTTTCTTGGAAGAAGGGAATGAATCTCTGGGTGTTCTGGAATGTGACACATAGAAGGCTGTCCTGGAGAATGGAATGGCTCTGGTTTGGGGTTGGGGAGGGCAGGACTCCTGGTGCTAATTACAATGTAATTGTTAAAACAGACAAGCCAAAGTTCTGTCTTGAAATTGTAAGGGGGGTGGTGGCAGAGATGAGAAAGTAATTCTCTGAGCATATGATATCCCTGGAAAACAGAGAACCCTTCAGGTTGCCCACACGATTGGGATAAAGAAAGGCTTCTCTTTGATTGAATAGGACTGGTAACTGATACCTTATAGATCAGTTTCTTCCTGTTCTCTCCTTCACTACTACTTTAATAATGAAATCAAATCTTGGACAAAGTGGAGGAGTCGGGACGAGGGCTGGCACCCCTGTGGAGGGAGCTGGCAGGGTTCTTCCTCGGCTGGGATTAACTCTAACTCAGGCTCCAAGGTGGAGCTAAATGGGACCAGATCATTTTCTCTGAGGGCCTCTCCAGATCCCTCAGCAAACTGACCTATGGACTTTGGAAAGCAGTCCAGCTTCTCCCGCCAGATCTGAAGACTGACTAAATCCAGGTCAGGGGATCTCAGCCATTGTCTTGAGCACTTCAGCTTGGTACTGTTCAGAGAGTTGACTGAAATGGGAAAAGCAGTTTGGGAGATGTAGAAGTTTTCCTCTTATGGGTATGGTGCTGTAGACTGACTGCCCAGGAATGTGAAAGCATGTGGGCGGGGGGGGGGGGGGGGGGGGGGGGGGGGG
>CM053594.1:16392258-16421939 GCA_028646575.1 Pseudocheirus occidentalis
GCAGGGCAGTCAGGGATGCCAAGAGGCCTCTGTGGCCGTGGTAGGATAGAGAGCTTTGACTGAAGGTCCAATAACAGGAGATGGACTGTCTCATACATCCAAGCAAAGTGGGGTCACCGGAGCATAGAGTGTGTGAGGCTGTGAGTGTGTGTCGGCCTCGAAAAGGCAGCCTCTGGCCTTATGGTGAAGGCCTTTGGGTTTGGGTCTCAGCCTAGGCCAGTGGGAGAGCCAGACCCACCGTCCCACCTCTGCTTCAGGAATCTTAGTTGGCACCTCTGTGGGAAATGGATTGGGGGAGAGGCTCAAGGCAGGGACAGCCTGTGGGTGGCTGCCAAGGAAGTTTGGGTGGAGGGAGAGGAAGGTCTGTTCTGCCTCGAGCCGAGAGACCGGAACAAATAGAAAAGATGTGATGAAGATGAAAGGATGTGACTTGGCATTGGGTGGACTCCAGGCCTGAGAGTGAAAAGTCACGAATGCTTCCCAAGGTGGGATCCCAGGGGACTAGAAGCATGCTGGAAAGGTGGCAGGGCCAGGCGCAGGGGAAAGGCTGTGATGGAGTGGAGATCCCCACAGGATGCTCAGAGGAGAGATGATCTCCGGGGGAGGGAGTCAGAGGGCCGAGGCTGTGGCATTAAAGGAGAAAGGAATCACTGGTGTTGGTGGAGAGAGGAGCTTCAGCAGAGTGCAGGGGCCTGAGGGAGCAGTGGGAGGGGAAGAAGCTGAGAGATGTGGGAGTCTGGAAAGGCCTTGGTGGAGGTGGGCCGGGGGCTATGTCTGCCAGATCTGCCGTGGCACCTGTAGATATCTGCCGGGCCCCTTCTGTCCTCTCACCTGTACCTGCCCCCTGTGTTCAGGCTCAGATTCTTGCAGCTTGCTCCTCCTTGGCCCCTCCAACCTGTCCTCCACAGCTCCTATATGTGTCTGTCTCTCTGTCTGTGTTTCCTTAAGTGCTGATCTGATGAAAGGACTCTCCTCCTCAACCTGGCTTCTTGATACCTCGAACGTAAAGCCTAATTTCTCTGTTTAGCTTTCAGTGCCTTGCCCAGCCTGGCTCTGGCCTCAGTGGAACTTGCCCTCTGCAAGAGGCCAACCAGGCCTTCTCTCTGTCCTCAGCCATGAGCTAGCCCTGCCCAGGCCTGGAATGCTCTTACTCTTTCCTTTTGCCTCCTAGAGGAGGCTGTTCCTGCTCCCCCTTCCTACACCCCCCCAGGCTGTTTAGCTACTTTATATGTATTGGGATTTATTAACTTTACAATTAGGCTGTGGATTTTTGAATCTATTTGTGGTGCCCCCCACCCCTAGGCTGCCCCTCAAGAGCAGAAATTGTCACTGTTCCTGGCATTAGAGGGCTTAATCAATATTTGATTAATTAATTGAGTCCAAAGAAGGCTTTTTTTAAGTTACTCAGAATCTGAGAGTGAGGAAAGGAAACCTTTTTAATATCCAAAGCACCAGTGCCTGGGACTTTGCCAGTGTCTAATATAACTGGCCAATGGTGCTTATGCTGGGCCATCCTAAAATCCTCTGCCTGGTCTCTGAAGCCAGGCCCTGTTTGACAACATGGTTGCTTGGCTCCCTGGGGCTGCCAGACAAGCTAAAATGCAGAGCTTGGCTGTGTGCCTCCTGGAGAAAACCACCTTGGGACCTGCTGTCTGCTGAGTGGCTATTTCACAGAGCCCCATTTAGACATGGGCCATTTATAACTGCTTGTTTGGAACTGATGTGACCACAGAATTTAGAGCTGGAAGGGAGGGAGCTTAGCACTTACCTGGGCCAGGCCCCCCATTTTACAGATGGAGAAGCTGAGACCCCAAGAACAGATGTGAGGTCTGGGCCAGTCCTACAGTAAAAGCCAGAGCCAGGATTGTCCCCCAGTTCTTTCTGACTGTTAGGATGATTTTGGTGCCTCTTTCTGGAGCAGCTGCATGGTGGATGGCAGGCAGGGCCCCCGCTTGGTTCTCCAGTGTCATTCATAGTGTAGCTGAGCTCGGTAGTTCATCATTACTATGGTCCTAGAATAGTCGTTCCTATTAGTGCCATGGCAGTAATTACCACCATTGGTACCCAGGGTACACAGCAGATCTCCCTGTCTGGCCATTGCTGTGGGAGCCCCCAGTGTATGGGGGGGCTCAAACCCCTTGAAGCTCAGCTTGACTCGGAGGGGCCCTGGCCTGGTGAGGCTGCTGTGTGACTGTCTGCCCCCCCTCTCTGGCAGGAAGAGATGTCGGGAGAAAGTGTGGTGAGCTCAGCGGTGCCGGCAGCTTCCACTCGCACCACTTCCTTCAAGGGGACGAGCCCCAGCTCCAAGTATGTCAAGCTCAATGTGGGGGGAGCCCTCTATTACACCACCATGCAGACTCTCACCAAGCAGGACACCATGCTGAAGGCCATGTTCAGCGGGCGGATGGAGGTGCTCACAGACAGTGAAGGTGAGGACCAGCCTGAGCCCAGGAAGGAAGTGGTGGGCCCGGCTGGGTGGGCTGGGTGGTGAGCAGATGGAGGAGAAGGGAGAGGGGACATTGAGAGCAGGCTGGCCATTTGTTGACCTCATGTGACTAGAGAGCACCAGTGCGGGCCTGCATTTGTGGGGCAGCTTGTGGGAGATTTGATTGGGCCTCTGCCGAGTCTCGAGGGGAATGCTGGACTAGGAGTCGGGAAGACCAGAGTTCTTGGCCTGCCCCCCTGACTTGTGTTAGCTCTCTGGGCCCCAGCAAGTCATAGGGGTGCAGTGGTGCAACAGGTGGAGCACCGGGCCTGGAGTCAGGAAGATGTGAGTTCAGATCCAGCCTCAGACACTTCCTAGCTATGTGACCCTGGGCAAGTCATTTCACCCGGCTTGCCTTGGTTTCCTCATCTGTAAAATGAGCCGGAGAAGGAAATAGCAATCCAGGACATGGTAAACCACACCAGCATCCTTGCCAAGAAGACCCCAGGTTGGGTCACGAAGAGTCAGATGTGACTGAAAGTGACTGAACAGCAACAACCCCAACAAGTCAGTCCCCTCATGGGGCCTCAGCTTTCTCATCAGTACAATGGGCCCTGGCTGGCCTCAGTCTGAGAGCCTCAGTGAGGTGAGGCAGAAGCTGCTCCGTGGGGCTCCTGCAGCCGTCGGGCACCGGAGAGGAGAGAACCTGGGTGTGTTCCTTTGTTTGTGACTTTGAGGTCTCTGTTTGGTAAGTGGAAAGAGTAGGGGTCCACCTAAAAATCTGCTCCCCTTAAGCTCCCTGGAAGGAGCCCATGAGCAACTAGTCTCGGGAAAAGGATTCATGGGAGGGCGTCTCATCCAGCAGAACATCTTTCATCAGAAGGAGGCAGTGGTGTCGGGTGTTACAGCTGGAGGTCACTAAATATGAGAGGAGGAGAAGGCCAGGACTCTGCTGGGCTCCTGTGGCCTGCTCTGCCCAGCAACGGCCATCAGGATGGGCCCGTCAGCCCTGTCCTCATCCTGTCCCTCCCACATCGCCCCTTCTCTGGCCTCATCTTCCGTCTCCCTGAAGCCCTGGTCCATCCATCCCCCCCATGTCACACTGTTCCTTTTCTGCTTCATGGTGCTGTCGGAGGCACCTCACTCCAGCCAAGCTGGCCTTCATGGCCGCCCCTCATTTCTTTGTCCTCTTTCCTGGTGGGCGGTTACCGCAGCCCCAGCCTCATAGACTACCGGCTCTCAGCAAGGCGAGGAAACAGGCCTTCTCTGTGCCATGTCTCCATACCCGCCATGTCGTTTCCCCATTTCCTCCTCCTTTGTTCCCATCTCGGACAAAGTAGGCTCTCCTTGCCAAAGCCAACAACTTGCCTCAGTCCCTTCGCCCTCTTCCCATCTCCTCCAGGAGCTCTTGGGTCCCCCTCTTCTGGGCTGCCCGCTGCCAGGCCCAGGCTCCTCCTAACCTTCCAGCCACTCGGGCTATTGTCCCATACCTCCCCTCCTTCCACCGAGGGCCAGAGCCCTCAGAAAAAGCCACCAACGTTGCCTGCCTTTAGCTTCCTCACCTCCTTCTCACTCGTTGTACCGTGGCCTTTGGCCTCACTACACAACAGAAACCTCTCTCCACCGTTACCGTTGATTCTGACATGGCTAATGCTGGTGGCATTTTCTCAGTGCTCATCATTCTCTGCCGTGTCTGACTGACCCTGGTGACCAGCCCTTCCTCTTGACGACTCTCTTCCCTCTTGGCCTTTGTCCAAGACTGAGAGGGGGCATTAGAATCTCCTGCTGCTATTGTATTACTTGCTACATCTGCTCATAATTCAGTTCATTTTCCCTTCATGAATTTAGATTTCATCTGTATCAAATTGCTGGTTTTCTCAAGGAGAAGAGGGAGGGAGAAAATCTGGAACTCAATATTTTTTAAAATGAATGTTAAAAATTATTTTTAAATGTAATTTTAAAAAACCACACCCAGTTTTGCACACTTAGACGCTGCGGCGTTTGGGGCACGTGAGCTCAGTGTCATTGCTGTCCAGTGGCCTTGGTCAGGAGTCCTTTCAGCAGGGGAGGGTGTATCTCTTCTATGTTGTGACTCTTGTTTCTGTTGTTTTTTTTGGTAAAAGCCCCTGTTCTCGTCTGTGCCTCTTCCTTCTTGTCCCGGCCTTCTCGGGCTCCTTTACTCCATCGTGATTCACCCCCTGCCCCCTAACCCCGGACATCTGCCCCAAGGTTCTGTCTATGCACCTGCCTGGAATGTTTTTATGGGTTGAGTCATTTCAGTCATGGCTGACTCTTCGTGACCCCACTGGAGGTTTTCTCGGCAGAGATAATAGAGTGGTTTGCCATTTCCTTCTCCAGCCTGTTATACAGATGAGGAAACTGAGGCAAACGGTTAAGCGACTTGCGCAGGGTCACATATTTAGTAAGTGTCTGGGGCTGGATTTGACCCTAGTTCTGTTAGTGCTCTGTGCCCTATGGTGTCCCCTGGCTTTCCCCCCACTGCTACTACTACCATACTGGTGTATAATAACACTTAATCAGTGTTTGTTATTAGTGTTGTCATAAGGTCCCTTGGGCTTAATGAATACGTATGTGTTGGTGGATGAACTCCAGCACTGTCTCTCCAGCCTCGAGTGCCTGGGGGTCTTGGGAGATGTCTGCGACAGGCCGCTCCCATGCTGGACTCTCTCTGTTCTGTTGAGGGCCCAGCCTTCCAGTCCTTGGGTCTGCAGAGTCTCAGGCACCCTTGACTTCTCTCCCATCCCCTCTGCAGCCAGCCAACAGCAGCATCTCTGCTGTCCATCCCTCCTCTCCAGTCACGTAGCTGCTGCCCTGCTTTGCATCCTCATCCCCTTTTTCCCTGAATACTTGTAATAACCTTCTAACTGAATCCTTGTTCCCAGGCTTTTTTTTTTCCAAACCATCCTCCATGTGAATACCTCGATAATCTTCCCAATGTGCAGGTGCAAAGATATCGTTTCCTCACTTACAAATTCTCCGGAGCTTCCCGCTGCTTTTAAGGCAGGATGAAAAACGCCTTTGTTTGTCCTGTAGGACCCTTGACAGTCTGGCTCGGTTCTGCCTCTGTAGACTGGCCATTATTCATTTCCCTATACACTTTCCACATTCCAGCCAGCCTCGTTTCCAGCTTCCTTGCCTGTGCATGGGCTGTCCCTCATGCCTAGAGCACACTCTCTCCTCTCCTTACGATCACTGGTATTTTTGGTCCCTACTCACCCAAACCTGTCACTGTGCCTGGCACATAGGAGGCATTTTATAAATCATTGTGTTCACTGCCTGCCCTTGGGAAGTCTTTCCTGATCCCCCTCATTGTTAGTGTGGCCACTTCCTTGCATTGTGTCTTCCAGCATATCAGAATTCTTTCAGGCTTGGGCCTGGTTTTCATCTTGTCTTTGTGGTCCCAACACCCGCCACAGTGCCATGCCTCTCATAGCCAGGGCTCGTGGGACTGGACATGACAGCCTGAGGCTACCAGTGGCATGTCAGGAGACTCAGGCTGCCCACCCGAGGAGGAAAACTCATTGTACCCTGGCCTAGCAGTAACCTGGGCATTGGCCCTCAAGTGTGCCCACATTCTCTCCCTGTGCTCTGTGCTCTGAGGAGGTCATGGGTGGACATCACCTGCATACCCTCAAGCCTTACTGCTGCCTTGGCTGTTTTTACTCACTTAGCAGGACCCTGGTGAGAAAAGAGCCCTGTGAAATCAAGAAGTGGGAGCTGGTGGCATTCCTCACTTTCCCAGGCCCAGTGTGCCACCCCCTTCCTTACCTGGGCCCAGAACAGCGACCTCAGGCCAGGACACTTGGAGACAAGCATTTTATTTGGGTCCCAGGTCAGGCACAGACTGATCCAGACTCCAAGACCAACAAACCTGTGTGTTGAATTTCTCTTCCCTGGCCACAGGAGAATGGGCATCTGAGGAGACCTGACATCTGGGACTTGCCGAGGCTTGGCCCAGGCCACCAGCTGAGGTCCCTGCAGCAACCTGTCTTTCTCTGTCCCTTGTCCAGACCTGCTGGGCATTTGGGGTGGGGGGGGGCTGCTCTTGTCTCCACCACACCCAGCAGCACTTGGGACTATTTCTGGAAACCAAGACAATAACATCGGAGCCTCTGAAGGAAATGAGCCCGATCTGATAAGGCTGGTACCACCCTGTGGGGAGGGGTTGTCAGGAAGAGGAGCCAGACTGTGTGCAGTGCTCTGTGCAGGAAGCCAGGGCAGGATGGCCTCCCTGGTTCTCCACGAAGCTGGCTGTTTCTCAGCCTCAGGAGCCACTGCACATACTATCCACCTGCGTTCACATCCCTGCCTGTGAGTTAGAGGGTTTTACCAGCCCTATGGGTGACCTCCTGAAAGTTTGTGACAGGTCAGTGGCCACTGTGGGCCATCCATGGGCCAGACAAGTCCAGGACCCTCTGGGTGGCAGCTGAGGCAGTGGGAAGACTTCTGGTTTTGGAGTCTGAGGACATGGGTGCGCTTTCTTGTTCTGCCTCCTCTCTGCTGGGTGACTGTAGACAAGTCACTCTTCTATGGGTCTCAGTTTGACTCACCTCTGGAATGAGATTGGACAGGATGACCTCTGAGGTCCCCAAGCCCTAAATCTCTTGTTGTACCCTGCCTTCCACATCCTATACTGGGGCAGACCACTCAAGTGGGGGCCTTTGCTCTGTCCTCATCTTTCTTGACTACCCTGCGGGGTTGGACCCTGTTCACCCTCCCTCTTGAATACACGCTCCTTCCAGCTCCCTCCTTGGTCTCCTTTGCTGGGTCATCAGCCACTTCCTGCTCCCAGGCGTGGGCATCCAGCCCTGCTCCAGGCTTTGGTCTGTCTCTGTCCCTGCCCTGCCTCCTCAGGGCCTGCCCTTCATCAGTGTTGGCTTCTTGGGGGGTATCATCAGCTCTCAGAGGCTGGACCCCAGATTCTTCTGTCTAGCCCTAGGCCTTTTCCTGAACACTCACCATGCTTCCCCTCAGAGACCCAGCTGCTGGCTCCTGGGTGGGGGCATGGTGCCGCAGGCACCAATATGCCCCACACTGAGTTGTCTGGTAATGGGCCTCAGGGCATTAGCATTTTACACCCAGCATCTAGCTCTGCCTGAAGCCTTCTCTGGACCTTTGTGGGGGCTGGAGGAAGGGGCCCAGGGACTCACCCTGCAACATGCTTCCTCAGGGTGTCAGAGTGACTCAGTTGTAAAGTGAGTCAGGTGCTCAGCCCCTATGGATGGGACCTGACCCCCCGTTTCTAGACTTCCCAGAATATGTGGAAAGTCTCAAATCTGACCCCACAAAGGGGATCCAGTTTGGCCCTCCTATTTGAGGGGCATTGATGATGGGGGTGGGGTGTCCAACTGCCATCCTCCAGAATAGCCACAGGCAGCTGTCAGGGCAGATGGGCCCTCTCCTAGGAGCTCGTCAGAGCTGAGGTCTCAAGTTCCTAGGAATCTGCCAAAGCTCTCATGTTCCCGTTCATCCCTTGGACTGCTGGAGCCCTCAGTCCCTAAATCATCTCACCATCAGCACCGTGGTCTTAGGTGATCCCTGTGAAAGTGAGAGGCCTGAATCTCTGGTTGTCTGGGCCCAGGTGAGCTCAGCTCCCTGATCCATGCTCGCCCTGGGGCTCTGCTGGCACAGATGTTTGCCAACTTCCGCCTGCTCATTTCAGTCTAGTATTTGGGGTGATACAGAGGAGCTACACGTTGTTCCAGGCTGAGGCTGCAAGTGGAGACAGGTGTATGTGTGGTCATCTCCCCTCCAGGCAGCTGGCAATAGCCACGGCTGTGACCTGGTGGGGAAGTCCTGGGCCCAGAGGCATGGGGAGGGGCAGTGCCTTGTTCTGCATCATACAGCTAGTAGGCCTCAGGATTTGAACTTGGGTCTTCCTGATGTCAAGCCTGGCACTCTGTGAGCCTTGCCACCTCTGCGGCCTCAGCACAGTTCTTGATTGTGTCCTGGGGAAGAGGACAGGGACATGACTGAGACCGTGGGGATGATGAAAAGGAGCGTGGCACCTTTATTTGAACTGAAAGAAATGTCTTCTAAAAACCTGTCCGCGCGCGTGTGTGTGTGTGTTTGTGTTTGTGTGCGTGTGTGCGCGCGCATGTACATATGTGTACATCCAGGGCTGTGGAGAGTAAGGTGGTGATGTTGAATTGAGTCAGATGAGGTGATGGAGCTGTATTATACTTAGAGAATGTTGCCCCACCTTGGGTGACCCCCAATTTCTTGCAGCCATGGGAGTCCATGATCTCAGAAGAATGAATTGCAGAGAACCCTGGGGCGTTGCCCGCCCTGCCCACCTACCAGATGTTTCTGAGCCTTGTAGGCTTAGAGTAGGGGGTGTGGGGGAGGGGGGGTGTTTGTGATAGTTGGAGATCTCTGCATGGGGGGCAGCAGAAAGACATTGGTCACCTGCCTCAGTTCTTGTCCAAGTGAGTCTGGATGGGTCAGTCAGCCTCTAAACCGCCTCTGAAAGCGCCTCTCAGGGTGCTTGTCAGGAGCACATCCGCATGTCTGGAAGCACTATCTAGACAAGGCTTGGTTCTTATTCTATGCAGTTAAAAACATGGGTCCGAGAAGAGGCCCAGAGGTTTCGCTGGATGGCCAGAGAGTCCATCCACCACACACACAAAGTAAAGAATCCTACACTCTGGCAAGCATGAGTCCTGTCACTGAGGGGCTGCTGCCCCATTTCTCCTGTCTACCTCCCAAGGCAGTCTGTTGCTCAAGACCAGTCTCTTCTTCCAGGAGGGAGAGACCCAGCACCTGCGGTCAGAACTGGTTCCTCATTGATCTTACAATGCCCGTGCCCAGTAGCCAGGCCAAATCAGCATCTGAAGAATATGACCCCCCCCAGACTGAGCCCCCTCAGCCCGTGGGGGAGGGGTTAAAGTTAAAATGGCATTAATTGGAACAGCCCGGTATGCATGGAGTCTCCTCTGGCCTTATTTGTCCAAAATATGATTCCTTCACCACAAGCATTTCCTGACAGCATTCTTGGTCCAGAGCCCTACCGCGTGGACCTGCTGGCGGTTTATGGAAACTCAAGGCCATCCGTCACTTGTCGACTCGAAGCAAGGGGCCCCTGCTCAGACCTCACAGCTGGACGATCCATGGACCGAAGGGAGCCCTTTCCCAACAGGGCAGTGGAAGACTGGTGGCCTCTGCCAGGGCTCTACCTAGATTCTTATCCAAGGATCGCTCCCACAGTTCCTGTCTGACAGTGCCCCAAGTGCCCTTGAGGGGTGGAAATGGGCATGCCCAAGAGCTTCACCAAGCAGGCTGAGCACCGGCTAATTCTGGTTCTGAGTCGAGAAAGTCCCTTCCTCTCCCCAAGACTCAGTTTGCCCCTGTGGAAAATGGGCATGCACTCCCTTCTGAGAAGTGGATGAAGGACAGACAGAGCAGGTCCCAGCATCCTGAGCCCATCAATGGGAGTGATAATGTCAGACCAGATGAGATCATGTAAGCTGTGTCACTGCCAGGTATGGAGAAGAGAGAGCTGGCCTTGCAGCCAAGAAGTGCCCCCAACCCACCCTGGCTGGGTGAGCCTCCCCACTGGAGGGGATTTCCTTGCCACAAATCTCTACACCAGGGAAATCCCCATGCCTGGTCCAGGTCCCTGTCCTGTTATGAATAATACTTGCCAAAGCAAGTAGTCAAAGGAAAGTTACCCCCATTTTACAGATGAGGAATCTGAGTCTCAGAGAGCTTGGGGCAGAGTGGGGATGCAGGGTTTTCTGAAGGCGCACTGCACTGCCCTGGGATTGAGGGAAGCCCTGAGGCTTGTCACCTTACTCTTTGCTGGCCAGCAGTTTATGAGTAGACTCTTCCCTTGGTTCAGCAGGTATCCCTTCTGACTGCTTCTCCAGCCTTCTCTGAGCGCTCCACACCATCCCCAGTAATGGGCACCACCCTTTTCCATCATGCTCATGTGCCATGGTCTTGTTGGCTGTCCCCTAGCAGTGGGCACCCAGGGGCAGAGTTGCAACAAGTTGTTTGCACAGGGCTCCCCTCCTCTCCCGTGGCCTCCTGGGGCATGTGTGCTTGGATCAGATGTGTGTTAGGGCATTTGTGAGGGAGCTTCTCGAAGCTGGAGCTGTGCTGGCTTCTTCTTTGTGTCCCCCAGGCTCACCTGACACGAGGCTTGGCACATGGTACGAGCGTGCCCACTGTTTTTTTTTTTCAGTCTGATTCTGAATCACACGTGTGTTGGCTTCCTCAACTGCCTGTGCATGAGTCTGAGTCAGATGCTTCCTGTTTGCCAATGCTGTGTCCCAGGGCGCTGTACCAGCTCATATCAGTACGGACTGTGTGTCATCACAACCTAGGAAGGCAGGGAGGACTGGCGAGGCCTTCGTGTGTGGTGTGCCATCTTTGTAAAGATGTTTGCTTCCCGTATGCCCAGCCACAAATGCCAGGCATGTCCATGCTATTGGCACTTAGCTCTAGGGTGGGGTGGCCACTGATGATCCTTAGGAGCTTGGGTTCCTGAGTAGTTCGGATGAGTTAAGTAGAGGGTTTCCAGAGCAGATTTCAGAGGCTGCTAGTGCTAGGTATGGGGAAGCAATCCCTTCCCAGAGGTAGCAAACCTTCCCAAGACGGGAGAATGGGAAAGTTTCTGACAACAGGGAAGGAATCCTCTTTGTTTTCAAAGCCTCCTCAGGAACACTATAAAGAAGAGTGACCCAGGCCCCTGAGTTGGTGAATAATCCATGTGGAGCACTGCAGACAGGGCAGGGCCTGGGGCTGGGGGCCTCAGGGAGCCAGTGCTGTGTAAGAACAACATGTATCTCTGAAATGGGACCAATAAGGCCAATCCCATGGGGTGGGCTTTGCTTTGGGTGGCTTGGTGGGCTGTGTGGTGGCAGCGGTGGCACCTTAGCTGGAGCTGGGAGAGCCTCTTCTCCCCTCAGCTCAGACAGGAACAGGGCACAGTTGTTGGGGAGGACATTTGCCCCAGACCAAGTGGCTTTGCCTTCCCTGGGGCATTTGTGTTTTATTTGGAGACCCCTGAGGAACAAAACACTTCAGGGCTCCAAGGACTTTCAGAGCCTGTGATCAGTGGGGATGAAAAAGTGTTTGGAGAGGTGGGAGCCCAGGTGTAGCCGTCAGACCTCACAGCTTGCAAGGCCAGCTCCCATTAGCGGGGCTGACAACATGACTGCCGTTTGCAGGCCGGGGCTCCGGTTTCCCTCCCTCTAAAGTGAGTGGGCAGTATTGCTGGATAGGGCTGGGCGGCAGGAGGCCTCCCAAGAGCAAAGAGAAGAGAGGCAGCAGTTTCCACACAGACATCCACGACACTGATTGTTGGGGCAGCAGTAGAAGGGAAAGCTCTGACCAGGATCCCCTTCTCTCAGCCATCAGCCCCCAGAATAGCCCGGCCTGACACCAGGGACACGATGCTTCCTTCATGGTCAGCTGTAGCTTTGCCTTTTTACATCTAGGGAATCCGGGCTCTGGGGGGCTCTGAGTCTTTTGTGACCTTGGAGGTCACAGGCATCTTGTCCAGCCCCCCTCGTGTCTTCACAGGGAGAAGCTGAGGCCGCTAAACAAGAGCCCAAGTATGCAATGCGCTGCTGCGGCCTGGCTGGCCTCAGGCTCCTGGCCTGCTGAGCTGTTGCTGAGGAGGGGGGCTCTACTGTCTCACTAGGCCCCTGCAGCGTTTGGGTCTCTGCAGGGGATGTGCCCAGACATCCAGCCTTCAGTGACCTTCTCCTCTTGTCCTCACCGGCCCCTTTGTTCTGTTTCCACACAGGTTGGATCCTTATTGACCGATGTGGGAAACACTTTGGTACAATCCTCAACTACTTACGGGATGGGGCCGTTCCACTTCCTGAGAGCCGCCGGGAGGTTGAGGAGCTCCTGGCCGAGGCCAAGTACTACCTGGTCCAGGGCCTGGTGGACGAGTGCCTGGCGGCCTTGCAGGTGGGTGTCCAGGCTCCTTGGGCTCAGCGCCTGCCCCGGGACATGCTGCCTCTGGCCTGCCTTTCCCTCCTCCTCCTGGCACTGCCCCATGTGCCACCCAGGGCCTCTTGACTGGGCTGGCTTGGGTGACCATTTTCAGGAGTCACCTGCTTGGAGAAATCCCAGCAGTTTTCTTGCATAAGAGCAGAGCAAAATTCAGTCTCTTTTCCTGAGCCCATAGGCTCCTTCCAGTTTAATTCAGTAAACATTTATTAAGTGCCTGCTGTGTGAACTAGAAAGAAGCAGAAGCCAGCCCTGCCCTCAGGGACTTGGCACTTGTCTGGGTGGGGCCTTGGGACAGTAGGCATTTCAGGCCCCCATGCTGTCATGACCACGTGTTGCCACGGTGTGGGGCCAGGCCTGGTGGCACACTTCCTGGCACACAGCAGAGCATCTTTTAAAGGACCTGGCATCTGGCAGCCTCCCTTTTCTTGCCACTTGAGCTTGTTACACTTAGAATTCAGAGTCCCCACCAGATGCCAGACAGGAGAAAGGCTACTCCCTGGGCCAGGCCTCGGGAGGGGAGAAGCCTCCTTCCGGGCAGACTCCCTAGACCTAGGACACATTTTGTTCCAGCAGAACAAAGACTTCTACGAGCCTTTCTGCAAGGTCCCTGTGATCACCTCCTCCAAAGAAGAGCAGAAGTTGATAGCCACATCCAACAAGGTAGGTGGGAAGCCAGGTCTCTGCTAATTCTCCAGGAGGTAAGGGCGGGGTGCACATGCCCAGGCCTCCGTTGGGGGCAAGGGAAGGAGAACAAGCATTTATTAGGTACCTGCTGTGCCTGGGTGCTGTGCCCAGGCTTTACAGATGTTTCACTTTCTCCTCATAACAGTCCTGGGAGGGAGGCACTATTATGATGGTCCCAGTTTGACTGTTGAAGAAACTGAGGCAGGCAAAGGTTAAGTGACTTGCCCAGGGTCACTTAGCTATAAATTATCTGAGACTGAATTTGAACTCCAGTCTCTGGACTCTGGGCTCCTCGTTTATCCCTCCTCTCCCAGTTGTGACTCACATTAAAAAACCGTTCTTGCCTTGCCTTTCTCTTCTGTCCTCTGCAAGGTTTCCAATCCTAGCAACTGACCAGTCTGTCAAATAATTTCATTTTTTCATTCTTTAAATGCAGCCGGCAGTGAAGTTGCTTTACAACAGAAGTAACAACAAGTATTCCTACACCAGGTAAGGCCAAAGTGGGTGGGGAAAGGCACATTTATTCCCAGCGGGAAAACCAGAAAGACCCTCGAATCCAGACCCCTCCTTGCAAAGACAAGGCACCTGTGCCCAGAGAGTGGAGCTCACTCACCTGGGCTCAGGCACCAGGTTAACACCCAGAGGCAGGACTGGAACTCAGGTCTTACATTGAACCTCAGCAGTGGCTTTGTCTGCTCACTGCTATCTCCTCCTCGCCCACCCCCTTAGGGTCTGTGCCCCACCAGGGTTCTCGCTGCTTGGGGAAACTTGTGTCTGCCTCATTGCTTCCTTGGGTTGAGAATGTGGAGCAGAGGGCAGAGCCTGGGAGTGGGTGAAGGACAGAACCCAGGAGAGGGTGGAGGACAGAACAGGGGAGCAGGTGGAAGGCAGAGCCCTGGAGCGGGCGGAGGGCAGAACAGGGGAGCAGGGAAGGGCTAAGCATGGAAAGTGGAGGGCAGAGCCCGGGAGCAGGCAGACAGCCAAGCAGGGAAGCTTGGCAGAGACTTTCTGTTGAACCTTCCGTTCATCAAGAGAGCCTCTGTGTGCATGTTCGGCGCTTCCGCTCAGGCCCTGACTGAGCTGCTGCTCTGTGCTGAGGCCCCGGCTCTCTGGGGTGCGGCAGCACTCTGAGCGCACATAGGAGTCCCAATGGCCCCATGCACAAGTTCACTGTCATTGACCAGTTGCCCTGGTTGGGACTTCATTTCCTCTCTCTCTTAGGCTTCTAGGAGAAGAACCTCCTAATTGATCTCCTCACCTCGTGCCCCCCATTCAATCGCAGCTCATCCGCTGTGCCTGCCTCCCCGCCTTTCCCCATCCCCATCTGCCTCAGTCGATGTCCTCCTGCCCATTCTCACTGCACCAGCCCACGGGCATGGTTCACCACTTTGGACGTCTCTTTTGCAGCAATTCTGATGACAACATGTTGAAAAACATTGAGCTGTTTGACAAACTGTCCCTGCGTTTCAACGGGAGAGTCCTGTTCATCAAGGACGTCATTGGCGATGAGATCTGCTGCTGGTCCTTCTACGGTCAGGGCCGGAAGATTGCAGAAGTCTGCTGTACATCCATTGTCTACGCCACAGAGAAGAAGCAGACCAAGGTGAGTGAGGCCCCACAGCCTGCGTCTCCTGCGAGCACAGAGTCAGGGCTGGAAGGGCCCAGAGGGTGAGTGGCAGGCTCTGGTATAGACATGGGTATGGTCTCTCCCCTGCACCCCTGCTTCTATCCCAAGACAGCCCTCATGATGCTTTGACTGCTTTGGTGGCTCTGCCCTTGAAAAGCTGACTATTTTCTGTCATTTCTGCTGTCCTGGGAAGAGCCCAACTTGGTGAAACCAGGTCAAGGTTCCTGTTTGGCCCTTGCAGCCTGAAATCCCCTGAACTTTGTGGTCCGGTGGTCAGCCCTAAGCTGGAATGAACGAGCGCTCTCTCCCCCAGGTGAAGGGGAACCTTCTCCAGGAGCCACAGGCCTGGGAAGGGAAAAGAGGAGGGAAGGAGGGAGAGAGAGAGGAAAAGAAATGGAAAGGAGAAAGGGAAGAGAGAAAGGGACCCAGCTTTCCCTCCTGGGCCCAGATGTATCCGACAGGGTTTAGGGTGGCAAGAGGCAGCTTGGGGTTCCATGTCTAGCCGGCCCCCCAGCCATTAAAACCGTCCAGCCTGAACAGGGCTGCCCAGGTTTCCTTCCCGTCTGGAGATGGTGATTCTCTTTTTGAAAGTTCTGGGCACATTTACCAAGGGGAAGAAAAACCTGAGCGAATGGTGATAGCCATCTTGGAGCATTCAAAGACTTTTCCCCATGGAAGAGGGATTAGATGGTTCTGTTCGGGCCCTGGGGGCACAAGGCACAGCAAGGGACAGGCTTCTTATGGTCAGGAAGGCTCTCCCAACAGACAGGGGATGGAGGGCCTCCCCACTGCAGGAGATCACAGCACAGAGGCCGGATGACCATCTGTCAGGGAGGCCCACCCCGTCCAGTGCCCAGCCTGATTGTCGAGGCCCCTGACCCGTGACTGCTCTCTGGCCATGGATGCTCTTTGCTTTCCCATCACGCCCTCCCCCCTCTGCCCTGTCTGCTTTTTGGTGAAGGGGAAGCAGGTGCCCCAGGCCGATTTGCACCTTCAGAAGGCTTGGTTTGCTCCCATTGGGAGCAGCTTTTGGGCACATGCATCCAATTGAGGGGGCCAGAAAGCCAGCAGTGCACACTGCTTGATTTTGAGGAGCAGCAGACCACAGGTGGAAGCTAGACTCCTCTTTAAATGGACCGCAGTATGGATGGGGAAGGCACTAAATCATCTTCCCTGAGAAACTGACGTTTCTCTCTACCCCGTAACCCATCCCCAGCTGATGGAACAGAAAGCAGATTGCTGGGGCTGGAGTCAGGAAGACCTGGGTTCAAATGTGACCTCAGTCACTTAATTAGCTGTGACCCTGAGCAAGTGTAATCTGTTTGCCTCAGTGTCCCTTCATCTATAAAATGGAGACAATAGCACCTCCTCGCAGGGTTGTTGTGAGGTCAAATGAGATTTGTTGCGTTTGGGGGGGGGGGGTTTGCTTTTTTTTTGGAGGGCAACTGGGGTCAAGTGACTTGCCCAAAGTCACACAGCTAGTAAGTGTGTCAAGTGTTTGAGACCGGATTTGAACTCAGGTCCTCCTGACTCCAGGGCCAGTACTCTATTCACTGCACCACCTAGCTGCCCCAAGATATTTGTTTAAAACCAAAAAAAGGCCTTCCCACAGTGCCTGGCGCCTAGTCGGCACCTTATCAGTGTTAGCTCTTGGCTGCCTCTTCCCCCTGCCCCAGGAGCAGGTCACAGCTACTCCTTCCTCTCGCCAGCTTCTTAGGGCCACAGGCCCCCTCCTGCAGCAGTTCATCGGGTTCTTCTGTCTCAGGAAATTGGAAACATTCTGAAAGTGATTCCCTGATCATTCAATGGCCTTTATGAGACACAGAAAGAGCCTCAGAATGTCACAAGCATCTCCCCCTTTGGGCCGTTTGTAGGCCCTCACCTCGCCCTCTGCTCTTTCATTCGGGGGCGTGAAGAACCAGAGTAGAAAGAGAAACAAGATCTCAGAACAGAAGACAGATTTCCTGTGTAACATCCAAGAGAGGACATCCCTCTCTCCCCTGTGTTAGCCCAGGCCCAGCATGGGGGCCTCCAGGCTGCCTCGCCTGCCCTCTTACTGCCAGGCAGGGTAACAGGGAGAGCTTGGCTTTGAAGGGGGCCTGCTCGGCAGCTGTCCATCCCACCGGCAGGCAGGTCCTGGTATCTCTGGGGTCACCATCCTTGGGTGGCATGACCACCCTTTGGGAGGACTGTCCCCAGAGGTCTCTGTGATGAGAGGGAGCCGGGCCTTCCCTTGACTTTCCTGAAGATCTCCCATGCACCGTTCAATCCAGGTTGACTTTTCAGTTCTAGGGAAGGACATTGCAATTAAATGGATGTTAAAGCATTTGTTTCCCTGCCATTTTGAACATGCTCTACTGTTGCAGTAGACAGAGTTACACATGGCAGGTTGCCCTTCACAGTGGGACCCGGTGCTCTGTAGAGTGCCGGCATTCCTGTGTCTTCGGGTCCCAGAGTAGAAGGGAACGTTCCGTCAAAGCTCGCCATCCGCAGCCCTGAGAGGGTGCGGCTCCCCAGCCCTGGACCATTCCTTGTAAAAACTCCCAAAACAGTCATGTTCAAGGCAAGTTCAGAAGGAATCCTAAAACGCCAGAAATGAAAGGGACTTTGGAGATGAGAGTAGTAGGTGGCGTGTGTGGACACACATTTACATAGCTCCAAATGTTTAAGAAGTTTTTTGCCTGTTTTGCATATGGTCTCAGCAACCTTGAGAATTAGGTTCTGTCACTCTGTTACAGATGAAGAAACTGAGGCTTGGGGAGCTTAATTGACTTGTCTGTGGTCACACAGCTGATCCTGGCAAGTATCGGCAAGGGAACATATTATCCATGCTTTCACTTCCTGCTGACTCTGCCCGCCTAAGTCGAGCCTCCCCTCGGAGGAAGAAAGAAGAGGCAGGCCTCAAGGTCCCTCCCCTTGGGTCGGCCTCTCCTCCCCGTGGTGCTGCTGACCTGGATCTTGTCCTCGGGGCGTATGCTCTTCTCTTGGTCATCCTTTCTTTGCATCCATTCATACGAGTTTTCTCAGGTTCCTCTGAATTATTCTTGTTGGTCATTTCTTACAGTGCAGTGCTACCCTTCATGCACTGCATGCTGTTTGTTCAGGGGGTGGATGACCCCATCCATGACCCCAGACTGGTCTCTTTCTGTTTGATGGCTACAGAGACCAGAGCCCCGATGGAGAGGGGCCTCCCATCTCAGCAGGTCCAACACCTGTTGGCTCTAAACTGCATTTGGGGGGACAGGTGCTGAGAGTTGTGGATTTGAGGGACTTACTCCATTTTCTGGGAACACAGGTGGAGTTCCCGGAGGCCCGCATTTATGAGGAGACCCTGAATATTTTGCTGTATGAGGCTCAGGATGGCCGAGGCCCCGACAATGCACTTTTGGAGGCTACAGGTGGCGCCGCCGGCCGTTCACACCACCTGGATGAGGATGAAGAGCGTGAGAGGATTGAGCGTGTGCGTCGCATCCATATCAAGCGCCCTGATGACCGGGCCCACCTCCACCAGTGAGCATTGTAGCGGCCTGCGGTGCTGCTCACAGACTGCCCCAGGCAGCATTGAGGGCCTGGAGTCTAGAGCGGTATTTTGTAACAATCCAGGTCCTTCTTTCGGTATTTCTTGGCAAGGTGAATCGGTTCTGTCGCAGGGACGCTCTTCACCCTGGGCCTGCTCACACCGAATCTGTCACATTTCTTCTTTCCCTGAACATGAGCCTTTGGGGAAAGCATTGCCCAGTCCTGGGGGGTGAAGAAGGGGGAGTGAGTGGGAGGTGACAGTGAGGACTTTCATTTTCAGTATTTATTTTTGGTGGGCATCCCACCGGGTCAGCTCCAAGCTCTCCGCAGATGGCCCTGATACAAGGTTCCTTCCCGAGGGTCAGCTGCCCATGTCCCGGAGGGCTGCAGTCCCCAAGGCTACCCCGAGCTGGTCTCTGCCCGTCCCAAGGGGCAGCACAGGGCTGTAGGCTTGTCCCACTGCTGTGCCCCCTCCCAAAGAAGAAGGCCCCAAGGGCCGCATACAGTATTTCCATGGCCAGAAGGCAAAGAAAAAACAAGACCTCCTCAAATGGGGATTTCTTTTCTCTTAGAACAATCATGTGTGTCTTGTGGCCAAGGAAATAACCCCCTTAGGATCAGGATGTAGCAGGTGGAGGCTGGTCCATAGAGGCTCCTCTTCACTGGCCCACCAGGCCCTGGGCTCTGGCCACAACCCCCAGGTGTCCAGTTAAGAATCTGGCTTGGACAGGGTCAGCTCTGCATGGCCAGGGGGGTCTGGTCCCTGAGTCACAGGCAGGACAGCAGATGGACATTAGGCCGAGCAGAACCCCCCATCTGGCCCTGCTCTCTGCTACTGATAACTGACAAGGGCTGGGGGGACACAGGACAGAGCCTAGGGACTGCAGCCAGCCCTGGGGCTTCCTGAAAAGGAACCTTGGGAACTCATGGGGCAGGTCCATCCACCACTGCAGGTCAACACTTTTCAGCCATTGACTGTTATGGGGAGTTGTGTCCATCCCCAGGCCATTAGTCCTGGAGTCCTGGAGCTGCCTGTGTCAGGACTCAAACTCAAGTCCCAGTAGCTCCTTGGCTTCAGCCCTTCCCCTCACCCCCAACCTCCTGTGCCCCCTAAGAGGCAGGAATGGCCATCAGCAGACTTTAGGGGGTTTCTTCTGCTGAGTTAGAATTCTAGAGAAGATGGCTTCTTCAGCGCCTTCCTTGGACAGAGCTAGGAGGCAGGGACCCTGCCCTGCTCCCCCATCCCCAGCCTGGGGGCAGAGGGGAGACAGAACCGGGAAACAAGGCTCCTGCTCTGTTCCCCACCCCCACCACAGAGAACATCCTCACTCAGAGCTCACGTTTCTTTCCTACAACCTGCCAGGAAAAGAATTAGACTATCAGCAGTCCCATTTTACTGATGGAGAAACTGAGGCTAGTGTCCTGCTGGTCCATGTCAGAGTCGGGGCTTCTGCCTTTCCTTCTGCTGGTGAGAGTGCCCACAGGGCTCTAGGGCTGGCCTCTGGATGAGGCGCCAGCAGGGCTCCTTCAGCACACACGAGGCTGTTCAGAGACCTTTCAAATGTCTCCTGCTTGGTTTTTTTGCCACTTTCAGAGAATAGGAAACGGACATGTCCGTGTGACTGTGAGAGAGTGAGTCACGTTGCCCCCAGGCCGCAGGGGGGTGAGCGGGCACTGTGGGCAGAGCCGCAGTCGCTCTCTGCCACGAGGGAACAGCGGGGCAATGGCTAAGAGGTAGCGGGCGTGAGTGAGACCGTGCCTGTGTGTGGACCAGAGGAGTTTGAGTTTTATACCAAAGCATTTGTCGTGGCAAGTTTGGTTGTTGCCAGACAAAGTATTTCTGTGAGTCTATTTATGTACTGAAGCGGCTTCTTGTGACATAAGCCATGTGCTCTCAGAGGGGCTTGGCCTGTAAGCGGTCAGAAGGGAGCGGGTTTTTTAAATGCTGTTACGTTGTCTTCTCTTACCATCCCCCTCACCATCAGAAAATCCCACCCAGACCATGTCTGACTGTCCTAATCATGTTTCCATCAGCCAAAGGCTGAGATTAGCTGCTTTGTATAAAATGTTCCTGACTCAGTTTACCAAGTCAGGCTTCACAGTTGATTATACCTGCAAGGGTCGTCTTCCCCAAAAAATGACTTTCAGAAGAACTTTGTGTTGATGGGATTTAAGCTTCCCACCTGAATCATATACACTGGGACCTCTGGGGAAATTGGACAAGCTCCTTGCCCATCTGCTGGGCAGGCTTTGGGAGTCAGATCACACCATACAATGATGAAGCATCGTGAATGTAGGCAGACCGTAAAGGTGTCCATTGTATTGGAGAAGTCACTGTATAATTACTCTTCAAAAGTAGATTTTTATTAATCTAGAATCTATTCTTCACATAATAAAACCTGGACTTTGTTAGTACTTCCATGGTCAAGACGAAGTTTCTGACAATTTGCCTTTTCCTTCTGTCTCCATCCCCTGTACTTACAGCCACAAGAATGGCTCAGGTTAGGGGAAGACCAGAGGGTCCCAAGGCTGATGGTGGCACCAACCTCCTAGGGACTCCAAACCCGTATCTCCCCAAATCCTGCAGGGAAGGGGAAATGAGGAGACACCAAGTTGGCATCTCAGAACTGTAGCTCAGTCCGGTGATGCTGGAACCACACACTTCCTTTACTCCATCACATTGTGACTGCTTTTACCCATTTCCTTCCCTTTGTGGCAAAAAGACAAATCATATTTCTTTCAGAACTACCCAACCTGGTCTGTCCTCAGCAAGCCCCCCAGCTGCCAACCGCATCCCTGGGGCCAAGATCCTATATGTTTTCCTTCGAGCAAGGTGCGGGAATCCAGAACACTAGCTTGAGGCAGGAGCTCATAAGCTAATCCCCAGATTCCCGAAGCTGTCCTCACCCTTTCAAGATCAGACTTTGTCTTCTGTGAATTGAGCACATGAGGCTTGCCGACCATCCTGGTTTGCTGCTAGATCTTTTCTCACAAATCCAAATTTTCAATTATCCTCTAAAATTAGATGTATGTTCCCATTAATGTGACGGAATTCAAGGAACTTTGATTAAGTGCCGTGTATCAGCTCCAAGCAGAAAGATAAGCCAGGTTCTAGATTTGGCCCCAAACAGGACAAGAAATGGGTTCTAGATTTGGCCAGTATCTGCAGCCATTTTTCTAGTGGCACTTCTGAGGTTAGAAGTTAATGACATTGCTTAAAAGCAGCCAAAGAGCAGCCCAACGCTTAGTCAAAAATAGTCCATTTTATTGCACAATTACAAAACATGAGGTTTAGCACAGCTTTGAAAGGTGGGGCGCACAGAGTTGCTGCGCTCCTGTCATGCTGACCACTCTTTCCGAGACACTTGGTTCTGGCCACTTGCATCCCCTGACCCAGACATTCAATCACCCACCAGACTCCATGCAGACCGTGTTCCGGGAGAGGGGCCTTTATGAGCCACATGTGAACACAATGGTCATTGTGCTGAGAGCTTAACTCTTGGTCCATTCTTTGCTAACACATTTTCATATTCTTCAAAGAAACTATCAGACTGAACCCCTGAATATCCATGGCCCGAGTTTGACCCATGGGCACATCATGGACCAGTGAGGGGAACAATAGGCGTGATTCAGTTCTGTAGTGTTGCAATCATAGAATCCGTTCCCTGTTGAGTGTGCTTTTAACTAGAGGTTCACTAAAAATATCACTTTAGCACATTTCAGATGTCTTATACTAACTGTGCCCTTAAAGCTATGCACAAGATGCTTGTGTTTTGGTTTTTTTAGAAATATTCAATGTTTATAGGTTACAAGCATTTGTCTATACATATATATATGCCAAATAAAATTCTATAAAGGACTTCTACATACAAGTTGTCTGACCCCTGTTTTCTAGGCTCTCGGGCTCATTTAAGCCAGGCTTCCAGGCCTACTTTCAAGGCATTGAGGATGGAAGAGAGATGTCATTACTCTGGTTCAGTGCAATGCTGACTGGGAGTCTTGGGTCAAAATACAGCACTTTTAAAAGCTCAAAAGACACCAATATCTGTCATGTTGCCGTATTCGCCATAGATTTTTCAGTCTAGAATGGGGAGAAATGCTTTGTAGCTTTGCCTTCAGCCTGGGAGCAATCAGTCTAGGAGAGCTGGAACTATAGAAGTAGCCTTCAGAGGGACACATGTAGGTATTTAAGTAGTTCCTTAAAATGAGCTAAACCACATTTATTTAAAGCCAGAAGCTCAATTTCTGCAGCTCTGTAAGATGTCTTTTGCTTAAGTAATCTGTCAGAATGTATACTTAATGTCTCTTTAAACAGCCTTCTCATTACTATGTCACTCTGTCCAGGAAATATTGCCAATGCTGTCTTCATTTGTCCCAGTAGGGTGAACGGTCACTTCCTTGGGCAATAAGAGGCCAGTACTTCTTGGGATGGTGTATCCAAGGAGGCAGCAGCAAGAGGGGTGGAAGGCAGTTTTCAGGCCCCAAAATTTACTTGGATGAAGGTGAAAGCCAGGCAAATGTTAGGTACTTTAAGAACATCCAAGAAGCTTGCCGGTTTGTGGGTTCAAACCAAGCCTCGCATTTGAAAGACTAGCTAGAGTAGATGGGGTCTGCGTCTAATGTGACATGACCGCATAAATATGACTGTCGCCCGTTAAAGTAGGAGATGAAAAGTTGAAAACACAACTCCCCATAACACCCACATTCTTATGCATGAAGTTGGGGCTCATTTGTTGAGCTGGAGGCTTCACACTTATTTTCCCCTTTAAGAGCCAAGATGGTGACCATTGGATATCGCCCATCTCAGGATTTCATCTGGACTGACACCTATGGGAGAAATGAGTCTTAGTTCCAAGAGTGGGGGAGGAAAATATTCACACCTCCCCCACCCCTAGTGTAGAAGACAGTTAATGACCCTAGTCGCTCCAGACATGATCCCCAAGCCATCATCCCTGCTAACCTGTGATTGTCTTCCCAGGTCTATATGGCTCTCATGTTTCCACCATATTCTTTAGTCACTAAACTGCTTATATATCTAAGGACTTTTTCACAACCCTCCAAAGATGTAGGAAGTGCAAGTATTATTCCCAATTTGCAGATGGAGACAATGAAGCTGAGAGGTCAAGGGATTTACCCAAAGTCACATGTTAAATATCAAAGCTGTGACTTGAGGGCAGGTTCTAGAGTCTCAGACCAGGGCTCTTTCTACTTCTCTATGCTTCCTGGAACATAGGCATGGTTGGTTCCTGCTCATTCCTTTATTTTGTCCAAAAAACACATAGGAGGCACTTCCCATGATTCTTTACTTAACCTAGAACATCACCCTGAGATGCTGTGAAAGCCGACCACCATTGTCGATGCCCTCTCCTCCCTCCCCCAGATACTGATGCCGCCTAATTGTCTGGTGGTTGTTCTTTTCAGACTCGGCACTGTCTCCTCTCACCAGTCTTGGGAGGTATCCAATGAGGAAACACACCCAGCTAGTAGCTGCTGACTGGCTGACCAGCCCTGGCTGCTGAACAGCAGGCTCAGATCGAGAGTCCATAGAACTCAAGACAGCAGTAGCCTTCCTCCTGGCACTTACCTTCCCCTGACATCACTCACCACTGTTAATTGTCCGCCTTTGTCTTTATAGATCTGCTCTTCCTGTCCAGTACTGAAAATTATGGTGCCTTCTTTTCCCGAGCTGATGTGAAATTGTAGACTATAGACAAAGGCACATATTACTTAAGTATCTGCCACCTCCTGCTTTCCTGCTTCCCCCCAAACCACACACTACACACACATGCACACACGTATATATGTATATACACATGGGTGCACATACATATTGCATTGTTTACATGCACATGTGTATTGTGTGTGTGCACGCACAATCTGTGAGACTACAGTTGTTTAAAACTAAACTTGTTCCAATCCAAAGGCTATTTTAGTTGCACAAAACTTTTTAAAAAGCAATTTTAAAAAATGAATTATCAAAGATAATGTATCAAAAATAAAAAATGTGTATCAAGATAATTATCAAAGATCATTCAATAAGAATTCCCTGATTATGTAACCGTAGGGATAAGTTGTCCAGGAATAGCTCAAATGGGAGTTATCGAGGAGCCTGAGTGGTCTCTGATGTTTTAATGTGGTTGCTGGATCATGTTAACACGGCCATTGATCACACATGAACATACATGATGAGCCTCAGTCAGACATAGAAAGAGAAGACAGAAGGACAGCAAGCCTGAAGCAGTGCCCGGGTTTTCTTGGCCCTTAGCCCTGTGCGTGTGCACTTGGAAAAATTAGGACAAAAGGAACCAGAAAGCTAAAAGAAAGATTAGAACTAAAAGAAGGTGTCACGTGGGGTGGGGTGCCCTCCTTTGCAGGGCCGCCTCTTCACAAAAGATCTTTCCGAAATCTTAACCTCACCCCAGGAATCTTTTTTTGGTCTATGTCATCCAAGTGACAACTTTTTACTATAGAGGAAAATTTAAATGAAGGCTTTGTATATGGGGAGCCTAAACCACATAGGATGAAGTATACAGTTGTCTCCTATTTAAGGCCAAGTTAATTTTTTTTTTAATTCCCCCAGAGAAGACAAGTTTTTCATACAATGGAAACTTCAGCTTGAGTATCTTGTAGTAAGGAGGTTTTGGGGGTGACCTCAGGACTGATAGGAAGAAAACCCTGAGTTCTTACAGGGTTCTTAGCCTTTTAATGAGTATCTACCTTATTGTATTCCCCTACCTCCCACCCCACCAAAGCTATGGGGCCATAGCAGGAAAGGGGTGACCGATCTCCACCGTGTTCCCATCCAGATAGGCCTGAAGAACCACCAAGAGCAGCTTGAAGCACAAGCAGCAATTCTGAGGATCTGCCCATGGTGGTTCGTGGGTCCCCCTGGCAGACCCTACCAGTGGCCCTTGAAGTCAACTGCCTGATCAGGCCACCATTTTGAAAGAGTTCCTTTCCTAGGGAAGGGCCGATGGGCAGCCTACCTTCCTTGAACCACCTGGACTAGGTCGGCTTTCTTCACCATCATGAAGAGTTTAGTCACTGTTTCAAAGACATGTTCACACAGTAAAATTATGTCACCCTAAAATGAAGAATGAGGGGAACATCTCAAAATTATTTTTGTCTGACAGAAGAGCCCTGCGGAGCGTTTAGACAGAATTCTGAAAAAATCTCCTGCAGAGACCTCAGAGTTGGAAGGAGCCTGCAAAGGACCATCCCATACCTATGCATCAAGTCTACCCTCATGCCCAGCATTTCTAATAATGATAATAATAGTTTCTATAGGACTTTAGCTTACAAAACATCATATAAATAATCTCATCTGATCCTTTCAACAACACTGGGAGGTAGGTGCTACTATCCTCATTTCACAGATAGAGAAACCAAGGCAGAGGTTAAGAGACTTGCCCAGGGTCACACAGCTATTACCGATCTGAGGTCGCATATGAACTCGGGTCTTCCTGACTCCCAGGTCCACCATTCCACCTCGCCACCTCCCACTACAGAGGGCCATGCCCCATTGTCTCCTCTCTCTGTGACACACTCTAGTGGTAGATCAGTGTTTGTACTAAAAGCATCATACAAAGTGGTTTTTTTTTTAATTTTGAAAATTGGGGAGAAGGTGGGAGAGGTTGGGGGAGAAAACTTGGAACCCCAAAACTTGTGGAACTGAATGTTGTAAACTAATAGTAAATACATTTTTAAAAATTTTTGAAAATTAAAATTTTCTCTGATACTTAATTTTATTTTTGTGGTGGTGATTTTTTTTCCAACTCAATTGATTCTAAGTTTTTCATTAGATTATAAACTCGCAGAGGGCAGGGACTGTCTTTCTTTTTCCTCTTTGTCTCCCCCAGGGCTTGGGAAGCCAGGTGGTACAGTGGATAGAGCATCAGGCCAGGAGTCAGGAAGAACTGAGTTCAAATCTGTCCTCAGACATTAGCTGTTTGACTCTGGCCAAATTACTTTACCCTGTTTGCTTCAGTTTCCTTACCTGTGAAATGAGCTGGAGAAGGAAACGGCAAACCATTCGCCAAGAAAACCTCAGATGGGGTCATGAGGAGTCATACACAACTGAACAACAACAAAATTCCCAATGCCCAGTGCCACCATGGTGCTCACACATAACATGGTAGGTATTTAATAAATGTTTACTGAATTGAATTCCAGCAAGAAGAAAGAAAATTATTTTCAGCAATGATGGAAAATCCATTTAATATTCTGTTCACATTGGTGATTGTGTTTTGTCCCCACTTTTAGAGAATGAAAAAATAATTTGTTTCTTTATCAGTCATTTCTTGATAGAGGCCTCTTCCTTCCCCACCTTCCCTCCTCCCATCCCGGAGTGGATCCCTCCACCTGGGTTATTTTAGGGTGGAAAGTGTCTGTCTGCACTTAGATAAGGAGCCAACTGAATTTCTTGCCAATCCGCCATCTTTTGTCTGCAGATTTACCAGTCAGAACTACAGAACGTCAACCCCATGACCAAAAATATGTATTTTTTAAAGTATCCCTACCTCAAGAGAAATTATCGGCAGGTTCATACCTTCTGTTTGCTGTCCTCTGGTGATACGTGAATGACAAAGAGTCCATCGCTCAAATTGCTGGTGGAAACACCTTTAGACAAACCCCAAAGTTAAAATCCACCCACTGCTAACAGTAGCTCCCCCACACAGATGATAGCTCATAACAGGTCATATAATATTTTGGTTGCAACCACCCTGAGAGGTAGATGAGATAAGAGGCACATACATGGTCAGCCCTTAAGAAATAGTCATTGGGATGGCTAGGTGGTGCAGTGAATAGAGCACAGGCCCTGGAGTCAGCAGAACCTGAGTCCAAATCCAGCCTCAGACACTTAACACACACACACACACACACACACACACACACAAATAGCCATGTAACCTTGGGCAAGTCACTTAAGCCCAATTGCCCTATCTTCCAAAAAAAAAGAAATGCTCGTTGACTTGTAACCAGGCCCAGACTCAACCTCAGACGTTCTCCCCCAGGTCCAGTGGGCTTTTCACCACACCCTTGGCAATGCCAGGAACTCAGCAGCTTGAGATGAAACGACATCCCACAGTAACATCACTGCCCCCAAATGACTGCTGGTGTGTTTCTGGAGCAGAGCTTATTAGCTTTTTTATATTGTAGTATTTTTGTAATGTTTGTATTATTGTATAAATATTGTAATATTTTTAGTAATAGTCTAGAAAGGAAATTTCCTTCTATTATTATACAGATATTGTAATATGTGTATTATTTCTAGTCTGGTAAGGCCTTTGGACTCCTCGGAATGGTTTTAAATGTGCTTAGCATATAGAAGGTACTTAACATATGTTGACTGAGTGGATAAAACCAAATAACATTAGGTTTTAAAGGAAATTATATAAAAAATTTATCAAAATGTTAAAAAAAAATTTTTTCCAGATCCTGGAATAAGGCCCCGGGTTCTAGCAAGAAGCCCAACCAGGATTGTTTTTGCTAGTGACTGAACCCAGCAAAAGTGAAATCAAGGCACCAAGCATTGCTTAAGCACCTATCCTAGCAGGCCAGACACTGTGCTACAGTAAATGGTTTTTGTAGAATAGCATCTGATTAGTTTATTCAGATGGGTGAATTTGGGGAGAGAGAAGTATGTGCATCACACACATGTCCTCATGTCCTAAAAGCTATGAATGGTGTGAGCAGTCGTGAGTCAAGTGTTTGGGTGAGCAGCAGGCCAGTACAATGGGCTGACTGGCAGCCTTCCCTTCAGGGTCTTCCTCTTCCCCAGCCCACGCCAGGTTTACCTTTTAGCTCTTCGTATTCTATCCTCTGCTTAATTTTAGCGAGTTCCACCACGTAAAGTGCTTTCTGGGTAAGGATGAGTTGCCGCTGCCGGGCTTTGAATCCATTCCTATCATACTTCACCACCGGTGTCCCATACTGAGGAGAGGGAAGGGGGGCAGAAAGTTAGAGCTGGGAGGAATCCTTAGACATGGTCTGTAACATAAACTTGGATGAGGCAAGAAAGCCATGATCCATAAAGATGGCGTGACTACCAAGGTCCCAATGAGTCCGTGGCAAAGCCAAGACTGGAACCCAAGTGTCTCAACTCCCAGTAGATGACCAGCAACTATAATGAAAGGGTCACATACATGTAAAGTCATACAATGGCCCCTATACACATATACAGGTACACCCATAATTTTATTTAAGAGATAACTTTTAAAAAAGAAAAGTATAGCCCCCATCTAAGAATTCTCCATTAAAAATCAATATTTCTTGAATCCTTGACTTTGTCATGGACCTAGGGATGGAAGCACCATGGGAAAGCAATCCTATGTGATCTTTCTCAAAGGACCCAAGACTTGAACGCTAGCCAACAGAACAAGGCACCAAGATGACAACCTCTAGGATCAAACACATGGTCTTTCTTTGGCATTTTAAGCCCTTAACAACAGTAACCTAGTTCGAACCTACCTTTTCTTGTCAGTCAACATGCATTTATTAAGTACGTACTGTATACAGTCACTATTCTTAGCCCTAGAAATACAAAAAATGGCAAAAGAGTCCCTGACCTCAAGGAGCTTACAGTCTAAGGGAGAAGACAACCTGCACATGTCTACACACAAAGCAGATATATGTGTGTGTATGTGTGTGTGTATATAGGCGTGTGTATATATAGGTGTGTATATGTGTGTATATATGTATGTATAGGTGTGTGTATATAGGTGTGTGTATAGGTATGTATAGGTGTGTGTATGTGTGTATATGTGTGTATATATGTGTGTATAGGCATGTGCATGTATAGGTGTGTGTATATATAGGTGTATGTATGTATATATGTATGTATAGGTATGTGGATATAGGTGTGTGTATGTGTGTATATATGTGTATAGGTGTATGTATATAGATGTGTATAGGTGTGTGTATATGTGTGTGTGTTTATATAGGTGTATGTGTGTATGTGTATGTGTGTATGTGTGTATGTGTGTGTGTGTGTGTGTGTGAGAGATAATCTTAGCAGGAAGGAAGGACTAGGAAAAAGCAGGAGCTGAGCTGAAGAAAGCCACAGATACAAGAAGATGGGATATGAGGAGGAAGAGAGCTCCAGGCAGTGGGGACGTCCCAGGAAAAATGCCTGGAATGGAGAGATGGTGTGAGGAACGACCGGAAGGTCAGTGTCACTAGAGAGCAAAGGGGGCAGGGGGAGGGCTGTAGAAGGGGTGAGGTGACCATAAAGCCGTGTTATAGAGGAAGGCATTGAAGTTGATTAAGGGGGTGGCGACATGGTCAGACCTGTGCTGTAAGAAGATCAGTATGGCAGCTGAGACCAGAGTGGAGACAGGCTTGAATCGGGGAGACCAGCCAGCTGGCTCCTGTGACTTTGCCCTTAATTTCTTTCTCAGACCCTATGGGCCAGACAAGCGGTCATCTCGCCGGTCC
>CM053594.1:16422439-16439765 GCA_028646575.1 Pseudocheirus occidentalis
TTGAGAAGGAAGGAAAAGGAACCACCACCACCCACTGACTAATTATCTTTTTAGGTGTCACATCCCACCCTACCAGCCAAGAGCTCCACAGGAGCAGAGGTCCCATCTTATCTAAAATTTGTATCTCTTTGAACATATAGCACAGGGATCTGTACACAGTAAGTGTTTAATAAGTGCTTATTAAATTGGAATGTTCTCATCTTACAGCCAAACGGAAAAGCTATTGACTGCCCCAGGCTAGCCATCTTCTTCTATCCTATGACTGGACCCAAGCTGGGTCACGGGAATTGAAGCAGGCCCTTATTCAAATAGCCTCTTAGTTTTGTAGTTCCCTTAAGGAAGATGGATTTGAATCTATTATAAATACTAGGTTTGCAGTGCAGTTGCTTACATGTAGCCTTTCACTTCAAGAAGGTCCACACGAGAGGATACAGCTAAGTCCCACCCCCCCCCCACCCCATCCTCACAGCATTACCACCCTGGCCAGGCTCAGCACATACATTTTCCAAGATGGCTGGAGGTTTCAACCAGTTCTTGTCCAACACATTTTTGGGAACATGCTTTCTCAGGTTCAAGATGTAATTCTTCCTCACAAAGATAATATAGTCTTCATTTTCTGAACAAAGAGTCTTATTTCGATTGATAAACCCTCTTATGAACCTGAAAGAGGAAGAGTTACTCTGAGCTAGCCCTTGGTGCATTTTGATGTCCAATAGACCAGAGTGGCCATCTTGGAGAGGCAGAGACAGAGAGAAAAACGGGGAGGAAGGAAGAAGGGAGAGAAAAGGGGAGGAGAGAGGGGGGAGGGAGGGAGAGGGAGAGAGGAGAAAGGGAGAGGAGAGGGGAGAAGGGAAGGAGAGGAGAGAGGAGAGGAGAGGAGAGGAGAGGAGAGGAATTTCTCAGCCTCCTATATCAAGAGAACTAGTTCACATGAAAAACTGTGATGGCCTCAAAATCTGAATAGATAAGATTAGACGCTAAAGGTTTTGCCATTATTAATTATAAATGCTAACAAAAACAAATATTATTAATAAAATTAAAACGATTAAAATCATTATTAATAAACATTCACATTTACAGGTCCTTCTTTGGTTCCTACATTGCTTTCCACCCAACACATAGAAAACTCCAGTATGAGAATTATTTTACCAATAAAGAGACTGAGGCTCAGAGGAGTCAGAAGCATTACACTTATTTTATGAACTCACAAATACCTACAAATACTTTTTAAAATTTGAAACTTATTAGTATTTCCACATGCTTCACAAATGATGACACCGAGCCTCGGAAGGGTCAGAAGACTTGCCCAAGGTCACACAGCGAGCAGAGAGCTCATTCTTGAACCTCAAGTCTCCTGCTTCTCCCTATGCTACGATGTCTTTACCTCCCAAAGCAAAAAGTTGAATATGAGTAAGAAAAGTATGAAAGTAGAAATAAAACAACATTTTGTATTGAATTTTCTGAGCACACGCTGTTTCTCCCCAGTAGGATGTAAGCTCCTTGAGGGCAAAGCTTTTTGTTTTTTGTATTTGCAGTGTCTTGGCCAGGGATGGAAACCCTCTCGAAAATGTAGGTTCCTCACCTTTGGTCTTGATATTTCAAGTGACTGACAGCAGAAACTTAATAAATGCTTATTGAATTAATTAATTAGAAATAGCCCCGTCCCGCCCCACTCCTGGTACTTAAAGAGCGAACGCGTCCCTCTTCCCACAGGAGAACCTACTTTCTGATGATCTGAACAGCCCACTTTCTCCTCTGGATCTCCTTCCGAGCCAGCGCACCTCTCCAGTAAGCTTCAAGGGTAATGGCTGTAAGAATTGATCGCTGCCATTAGGGAGCTGAATCTTGCTTTGAACAAGTAGCAGAATCATATCGAACGTGTGGAGGCTACTCCAAGAACGCCTTTGTTCATCCTGGCTAGCTAATGTCGGAGCATCCAGCTGCGGGCCACGCGGAGGTTTGGGGGCTTCAAAGACCCCGCCAGACCGTCAGCCTGTCTCCGTTTTCCATAATCCCTAACTGGCTGACATCTGCCAAGCATTTTATAGATGAGCCAGGGTCTTATTCAAATAGCACGTGAGCTCTGTAGTTTTCGTAAGGAAGATGGATTTGAATCTATTGTAAAAATGAGGCTGGCAGTGCAGTTAACACACCCTCATTTGGGTCTCATGACCCCATTTATAAGCCAGCAAACTAAAGCCTAGAGAAGGTGCCGAAGGTCACACAGTGACTAAGTTACCAAACTTGAACTCGAACCCAGAGCCTCTTTCTGCCCTCGAATGCTACACCCCTCCCCACTCCAGCTTCACATGATAGGCATAGATGGGGTCCTGATGCTTACTTCTTACCTGCTTGCTTCTTTTTCAGGTATGCCCTCCTCTCTACGCAGCCTTTGTACGTGCTTTGGATTTTTGCAACTTAAAATAAAACAGAAGTTTCGGTGAAACGGACTTTTTTGGGGTCCTTTGCATTTTTCTCCCCTTAGAGAGAAGACATCAAGAATGTGCATCAAAGGATGGAGTTTCACGACTATCTATGAATCCGGCCCCAAACTCACTGAGAAGGAGTCAAGGCTGGGAGGGAAGCATTGATAGAGGTGAAATCAGACATTGTTTAATTGTAAAAACACGAGCAAGAACATCACCAACTTCCTACTGCAGAAACATATATTTAGACAAAGTCACAAATGAGGGTATTTTGGTAATGGGTAATGTATATAGTAAGATGTTGGTTATATATATATATATACACACACACATAAATGTATATAATATGTGGAGATGGAGATGGGTAGATAGACATATAAAGTCAATGAATGGCTAGGTAGATAAAGTAAATAGATGGATAAATAGATAAATAGACATAGATAAAATCATTGGCTAGATGGGTGGATAGGTAGGTAAATAGATAAATAAAGTACATAGATAGATAGATAGATAGATAGATAGATAGATAGATAGATAGATAGATAGACAGACAGACAGTAGATAACAGAGAGATAGTAGATAAGAGAGATAGATAGATAATAGATGGATAGATAGATGATAGAGAGACAGAAAGATAGACAGAGACAGGAGATAGATAAATAGACAGACAGATAGTAGATAGTAGACAGACAGAGATGGTAGATAGATGGACAGAGATAGATAGATGATAGATAGAAAGATAGACAGACAGTAGATAGTAGATAGATACAAATAGATAGACAGATACACAGACAGACAGACAGACAGATAGATAGATAGATAGATAGATAGATAGATAGATAGATAGATAGCCCCAGTAAAGATTTGCCCCTTGAATGTCCTTCATAATCTAGCAGCACAAGAAATCACAAGATTTTTTGTTGGAATCACAAGACAGTTTTGTCTGAAGACAACCATCCTGTCTGTACTCTGTTGCTAAGTTTAGTAAATCTCCCTTCTAGGGATTTGAATGACCCAGCCTGCTAAAACTGCATAGATTTCAAAGGAGGAAAATCCTTCAGATATTTCAGCTCTGCTCTCCATTTGCCCTGTCTAATCTCCTTTTGCTGTGAATGATATCATGGGCAGCATGACCTCAGCTCTGAAGGCATGATCCCAGAGCCCTCAGACATTAATAGCCAGCGTTTATATAGCTCTTTGAGGTCTCTGCTGGTAATCTCTTTTGATCTGCACAATAGCCATGTGAAGTAGTTGGTTTGGGGTTTTTTACAGATGGGGAAACTGAGGCTCGCAGAGTTAAATGACTTGCCTAGGATCTCCCAGCTGGTGTCTGAGGATGTATTTGAACTCAGGTCTTCCAGACTTCAAAGTTCTTGTCCCTGGCAATTGGGCATTCTAGTGACCATTAAGAGTCAAAGTTATTTCAGCCTTTAGTGGAAGGGGAAGGAGCCAAAATCTGCTCACACTTCCTAGGTCTGGTGCAACACAACTCTTGCAATTTAACAAACTGATCGAATAAAGTGATTTATCCAAAGTCACCCAGAGAGAAAGGGAAAGAGCCGGGACTTCTATCCAGGTCTTCTGAAAGCCAGTCCTCAGCTCTGGTTCTGCTGCCTCCCAAGTCTTAAGTGGTATAAACTGGGGAGGGAAGATCCTGCTTAATTCTCACCTAAGATGTGCAGAGCTCTGCACGCGAGAATGCACATCTCAAAATAAATCAGTGGCTCCTGGGCATTTGCTAAGCACAGCAACTGGCTCAGAAGAAGCATTTAATAAACGCTCGTTGCCTGAAGCTGAGTTAAGCCCTAACGTGAAACCTTAGCTGTTGGGGTTGGTTGTCTTCCTTCCCACGGTCCGGTTTCCCGTTCAAAGAGAAGGTTTCCAGTGCTAAGCCTATGATTCATTCTTCGCGTGACTCCACAAAGGAAACTTTATCCATTTTTTACTAGTTTTTATACATGTGTTCACACATCTAAGGAAGTTAAAACATACCTAGCTGATGCTTGCTAAATTCGAAAGCGTCTTCGGTGGCAAAAAGAGTTCTGGGGAAACGTATGAATATCTTGGTTCTAGGAAGAAAAATAAAGGACTGTTTCTTAATTACCAATCAAAAAAACATTTCATAGGTATCTACTATGTCTCAAACATTGTTCCAGGGGGTGGGAATACCAAGCTAAAAATAAAACAGTTCCTGCCTTCAAGGAGTTTACATTCTATAGGGGGAAGGAACGTATACACAAGTGAGTAAATATCTAGCAAACACGTAGTGAGGAGGACACTAGCGACTCGGGAGGGAGATTAGAAAAGGTTTCTGTAGGAGGCGGTATCTGAACTGAGCTTTGAAGGAAATTAGGGATTTGGAGGAAATTAGAAAGGCGGAAGGGGGAGTGAGAAAACATTCCAGGAAGGGGGATATCCTGGATGCATTTAGGGGAGATGGGAGTTGGGGAATTAAGTGAGGAACAGCAAGACAGAGGGGAGGAGAAGGGAACATTTATCGAGCACCCACTAAGTATCAGGCGCTGTGCCAGGTACTTTGCAAATTATCCTTTCTTTCCATCCTCACAACTCTGGGAGTCAAAAGTATTATACTTATTTTAACAAATGTAGAAACTGAGGCACAGAAAAATCAAAAGACTTGCCCAGTTTGGCTGAACCACAGAGTCTGTGAAGGAGAAGGATGTATATAAGAAGTCTGGAAAGGAGCCCAAATAGGTGCTTTTGATGTGAAAACAAAGATACGGGTGTCAGTTTTTCCTACGGTCAGTTTTATGCTTAAGGAAAATCTCTTTGGCAGCTGGGTGGAGAAGCTTGGATTGGAAAGGGGAGGGGTTTAGGCAGGGAGACCAATTAGAAGGCTGGGGCAATAAATAGTCCAAAAGAAAGAAGATGAGAAGCTGAATGACTAACAACAGTTAATTACACCTAAATTATAATGTTTAAAGTCAAATTCACATGATTGTGCTTAATATTTTGAGAACATACATATTTAATAAATGAAGTCTAGACTTAGGATGTCATCAGTGTGGGAAATTCCTTCCACCAAAGCCAAATGGCACCTCCTTTAATTTAGTTTTAGAGAGTTTGCCTGGGGCTCTGAGAAATGAAGGCAACTTGTCCAGGGGGACACCAGGGCTTTCAGATTCCATCACCTGCTTGTTATCCACTACTTGGTGCTGCCTCTCAGTGTGTGTGTGTGTGTGTGTGTGTGTGTGTGTGTGTCTGTGTCTGTGTCTGTGTCTGTGTCTGTGTCTGTGTGTCTGTGTGTCTATGTGTGTCTGTGTGTGTCTGTGTGTCTGTGTGCGTGTGTGTCTGTGTGTCTGTGTGTGTGTGTCTGTGTAGGATATGACAGACAGAAAAAGTGAGAAGAGATGGAGAAGAGAGAGATTGAGAGAGATCAAGAGACATAGAAAGTGACAGAGATGGAGGAAAAAAACCCCAGAGACACAGAAAATGGGAATAAGGGAGGGAGAGATGGAGAGAGATTGAAAGATGGAGAGATAGAGGAAGAGATATGAAGAGAGTGGAAAGAGGAGAGATAGAGGGAGAGGGAGAAAAAAGAGAAGTGGAGAAAGAGAGATGGAAAGATAAAGAGAGATAGAGGGAGAGAAAAAGAGAGGAAGAGAGAAGGTGAAAGATGGAAAGACAGAGAGATGAGGGAAAGAGAAGAAGAGAGTGAAGAGAGAAAGAGTTGGAGGGAGAGGGAGAAAAAATAAAGGGAAGAAGAGAGAGAAAAGGAAAGATGTAGAGAGATGCAGGGAAAGAGATGAGAGGGGAGAGAGAGAGAAAGAGAAAGAGAGAAGAGGGAGAGAGAGATAGGAGAGAGAGAGAGATGAGACAGAAGGACAGAGAGAGAAACAGAGGGAGGGAGAGAGAAAAATGGAGAGAGATTCAGATAGAGACACAGAAAGATTGATCTTAGGCAAATCATTTGATCACTTTCCCATTCCTTTTTTAAAAAAATAATTCTTTGTTGATACCTTGTTTTTAAATCACCTACATTCTCCCAGAGGACCATTCCTTTTAACAATTTTCTTTAAAAGAGGATGAAAGAATAAAAAAAAACCCAACAAGACCAAACCAATCAATGCAAAGAAAAGCATCTGACATTACCTGCAGGATTCTATAATCATGGTCACATGGACTTCCCTAGAGCAGAAGGAAGTATCTTCTCATTTCTCTGCTTTAGGTCAATATGGGTGTTAATAATTTTGTAATATTCAATTTTTATTGCAGTTTGGAGACTATTCTGTTGATTCACATGGTTGCGGTCATTGTATATATTGTTCTCCTGGTTCTGCTCACTTCGCTCTGCATCAGTTCAAGCAAGTCTTTTTATACTCTGTATTTATCACACTCATCATTTCTTACAGTACAGTGATTTTCTATTACACTCACGTACCACAATTTCTTTAGCCATTCCTTAGTCAATGGGCATCTGTGTTTGTGCCCAATACAAAAAGCTCTACTATAAATATTTTGGTGTACACAGGGCTTTTCTTTTATCAGTGACCTCTCTGGTCATTGATACATATGCCTAGAAGTATTTGCCTAGAAGTAGAATCTCTGAGTCAAAGTGTATAGCATTTTAATGATGTTATTTGCTTAGTACCAAATTGTTTTCCAGGATAGTTGTCCAGACTCACAGCTCTGCCAAAGCATTAGCGTACCTGCCTTTCCCACAGTCCCCTCCCCCAATATTGACTAGTCCCTATTTTATCATCTTTGCCAATATTCTGGGTAAGAGGTTAAGCCTCAGTGTTGTTCTGACTTGCAATTCACTTATTAGTGATTTGGACCATTTTTTCATGTGGTTTTAAATAGTTTAAAGTTCTTCTTTTGAGGACTGTTTGAACATATCTTTTGAGAACTTCCCTACTGGGAAACATTCCCACATTTTCAGGAATCAGAGACTATTCAATGGCATAGTCTGGTCTAGGTTTAAGGACCCTTGAGTCATGGGTTACTCTCTTCCCATTCCCTAGCCTCAGAGTCTTTGAACAGGTCTGAACAGCACTTTTGTCTGAAGAGGGCAAAAGGACATTTTTATGAGTCGCAACATAAGCCCACAGAACCTTGCCAATTAGCAAACGTGGGGAGTCCTATTGGGTGGGTGAAGTCGTGGTTGGCAAAGTATTCATAAATTAATAACAGAAACATGATAAATTCGTAGGGGAGCAGAAATATGATGGGCACCCACTTACCTTCCTAACTTATACTCCTCAGGTTTGTAACCAATATACTTGATTAGCTTCTCTACCCCTTCTAATGGAGAACCATGCCAGTGGGGCCAGGTATCTGGGCACAAGGATTTGTACCTAGAGAAGGAAGAAATTAGGGCATCACCACTACTGACGCTACCTTTTTTAGAGCCTTACACAATGATTTGAACCCAGAAAAGGAGGAGAGTAGGGCATCACCACTGCCAGCTCTCCCGTTTTATGAATTTTCGGGTACCCTCATTGCTTGATTACCACCATCAAAGGGGACGCTGAAGAGTATTTCTAGGATGTGCTCACACTGCCCTCTGGTGGCCAGATAACACACCTTTGAAGAAACAAGTTAAGATTAGCTGGAACACAAACAATGCGATTCTCAACCACCACTTGATTTCTCCTGTGATTGGACTTCCAAGCACCCTGAAAGTTGCTCCCCCTGCTTAAAACGCAGCTCACTGAAAAGTCAACAGAAAATATACCTTTGCAAGAAATGTTCATATTTCCTCCTGTAGGCAAATCCAGCCCGTCTCACCCGCAGATGCTCCATCAAACCCAGGTACTTGATCTGATGCCTTATGAGAAAGTCATCAAACTTACCTATGGAAAAAGCATTGGAAAGAAACAGAAAAGGACAATATCATCCAAAAGTCTCCATGAGCCCAGGTACATCGCAATCATTGGTTTACAACTACTTTCCTTCCAACATCTCTAACAACAGAATGTGCAGCTCCCAATCTTTGAGCAATGCTAAGGTAAATCAATCAATCAGCTATTGATTAAGCACCTATTGTGTGCTGGGCACTGGGAATGCAGGGACAAAGAATGAGGGAGACACAGGGAGAAGTGGTTCTAAAGGAATGTGGGACCCTCGCAGGTCTAACAACAAACCAGGTCCACAATGGAGTGGAGTCTGGTTAGTATGGAATGGCAGCTCCAGAGGGCAAAACCCATCAGAGGTAAATGTAGCTGTCTTTATATTACAAGGAAAAAAAGGTTTTTCATGAGCTGAGGACTATAGAATAGTGTTGTTATTGGTTTTTTGACAATGTTAAACAAAAAAGAGGTCATCTAGCACAGTGGAAAGATCACTATTTTCAGAATTAAAGGACCTGAATGCAAATCCTGCTTCTTCCATTTATTCCCTGCATGATGTAGGAATCAAGTCTCTCTGATGATAGATAATCCAAAGTGGGGGGGGGCATAAAGGAAAGACAAGAGGGTCATTGTAGCATATTTTATTTGCTTTTAAAAGTACCAAAGAGGAAAAAAAAAGGAAGTTCAGAGGGAGAAACAGACAAGCAGGTTAGCTTTGAAGCAAACATGTTGACTTTGTTACAAACTTCTAAAAAAGTACAAACTGAATGTAATGGATTTTCAGTTCTATCTACAATCTTATTTTTTATGTTCTTTCATGTGGAAATGTTTGCATTTGCCAGCTTCAAAATAGCTACAATTTTTTATCTAGTTAAGACATATGAGTGGTTTGGGCAACATGGCTGAAGAAACGCTTTCCAACTCTGGATCGATGCTCCCGTTTCCCTCCCCGTTCCCTGGAATTCAGTCACTCACTCGGCTCTTTTCCCTCATTGGGTTTGATGCATCGGATGTATGAAGGCTCCTTGGACATCAGGATGTCAATGAGGTTGGCTACACTATTCTTGAACTGAGTTCCAACCTACATAGACGGAGACTCCTGATTAAACATCATGAGTCAATAAAAGCACAAACAATTCACATGAAATGTAATTATCCCGACTCTGAACATTGGCCTTTTCTAGATTTTTCCACCTTATTTCATTCTGTACCTCTTTGTGCACTTACCATTCTTCCAACACTGGGGGCTTTTCCCCATACACGGCAGTTTATCCCCTGGACCTGAAATGCACTCTTTCCTCCCCTTGGAATACTTGAGCTCTCTTCAAGCATCAGCTGGGGGCTGCCCTCTCACATATGGCCCCTCTTGATATACCCAGTACTCTCCTCTCCATCCCCAAATGGTCTTGCATTGACATTGCATAAATCTGGTGTTTACTCAATGGTCTACTTTTTGTGGCTTCTTCCTCCAGCCCCAGTAGAAAGTAAGCCCCTTGAGGGCAGGTTTTTCTTTTGTCTTTGTATTCCATTCACCCAGAACTAGGCCTTCCTTACATTAATTAATGTGTTGTTGAATTGTTGACTCTTCTTAGAATTCATTCATCTTTGGATCCCCAGACAAGAGGTATCAGGATAAAAAAAAGATTTTTACTTTCTTAGGGATAGGGACTGACCCTGTGATTTCAAGAAAAGGCATTTCCCCAATGAGGAAACACCCTCTGCCAATGTGGGTCTTGGAACCCTCTTTGCAACCTATAATCTTAAGAGAATCGCCTTGGACAACACTGAGAGGTAGAAGGATGTACCCAAGGTCACACAACCAGGATGTGTCAGAGATAGGATTTGAACCCAGGTCTTTCTGGTTCTGAGGTTTGCTTTCTTTCCACCACATCCCTTTTTTGACCTTCTTAAAAGAGGGACAAATGGCTTAAACCCAACTGATGGCCCTGAAATCAGGGCCCTGAAATGAAAATCAGAAGGCCAAGTCTAGAGTCCCACATGAACCCCCTATGTGGCCTTGGGCAGATCTCTTGCTCTCTCAGGGCCTCAGTGAGCCCACCTGTAAAATGGGCCAGCTGACCCCTGAGGTCTCCCCTTTTCTAATGTGCTGTGGCTTTTCTTCATTCTAACTGTGGGAGGGTCCAGGCCAGGGCTAGAAGACTTTTTTTTTTTTAATCAAATGTCTCGTGCCAGGAGTGGCTAGGTGGCGCAATGAATAGAGCCCTGTAGTTAGGAGGACCAGAGTTCAAATCCAGCCTCAGCCACTTAACACTTAACTAGCTGTGTGATCTTGGGCAAGTCACTTAACCCCAATTGCCCTCCAAAATAAAACTGTCTCGATGCATTTCTGCATTTCATAGGTTAGCTCCTCACTCACCGTTGTAGGCCTTTTTCTGTTCTCTAATTCTTCTACAAGAAAGCATTCTTTAATAATGCTATTTTTAGATCCACAAAGCACCTAATTAGGAAATGGAAGGAAAAAGTAAGTATGAGTCTTAGTGGCAAATTCTATGCAGACAAAAGCAACCACAGCATCAATTAACAGTAAGTACCTTTTATCTAGCACTCTGACGTTTATAAAGCACTTTACGTGTATTATCTCAATCTTGCAATAATCCTGTACATTGAAGGCTGGTATTATCTTCACATCACAGATGAGGGACCTGAGGCTAAGAAAGTATCTGAGGCAGGATCTGAACTCAAGACTTCCTGCCTCCAGTACCCGGCCCATTTTGCTACCTCACTGCCTCAAGTATAACAGCTATCATTTATGCAGAATGACTGGTTTTCTTTATGTTCCATCGTTTCAGTCGTGTCAGACTCTCTGTGACCCCATCTGGGGTTTTCTTGGCAAAGATACTGCAGGGGTTTGTCATTTCCTTTTCCAGCTCATTTGACAGATGAGAAAACTGAGGTAAACAGGGTGAAGTGACTTGCCCAGGATCACACAGCTAATTAGTGTCTGAGGCTGGATTTGAACTCAGGAAGCCGGACACTATATCCACTTTGCCACCTACCTGCCTGGTTTTCTTTATAGGATTAGAGAAAATACTGACTGAGCAAAGACACTCTTTCAGCTCAAAAGAATAAATGAGTCTCTGTGGAAAATAAAAAGAGTTGATCCATCTCAGATAGAAGTAAAGAGCTCACATTTATTTCTTTTGTACCATGAAACGAGCTAAAATAATGTTCCATTATTCCTAATATGAATAAAATTAAATCCACCCTCTTGCTGGGTGGACCCAGATGTGTCTCTGACGTTCACCAATTAGATGTTGTCCATAACATGATCCAGTGAGTGGATGGAAGCACGAGAAACATCCACCATGACTGGGAAGTGGGGCGTCCATCAGTTTCAGATGCAGGACGAGTCTCCCTGGGACCAGCATGGAAGCAGTGAGCTAATCCCTTCCTTCCCAAGGAGGCAGCACAGAGGGAGCACGTGTGGGGCTTAGCCAGGAGTCTTCCTTTAAGCAAAGGCTTGGCGCCTTAGACAAGTTGTGACAGGAACAGTTAGAGGAGACACTGCCTCTGGGTAGGATAGTTTGGGCTTAAAAAACAAAATTATGCTGACTTAGACAATGAGCTTTCAACCTCACTTTGTTTTACTAAGAATATTTTTCAAAAATTCCATTTTTGGTCAAAATGGTAGCTTCAAAGAGTCAGGGTGGCTGCTGATTTTAGAAGAGTATAAGTCTTGTTTGGGTCCTTGTCACCTTTTCACTACACAGCGGCAATAGGCGCCCAGTGGCACCAGGTCTGGAGTCAGGAAGACTCATCCTCCTGAGTTCAAATCTGGCCTCAGACACTTCCTAGCTGTGTGACCCTGGGGAAGTCACTTAACCCTGTTTGCCTCAGTTTCCTCATCTGTAAAATGAGCTGGAGAAGGAAATGACAAAGCACTCCAGTATCTTTGCCAAGAAGACTCCTCCCCAATGGGGTCACAAAGATATGGATACATCTGAAAAACAACTCAACAATGAACAGTGACATGCCCTGGGGACTTCTGCCCCAACCAGTTTCAGGACAGTATTGACAATACATTACCATCAAATCCCACCATAAATCCTACTATATCCTTATTCAACGATTGATAATATTGTTCCTATCAAAATCAGGACTGACATTCTTACCCCTTACCCATTGTCCTTGATGTCTATGCAGGACCAAGTATGACCCTGGGTGAGTATAGGTCTGTACTGGAAAGAATACTGGAGCTCTGGGTTCTGGACCCAGCCCTGCCACTGGTTTATTAACCATCCCTAACAGTGGGTTCCCCTCCTACCTCAGGACTTATTTCTCTTAAATGTCTTGGGGCAGCTGGGCAGTGCGGTGAATAGAGGACCGGCTGTGGAGTCAGGAAGACCTGAGTTCAAATTTGACCTCAGACACTTGACACACTCATTAACTGCGCGACTTTGGGAAGGTCACTTAACCCCAATTGCCCTGCCTTCCAAAATCTCTAAGGGCTCCTCTCTTAGTCTTCCCGAACAATGTTTTGAGTAGCGATCTCAGAAACACTGGTGGATTCAGTTATCATCTCTCTGCTGATGATTCTACCATCTATTTTTCCAGCCCTAACCTCTCTCCCTGACCTCCAGGTGCATCTCCAACTGCCTATTAAACATCTCAAACTGAGTGTCCTATTGAAACTGAAACTCGGCATATTCAGAACTGACCATTATCTTTTCTGCCAAAGTCTTCCCTCTTCCTAACATTCCTATTAATTCCCAGTCCCCCAGCCTCATACCCTGAGTGTGTACCATTCTTGACTCACCACTCTCTCTCACCTGCCATAACCAATCTGTCGCCAAGATCTGTTGATTTTACTCTCTCCAAGATGCCCCTTTCTCTCCTCTGACACCACCCATCACCTCACATCTGGATCATTGCAATAGCTGCTAGGAGGTGGGGTCTGCCTGCTTTGGGTCTCTCCCCACTCCAAGCCATTCTCCATTCAGCTGCCAAAGGGACCTTTCTAAAGGGCAGGTCTGACCGTACCATCCCAGGATCAAATATAAAATCCTGTCTGACGTTCAGACCCTTCCAGCCCTGCTCCTCCGCTCCTTTATAGTCTTTGTACACTCCTCCTTCCATACACTCTTCAGCTCAGAGACACTGGCCTCCTGGCTCTTCTTCACACCACAGCCTCTAACTTCTCATGTTGGGGCATTTTCTCTGGCCGTCCCCCATGCCTGGCGTGCCCTCCCTCCTCATCTCAGCTTGCCTGGCTTCCTTCATGTCCTGGGTAAAATCCCACTTTCCCGGTCATCCTCAATCTTAGCCCCTTTCCTCTATTGCCTGTCTCCAACTGATTGAGTCTGAAGACAGTTGGTACACAGAGGTCTGCGGGTTGTCCCCCGTTAGACTGTGAGCTCCCGCAGACTTTCTCGTTTCCACAGTGCTTAGCGCAGTAGGAGCTCCATAGATGCCTGGTGCCTTGGCCTGACTCAACAAAACAACGTCAGTGATCACCTTCCTTACCTTTTTCAGATGTCTGTAGAGGAGATCATTGTTTTTCTCTAGGAATCCTAGGTTAAAAAGAAATGCGGTGATTGGAATGTTGACACATCTTTGATGTGAAAAAAAATCACAAGGGTTCTTAGAGCCAGAAGATCATTGGTTGGACTCATACATAGGACACTTCATCCTTCCTCCTCCCAAGAGCTAAAATGCCAAAGCATTGTGGCAAAGCACAGTCTTCACTCCAGCTTAGCTCTCCAAAGTGTATGTGTGGCACATAGTAGGCACATAATAAATGCACACTGAGTAAGTTGGCTCCCAGAGTGGTGGAGTAAAAAGAGAAGGCAACTGGAACCCAGGAAATTTGGGATCTAATCCCTGTCACAGACTGTGTGACCTTGGGTAAGTCCCTTCACTCCCTGGATCTCAGTTTTCTCCTCTGCAAGAGGAGCAAGTGGATCCAGAATATCACAAAGATTTCTTCCACTTTTAAAAGCTGTGGCTCTGATTCCTAGTTCAGTTTTTGTGTTTATTATAGGTGCTACCACTGTCTAGATTGCCTCATTCCCAAAATTTTGCAAGAGGAATTCAAACTCTTATTCATGGAGAAGTGGATACAGTCTAAGAGGAATTTTGTATTTTGAATGCTTGTACATGAATTGGCGAGGCAGCTAGGCGGTGCTGTAGTGCACAGAGCTCCGGGCCTGGAGTCACGAAAACTCATCTTCCCAAGTTCAAATCTGGCCTCAGGCACTTACTGGCTGTGTGACTCTGGTCAAGTCACTTAACCCTGTTTGCCTCAGTTTCCTCATCTGTAATATGAGCTGGAGCAGGAAATGGAGAACCCCTCCAGTGTCTCTGCTGAGAAAACCCCAAATGGGGTCGTGCAGTGTTGGATACAACTGAAAATGACTAAACAGAAAACATGAATTGATATATGGAGTTTTAATGGTTAATATTATTCAAGTGGAGTGGTATGGTGGCTGGAAGACAGGCCTCTGAGTCAAGATGACCCGGATTCATGTCCTACCACTGACATATTAGCCCTGTGACCACCAGCAAGACCCTCAACCTCTTAATGCCCTCAACTAAAGGACAGATAGGTTCAATCTGCATCAGTGGGAAGTGATTCTATATTGGGAATTTCCTTATGACAATGAAATGACAGCTGTATTTTAAAAGATAGGTAGATTGCTATAAAGATAGACAGACAGATGGATGGAAGGACAGATGGGTGGATGGGTGGATGGATGGATGGTTAGATGGAGAGATAGATGATAGATAGATAGATAGATAGATAGACAGACAATAGACATGTACTTAGTATTCTCTTGGGGTTTCTGACTACATAGATGGAAATGTTTACAGGCATCCACTCACCCCGAGCACAGTAGGTGACCTCTCCTGCATAGTGGAGAAGCCGGAATTCCATCCAACTGATCCTTTTTTTAGCCTTTGGACCTGCAAGCTTCCGGCTATAGGAAAAGAGAGGTAAGTAAGAATTGAAATTCTCTACTTTGCTGTGTGTGAGAAGCAACAGGACTGGGCAGGAAGCATCCTAGACTTGAGGTTCTGAGGACTTGGGTTCATAACCTGACTGAGCAGGCATGAGAAAAACACTTTTCTGTGTCTCTGAACCTAAAATGGCCGCGATGATCCTCATACTTTCAGCCTCACAGGCTTGTGCAGTGGAAGGTGCCTCCCAGACGATGAAGCCCTATGTAGGATAGTATGCGGATTTAGAGATGAAAGGGATGCCCAACATTGATCCAGCCCCAACCCCTCTCCCCCTCCACACACACATTTTACATATGAGGAAGAAGATTATTGTAGTCACAGCACTGGGATTTGAATTCAGGTCCCCCAACTCCCATTCCAGAGCATAGTCTTGCCTCAGAGGTGAGTATTAACACAACATAGAAATGGCAAGAGGGGGCGGCTAGGTGGCGCAGTGAATAGAGCACCGGCCCTGGAGTCAGGAGTACCTGAGTTCAAATGCGGCCTCAGACATTTAACACAAAAAACTAGCCATGTGACCTTGGGCAAGTCACTTAACCCCAACTGCCCTCCAAAAAAAAAGGCAAGAAAAAAAAAACCCAAAAAATATAAAAAAAAAAAAAGAAATGGCAAGAGACAATTCAGGAAGTTGCCTGCTTAGGTTATATGTTCTCAAAGAAAATGTTCTCAGACAAAGGCAGCAATGAAGCTTTCAGCACCTCCCATTACAAACCAACTAATGTACTGAGGATTCAGAGAAATGACTACTTTTTTTGTTTGGCTTTTTGGAAGGAGGAAGGCAGGGCAGTTGGGCTTAAGTGACTTGCCCAAGGTCACACGGTAAGTGTTAAGTGTCTGAGGCTGAATTTGAACTCAGGTTCTCCTGACGCCAGAGCCGGTGCTCTAGCCACCTAGCCGCTCCAAAATGACTACTTTTGATGGGGACTTTATATCAGGGTACATTACTCAGAAGATACCTAGGGGCTTATTAGGAAGTAGATACAAAATTTAAGAAGGCTCACACCAATTTAAAGGAAGTCCTTTGCTTATAAAAGTAAATATGAATATATGCCTGTGTGCATATGAATATATTCACTACGTATGTGTACACATATGTGTGTGTGTGTGTATTCTATCAACAAAGAGGAAGAGCTAGCTATCAAAGCAGCACAAAAGAACTAGCGGCCAAGAGCTGTTGTCTGACTAATAGACAGCACAGTCATTTCTAAAACGGGCTCCATTTTGGAGACTCCCGTGAGTTAGGTCTGGAATTAGGAAGACCTGAGTTCAGATCCAGCCTCAGACACTTGCTAACCGTGCGACCCTGGGAAAGTTACTTAACCATTCTCTGCCTCGGTTTCCACAACTGTTAAATAAGGCTAATAACAGCACCTTCCTCAGATTGTGGTGAGGTTTAAAGGAGAGAATATTTGTTTGAAATAACACTTAGACCAATGCCTGGTCTGTGATGGGAGCTATATATAAATGCTTTTCACTGTTCTTTCCTGTTCAAAAACCAGCCTATACAGAGATGAAATCTTTACCCAAGATGGACTATGGTTGACTGAGAAAAACATGGCAACATAAGTGATGTGAGAGCATCATTTAAAAAAATCTTATAAATAAACTGCTTTGAGGGTGTCTCAGAAAATCTCCAAGGGAACCGCATGCTCGCCAAAGAAAATGAAGAATCTGAACATCGCTCATAGAGTACCAAGTACATACGTCTGAAAGTGAGCATGCTTCCCGACTTTCTCTTCCAATTTTTCCAAGAAACTCAGATCTGTGGGAGAGCCAGGCCGGAGGCACTCTTCATCCTTCAAAGAAAAAAAAAAGATAAGCTTTCTGTCGAAATACTCTGAATATGGATATTTTCATTATTCATATGGCACAAATACAAACTCAGAGCTTTTGTGAGATACGTGGAAATTGGGAAAGTTAGAACAAACATTTTTGGCGAAATGGCAATATTGATGTCAGGGAATAACATTATCCATTGGGCTTCTTAAGATCTCACAGCTTTATATTTTATATATTTTTATTCACACATTATAATTTATTATCTTATATATTAATTAAATAAAACATTATATTATAATTAATATGTTACACAATATATTTTGTTAT
>CM053594.1:16440265-16494494 GCA_028646575.1 Pseudocheirus occidentalis
GGACTCAGTGTTATGGTTTCTGAATAAAGACCTTGGTTCTGCCTTCCATGTGGAGAGTTTGCTACATTTTGTGATCCAAAACTACACCAGCATATTCATAACCATCATGGGTGTTGTGAATATCTCATTATTGATACAGACATATTCCTCAATACACTTGGTTGTCTCCAAAGTGTGCAATGTGTCCAAACTCAGGAAGGAACACATTTTAAACTAGGTCTCATAGACCTGTGTTTTTACTTGATATCAGTTAGACTTGTCAGTAGAGGTTCCAATAAAATTCTCTCACATTCTATCTTTTTCATTTTAAAAAATCTGTCAAGCAGATTGTAAATTTCAGCATATTGTGCACACACAATCAAATGAGCATCTTTAACAAAGTCTGTTGCTTCATCCATATGCAATGCAAAATGGGAAGATTTTAGTTTCTCAATTAATTGATTAAAAAATATCTTCAAACAAGAAAAATTCTCCTTTTCCCTGTTATCTGTAAGTGAATGTTCAAAGTTATTTTGCATATGGTTTGCCTACCACTGTTTTGATAGTTTATATTTATAGCCCAGTAGCATTGCTGCAGTTTAAGGAGTTCAGGGCCCATCAAAGATCGAAGTACAGAAGAAGGTTGTCTGCAATGAATTCATGGACTCAAGCATTCTTTAAGTCAAGTTGGCAGAGGTTTATTGTAACGCCAATATGGTGGGCATAGCTCCTTAACTTAATAGGAATGATGCTAAAGTGTATATAGGAAAAGCAGTGGACTATCTGGCAGAAATGCTAATTAGATGATAACTTACAACCTTGGTCACTAGCTTCATTCACTGCTGGAAACCAAGGGAAGGGGTTTCTAAGGGGTGCATTTTTTGTCTGTTATGTCTGCAGCAAGATAGCTTTGAGAGTTGATGTCTATATCTTGACCTCTGGATAGCTTTGAGAATCAATACATGATAATTCTGTGATTACAAGATAGTCTTGTTTTTACAAGAGAATTTCTTCAGAGGTCAACTGGTTCTTGTGATGGAGAAAGATGGTTTGTTCTACTGGGGCCCACTTATGAGTTATTGCTAGCCATAGCATCCTTGGGCTGGGAAGAAAACTGTTGGGGATAGTGTTTTGAAGCTAGGGAGAAATGATCTTGCAATTGGGGTCCAAGCACAAGCACCCAAGCACCCCATCAGCACTAAGCGAGCTTTTGGAAAGTCAGATACTGTGCTTAGCACTGGAGATGCAATACAAACAAAAAGAAAGTCTTTGCCTTCAAGGAACTTACATTATAGTGGGGGATAAAAACAAAAGGTAGAAGAAAAGTCAGAGTCAGCAAGGGAAGAGAGGACACCATGAGGGCACCATGGTAAAATCCAGAGACTCAGAAATACAACCTGGAGGGAAAGGAAGGATGTCCAACCTGGGTCTGTCCCAAAGTGGGGACCCCAGAAGGGACTCACCAATGTGGCAGAAGGATGTTCCAGAGTGAGAAACCCAGGCACTGTGAGAAATCACAAGGTGAGAAGACAAATGAGGAGAAGTCTGGAGGGGAATGAAGCATGGCTGACCTGGCACCTATATTACTCTTATCAAATGAGGCTTTTTACACTTAGTAATTCTGTGATGTAAATGATCTTTTGGATGTCACAGCTATGGATTTTAAAGCTTGTTTTCTTATTTTAAAAAAATCTAATTTTTGCTAGAAAAACAATCGTATCTTCCCATTGGCTTTTTGCTTATGCTCTTTTAAGATATCATTTCAATTGATTAGGTTTCATGCTCTGTGCATCTAAAGCATGGGTCAGCAAAGTGTAGCCCACAGGTCAAATTTGGCCCACTGCCTGTGGTCCCTGAGTTCCGCTATTACTTAGACAGCTAGATTTGCCCTGCTGGATGTAGATGATCGAAAGCATTTATATAAAATGAACCCAATGGTCTTTTCTCTCCATTGAGATCTGACAGCTGCCAATTTCACTGGTGGAAATTCACCTTCCCCCGTGTCTAGAATTCTCCTGCCTTGTCTCTTCCTCTTGGCTCCCCTGGCTTCTAGTCTCAGCTATAGTCGCCCTCTCTACAGGACACCTCTCCTAATCCCCCTTAGCTCTGGTGCCTCCCTCGTGTTGATAATTTCCACCCTCTCTTGTCTATAGCTTGTTTGTCCATAGTTGCTTGCCTGCTGTCTCCCTTGTTAGGCTGTGAGCTACGTGAGGACAGGGACTGTTTTTGCCTTTCTTTGCATCTCTCATGCTTATAGTGCCTGGCACACAGTAGGTACTTAATGAGTTCTCATTGACTCATCAAGTGTTGGTGAATCCAAATGATAAGTTTGTCTGGTTTCATTTCTGGATTTGATTTTATTTTTTTAAATTTCTGCGGCTTAAATCACCTCTTCTGCCTTTGCTGCTGTGGATTTCTCTTTCCAGCCAGTTATGTATTTATCCATCATGAATGAGGGGATAAGATTTCACTTTCAAAAAATTAGTAACAATAAAGCATTTCAGACCTTTAAATTTAGTTGTTAAGAATTTCAAACTCTTATCTATGATGGTTCTTGAGTAATTTAAATTTTAAAAAATGTGCAGTTTGGGGAAAACGAATTTATTTTATCATACTTGCCAGAATGAATGATGTTGAGCAGTATGACATGTTATGGTAATTTTAACTTCCATAAAATGAGTATTTCATTCCAAGTTGGCACACTTCATGTTCAAGTTCAGCAAGCATCCCAGTGCCATGACTCATCTATGTTACGAGTTGATGGTGGAGACAGATTGACAGATTCCACCCACATGGAGATTTGACAAGTGGTGACTAAAATTCGACCTAATTTGCACATGCCATGTTAAATAATAATAATAATAATAATAATAATAACAATATCTTACATTCTCTGTCAAATGGGGCTGGTTTGCCACCTCAGTCTTCCTTTTGTTGACTTTCATGCGAACTTTGATTCCCTTAAAAAATGTGGATGTTTTTAGGCACAAGTTATATTTTTAAATAGCTAATTGGTTTAGCCATTATTTTAATGCTTCCCCTGGGAGGATCTTCTCCCAACAAGTCCGGAAAACTTTGCCTTCTACCATGCTGCCCAAGGTCATCTCAGGCTGGCAGCACAGTCTTAGAAAACTCATTTTACTTCTAGGGACCTTAAAATGAAGAGGTCAGAGGTCACACTAGATAGAAAATCACGCTCACTAAATTTCCTGAATGCCACATTGTATAAATAATGAGTGTCTGGTTTGTTTATTTTAGTTGCTTTGGTAGTTATATTTAAGTTAGAATATTTTGAGTCTGTCATTGGCCAACGAGGAAGGAAAGTAATTTGCTCATTAATATAATGACAACTTAGAATTTGGATGTGAGTAAATAAGAAAAATTTAATTGGGATACTGTGAGTAACCAGGAAATATCCTTCTAGAAAAATTCTAAAATTCACTAAGTTCCAATAGACACATGATGACAGTTGTATTTCTCTTATGTGTGATCATTATGGAAAGGTTTTTATCTCTATAGAAGGTATCTTTGGCTAAGTGCAAAAAAATGTAACATATGATGAATTAACATAATATGCAATAGAAAAAGATCTTGTGGGGGTTATTTAGGTTCTTTGGGAGATGAAGTACTTCCTACTTCCTTATTTAATAACCGGATTCTTAAAGGCCTTTTAAGCTTGACTGACCCATGTTTTGTTGCCATGGCCGATCCCAATGACCCCTACCAAGACCCCTGTCCCAATTTGTCCATCAGGGAAAAATGAATCTATTTCAGGCGCTATCAGTCCCCATTATCTCTAATTGGGTCTGGCGGTTGGAGACAGGCCTCATTATTTTTAATTGGACCCTATAGTTCTAGAGTTAAAGTATACATAACTTAATGCCGATAATTCATATACATTTGTATAGGAAGTTCAAAGTAAAAATGCAATATGAGGTTTTAAATATATTGATGTTTTTGTACTGATTTCATCCAGAAATTCTAGGATTGTTACGCTTTGGAAACAAGATGAATGGGGATTCATAGCATCCAGACAGCACTTTTTGAACAGCTGATAGGTTTTTAAGGCATGAATGAATGAACATGGCATTCACATACATCATTTGACAGGTTTCCCACTAACATCATTTGAAGGTGGTTTAATGAATAAAATTTGGGTGTAACTGGGTTGTCATTATAGAAAGTTATTTATTCTTGTTCACCATAATGCATCTCTATACATTAACTCTTTAACTATGTTTTTTAACATCTTAAATGCTATAATTTACTTCGTGCTCCTATATTCCTTGCAATATCAGTCCCTGGAACTGGAAAATAGACATCAGAAGAAGTTGTGAAAAGGTTTCTGTTAGGATCATTGAATGTTAAAGTTTCTGGTTTTCCCAGTTTCTAAATAAAAAGATTCTAAAGTTTCTCTAAAAAGTTTATAAAACCACAAAGCTTCCTTTCCCAGGCCTCCACTCTTGAGCCTCTCAATAACAGAAACAGTGTTCTAATAAAAGCCTCATTTCTAACATATACAGAGAATTCAGTCAAATCTGTAAGAATACAAGTCATTCCCCAATTGATAAATGGTCAAAAGATATGAACAGTTTTCAGAGGAAGAAATTAAAGATATGTACAAGCATATGAAGAAATGCTCTAAATCACTATTGATTCGAGAAATGCAAATCAGAACAACTCTGAGGTACCACATCTCACCGGTCAGATTGGCTAAGATGACAAAACAGGAAAATTACAAATGCTGGAGAGGATGTGGAAAAATTGGAACAGTAATGCATTGTTGGTGGAGCTGTGAACTGATACGACCATTCTGGAGGGCAATCTGAAACTATGCCCAAAGGGCTATAAAACAGTGCATACCCTTTGACCCAGCAATACCGTTTCTAGGGCTGTATCCCAAAGAGATCATAGAAGTGGGAAGAGGGCCCGTATGTACAAAAATATTTATAGCATCTCTATTTGTGGTGGCAACGAATTGGAAATCAAGGAGATGCCCATCCATTGAGGAATGGCTAGACAAGTTGTGGTACATGAATGTAATAGAATTCTATTGTGCTATAAGAAATGAGGAGTGGACAGACTTCGTAATAACCTGGAGAGACTTACATAAACTGATGCTGAGTGAGGAGAGCAGAACCTGGAGAACTTTGTACGCAATTACAGATACAATGTATCTGTGATGACTGACTTTGATAGACTGGGCTCCTATTGGCAATATAAGGTTTGAAGACAACTCCAAAAGACTCATGATGGAAAGACATGTCCACATCCAGAGAAAGAACTACAGAGTCTGAATGCAGATGGAAGCAAACTACTTGCTTTCTCTATTTTGTGTTTTATTTTGTTTTGTTTCCTCTTTCTCATTCTTCACCCCATTGGTTATAATCCTTCTTTATAACATGACAAATGTTCAGCATCAAGGTACTTGTAGAACCTATATTTGATTGCATGCAACCATGGTGGGGAGAGGGGAGGAGAGGAAGGGGAAGAAAATTTGAAACTCAAGGGATTGTGGAACTGAATGTTATAAAGTAAAAGTAAGTAAATAAATTTAAATAAAAAAATAACAGAAACACTGATATTTCTTGGAGATACTCGCACTCTTTCCAAAGAGTGTTTGAGCGCTCCTTTCCACTTGAGTTTGAGGGTCAGTAGTTGAGCACTGGGCGGGACCCTCAGTAGGCCAACCAGCCAGCTTTTTGTGAGGAAGGGAGACCGCCCTGGAACACAGACTTCAGAAGCAGCTTTTGCTTACCTTTCTCTCCCAGAGGTACTTCCTAGACCTTTCAAAACAGAGAAAAAGATTTCTGAGTCACCTTAGAAATCAGAAGAGCCCTGATAGAGACAGTTGCAATTCTGTCACTGCTATCAGTTGGATTTCTGTTGGTTATAACATTGTGCCAGATGGGAGGGAGACTTGTTTTGATTTGGTTTTGTGCTCTTAATTTTTTTAAGGCCCAGGGTAATGGTATAACCATGCCTTCTAGTGGGCTGTTCTGTGTCAAATGCTTCCTTCCTTCAAAAATTCTTTTTGCTTGTGGTAAGAGATATTATATTTGGATCTTCGCTCACTCTGACCAGTCATTCACTAATTAAAATGCCAGTACTTGTCACAGCCTTTGCCAAATTTATACCTGATGAACTAAATGGGGGGAGAAAGCAGCAGATTTGCTGTCAACAAGAAATAAATGAGGTGAATGCATTTCATGGAATCTTGTTTGCCTCTTGGATATACGGTAGTGTTGATGGAGTGTTTGGGGGGAAGGAGAGGACCTGACTTCTAAAGAAAGCCTAGAGGTCTGGTTTGCTTCAGGACCTGGGACAGTGCTAAGTAAGTATTGATTATATACTGTCAGGAGTGAGAGGGGAAGAGGCTCCCATCACTGCTCCCCAGTCTGTCTCCTCCATGCAGGTCCATGTCCTAATGAACCAGAGAAGGCCCAACCTGCTCCTTGCCTTGGTGCCCTGGCTGCCTAGGGATTGCAAAGATAATTAACATCTCCTCAGCTGTTATTCAATTAAACTGACAAATACTCTCTCCCAGTCACTACTGGCAGCAACCTCAGCTGCAGTGCTCCCTTTAGAGCAGTGGTTCTCAACCTTCCTAATGCTGCGACCCTTTAATACAGTTCCTCATGCTGTGGTGACCCCCAGCCATAAAATTATTTTCATTGCTACTTCATAATTGTATTTTTGCTACTGTTATCAATCATAATTTAAATATCTGATATGCAGGATGTATTTAAATTGAACATAACCCACAGGTTGAGAACCACTGCTTTAGAGCAATACAGGAGCTTCAGGGCAGTGTTTGTCCACCAGGGGGAGCCATTTTCACTTTAGTAAGCCAGTCAACCAACCAAGCATTTATTAAGCGCTTACCATAAGTAGATCTATATAAGTATCTACCATACTTGCTATCTACCAGGCACTTTACTAAGTCCTGGGGATACAAAGAAGGCAAAACCAGACCATGTCCTCAAGGAGCTCATATTCTGATGAAAGAGACATGTAAATAATTAGTTACACACATATGTTTGTAAATTAATAACACTATTTTTATTTTTAAAATTTATGGCATAAGCAAGCATTTCCATAACACAGTATAATAAAAAGATGATTACACTTGAAACTGTAAATCCACTGTGTATAACTGCTATTCCTTTTAAAGATATAATAACATTATCATACAAATGTCTTTTTTTCTTCCTTCCCCATCCTAGAGATGGCTAATTTTAGACAGAATTAGGTGTCACACACATACACACACATAAAATTATTCTACACATAATTCTATTAATCAGTTCTTTCTCTGGATGCAGATTTATACATAATATATAAATTATATTAAATGTATTTATTTATGTACTATTTATAGAGGGCTTTTACAAATATTTGCTCTGCACAACAGCTGTGTGGGGTGAGTTCTATTGTTTTTCCCTTTTTACAGATGAGGAAACTGAGGCTAAGTGGTTAAGTGACTTGTCCAGGGTCACGCAGCTAGTAAATCCTTTAAGTCAGGATTCAGACTCAAGCTTTCCTGACCACAAGTCCCATGCTCTATCCACTACACTACCCAGATGCTTGGTAGATAAAATCCTTGAGGGCAGGGAATGTTTCAGTTTTCATCCCAGTACTAATATAGTGCCCAGCATGTCATGGGCACATACTAAATATTTATTGATCACTTGATTTTCCCTGTACTATTCCACATCTCAAAGCTACAAGAAAATAGGGCTTGGACCTTTAGAAATTAATAGCTTGAAAAAGAAGAAAAAACATTTCCACCTTTTTAAAAATTGCTAGATTGTTCTTAGTATATTTAGGGAAAGTTTCATTTTGTTTTATGAACTATAAAATAGGCTTTCTATCATGAATAAGAATGATTGGGTGAACAACGTTCTCAATGTACAGATTTTATTTGAACCAACTTTTTTGTCCATTGTGAATGCATCCAGTGCAGACCAAGCCTTAACCCTGCTCTCCCCTCTCCTTTCTAATAGACTGGGGGTTGCAAACTTTTTCTGCAAAGGGCCAGATAGTAAATATTTTAGACTTTGCAGACCAAGAGACAAATGGAGGATATTATATAGATAATTTTTTTTCCTTTTTGGAGGGGGGAGGGTAGAGCAATTGGGGTTAAGTGACTTGTCCAAGGTCACACGGCTAGTGGGTCAAGCGTCTGAGGTCAGATTTGAACTCAGGTCCTTCTGACTCGAGGGCCGGTGCTCTCTATTCACTGCACCTCCTAGCTGCCCCTATTATATAGATACTTATATAACAAAAGAGAAAACAAACTTCCACACATTTTTAATAGACAAAATTCAAAATATAATAATGTAGTCTTTTGTATCATAAGTCTACTAATGAGAAGAATGGAATTCTTTTCAGGGAGATGACATTTGACTGAATGAAGGTTCAAAATGAATCATCAAAATTGATTGCATGTGATCATATATTAATGCTGATCTATAATGAGATTTTATGTATTTCGTCTTTGAAAATGCTTTTTCACACAAATACTGATGTCAGTCCACAAGGAATGATTTTAATGGAACCAAAAGGCCAATAGTCTTAAATGAGCTTAGGGTTTCTTCAATGCTACATCCAAACACTATATAATTAGCTCAAGATCCTGAAACCACTTTCCTTGTTTGGCTAAATGTTTGAGGAGAGGTCAGTGACTGTCCAGAGACTCTCCTCAGCTCCTAAGTCAATCATAGAAGACCCTTAAGTATATTTTAGCTAATGAAAAGTTCAAATCTCTTTTCAATCAATCAATTAAATAAACAGCTTCTAAGCTAGGAGGCAGCGTGATGGTGACTGGTTAGAATACTTGGCCTGGAGTTAGAGGACCTGAGTTCAAATCCAGCCTCAGGCACGTACTAGCTGTGTGACCTTGGGCAAGTCACTTAACTTTCCCTTAATTCGCTGGGAAAGGAAATGGCAAACCACTTCAATACCTTTATCAAGAAAATGTCATTGACAATAAGATCCATGCCACCCTTTGACTGAATCCACACTTCACAGAACAAATCCTTTTATTGAGGGGATTTGTTCTGTGAATTTTGGATTCTGTCAAAGGGCTGAACTTGAGGACCTAGAGGGCCACATGTGGCCTCAAGGCTGCAGGTTCCCCACCCCTGGTCCTTGGGATCAGGAAGAGTCTGACATGACTGAATGACTGAACAGCAAGACTGTACCTGGAGTCAGGTTCAAATTCAGCCTCAGATATTTAGCAGCCATCTGACCCCGGGCAACTCACTTCACCTTTGTCTGCCTCAGTGTCCCCATCTGCAAAATGGAGATCATAACAATGAGATAACGTATACAAAACGCTTTGCAAAACTTAAAATGCCCTTAAACGCTAGTCACCATCATCATTTTCCCACTCACCATCTTTGTGACTTGGACTACCTCATTAGACTTGAAGCTCCCTGAAGGCAGGTACTCTCTCTTTTAAATTTGTATCCCCTGCACTAATTAGACTTCATTTATTGCCACCCCCTCCCTAGGGTTGAGAGGCATAACAATGAAGAGTAAGGAAACCCCTGGGGTTCAGAATCTTGGGTATGAGCAAAGGTATGGTAGGTAGGAGTTTGCTTATCCTCAAGGAATGACGGCAGGTTTGCAATCCAGCTGGAGAGTTTTCAAGGCCCCAGGGCTGCAGTTTATAGTTTGAGGAAACTGAGGCAGAGAAATTAAGTGACTTGTTCAACATTACATAGCTAGCAAGTATCTGAGGCCACATTTGAACTCGGGCCTTTCTGACTTTAGGCCCAGCGCTCTGTGCACTATCGCGCTCTCCAATGCCTCTAACAAAATCAGATGGATTATGGATGACCCTGTAAAGGACAGAGATTCACTACAAAGTCAGGATGTGTTCTCACTGACAGTCCCAAGTGGAATCCAAACTGTGGGGTAGAATGGAGTCTGGAGGCCTCTAAGAACCTGTGGAAAATCAAGACAGACAAGAGAGGGAGAATTGTGTAGATAGTTTATTTGTTATTGATAATCCCTTTATGTTGTATGCATTTGTTTATGGGCTCCTGAGAATCCCTTGTATTTGTGCATTTTTTGTAGAATATATTAAAGGCTGTCCTGTACCCAACACAATTTTTATCCTTAGTGCTTGTGAGGAAACTGAAGATCTTGTTATTCATATTTGGGAAACCTAGACACAAGCTATTTTTGAAGATTTTCCAGAGTAAACTCGGAATGTAGGCAAAAACAAATGGAATAAGGGGGGATCTTTTGGGGCCAACTCTTAAGATTAAACCAAGTCAAAAGAATTTTTATAACTAATGTCTCTTTTACAACTAATGATCTCTTTTGTTTGTTTGTTTTTGCCTTTTTTTGGGAGGACAATTGGGGTTAAGTGACTTGCCCAAGGTCACACAGCTAGTACGTATGTCATGTATCTGAGGATGGATTTGAACTCAGGTCCTCCCGACTCCAGGGCCAGTCCTCTATTCACTGCACCACCTAGCTGCCCCAAAGATCTCACTTCTAAAATATATGAAGGGGGCGGCTAGGTGGCGCAGTGAGTAGAGCACCGGCCCTGGAGTCAGGAGTACCTGAGTTCAAATCCGGCCTCAGACACTTAACACAAAAGCTATCCGTGTGACCTTGGGCAAGTCACTTAACCCCAACTGCCCTCCAAAAAAGCAAAAAAAAAATTAAATTAAATATATGGAGAACTGAGTCAAATTTACAGGAATACAAGTCATTCCCCAATTGATAAATAGCCAAAGGATATGAACAGGCAGTTTTCAGAAGAAATTAAAGCTACCTATAGTCATATGAAAAATGCTCTAAATCACTATTGATTAGAGACACACAAATCAAGATAACTCTGAGGTATGACATCACACCTATCAGATTAGCTAACATGACAAAACAGGAAAATGATAAATGCTGGAGAAGATATGGTAATGTTGGAACACTAATTTGTTGTTGGAGCTATGAACTGATACAACCATTCTGGAACTATGCCCAAAGGGCTACAAAAATGTGCATTACCACTTCTAGGGCTGTATCCCAAACACGTCATATGGGAAAAGGACCCACATGTACAAAAATATTTATAGTGGCTCTTTTTGTGGTTGCCAAGAACTGGAAATTGAGGGGATACCCATCCATTGGGGAATGGCCGAACAAGTTATGGTATATAAATGTAATGGAATACTATTGTGCTATAAGAAATGATGAACAGGTGGACTTCAGAAAAACCTGGAAAGACTTCTATGAACTGATGCTGCGTGAGGGGAACAGAACCAGGAGAACATTGTAACACAGCAACAGCAACATTGTAACAATAATCAACTGTGATATTGACTTACCTCTTCTCAGCAATGCAAGGACCTATAACAGTTTCAAAAGATTCATGATGGAAAATGCCATCCACATCCAGAGAAAGAACTATGGAGTCTGAATACAGAGCAAAGCAGACAATGTTTGTTAATTTTTTAAAAAGATTGAACTCAGTCTGAGTGATCCCTGAATCAAAAGGCCCTATGCCATGGACTACATCTATTTAGACCATTAACTAGGGAGAATATTTAAAAAAATTAATACTAAATTTAATTTCAATTAATTAGCTTAATTAGATTAAATTTAATGTTAAAATTAACAGTTAAAAATTAACACCAAGTTAAAGGAAAAAATAAAGATGAGAAGACACTGTATTTCAATTACTATAGCTCCCATCTGACTTATTCAAACAATTTATTAATTAGGGGAAATGGTTTAAAGATATTGACTCTGATGATTGATATTTCTTCAAGAAGTTTACCCTTGTAAAGCAATGTCTGCAATGAGGAGACAGAGGAGATCCCAGAAACCACCTAACCAGCAAACATTTAATTTCTTTGACAAGAGGAGATTCATAGCAATCAAGGACAATATAAGTAAGGGTATAAACTTGTTTACAAAATATTATGGAAAGGGAGCACTAAGGATTAGGAACCATATTGCCTCCCAGAACAATAAAAAGGAAAGGGAACAATAAGCTTGGAGACTGCGTGGCATAACATATGATTAAAATCAGCTTATCCAGAAAACAGCAATAGATAAAACTGGAAGGAGAACAACAAATTGGTGTGAATTGCTACAGAACTGCTGTCATGTCTATATCAATAGATTCTCCTTACTGACCAAAGTGGAATAATCACTCTTGGACTCAATCACACCCATTTCCAATTTACTCTAGGAGTAAGTGAAAATTGCATTCCAAAAAATGAAATTGAGAGGAACAGCTACATGTGAATAAATTCATACAGTCTGGAAGCAACAGGATGTTAAAGGCAGTCAGGAATGGATGTTTAAGATACCTGGAATAGTGGAATATTCCAAAATATCAAGCATGGTGTCATTACCCCTCCCCCCCAACTAGAAGACATGGTAACCACCTGTCCATATGCCTTTCTCATCTTTAGAAGCAGCTAGGTGGCGCCATAGTGCATGGAGCATTGGACCAAGACCGGAAGATTTGATTTCAAAGTTGTCCTCAAATACTAAATGTGTGACCCTGGGCGAGTCATTAGCTTTTGTTAGTTTCCATTTCTGCATTTGTAAAATGAAGATAATAATAGCACCTACCTCTTGGCATTGAAAGGACAAAATTTGATATTTGTAAAAGCCTAAAATGTAAATACTAGGTTTTATTATTATCTATACAGCATCTTTATGAGAAGGCTTTATAAATACATTTAGGGCATAATTGGTGAACATATGAGAAAGAATGTTTTTTTTTAAGAAAGAATATTTTTACAAGAGAGTCTCTGTAGGAGACGAAGTATTTATTACCCCCTTGAATGGAAAGATAGAGCCAAGAAGACCTGAGTTCAAATCTGGTCTAAGATACTTATTATCTATATGACTCTGGGCAAGTCACCTCATCCTGTTTGCCTCAATTTCCTCATCTGTAAAATGAGCTAGAGAAGGACATAGCAAACCACTTCAGGATCTCTGCCAAGAAAACCCCAAATGGGGTCACGAAGAGCTGGACATGATTAAAAAATGACTGAACATACGTGTTAAACACTGTGGTTAGTGCTAGGGATGCAAAAACAGGAGGTACAAAATCCCATAATTTCTGCCTCTGACATGTACTAGCTGTTTGATCATGGGAATGAGATCATTCATAAAGACCATCAGCTACCGGTGAGGTTCTGATCTTCATTGGTGGAAGAATTTCCACACCAGGAATCCTGTCCAGCCTTCCTCACTCACCCCTGCTGGTACACACACACACACACACACACACACACACACACACACACACACACACACATACACCAAAACATAAAAAGGAAGAAAGATCGTTTATTGGCAACTCAACATGTACAATATTTTAAAAGCCTCGTTTTTTTTTCCAAGCCTACCTCATTCAGAAGTAAGATTCATTTGTACATCTCTGTCCCTTGTGGTTCTGTTTTTATAATCCCTCCCCCCCTGGACCCTTCCCACCTTTCCAGCCTTTTTACACATTACCCTCTTCATGTACTTGACAACCCAGTGATTCCCTTGCTATACCTCGTAAGGGACTTCTCCTGACTTGGACCTTTTTCACTGGGGGTCCACCCTGCTCTCCTTCCTCACCTCTTCCTCCTGGCTTCCTTCACGTCTAAAATCCTACCTTCTATAGGGAGCCTTTCCTGGTGCCTCTCCCCACCCATATCCCAAACCTGCCCCTCTGATGTTCTGTTCCATCTCCTCTGCACACTTCATGTATGCACATAATTATTTGCATGGTGTCTTCCTCAGTAGACCCCTTGTGATCAGGGACTGTCTCCCTTTTGTGTGTTTCTAGCACACTCACTTATACATAGTAAACACTAAAAAAAAAAACACTTGTTGACTGGTCCACTATGCTCCATTCCTGCCTTTTAGACAGAGCTGCAAACTCTGTATGACCCAGCCTTGTATGGAATTCCAGAAACCTAGGAATGTTGAAGAAGAGAGATGCCAGCCTTGTAGTTTTATTGCCCAGAATTCAGAGTCTTTCTGGAGCTCCCAGGAACCGAGGGTAGAGAGAAGGTAAATGAGAATCAGACAGAGATAAAAATGATCTACATAGAATCCCAACTTATATATATTCATACATTGATGTCCTTAAGAGATAAGAATTCTAGAATCAGTATCCTTTGTATCAATCCCACAGCAGAGTTTTACCCAGGACCATCTAAAAATATGAAGTAAATGGAAGGTTTAACCTTCAGTCTACAACAGTGTTCCTTATAATTAAGAAATGATAATGATAATGTCTAGTTCTTCAGTCATACATCTGAAGCACTGGAAACTTGAAGAATGACCCTCCCTTGAAAGTAAACAGTAGGTTAAATTTCTCATTTCAGCTGAGCTTTACCTGAGAGGCTAATCTACTATATGCCTACTGTCTGTGGATAGACTCTTTAATCTTGGAATTGTACCATAGTCGTGGGCTTATAGTTAATTGCATTCTTGAGATTACTTCTAACTGATTTCAGATGTAACTAGTTTTCTCTCAAACACTGGAATGCTTACAACCCCCTTAAAATAAGATTTTGCAGTTTTCATAAATGAGCTGAAAACTGTACTGTGGTTAATTTTTTTGCAGGGGGGTACAGGAGGAGGACAGGAAAAAGACTCCATCTAAAAGTAAAGTTAAATTTATTTTAAAAAAGAAGGATAAATAGTGGGAAGAAAAGAGGCAGGCAACAGAGTGAGGATGGATTTGAACTCAGGTCCTCCTGACTCAGCACTACTGCATTGCCTAAATGATAGATATAGACATATGAAAAAGAAACTTAATTTTTTTTAATTCAAGGGTCATACATAAAGAAACCCTGGGCTCTCCTGATGCTCAGTAAGGTCCCTTCCAGTTCCAGAACCTATGAAATAATACTACTAATAATTAACATTTATATAAAGATTGGCAAAGTGCTTTATAAATGTTCTATCATTTGATTCTCTAACAATCCTCAACAAAGGTATAGCAAAGGGGTCACTGGATTGGGAGGTAGGTTTTTTTCATTTTTCAGATAAGGAAACTCTAAGCACAGAGTGTTTAAGTGACTTTCCCAGGGTCTCAGCCAGTAAAGTGTACAAAGCAGGATTTGGACTCACATCCACATTAAGATTTACAAAGTGCTTTCTTCACAACAATCCTGCACTTCCAGTAGGTAGCATGGCATACAGTAAGTGCTTAATTTATACTTGTTAAATGATGGATTGATTGGAAGTTTTCTCCATGCTCAATACTAGTCAGCAGTCTGTCTTGGCAGACAGGAATACTCATGGAATCTCCCCTTCTGCATTATTTGAAGTGTCCTGTCCAGATGGAGGGAGGTGACAGCCTTGCTTATCCTTGCCCGCCTTCTTGTCCCCATCCTTCCTAAATGTGGTCCCTAGAACAGAAGGCAGTACGTTAGATGTGGTCTGCAGGGAAAGCATTGGGACTGCCACTCCCCTTGTCCTGGACACTCCACCTCCCTTAAGGCAGCCTAAGGTCACCTTAGCTTTTTTTGTCTGTCATAGTTCACCATTGATTCACATGGAGCTTGTGGTCCCCTAGAATCCTCTCATCCTTGACAAATGACTTGCTACCTGATCAGACCCTCCCCATCTTCTACTCTACTACCTTGATTTTTGGAACCAAAATGGAAGACTTTACATTTATCCTTATGGAATTTCAGCTTATTAGTCACGTGCTTAAGCAGTCGGCATCTTTTTGCATCTTTACTCTCTCATTCAGCATATTGATGCTTCTAAGCCTCTGTCAAACCATCAATGACCACCCTTGGGATCTGGCCATTCAAAACCAGGTCTGAATCCACCTGAATCCACCATGGATTCATCTCTCCATCTCTTCTGCTAGAATAGCATGAGAGATTTTAAATGCTTTGCAAGAATCAAATTAAACTGTATATATACTATTACTCTGATGTGCCAGTAAAGTAACCCTGTCAAAAAAGGAAATTAGGTCATTCTGTAATGTGAACTGTCCTTAATGAGATAAAGTTGGTTCTTTGCAGTCATTATTTTTTTTCTAGGTGTTCAGTAACAATTGTTTTGTTTATTGTTTTTTTTTGTTTTATTGCCAAGGCAATATTCATAGTACCAGCATCAACTATGAATATGCTGGCATAGTTCTGAATATCAAAATATAACAGACTCTCCATGTAGAAAACAGAAGCAAAACATTTATTCAGACAGCAGAAGGATGAATCCCAACACCAGAAAGCCAAATCCATCATAGCAACAAAGAAGTTAATATACCTTATCTCTGCAAGAAGAACACCATCCCCAAGCCTTTCCCCTTCTCGGACCTTCCCCAAAATAAACACTCACAAGCCTAGCTGTCTCCTTGCCTTCATCCTCTCTCTCCTTCTGAGCTAATTGCCCTGACTCATTTCTGTTCCACCCATTCAGCAAACTCTTCCCACCATAGACTCCATGTGATTACATTTGGCCTATTAAGGGTCAGAGAAAATCTTCAAATTACCATTACCATTACATGTTGTGCTCTAAAACTTTTTTTTTTATTGTTTTGCTTTTTTGGAGGGAGGAGGACAGGGCAGTTGGGGTTAAATGACTTGCCTAAGGTTACACAGCTGGTAAGTGTTAAGTGTCTGAACTCATATTTGAACTCAGGTCCTCCTGACTCCAGGGCTGGTGCTCTATTCACTGCTTTACCTAGCTGCCCCTGCTCTAAAACTTTTTATGGGATCAAGTCAATATCTACAAACTACTAAGTTTGTAGGTATCATTTTCTTCCCTTTTTGTAAAATCCTCATTCTCTTCCCATTTTCCCTCCTTCAGTTTTTCATCCTCTTTTAACATTTATTGACAAAACCCTCTTGGATGTAGTTCACCTGGGCCAGATGACTTGAAGTCTTTGAGAGTCAGGAGGTGTTCTCTTAATGTCTTCTTACTTATCTCAGGTATTAACAGAGCCATAAGTGGAAATTCCAACATTTGAAGTAAATTCAGTTGAGCCAGAGTAGGGAAGGATGTTACAGAGGTCCCAGGACACCCCAAATCTGTCATGTGTTACTACTGTGACTGATCTTGGGCAGCTTGGTTCCCATGTATGCAGCGCGTTGGCACTGGGAGGGGAGAAAGACCTAGTAGAGAGACATGATTCTAACTGTAGTAATGTTATTGGGTTATTGTTCTGCAAGTTGTGGTATATGAATGTGATGGAATACTATTGTTCCATAAGAAATGATGAGCAGGTGGACTTCAGAAAACCTGGAAAGACTTACATGAACTGATGCTGAATGAAATTAGCAGAACCAGGAAAACACTGTATACAGTAACAGCCACAATATGTGACAACTAACTTTGATAGACTTAGCTCTTTTCAACAATGCAAGGATCTAAGACAATTCCAAAAGATTCATGATGAAAAATACTACCCACATCCAGAGAAAGAACTATGGAGCCTGAATGGATATCGAAGCAGACTCTTTTCTCCTTTTTTTGTTTGTTTCTTCTTTCTAATGGTTTCTCCCATTGGTTCTAATTCTTCTTTACAACGTGACTAATGTGAAAATATGTTTAATATGAATGTATATGTAGAGCCTATATCAGATTGCATGCTGTCTTGGGGAGGGGGAAGTGGAGAGAGGGGAAGAAAATTTAGAACTCAGGATCTTATGGAAGTGAATGCTTGAAAACCAAAAATAAATAAGTAAATTTTTTAGAAAAAGAATGTTCTGAGTCAGGTATGATTCAGATGACTCTGATGGTGCAACCTTTGGATTAGAATAAAACGAAAAACTTGTAGATCACCTGACATTTAACAGTAAGAAGTTTTCTCCACAATATCAAGGAAAGAATCTTCAGCGAGGATGAGGGATTGGCTCAGCTGGATGTACTTTCTTTGACCTCCATGTTTGCCATGGTGGTAGGTGGTGAGAAAGGTGAATTGATTTCCATGGCTGCAGGTTGTGAATAGTGATAGTTTCCCAATCAATAGTGATTGGGGAATGCCAGCTCCTCATGGGCTGGTTTTTTTTAATTCCTTAGGCAAGTCCCTAAGAACTTAGTCCTTGAGCCAATTAAGTCTTCAGGACTGTTTCTCTATCATTTTAGGAGGGGAAAATAACCTAGACTATGTGGAGTGGCTGTTGCTTCTGCCTCATGGAGATGCTATTCTTCCTTCTCCCAGGGAAAAGACCTGGTTTCTATATATTGTTTATGGCCCATGGTATCAACTCTCTAATAAGCCATTTTTTGTTCTCCTCTTTTCAAGAAAAAGATGGCCTTCCTGGCCTAGAAAATTGAATGAATACATATGTATAATATTATATCAGATTGCTTGCCTTCTCAATGAAGAAGGGAGGGAAAGAGCATTTGGAACTCAAAATCTGAAAAGAAAAAAAAGAATGTTAAGATTGTTTTTACCTGTAATTGGAGAAAAATATTAAAATTTTTTTAAAAAGTAAATTGAATAAAATACTTGAGTAGTTCTGCCTTCTCATCCTCAGTCATGATTGTTCCATCCAACACAAGCAATGGCCCTATCCCTTCTCTGAACCTCTTCTTCTTCCCACCAAGCCCCCTTTTTGTTCTCATTAGCTTTCCCTCAGTAACACCACTTCTTCATGAGCTTTAGCATTCTGGGCATGATTCCTACAGAACCACCCCATGCCTGTTTTTTTGTCCTCTTATATGCCCTTGCTTTCAGCTTCTGTTTGTTTTCAAGAAATCTTAGTGGATTGGTCCCATTACACAGTCCTGAAACTCTATCTCTTTATGTCTTCAAAATCTGACTCTTGAGAGACATTCTTAGACTGACTTTTCCAGTACTTTTAGCCTGTGAGATCCTGTATTTCCTTTCTCTGCTCCCTCATTCAAGGCCCAGTTTCTATAGTCATTCTTCTCTTAAAACAGGGGTAGGGAACTTGTGGCCTCCAAGTCCTCAACTGTGGCCCTTCCTTCAGTCAAAGGGCTGCACTTGAGGACCTAGAAGACCACATGTGACCTTGAAGCCTCAGATCCCCCACCCCTGTGATTTAAACCGCATCAATGCATCAGTTAGAGCACATGTGCCAGGCACTGTACTAATGGATTTTTAATTATCATCTCATTTGATTCTCACAACAACCCTGGGAAATAGATGCTATTATTATCCCCATTTTAAAGTTAGAGAAACTGAGACAGACAGAGGATAAATTACTTACCTGGATAATAAAGTGTGGATTTGAGCTGGATTTGAACTCAGGTCTTTCTGATTCTTGGCCCAGGGCCCTATCCGTTACAGCACCAACTATCTCAAAACTTCTGAAATCGAGGGGTAGCTAGGTGAAGCAGTGAATAGAACACCAGCCCTGGAGTCAGGAGGACCTGAGTTCAAATACTGCCTCAGACACTTGACACACTTACTAGCTATGTGACCTTGGGCAAGTCAACCCCAATTGCTCTCCAAAAAAAAAGGGCAACCCCCCCCAACTTCTGAAATTGGGCTCCAAGTTTACAGGTTTCCTTCACACAGTAGCCAGTTGGTGATTGTGGGGGCCGTCTGTAGTTGTCCTGATAGATGTCTGGCCACTGGACCTAAATGGCTCCAGAGGAGAGAGTGAGGCTGGTGACTGCACAACTCTTCCTCATTTAAATCCAATTCATTTGCATGTCACGGCATCACCTCCCTGATATCATGGTGCTCTTCTAGAACTAAGGACAAACAGCAACAACATTAGTGCGTCAGTGGGAGTGTATATGTAGTCATGTATATGCAGCTGGGTGCCTCATGGCTTTGGTGGCTCAGCTACACCCCCTCTGCTTCCACCTCTGCCCACTAACTCTAACTGTTCCACTTGTATTCAAACTCTTGCGACTTATCCTGAGCACGCCTTCAACTGTAACCCGCTGGAAATGCGATTTAAGAGCCTGTTACACAGCAATATTGTAATGATGATCAACTGGGAAAAACTTAACCACTCTGACCAAGGCAATGATCCAAGAGAATTCCAAGGGAGCCGCAGTGAGAAAGGCTCCTCACCTCCAGAGAGAGAGAATGGATGGACAGATTTTCTTCTTTATTTTTCATGTATGTGTATTGTGTGTATGAGTATGTGTGTATGTATGTGTTTGAACATGTGTATATGTGTGTGTATGTGTGTTTTCTTTTGCTACATAGCTAATATGGAAATAGGTTTTACATGACTTTACATGCATAATTGCTATCACATTGCTTGCCTTAAGGGATAAGGGAACAAAATAATTTGGAGTTCAAAATAAAAAAAAAATGAATGTTAAAAATGTAATTGGAGGGCAGCTAGGTGGCACAATGAATACAGCACCAGCCCTGGAGTCAGGAGAACCTGAGTTCAAATTTGACCTCAGACACTTAACACTTACTAGGTGTGTGACCTTGGGCAAGTCACTTAACCCCAATTGCCCTGCCTTCCACCCTCCAAAAAGCAAAAAACAAAACAAAACAAAATGTAATTGGGAAATATTTAATGAAATAAAAGAGTTAAAAAGAATTGGTCATAGCTTTAGAGTTACTGTGTCATATCTAAAGTTCTCTATCTAGGGTTCAATTTTCACCCCTTCCCCCAACCTTTGCCAACAGATCCCTTATTATTCCTCAGCACGGCCCAGTCCTGTTTTTTACTCTTCCCTTGCCTCTTTCCTCCCTCCCCAAGTATGTCTTGTTTTCTTCCTTTTCACCAGCCTTTCTTGAGAAAAGCCCGTTGGCTCTGGGGTCACTAGGGATGGCCGAGGCAACAATTTCAATAGTGTGGTTGGGATGAAAGCCGCATTGGCCCAGCTTTTTCCCATAGTGAGGGTAAAGCTCCTCGTACTTGCTGGGTAATGCTCATACTGGATTATTATTGAAAATCAGGAGTCATTTTTATGACTGCTTTATGAAACTACAGGAAAGGATTGCCATAAATACAAAGTATTATGATAAACTCACCATTAGTTAGTTTTATGGGGCAGTAAGGTGGTGTACTGGACCTGGAGTCAGGAAGAGCTGAGTTCAAATCCAGCCTCAGATATTTACTAGCTGTGTGACCCTGGGCAAGTCACTTGACCTTTGTCTGTCTCCCTTTCCTCATCCGTACAGTGGGGATCATGACAGCACCTACCTCCTAGGACTGTTGTGAGGACCAGGGAGATGACCGTAAGCACTTTGTACAGTGCTGGGCATGTCATTGCTGAGTCATTTTTTGGTCGTGTCTGACTCTCCCTGACCTTGTCTTTCTTGGCAGAGATCCTGGAGTGGTTTCATCATTTCCTTCTCTGGCGCATTTTATACATGAGAAACCAAGGTAAACAGAGTGAAATGATTTGCCCAGGGTCACACAACTAGTAAGTATCTGGGGTTGGATTTGAACTCATGCAGAAGAGTCTTCCTGACTCCAGGTCTGGCGCTCTGTGCGCTGTGGTGCCACCTAGGGCCCCACCTGGCACACAGTTAAGCTCTATATTAATGTTTGCTGCTATAGTGTTGTTGCTATTATTATTTTAAGGTGTTCCCTTAAACCTTGGAGAGACAAAAAGCACTGGTTCTGGAGACCAAGGACCCGAATTCAAATGCTGCTTCTGATGATTATCCCCGTGTGACTTCGGGAAGATGGCACAATGGACAATGCTGGGCCTGAAGTTGAGAAGACCTGAGTTCAAATTCTACGTTGGACAGTTATTAGCTGTGTGACCCTGGACAAGTCACATAACCTGTATACCTCAGTTTTCTCATCTACAAAATGGGTATAATAACAGCACTTAGCTCACAGGGCTGATATATGTAAAGCACTTTGCAAATCTTAAAGGGCTCTATAAATACTAGCTATTATTACCTAGTTATTATTACTGATTTTATTAGATCTTATTGCTATTAAAATGAAGGGCTGGACTCTCAAAGGATTCTGAGCTCAGGGTCCTTTCACTTGCTTTAAAAATATTTTGCTAACTAGGTTTCAGCGTAATTGGCTTCCTTTGTAATCTTGCCTATTTTATTTGCAGGATTTAGCCCCACTTTGCTGAGAAGCCCCTAGGCTTCCCAGACTGCCAAAGGGGCAGGGGTCCAGGACCCAAACCCAGCAAAGAACCCCCAGGCCAGGTGGTCTCTGAGGCCCCATCTGGACCTAATATGGCCACTCTCAATTTACAGATGAGAAAGAGGGTTCAAAGAAGTGGAAAACTCTTAAAATCATAGAATATTTGAACGAGGAAGAGATGATCTCGTTCAGCCCCCTCACGTTGTAGAAGTACAGAGAGGGAAGGTGACTTATCCAAGGTCACACATCCTTGGCTTGTGCCATTCATTAGAGAAAGAGGTCAAGACCCCAGTTCCTGGACAGCTGCCATACCAGATTGCTTCCCTCATCATATGGTATATCACCGATCGACCCTCACAAGTTGTAATAGCAACAGTAGCAGTCATAGTAATAAAGCTGACATTTGTAGCACTTTAAAGTTTACTAAGCACCTTTTATGCATTGCTGCTTAATCCCCACAACTCTGTGATCCAGATGCTATCATTACCATATCATTTTACAGGTGAGGAAACTGAAATAAATGGGGAGGAGTGACTTGTCCAGGGCCACACAGCTTGTAAGTGTCTGAGGTTGGATTTGAGCTCAGGTCTTCTCGAGTTCCTCCAGGCCTTGTGTTCCATCCCCTGCACCATCTAGCTGCCCCAATAGTAAGGATCTAAGGCAGCATTCAAACCCAGACCTTCTTGATTCCATGTCTAGGGTTCTCTCCACTCAGCTCCCTGCATCTATATAAGCCAGAGAGTGCAGTGGATGGAACCCTGGCCCTGAGTTCAAATCTGACCGTGATTTCACTAGCTGTGTGACCCTGGGCAAATCACTTAACCTCTTTTTGTCTCAATTTCCTTATCAGTAAAATGGGGAGAAGAACAGCATCTAGCTCTTAGGATTGTTGTGAGGCTCTAATGAGGGAATATTTATATAACATTAGCATGTTGTATGTGTTTGATAAATGTTATTCCTTTCCTCTTCCCTTCCTCTCTCTGGATAAATGTTTATTGAATTTAGTTCAATTAGACCAGCTATGCACGTCGTACTCACAAATGTGAATTCCTCTGTTTTTGGCTTAAAATCCTACCTAACCCTATTGGCGTCCAGTTACTAAAGTTACTTGGAGTTGGAGGTGGGTGGGTGCTGGTTCCCTGCTTGATACAGAAAAAAATTTGTACATCACAGCGCATTCATTATAGCAGTTTTGTTCATTTTTAATCTTTTCTCTATAATATAACTTGTCTTTTGGAGCAAAACTAGAGGAAAATTACACTCTTTGCCAAGAAAACCCCAAATGGGGTCATGAAAGGTGGTACATGTCTGACAAACGACGAGAAAAAAATTATTGTACTCAGTGTAGTGGATACAGCTCCAGCCACGGAGTCAGGAAGACCCGAGTTCAAACCCAGCGTCAGACACTTAAGCTGTGTGACTCTGGGCAAGTCACTTCACCCCATTTGCCTCGGTTTCCTCATCTGTAAAGTGAACTACAGAAGGAAATGGCAAACCAGTCCAGTACCTTAGCCAAGAAAACCTCAAATGGTGTCAGACACAACTGAAAAAAGCCTGAACAATGGCAAACGGTTATATTCACTTCTATGCCTTCTATGAATGATTCCATGAGTCTAAAATGTAGTTTTGTTACTGATGGTTTACTATTCACATGTTAAGTTTTTAAGAGTAACCTGAAGTAAGCCTGAGAAAAAAGAGACACTTTATCCTACAGTCTATATATTATTAACTTAAAAGCTGCCCAGTCCACTCAGTTCCTCGAAGGTCTCGGTGGGTATAAGGTTCTCCAAACACAGCCAAGAGATCCATAGTAGGAGGAGATCTGTTGGCTGCTGGCTCCATACACTGTAAACTTGGCCCCAGGCCTGGGAGATTTTAAAAAATATAGCACACTCAGGCGCCTGTGCTAATTTCAATAGTCTGTAATTAGTAATGTAACTGGCTAATCAAAGATCAGCAGTGGTAGTAATGTAATCTCAAGGTTAGGCTTTCGGATCTTATCTCCATGAAGCAGCCGGAGGAGGTGTGTATACAGGTATCCATAGGATGAAGTCATTGAGTGGCCATGAATTATTAACGGTGCTGCACTCAGGTAAGGCAGAGCCTACGCCCTTGTCACATAGCTCCTGGTCCCCCTGGACTTAAAACAAGTGTTCGATGGCTTAGGAAGCATCCTCCTTGGCAGCTGGACTTTTGCGGCGTTCAAGATGGATTCCAAGGTAATGTGAATTGTTAGAGGGATTGAGTTCTGGTTGTTAACCATCTTCAGAAATGGCAAGTAGGCTAGAGATTGTAATGAAAGAATAACTGAGAGGGTAGCCAATATGACAAGCAAGCATGAAAAAAGAAAACTCCTCATGGTTAAGACTCAGAATTGAGAGAGTTAAATGTTCTTTTGGGGAGAAGCTCAGTTGAACTCCCCCACCCTGATAATATGGCCAGAAAGAGCAAAGAATCATTGACTCTTTCTAAAGGTCTTGTGCCTTGATTATTAGATGTTGAGCTAATCTTGAACAAAATCATAGGCAGTTAATTGACCTTTGTGTTTCTGATCTTTAAACTTTAAATTTCTTTTTATCTCTGAAACACTAATTTAGTCACCCCAAATTGACCTAGATTAAGATAACTTTAAGAAGTTAAAACTGAGATAGTTTCGTTGGTATGTAAATGATAATAAAGGTTTAATGGGGAAGATGAAAGACGGGACTCCAGTGTCATAATGACTGCCCTTTTCAGAACTTAATCCAAATAGGAAAGTCTATTAAGGACGTTTTGCCCATTATTAAAAATGTTAGAGAATGTGGTCTTTGTCCTCCAATGCCTTCTCATCCTTCCATAATTGCAGATAAGTTTACATTTCTATATTTGGTTAGAATAATTTAGTAGCAGGCAACAGAAGGTTCACTCTCTACGAGGAAATTCTAGCTACATCCTGTCACCGATCCATCCATCCAATGTCTATGGCACCTATTACTGTAACCTAGGCAACGAGGAAGTCAAAGAGATGGGGAGAAAATAGGACTCTCTCGGGCATTAATGTATTTATGAAAAATACAAGAAAGAGGTCATCAATATACTTGGCATTTCTCCATGACATCTCTAAATGGTAACTCTAGGAAGGACACAGGCTGTTGTTAGAAAGGCTTTTGGCTGATTGATGGTTGACAGCCCACAATAAGGAAGGGTCAGGATAAAATAGATGCCACCCAGGGGCCCTGGGAAAGTGGGCAAATCCTGTCCTCAGAAAGCGTCTATTCTAAGTGGTTCGATGGTTATTCATATACACCTTTATTGATTGTCATCTATACGTAATTAAGTTGTAAATTCACATGTGCCTGGTTACTTTTTTCACTGTTACTTTAATACTGGTGGGGATGGGTCTGTAATTTAATTGGGATGGGCCTTTTCCCCACTGGCACAGATGGCTTTGTAAATGGCTCTCACCAGCTGTTGTCGTCAAATTCTTCTGAGCCCTCGCTGGTGACAAGTGTCTCCAAACTGAGCTAGCCTTATCTTCAGACATAATCCTGCACATGATTCAAATATTCAGACTTTGTTAGACCTATCATAGGGGCAGTTAGGTGTTACTGTGGATAGAGGTTGGGGCCTAGAGGCAAGAAGTCTCATAATCCTGAGTTCATATTTGGCTTCAGACTAGCTGTGTGACCTTGGGTAAGTCAATTAACCCTGTTTGCTTCAGTTTCCTCATCTGTAAAATGAGCTAGAAAAGGAAATGGCAAATCCCCCCAGTATCTTTACCAAGAAAACCCGACATGGGTCATAAAGAGTCTGACATGTCTGAAATGACTGAACAACAGTGAAAAGATCTATCATAATCTTCATTCTACTAGCCTAGCCTATGAGAACTCTAGGTTATGTCCACACCACAATGAAACATTTGTGTACAACTTTGGTGGCCATACATGCAATATAAACCTACTTTCACATGTGAGCATGTGAAAGAACAGGGAGCTCCCAGTGTGGATACTTCTCTTCCAATCACAGATCACACATCTCGTCTCTAACTTAGTCAAGTCCAAGAGAGTTGTCTGAGTCACACAGAAGTTAAGTCAGTAGCCTGTGTCACAGTAACTATCAGAGGCAAAATTTGAACTCGGGTCTCCCTGACTCGAAGCACTACATTTTCTTCACTATATCACGCTAAGCCTCTGACAATAGGAAAAGGGCAGTAGGGCAGAGGGCAAGCCAGGGAGTCAGGAAGACCTCAGTCTGAGTTCTGTCTCTGACGCTGCTTATGTGACCAATGATACTTAACCTGTAAGTGCCTCCCAGGAACTCCTAAACTGCCACTTACAAATGAGTCGCTGATGTACAAGCAGCAGAGGGCATTTCCATAACAGGAGTTCCCTCACACTGATGAAATCACAGATCATATGATTACGTAAATCGTATTCAGTTAATTTCCAGTCGTTTCTGACATTTTGTGACCCTCTTTGGGGTTTTCTTGGCAGAGATATGGGAATGGTTTGCCCTTTCCTTCTCCAGCCTACTATACAAATGAGGAAACTGAGGCAAACAAGGTTAAGTGACTTGCCCACGGTCACACATTTAGTAAGTGTCTGAGGCTTTGTTAATTGCACCGAAAATTTGAACCTGCTCGTTTATTGGTTACAATATAGATAGTAGGGAAAGCTTATTTCCATTCAATATACCATGTAAGGTCCCAGATAGTCCTGTCTGTCTGCCTTGGCATTAATTCAAATTAGCACAGCCTAGTGCAAAATTGGTCTGCTGGGAGGACTGGATCAGGATACCTTTCTGGTGACTAAAATTATAGTCATTTCACAGAATTTTAGCTCTGTCTGGTTTGATTTTTTTTCCAACTCAAATATAGTCATCTCATAGATACAGTTTCATGGTGCTGGGTACATAATACCTTCTCACCCTGCTTACCCCTCATTTCAATTTTTCTAGCTCCCCTTGATATGTTATCTTTCTGTTCCCTCCCCCCATTAGAATGTTAGGTCTCTGAAGTCAGAGACTGTATTTCTTGCCTAACACAAGTGCCTAACATTCTGTCTATCTGTTTCTGTTCATCCATCCATCCATCCATCCATCCATCTATTCATCCATCCACCCATCCACCCACCCACCCATCCATCCATCCATCCATCCATCCATCCATCCATTCATCTATCTTCTCTCTCTCCCCCCTTGCTTATAATGTTTTGAAATCTGCTCATATCTATCACGCACATTTCCACTGAATTTTGGTGATTTTCAACTTCTATTCCTCAGAGACTGAAATGATCCGTGACTTATGGCGTGTTGTTGACTATACAATGCCGCCTGAAGTCTATAAGTGTTAAAGAGATGGACCTTTTTCCAGGGTAAAGTATGGTCTTATTAAGAGAGTTCTGTAATTGCCCTAGGGCAGCCTGAACTGTATCCCTCCTCACATTCAGTTCTGCACCCAACGAATCATCCATTTATGCTGACAAATATACAAATATATGTATAGACATATGTGCACATGTATGTACCTATATGTATACATTCATGTACATATAACCTTACTATATCTAATAATAACATATCTATACCAATGCTGATAAGGGAGTTACATAGGTTGGCCAACCAATTGAATGTCGTTATCTGGGCACTGGGCATTCTTCATCCACTTGGTTTTTCTGTGTGGATAGCTAGACCATAAGTTCTTGAGTGATTATGGATCATACTGAGGAGGCTCTGCAATGTTCCAAGGGTTGATATGATCAGCACAGTGACATCTACAAACAGGACCATCTGGAGTAGCTTAGCATACTTCCCCAGGACAGTGGTGGACATCTTTTGACAAGCATAACAGTGTATTTATGCTTTATTGCTTGGTATTAATGATCCTAGGGTCATCAAAGTTATTTCTATTGCTATGTATTTCAAGCAATCTTAACCAAAATTTGACATATGCATGGGAGACACCTTTTGGAGAAGAGCCTCTAAGGTAGTATTTTGTTCTACTGAACCCAAAAATTTTAATGGTCAATAAATGGTAAACACATTGGAATCTTATATTCTCCACCTTTAAATCAGTTGTGAGACAATAAAGATATATTTTATTGTGGAAAATTGCTTGAAAAAAACCTGCTTATTCCCTTATGACACTCTCACAAAATAACCCTTGCTGTGCTTGTGGAATATTCTCATAAAATTTTTATATAGATAGGAAAGTAAGCATAGAGTCTGAGCTACTGACATTTCCTCTGGTGCTTTTTGGGAAAATAATATGGTCAGAGATTTTCTCCCCATACCTTTGGCATCTTCCTCTTGTTCAGAAACTGAGAATTAGTTCCTCAATGCTCAAAAACTTGCATTGCTTTCCCCAGATAGCCTCTGTTTATAAGTGGTCTGGTCTACCTGCCTTTCCTGACCACATTAGGATTATGATATTAGAATGCATATGTGACAGCTCTGCTCTACTTAATGGTGAAGAGATTATTATAAAAACCTTTGCAGATTGATTCTATTTTTCACCTCTCTGTTGTCCTTTATCCAGTTTTATCCTTAAGTATGGTGGGATGATTTTGATTAGCTGGGTCTCTCCTTGGCTTAGCTTTAAATGAGTGTCTGGCTATGTTTCTTTTTCTGGTTCCAATCTTGCTCCATTCTTCCCTGTAAAATCTTACAAGTTCACATTTAGCTGGAAGAATGTGCTCTTGGCCTCTGTGTCTCTTAAGATGGTCAACTAACAAGAGTGGTTTTTAGGCTGTCTCTAATCTCCTCATTAGGGCAGCAAGATGGTACATAGAGTGCCAGGCCTGCAGTCAGGCTGACTCATCTTCCTGAGTTCAAATCTGGCCTCAGATGTGTACTGTGCAACCCTGGGCAAATCACTTGTTTGCTTAACCTTGTTTGCCTCGGTTTCCTCATCTTTAAAAAGAGCTGGAGTAGGAAATGGCAAACCACCCCAGTATCTCTGCTAATAAAACCTCAAATAGGGTCATGAAGAGTCAAACATGACTGAAACAACTGAACATCCTTATGTTCATGAGGCAGTTGGGGGCTTATCGGATACTACGTGAGGCCTGGAGTCAGGAAGACTTATGTACCTGAGTTCAAATCCAGCCTGAGGAGGGGCAGAGCCTAGATGGCTGAGTTAAAACAAGAACTTGTCTGAGCTCCCACCCTAACCACTTCTAATACCTGTAAAATATAACTCTAAAAATTTTTTAGAGCTATAGAACCCACAAAGTGACCGAGAGAAACAAATCTCCCATTGAAGGCAGCCTAGCAGGACAACAGGAAGGGTCTATCACACCAGACTGGGAACTGAGCACAGTCCCATAAACCACGCAGTCCCAGACCTGGGGTGGCCCCAACCAGTGGCCTAGATTGACTAGAGCCAACTTCAAGAGAGTTAATCTCTGGCAGCTGTGGCAGCTTCCAGACTTCTCAACCCATAAATGCCAAAAAGCAAGTGAAAGGTCAGTGGGGAACTCTGTTGGAACTGAGTGACAAAAGAGCCCCAGCCCCTGCCCCTGGAATGAGAGGTGGTGGAGGGATGGTGGCTGTTGCCTCTGGAGTTCCTGGCCTGCAGAGCACAGGGGGACTAAGAGACCATTCAGAGGGTAATTGCTCTTGCTTTGACCAGCTTGGATCTGGGTCACAGTCTTTGGTGGTGGTGGTCCTAAGGTGTGTGGCCAGTATGCCAAAGTTTGTGGTGGCTATAGAGAGGGCACCCTCCTAATAGCTCTGACAATATTTGTGAAAATCTCTGTGATTTGGGACAAAACTCTCTCCACTCTGGAAGCAGAATTCTACCATGGCAAAGAGCTCAAAAGTCAAGTAATTGGCTGGCAAAATGAGCAAGCAGAGGAAGCACAATGAGACCATAGAATCCTTTTTTGGGGACAAAAAGGATCAAAACATGGAACCAGAAGAAGTCAATGAAGTCAAAACTCCTACATCAAAAACTTCCAAGAAAAATTTGGATTGGTTATAGGCCATAGAGGAGCTCAAGAAGGATTTTGAAAATCAAGTAAGAGAAGTGGAGGAAAAACTGGGAAGAGAAATTAAGATGATGCTAGAAACTCATGAAAAGCGAGTCAACAACCTGCTAAAAAAAGACCCCCCCAAATACTGAAGAAAATAACACCTTAAAAATAGACTAACTCAAATGGCAAAAGAGGCCCAAAAAGCCAATCAGGAGAAGAATGTCTTACAAAGCTAATTGCTAGATGGAAAAGAAATTCCAAAAACTCACTGAAGAAAATAATTCTTTCAAAATTAGATTGGAGCAATTGGAAGCTAATGACTTTATGAGAAATCAAGATACTATAAAACAGATCCAAACAAATGAAAAAATAGGAGGCAATGTGAAATATCTCATTGGAAAGACCACTGACCTGGAAAATAGATCCAGGAGAGCTAATTTAAAAATTATTGGGACTACTTGAAAGCCACAATCAAATATAGCCTGAAACATTTACTAGCTGTGTGACCCAGGGCAAATCACCTTACTCTGTTTGCCTCAGTTTCCTTGTCTATAAAATGAACTGGAGAAGGACGTGGCAAAATCACTCCAGTATTTTTGCCAAAAAACAAAACAAAACAAAATACAAACCAACGGGGTCACAAAGAGTCAGACACAACCAAACAACAACTGAACAATCTTCTCATTATGACCACTGATTTTTATGGGTGAAGCTTCTGTGGGAAATTTTTATAAGCTTTATCAATTTCCAATATTTTAGGTCACTGACAATTCATATAAATAAGTCATTTTAAAGTTGTTTTTATTGAATATCTTCCTTTTCTCACTTTTATTCTTCTAGTTTTGTGTTCTTTTTTTTTTGCTTTTTGGAGGGCAATTGGGGTTAAGTGACTTGTCCAAAGTCACATGGCTAGTTTTTGTGTCAAGTGTTTGAGGCCGGATTTGAACTCACACAGGTCCTCCTGACTCCAGGGCCGGTGCTCTACTCACTGTGCCACCTAGGTGCCCCTAGTTTTGTATTCTTTTTGAATTTTAAGTTGGTGGCTGAATATGAATGACAATTCTGGGGTGATTTCCATATCAATAATGAATCATTTCCCATTTGTTAAAATATAATACATCTCAATTTTTGTGTGACATTATTCTCCAATGCTAACCATCTCTAATCTTTTCTTTTTTCTTCACTTTTGTGGGAGGCATTTGGGGTTAAGTGACTTGTCCAGGGTCATGCAGCTAGTTAGTGTCTGAGACTGGATTTGAACTTAGGTCATCCTGACTCCAGGGCTGGTGCTCTAACCACTGCTCCACCTAACTACCCCATAATATTTTCTTAAAGAAATCATTTGTAGGAGTGAAGCTTTGGTGATTTCTGCAAGTCTTTTGGCCCGTCTCATTCCTTGTAACTGAACTCTATTACTCTCTATCATTTATGCAGCCCTCATCTATGGAAATCTTTTCATCTACATCACTGAATATCAGAAGTATGTGCTGTTTTGATGTAGAGAATATTACTGAATTCTTGCTAGGTTTTATCTGCTTCTCCATCCTTTTCAGCAGATGTTAGCCCACAAGCTGCAATTATTTTCATGGTGATTTTTTGGCAGAAATTTGTCATGAACATAATGGAAACTGATGAGTCCCTCCCTCCTCCCTCTCCAGCCCCCTTAAAGTCCCTGGGAGGTCTATTTTTCCCAGGGTCTTTAGCAATGTAGATGCCTTTGCAAGGCAGCCAGCCCAAGCCTTGCCAAAAAACTGTTACATAAACATCATCAATCAGTCAACAAGAATTTATTGACCAGGCACCGTGCCGAGCACTGAAGTTACAAAAAATGTAAAGGAAAAAAAAAGAACAGTCCCAGCCCTCAAAGAACTCACATTCTAAGGGGGAAACAACCTGTAAAGAATTAGGTAAATTCAAGATACGTATGGGACAAATGGGAGCAGCTCAAAGCTGGGCTCCAGAAGTGATGTTTCTTTGCCTTTGGATGAACAAGAAAGGTCATTTGACCAACTGCTATCTTTGCCTTTCCCTGGAGCATCTATGAACCATCCTTTCCTCAGGTGAATCTCCCTTTTCTTTTTCTTTTTTCATGACAAGAATGTCAAGATATTTGATTTATTTTCTTCAGGAGTATGAAGGTAACTCAGTGGGCCTTGGACAAGGCTCTCACTTCAGACTAGCAATAGCTAGGTTAATATTCCTTGATATCAGGCTCATAGTATCATGACTCTTTCACTGGAAGGCCATCTTGTCCAACCCTTTCATATTTCACAGAATCTAAAGTTCATGGAGATGAAATCCAAGATCTAAAAGGCAGTCTAAAAGTCGACTCTTAGTATTTCATTTTCCATCCTTTTCCACCATCACTGCAAAAGTGGAAGAGATGGAAGTATGGGACTGGGCACCATTTTGTATTTTTCTTTGTTTCATGGCCTGCCATGACTAAAGAATTCTCCACCAAGTGGCCTACATAGCCTAACCAAGGATATACATTTTAAAATAGAGCAGTCAGAACGCTATCTCCTACTTATCAAAATTATATCTGCTTTGAAGTCTTCTCTTTTTCACTTACCACTTCTTCATTTGTCACATTATAAGCTTAGCCCTTTTCAGGACTGCTCATCCACCTTTGGTGTCCACCTCCCTTCACCCAGCTCTCTCCTGAGGCTCCGAGAAGCCGTGGCATATGCAGCAGCCACACCTCTGCTTCAGCAGGCTCTCTAAACCAGGGTAACGGACAGGTCTGAGACCGGTCAATGACTTAGGAGGGTATCTACCCCAAGCATGTGAAGACATGCCCTGGCAGAATGGGTGAATGAGAACAATTTGTTCTAATGGCCATGAAGATGCTGAAGCAGGTGCCGTGGAGCACTTAGAGCTTGGTTGGTCATGGGAGATGCTGAGCTCATCTGCTGCATCCTGGGTCATCATTCTGACTTTGTCCTGCCATGTGAGTCTGATGACTCTGGAAGAGAGTGACATTGATGACTTTATACAACTCTGCCTCATTTAAGTTAAACCAACACTCATTATACAATGTCACTGGTCCTCTTCTAAAAGAAGGATGAACAACAACAACACAGGCTTAGCATAGTGGGGGACTGGCTTTTATTTCAACATTGGGTTTTCTAAAACTCCCAAGGTCTAACACAGAGTTGTTCTCTACTCAACAGATGATATTGCTCAGTGATTCAGTTGGGGGCAAGCATTCTTTTTTTTTTTTTTGCAGGGGGAAGGCAGGGTAATTGGAGTTGACTTACCCAAGATCACATGGCTAGCAAGTGTTAAGTGTCTGAGGCTGGATTTGAATTTAGGTCCTCCTGACTCCAGGGTTGGTGCTTTATTCACTGTGTCACCTAGCTGCCCCCTGATTGACCGTTCTTGACCCTGTGGACCATAGCAAGCCAATACTGTCCATAGGATTTTTCTTGGCAAAGATACTGGAGTGGTTTACCATTTCCTTCTCCAGTGGATCATCTTTTGTTGGAAGATACCTGATAAATATAAGTTCATAATGAGTATCTATTCGGTAGACACCTAATAAGTGTTTGTTGAATGAACGAGTGACTTTCTAATGCTTCTTATAGCTTTAACCTTCTGGGATTATCAATTCTTTCTTTGGCTCCAACATTGTATGATTCCATGATTTTAAAGCAGGCAGCCATACCTGGAAAATGTCTATATATCAGACAAACAAACAAGTCAACTTGCCTAGAGGCCTTTGGAAGTTCTTTACTGAAAAACCACCACCACTACCAACTCTACCACTATCACCGTCACTGCCAACATCACCACCACCACCTTCACCACCAACATCACCATCATCATCATCATCATCATCATCATCATCATCACCACCACCACCACCTGTTCATTCTCCTCTCTGACCCTTACTTTGTTTCAACCCTGATCCCCAGGAGTGAGAGACATAGTGTCAGCTCAGATTCGTTTATCCCAGTACATTGGATTTAAGGGGATTTTCCTCTCTTGAAAGCAGCTCTTGTGATAATGGACTCTACCAGTCTCTGCACCTGAGCTAACAAGTCTCCTCTCCATGGACCGAGTCCTCAAGGTACGGCCAACTACCTATGAAGCCTGTTCCCACGGGACAGTTAGTAGCCAGCAATATATAAACCTCTATGGACAGCTGGGGAATTTTATCAGAAACCATTTCAGTAGCCAGCATATGAGTGCCTCAAACGGTGATTCTTTCATCAGTGGCTCCTTGAGTTTTTGGTCGTCAACTTGACCCTGTTGCTTTTTTTCTGTGAGCTTGCCAGGAAAAGAAAGGGAAGGAGGGGGCAACATAAGACGGGACAAACAACCCTGACATCTAGACCAAGAGGATTGAAGTTCAAACCCTGTGTCCTATGTGACCCTGGGCAAATCATTAGCACTTTTGCCATCTAATTCACTCATCTGTTAATGATGGGGTGTAGCTAGGTGGTCCAGTGGATAGAACTCTCATCCTAGAGTCAGGAAGACCTTAGCTCAAATCTGACCTCAGACACTTAGTAGCTGTGTGACCCTGGTCAAGTCACTTCACCGTGTTTACCTCAGTTTCCTCATCTGTAAAATGAACTGGAGAAGGAAATGGCAAACTGCTCCAGTATCTCTGCCAAGAAAATCCCAAATGAGATTACAAAGACTTGGACACAACTGAAAAACCACTGACCGACAATAACAGTGTTACAAGAAAGGAAGAAATTGTAGACTTCTTGGGAAGTGGGGAAAGAGTTATGCAACCTTTATTTTGTTAGCTGTGCATAAGAGGACTCTTGTTTCAAGTGTGTGCCAATGAGGCCCTTCCTTCTGTATGGCAGGTTGTGTTTGCAGAAGCCATTTACAAATGTTCATATGTACACTTCTGCTTCCTACCAGTCCCAGCTAAAATCCCCCTTTCTAAATGCCTTTCCTGAAATCCCTTAATGCTCAGGCCTTCCATCTGTTGTTTATCTCCATTTTATTCTGTATGATTTCTTGTTTGCACACAACCGTTTGCATTTTGTCTCCCTGTTAGAATGGGAGCTCTCCGAGAGCAGAGACCGTCTTTTGCCTTTCTTGTTAGCCTACTATCGTGCTCCACACTATGCCTCATACATAGTAAGCGCTTAATAAATGCTTCTTATCAGTAGCTTCCCTACTCATCTCAAGGTTGGAGAGATGGGGCATTTCTCTTCCTTGACGCTACAGCCTCCCCAACACCTAGCTGTTTTTTTCTTCACAGGACCCTTCTCCTTTTTTCTCTTTTTTCTGTTTCTCAACCTACCTTTTCCACATTTCCTTGGGAGAAATTTAAATGATCACAAAAATAAAGCCATGATTCACTTGAAACTTATCAAGCAAACCTTGGTTTACAGAAATTTGCCAAGGAGGTGAATTCAGTTAATTTTCTCACAACCAAACAGATGCCGAATCAGGTGAAATTAACCACATGAAAATTCCAGACCACACTTGTATTTGCTGATCCAAAACAGGTTTCAGGATAATCTATTGTCCAAGTATAGTTTCTGCTGAGCTATTGCAAGGCTCCTAGACCGTGAAATGCTTTTTGTTGTAGGGAAAGATACGTGAGGTAACTGGGGATACCTAGGAGAGTTCAGGGGTACAGTATTTCTTTCTTGATGTTTTTCTATGGCACTGTCTCTTCCATAAGCTCTAAGACAGAGAACAATAGTAACTCTAGGCACTCCAGGGAAGGGTAATTCCACTAAACCAGTTTTTGGTGTCCCTTATTTTTGGAGGTAGCCAGAGCCGACTGCAAAATTTTTAGACTTCTTATTACTGAGTACAAAACATTTTTTTCATCTTTTATTGAGTATTGTGAATTTTCTATTTATGCAACCGAGACCACAATACAAAACCTTAATTTTCATTGGGAAACTAATCTCTAATGCAGAGGTTTGTAGTGGTGTGTGTATGTGTGTCTTTGTGTGTATGCATTTCATGGACCCTTTTGAACCCCTCTCAGAAATAATATTTTTAAATAATTGAAGGATGTTCAAGATTTCAGGTCCAGGTTAGTTCACAGACTCTCTGAAATCCATCCAAGGACCCCATGGACTCCAGGTTAAGAGCTCCTGTGCTGAGGTCATTTTAACCCTCATTGTTTGTTGGTGTTTTTATCAATAACCCCTGCTATGTTACTCATGCCTCTTGATGTTCAAAATCACATCGATTCTGTGGTGACTGAAAGACTTTATTCACACAATGAAATTCCATTGAACTGTTTTCTTATAACATAGATGAAAAGTTATCCTTAATTGGTGTGATGGTGCAACCTTGTCCCTGCTGCTTGAGTTCCATAGTTCTAAACTTCAGTGAGATTAAAGCCAATCGGGAGTCCACATTAATTATGATACCATTGCCATGAGTCCCTGCCACCATATTGCATTAGGAGGGACAAACTGCCCTAGGTTTGGAAAACAGAACAGGAAAAAGCTTTCCATTCTAATCAGTGGTGGAATCAGACCCACAGAGGGATGCTATACTTCCAGTGTGGGTGAGTTAAGGAGAACTAGTCTCCAAAAAATATTATCCTTAGTATCAACTATTGAACCTTAAACTCAAGAAGAGGGAAGAACTGACCAAACCTTGAGAAAGGGCTCCAAAGGGATCATACTTCAAAGTTCCCCTAATTCCCCGTTGCCTTCCCCCCCCCAATAATACCACCTTTCCCTCTGTTTAGAAAAGAGGAATGGAACTCGATGAGCACTAGCTAGGCATTAGAACTACTTAAGTCTTAAGGTTTGTCCACTTTTCTGTGTTCCCAAAAACTTTCCAATTGAACACATACAAATTACATTTCAGAAGAAGTGGCTGCTTTTTTTCCCTTCAAAATCATTGACTTTGCAGTGTTTGGAAATAGACTATGAAATATCAGTTTCTGGTATCTCTGTTTCATCTTCTCTGTATATCTTCAAAATCAAATCAAAATAAAAATCTTGGAGACACAGGCCAGTCTCTAAGAGAGAGATTCTTAGCCTTTGTTTGCTATTTTCTTGGCATTATGGGAGTGTAGGAAATGGGTACATTTCTCTATATTTTTTTCCATGTCCCAAACTCTTATGGCAATCTGATGAAGCCTATGGACCCTTTCTCAGAATAATGATTTTAAGGTCTTCAAGGAAATCTCATTTTGAGGTTAGTGAAAATAAAGATGTATTTTTTTCCATCCAAGTTCACAGACCCCCCTGAAATCTACCCAAGGACAGGGTCCTGGTTAGGGGAAGCAATCTATAGACCTCAGGTTAAGAACCCCTACTCTATAAAGTGTCACTATAGGAAAGGAAGAATTTCTCCGACAGTTAATAACATTTTAGTGTGAATTTCAGTGATGCTGATCAGAGCTGATCCAGTATCATTTTCAAGAGAGTTTCTTCTAAGTTTTCGGAAACATTTTCAGCCAGTGTTTATACTATACCAGTTTGAGATTTTTTAAAGGGGAAATTTAGCTCATAAGCCTTTGTTTATCTTTTTATTTCATATTCTTAATATCGGGAAAAGTATCTTTTTGTAATCTATGCATTCCGTCTGAAATTGGAATGTAGTCCCATGGGTTTCTGAGTTAAAATTAGAGCTCAAACCATATTTTCTATATTCATCTGGGAATGACATTTTATTATAAGGGGATAGTAGGTGATGGGGGAATGATTTACTAACCTATTACCGCGGAGCAGGATTATTGGCATGGGCCCAAAAGTTTGAGCTCCTCATATTAACCCGACAGGCAATTGTATTATTAAAGCCGACATGCTGAATGGAGCTTTTTAATGATATTCTTTACCTGTCTCATTGCGTTAAAGTGGGGCCATGGAAAGGAGCATAGGAGAGAAGGAGATGGCAGGTGGAACAAAATATTTGAACCAGTTCCCTATCAAGCAGCCAGGCTTAGCTGATGTCCACCACATAACAAGAAAGAGTTGCTAAGAACAAATCTCTATTGTCTCTTGTCATCTTTAAATGAGTGTCAAAGTAGGCAGGGGGGCTTTGACCGTTAACCGCACAATTTAGCTTGCCTGTTGTGTCCTGTAGGCCCCACCTCCTCGGAGTTTCTCAGACTAGAAAAGGCCCCAGTCCCTTATAAATGGGCCAACTCTTCTCTTTTGTGTGTAGACTGCCCAGTGTGAAATCCACAGTGACGTTAAATGTTTTCTAATGAATAATTACTGAAAGGAAATGGAGGACTATATGTGTAATGGATTGTAGCGCATGAAAATGTTTTATTTTGCGCACAAAAATGTTGTCCTTCACAAGCGCTGCAATTGTTTCAAAAACTCTTTTGTGTAGATTTGATTCAATGGATTATCTGTGAGCGTTTCCATTCCAAATAGAAATCAAAGGGAGCCTTTGGCAAACTAATGTTTTTCAAAATGGCAGCCATGAAACACATTTAGTATTTAAAGTTTCAGTTTTAAAGGAATGTTTGAACTCTGGAGATTTTCTCACTTTTTTTCGTCTTTTGATTCGAGAAAGTGAAGTGGTTTGCCCTGACCTCTGTCCTGTTCAGAAGGACAGACAGTCAGCCTCTTACAAGGCTATTGGATGCTATTCCCTAGAAACAAACAAGAGACTCAAAGAATGGCGCGATTTTCTCTCTTGCCTTGTGATTAAACTTTTTTTTCTGGATGTCTGTGGATAAATAGGAGAATTCAATGTATTTCACATTTCTCTTATTATGAAGTTATTACAAACTCGGCAGCTCTTACCTGGCGTAATGTTGGGGCTCCAGCTGTATTGTTGTTGAATATAAGACTTGACCATGGCTTTCAGCTATGTTTAGCCATACTAGTCTGTGTTTCAAGTCCAGAGAATGTTCTGAGATGTCTCTGGTTCCATTTGTCGTGTCAAATAGAATTGAGACTCAAATTCATATGGCAAAAACCAAAAGTGAGGTTAGGGAATATGTAATTCAGCAGTCACATCGACAACATTTTAGACAGAGCAGACTATTTCCTCACAGCATAAAACGAACCTCTTTTCAAATATGTTGGTGACCAAATCCTTCATCACTTGCCTTCCTGGGGCAGACATCAGGTGTAAAGTCTGGGAAGCTGAGCCTTTGCAAGAAGGTGACAACATGTTGGACAGAGTTCTGTCTCCAGTAGTACCACCATTTTGGGAAAGTCCAATAGTAAAGTTCAGAGAGACCCAGAAATTCCAGAGGAGTCTTTTTTCACCAATGGATTTGAGATCGTTCCTATTTTAAAGTTAGGATTATGTTCTCTTTAGTGTGAAACTGTCTGGATTTGACTAAGAATTGTCTAAATAGAAATCTGTCATTTTGAAGAAGTAAAAGAAAGTTAACCTATTCTCCTACCAAAGGACATGTAGGTAACTCCCCCAGAATTATAATCTTAATACTCAAACTAATTTTTAGTAAAGGGTGTCTTCACCTTTATGATGTCATGGATCCCCCTGGCAGTCAGGAGAAACGGCTATGGACCCCTTCTCAGAATCATGTCCTTAAATGCAAAAAAATAAAATGCAGAGAATTACAAAGGAAACTCGTCGTATTGAAATATAAGTATCAGAATATATCTTAAAAATAAATTCATAGACCCTAGGTTGAGAACCTCTCCTCTAAAGAGAACAATTCCAGGGGCACATAAGTGGCACAGTGGATGGAGCATGGGTCCTGAAGTCAGGAGAACTTGAGTGTGTGTATACATACATATATATATATGTACATATATATTTATACACATATATACATATATATGAATATATCTCTATATATGAAATATCTGTCTATGAAGAGAGAGAATCATTCCACCTGGCTTCATAAATTCTTTGTTTCTTGAGTATACAATGCAACAGATCTACATAATGCTACGTTTTAATTTCACTACATTATTGGGAAACTTGAAAAGCTTCACAGCAGGTTGTTGCTGTTGTACTTTTAAACTGGAACAAAACTTTTCTTGTTGTAAACCAAGATGTGTTTTCAGTATTAATTTCTAACTCAAAAAAAGAAACATAAAGTGAAATTAATCTCTCCGTAGCATTTGTTCACTGGACATTATTGGTTTTGCTCCTAATTGTGGTCATGAGTTTTTTCTTTTTCTTGTATTTTGGAGGGCAGTTGGGGTTAAGTGACTTGCCCAAGGTCTCACAGCTAGTTTTTTTTTGTTACGTGTCTTAGGTCGGATTTGAACTCAGGTCCTTCTGACTCCAGGGCCGGTGCTTTATTCACTGCACCACCTAGTCGTCCCTAGTGTTTTCTTTCTTTAGAAATTATTTCTATCCATCTGGTGACCAGTTCTATATCCTCAAATAGATTTGGTGTGTGCTTTGGGCTGAGGAGGAGCTCTATTGATCAAGTAATAAAAAGCTATTCAAAGGAAACACCTGCGGGCCTTCTAGGAGCCCACAATTCTGCCACCTTGACAGCAAGCTCGGCGTTCTTGGTTTGCTGTTGAATTCACACAATCCTCTTAAAATAGGACCCAGTCCACAATAGCAATATGCGCCGATCTCACGTGATCCGTGGAATTTTTCACTAATGTTTCCAAGCAAACCTTGTAATTTGCAAAAAAAAAAAAGTGTACTATGTTATTTTTGTGATAACGAGATAGCTTCTATGGAAGACTACAAATTTAAAGTGTTATATAAATGCTAGCTATAATTAATAATAATAACTAACCCTTGTTTAGTCATTTTTTAAAGTTATGTTTGGCTCTTTGTGACCCCATTTAGGGTTTCCTTGGCAAAGATACTGGAGTGGTTTTGCCATTTGCTTCTCTACCTTATTTTACAGATGAGGAAACTGAGGCAAACAGGGTGAAGTGATTTGCCCAGGGTCACACAGCTAGTAAGTGTCTGAGGCTGGATTAGAACTCTGGTCTTCTTGACTTCAGACCCAATGCTATATCAATTGCACTATCGAGCACTTACATAGCACCTTAAGGGGATTGATTTGATCCTCCCAACAACCCTGACAGATAGGTGCTATTATATTGAGGAAACTGAGACTGACAAAGGTTGTGATTTTTCCGGGGTCATAGGGAAGATTTGAACTCAGGTTTTCTGCCCTCCAAAGCCAGCCTTCTCCCACCGTGCCTCTGACATTGTTCCCCCGACACTAACTGCCTCCCCTAATATTGTTTCACCTAAAATTTCATCTCTATGGAACCAGACCATGGGAAATGTGAGCTATATTAGGTAATTCATATGCCTTTATCTCAATTAAATGAAGCGCATGTTTCCAACTCAAGTTTGTTAAAAAATTAAAACTATTGCTCAGTTTGTCGCGGCGCCTGGGTAAAATTTTCAAGTGGGCGAAGCAAGTGCTGGGTTTTGAGCCAGAAGACTCAATATCCTGATTCCTCCCTTTTGAATCCTGACTCTGCCATTTACTGTTTATCTGACCTCTGGCAAAACACTTTCCCTCTCTGGGTCTCAGTTTCCTCATCTTTAAAATGGGTGTACTGGCTTCCCTGATCCCTAGATTTCCTCCAAACTCTTGGTAATTTCTAGGCTTCGCATTCTGCACTTCTCTTCCTTTTCTTGATGCTCCCTTCACCTCTTCCTCAGGTATCTGATGTCTCTTGGCTTGTCAAGAATCTCTCCCTATGGAATCCTCCAAACTTACTCACATGCTCAGGATTTTTCCTTTCAATCTCTTCTTCCACTTTCTGAATTAAAATTTATTAATCCCACGTCCAGTTATATTTTGGGTTTAGACCTTGTTTACCCTGAAGGGATATCTCTAAATCTATGGATTTCCAGGCCCTGTGGCCACCTGCTAGGAGGGTAGTTTGGGGATCCCTTCATTATGTGGTATGACTTCTATAGGTGGGAGCCAGTTAGACTGGCCCTATTATCTACCCTATTGACCTGAGGCAGAGAATTTGAATTTGTGTTCCATAATTTTAACATTCCGAAGGGTCCCAGTTTAACTGGTGTACAAAGGTGTATTGTTTGGAGGAACCCACTTAGTTTGGGGTATCAGGAAGGACCATGGCAAACAGGGGAATGAACTCCAAGCAGGGTGACTGGAATGGCAAACTGTCTCCAGATGTTGGTGTAAGACAATTTGGAGGTAGGAAGAGAAATATCAGTTTCCTTCAAGTATTTGAAGGGTTTTTTGTTTTGTTTCGGCCTGGCAGTCAGGGTTAAGTGACTTGCCCAAGGTCACACAGCTAGTAAGTGGAAGGTTTTCAGTAGATGAAGAGGTTTTCCATCTTATTTTTGTCCCTAGGTGCAAGACTGGGAGCAATGAGTTCCCAAGGGCAGATTTTGGATTGATGTAAGTGGGGAGGGTAGAAACAATAATAATTGGAGCTGTCCCAAAGCAGAATGGGGTGCTGGGGGGGGTAGGGGAGGTTGCCCCTCCCTAAAGATGTTCAATTAAAAGACACAGGACTACTTGATGGGGATATCAGAGAGGGAATTTTTGTTAAGGTATGCCTAACAATATTGGTCTCTTCCAGCTCTGAAGTTTTCATACTATGTGGTCCTGCTGAGCTGGGCTATCCATTATGCCATCTACTAAACATTTCTGTCTCTCTTGGCTTCTACTCTGTTGTTTCTGTTGACTTTCAAAGCCAAAATGTCCTCGTTGTTTCTGTTGACTTTCAAAGCCAAAATGTCCTCTACCTCCCCACCCAAACCCTACCTGCCATCTTCACTTATGAATGAAAATCCTACGATTCTTGATTCTTCCATGCCTGGAATTCTCTCCCTCCTCCTTTTTGCTTCTTGAGCTTCCTTCACGTGTCAGATAAAACTCCATATTCTGCAAAAAGACTTCCCTGATCCTCCTTAATGCTCCCCCACACCTGGAACCCTCTCCGTCCTTCACTCTGACTGCCGACCTTTCTAGCTTCCTTTAAACCCCAACCAAAAGTCCCTTCTCTTATTGGAAGTGCTCTCCAACCCCCCTTAAGTCCAGTACCTCCCTTCTGTTAATCCTTTCTCATTTATCCTGTATGTAGCTTGCTTCATATATGTTTGTTTGCATGTTTTCACCTCCACTATTAGATTATAAGCTCCTTGAAGGCAGGGACTGTCTTTTGCAGATTTTTGTATATACAAGGCCTGGTATATAGTAGGTGTTTAATAAATGTTTATGGACTGGCTGTTGAAATTCTACCCAGCCTTCAAAGTTGATATCAATGTTGCCGCTATTTGGCTTTCTTCGAAATCCCTCCCATCACTCCCACTCACAGGATTTCTCCTTCCACTGAACATCTGTAGCGCTATGGACCTCTCCATTATATACTTGCCACTCTTTCTTATTTTGGTACTTTAAATGGTGTGCAATTTCATGGGTGTGTCTGTAGGTAGAGATCAAAATCATGCTTTGTCTTTGTGATGTTTGTCCACAAGCATCCTTAGAGAATCCACCTGGGTTTGTACTAGGGAGTCCTTCCTCTTCCTCTCTGTAAGCTTTTTAAAAAAATTTTAATTAATTTATTTTTAGTTTGCAACATTCATTTCCATAAGATTTTGAGTTACAATTTTTTTCTCCCCATCTTTTCCCTACCCCCACCCCAAAATAGCAAGCCTACTGAATACCCTTTCCCCCAATCTGTTCTCTCTTATCTCTCTGTAAGCTTTAATCTTCAGAGCATTTATATATCATTCAGAATGTCCACCAATTGTCTTTCATACTTGATTGACCCTCTGCCTTATGTGGTTGGGGTTACTGTTGTTTTTTTTGACAAATATATTTTAACACAGGGTGTTTTAAAACCTGGGTGCAGTTTTAAGTTTTAATAAGCCATTAAATGATAAGCATCTGGAATAAAATTTTAATTCATCAAAGTAAATAATCATTCTGTGAAATGATTTAATTAAAACAATTCATCAGACTAAATTAATTAAATTAAAATGTAATTAAGGTTATTAAATAAGCTTTAATCAGTTATTAAAGCTTAAAACTGTACTAGAGCTTTGGGGACACCTTGTACTGAAATGAAAATGAAATTAAAAGACATACACTAAAACCTTTGGGACATTTTGTATACCTGGTTTCCTTAGCAATCCGATGTACTTCATTTTCTGCATTCATAAACATTGTTCTGAATGGGAGGCTAGCTTGTATAGAACGGTACAGAAGGCAAAGTCATGTCTATCCAGCGAAGCTGGAAAGACAGGTTGGGGGCTGGTTGTAAAGGGCTTTAGAAGGGAAGTAGAAGAGTTTCTATTTTATCCTCCAGGCACTAGGGAGTCATTATAGTTTATTGAGCAAGAACATGACAAGGTTGGGTTTGTAATTAAGTAAAATCATGTCAGCAGCAGTGTGGAGAATGAATTGGAGTGGGGAGAGACTTGGAACAGGGAGACTATCAGATATTACAGTGATTTAGGTGAGAGGTAAAATGGGTTGGACCAGGGTCGGGGGAGGTGGGCTGTGTACTTGGAGAAAAAGAGTCAGATGTGAGAGATGCGAAGGAAGTAGAAATGGCAAAATTTGGCAACTGACTGGATATATGGGGTGAGAGAAGGTGAAGAGGCAGCAATAATGCCAAAGTTATGGGCCTTGGGAGGCCAGAAGAAGGACGGCTTGCAAGATGCTGTAGGGAGGAAGGGGTAAAGATGATGAGCTCTGCTTTGGACACGTTGACTTTGAAGTATCTCAGAGATGAATGGTATGGAATGTCTAATAGGCATTTGGTGATGTGGGACCGTAGCTCACAAGAGACTGGGGCTAGATATATAGATCTGAGCACCATCTGTATTAAAGATGATAATTAAATCCACAGAAGCTGATGAGATTGTGAGAGAGTAGATGGAGAGAGAGAAAGGGGGGGAAACAGGAGAGAGAGAGAAAGAGAGAGAGAGAGAGAGAGAGAGAGAGAGAGGGAGGGAGAGGGAGACAGAGACAGAGACAGAGACAGAGAGAGAGAAAGAGACAGAGAGACAGAGAGACAGAGAGACAGAGACAAAGAGAGAGAGAGACAGAGAGAGAAACAGAGACAGAGAGAGCTTGGAAAGAGAAGAAAAGAGGAGGAAATTTCAGGACACAGCCCTGGGGAATATTCACAGTTATGGGAAATGATCTGGATGATCAGCAAAGGAGAGTGAGACAGAGGACACACAGATAGGAAGAAAAGAGAGACAGAGACAGAGACAGAGACAGAGATATGGTTCCCTGCTGTCTCCAGGACAAAAATATAAACTTTTCATGTAGCTTTTAGAGTGCTGTGCAGTTTGTTCCTGACCTATCTTTCTGACCTCATTGGGCATGACTGTTCCCTCCTCACTCTGCACTCCAGTTAGACTGATCTTCTCTCTTTTTCTTTTCCATGGCATTCCTCCCATATCCCATAATCCGATGCATTGGTCATCTCCCATACCTGGAATGTCCTTCTCCCCTTCCCCTCCTCCATCTCACAGAATCCCACTCTTCTTTCTAGAAGTAGCTCAAGCAATACCTTCTGTGTTCAGTCTTTCTGCATTCCCTGAAGGGCCAGACTGGGCCTTCCCTCTTGAGCATTAAGTATTTCATAATATCCGGTTCCAATAATTAGCTCAGCCTAGGGGTAATATAACGGCCCCACTGGTCCTCATGGTTTTCTCCTTTGTTAATTTCAGGAGTTAACGTTAAGAGAAAAGTCAGGAGCGCAAACACAATAGTCCTGAGCCCCTGGTTACAACATCACCATCGGCTAACATTTAGGCAGAGGGAGAGATCTCTGGCTAACATCGGGCTTTTTGTCTTTTTTTGACTAAGGCAAAATTCAAGTTACCTGAAATATTTAGGCAAAAAGCAGTAGCGCCTATTACAGTATCTGCTAACAGGCAGGCAGTGGGAGGGGAACTTGGGGAAAGAGCTGAGCTTTTCTTGGACTTTCTGTCCTCCCTGGAGGAGATGGGTGGTGCCGTCCTGAGGGCTCTGCTCTGAGATGCCTGTGGGGTCCATGGCTCTCTTCCAGCTCCCCTTTCTCTGCCACAGGTCAGTCCTATCACTCTGCCTTTGGTGGTTGTCCTTGTGAAGCCCATTATTTCTAGCTCAGCTCTTGGCATCCCAGACCTTCTTCTCGACTGCCAACCCTCCAAAGTCTCTAAATTCCAGCTTGATGTAAGGGTGGTGTTCAGGCCTTATTTATACCTATAGTAAATAATTAATATGTATTCTCATCTGACAAATGCATCAGGGCTAAATGGACTGGGGTAATTTAGATCTCACCTGAACATCTTTATTTTGTAACAACACACACACAAACACATGCACGCGCATATATACATATATACATACACATATACTTAACGTTTTTATTCTGTAATGACACACATATATTTTATCTATCTATATGTATATATACACACGTATACATACATATATGTTTATACAGATAGATCGGTAGATGATAGATAGATAGTAAGATAGACAGATGGACAGATGGACAGACAGACAGATAGATGATAGATAGATAGATGATAGATAATAGATAGATAGAGATAGATAGAGATAGTAGATAGATAGAGAGATAGATAGACAGATGGATAGAGAGATAGGTAGACAGATGGATAGATAGAGAGATAGAGAGATAGATAGATAGACAGACAGACAGACAGACAGATAGATAGATAGACAGATGGATAGATAAATAGATAGATAGATAGATAGACAGACAGATGGATAGATAGACAGATAGATAGACAAATAGATAGACAGGTAGATAGACAGGTGGATAAATAGAGATAGATAGATAGATAGATAGATAGATAGATAGATAGAAAGATAGACAGACAGACAGACAGATAGAAAGATAGAAAGATATACACATATGTATGAAGCTAGATAACACAGTGCATAGAGTGCTGTCCTTAAAGTCTAAAAGACCAGAGTTCAAATCCAGTCTCAGAAACTTCCTAGCTGTGTGACCTTGGACAAATCATTTGACCTCTTTTTGCTCTTGCAGAAGGAAATGGCAAACTACTCCCTTATCATTGCCAAGAAAATCCAAAATGGGGTCACCAAGAGTCAGACATGATTGAAACTACTGAACAACATATATGTATGTATACATGCATACACATGCACACACATGTATATAAAATACAGTTGTGTATATGCATATAATTATAAAACATGGTATATAGGTGTATAAATAAAATACAGGCATATATGCACACAAATTTTGTATTCACATTATCTACACACATATAAAGCCAGGTATACAGGTATACACAAATATACGCACACACTTTTTGAAGTAATTAATCAATGAACCAGCTTTTATTTAGGACTCACTATATGCCACGCAATGTATTAGGTGATGAGAAATGAAATAAACACAATCTCAGGAGGTTTCCATTCTAATGAGGGAGGCAACAAGTACATATATAATTGTGCTTATATATAATATACACATATGTGCAATATAACATATACATGCCTACATGTCTATACATGGCGGTGCATATCAATACAGATACACACATACATGTATACATACACACATACTACATACATGCATACACACTATATACATACACACATACACACACATAATATATACTTGTCATTTTCCTTATTACAATGCAAACCCCTCAAAAGTGGGTTTGTTTCATTTCCCGATACCATGTTCATTGCCTGGCAACAGTAGGTACTTAATAAATGCTCCTTCCTCGACTAATGACTTCATAAAGTTGAAAATGTGTCTCCCAGACTCCAGACCTTGTAAAACTCTCTCTCACTAACCGAGGGGGACACCTGGTGGCTGATCAGTTTAAAACTGTTTTAGCTTTGAAAATGTAAATTACCTTGGAAAGAACATTTTTTCTAATAAGAACTTCTGAGAAAACGGAAAAGCAGAAATTAAGGCTTAGACCAACATCTTACACCATATTCTACCATAAATGAAAATTGGCTACATGCCCTGGGTACTGAAGATCTCACCATAAAAAGATTAGAAGAGAAACAAATCATGTACCTCTCCCAGCTCTAGATAGGAGATACATACATTCTTAATCCAACAAGGGATAGAGGCAGTTACAAAGAAAAACCAGATACTTTTGATTATGTGAAACTGGAAAACTGTTGCACCAATGAAATGAATGCATCTAGGATAAGAAGGGAAGGGTCAGTTGGGGAGAATCTTTTTTTTTTATCAAATATTTCTGATCCAAGATATATAAACAATTATTAGATATATAGAACAAGAGCCATTCCTCAATAGATTATTGTCAAAGAGTTCTCCAAAGAAGAACTACAAAGGATTCAGGAACCACATGAAAGAATGCCCCCAAACACTAATAGTAAGAGAAATGCAAATCAAAGCAATTCTGAGGTTTCACCTCATCCAGCAAACCAACAAGCATGAGAAAATTGGAAAGAAATTGTTGGTGAAGCTATACATTGGAAATTACTTCTGGAAAGTAATTGAGAATTATTCAAATACAGTGACTAAAACACCCATCTCCTATGACCCAGAAAGCCTAGTGTTGGGCATATACCCAAAAAAAGACAGTAATAAAAAGAAAGGCTCCATATGCAACAAACTATTTTGCAGCAGCTTCTTCTGTGGTAACTGAGAACTGGGGAAAAAAAACCAATGGATGCTCATTGATCAGGGAATGGTTGAATATAATATAATAGTGTCAGTTCCAGAGTTCAAATCCAGCCTCAGACACTTACTAGCTGCATGACCCTGGGCAAGTCACTTTACCCTGTTTCCCTTGGTTTCCTCATCTGTAAAATGAGCTGGAGGAGGAAAACCATTCCAGTATCTTTACCAAGAAAATCCCAAAGAGGTCACAAAAGTCCAACATGACTCAATAACAACACCCTACATATGTCATCTTTCAATTACTGATTTCACATTAGGAATGCCTAGACAAGAACTTTGGTGATAGGGAATATTAACATAAAAGTACTTTCAAAAGTTTTTATCATCAGCGCATCTATTTCTCAGTTCCAAAACTGACATGATAAATTTGAAGTTCTGAATTCCTAGTCAGTATGGTGACTAAGTCAGGAGAAATGTGGTTCCAATAAAGAAATATGTAAAGCCAGTGAACTTTCTCAGACTGGGCTGAATGAAGGAACTTTGATTCAGCAATAGATGCTTAGTTTCAGAAACTGAATTTTATCTGTTTACTGAAGAGAGATCACTGTCTAAGGCAGAGGTTCTCAACCTGTGGGTTGCAACCCCTTTGGGGATCAAATGACCCTTTCACAGGGGTTGCCTAAGATCATTGGAAAACACATATTTCCAATGGTCTTAGGAACCGAGACACTGCTCCTCTATCCATCTCCAGGTAGGTCTCCCCACATGCAGATGCGCCCACATATGAGTATTAAAGGGTCATGGCATTAGGAAGGTTGAGAACCACTGGATTCTAAAGAATTAATCTTGGTAAACTAAGTTCACAAAAAGGTGGCTTTGTACAAGTGTCAGCCTAATTTATGAGACAGGAGTCTAACTTTTCTCGAGATTAGAATAAATTGATCAACAAGGATTGCTATGTGCCAGGCTTTGTGCTAGGTGCTAGGGATATAAGTACAAAGAATGAAACAATTCCTGCCCTCAGGGTGTGTTGGGTCTCTTGTTGGTGATGGGTTGAACCAGTCCTCAGCTAAAAGGAGTGCACATGATCACCTGGGGGTGGAATGCGAAGGCTACACCTGTTTGCAATAAACAGGATTATCTCTCCACCTTGTAAATATCTCATTTATATAATGCCTTAAGGCTTGCAAAACACTGTATATGCATTATCTCGCTTCATATTCCCAGCAGCCCAGGGAGATTGGGTCTGTTGTTGGACTTATTTTATAGATGTGGAAATTAGGGCAGATAGATGTCAAGTGATTTGCCCAGGTTGCAAATTGTCTGAAGCTAGATTCAAACTTAGGTCTTCTTGACTTCTGGTCCAGTGCTGGAGGGCACTCACAGAGGGTAGGAGGGAGAATAAGGTCCAGTGAACCTGAAAGAGGTTAAGGCTGGGTGGTGGAAGCAATATTAACAGAAGAGGCAATAGGGAGTTGATTAAGATTAGACACAGTCTGATCTGTGCTTAAAGAAAATTACTTTGTCAGCAGGATGGACTGGAGTGGGAAGAGAGGAGATACGGAGACCGATTGCTGTAATAACCTGGGTGAGAGGCGATAAGGGCTTGAACCAAGAGAGTAGACATGTGAATGGAGAGAAGGAGTCAGATGTAGGTGCCATGGTGAAGATAATAACAGTAAGATTTGGCAACTGATTGACTCTTATGTGATGGCTGGGAGTGAGGAATCGATCCAACATGACACCCAGGTGTTGAGCCTTGAAGACGGGAAGGATGCTCGTGATATCCATAGGCAAAAGGCTTGGAAGAGGAGAGGGTTTAAAGGGAAAGATCATGGATACTTGTGTCCACTCTCCTGCCATCCCATCTGCTAACTGAATTAATAATCTGGGAGTTGCTTGGTGAGCATGGAATCTAGGTAAAGGAATCTGAATGGTTTTGAGAGTTTCTTTTGGTAATAGAAAAGCTGTTGGTATTGTGCAACTGTGTTGACTTTTAAAGAGACGTGAATGTTCATGTTACCCAGGGCATCTCAGTCTCTTTCTCTCTCTTCCCCTCTCCTTTCTTTGTATAGCCTTGGATACATCATTGCATTCTTAGATTTCAATTCTCCATTGTCTACTAACTTTCTATCCTTGTCAGGGTAATACATTTTAAAAATTTCAATATGAATCCATCCTCCGTGTTAAAGTTTACCCACTAGCACCTCTTTGTGGGATGGTGGTAGCTCAAGCCTGGGTCACCGGCCTTCAGGTTTTGATAAGCCCCTTTCAGCTCTAGCAATAAGAGACTGGAATGATTTTATGAGATCCTACCAAGTCAGAGATCCATGTGGTTCAGTGGATAGAGCACTGGTCCTGGAGTCAGGAAGTCTTGAGTTCAAATATGGCTTCAGATTCTTCCTAGCTATGTGACCCTGGACAAGTCACTTCACCCCTGTTTGCCTCAGTTTCCTCATCTATAAAATAAACTGGAGAAAAAAAATGATAAACCACCCCAGTATCTCTGCCAAGAAAATCCCAAATGGGGTCACAAAGAAATGGACACAACTGAAACGTGACTAAACAAATACCTTCATGATGTTCCAGTTCCCAGGTGCACAGATTTATTTTTCATTGACCACATTTTCATTTGACTATTTCCTGTTAATGCAATGGGAGTTACTCTTCATCTCATTGGTAATCTGTCTCCAAATTGCATGGACTATTTCTGGGAAGCTGCCTCTAGTCCAGGGGTTCTTCACCTTTGTGCTGTCATTGGCCCTTTTGTAACCTGGTGGAGCTTGTGGGATGGGCTTCTCAGAATCCTGTTTTTAAATACATAAAATCAAATACATGGGATTATAAAGGAAACCAATTACATCAAAATACAACTGTCAAAAAATTTGTTTAAGGCAGAGCCAAGATGGTGGAGTAAAAGCACAAACTTGGCATGAGCTCCCACTCTAGCCACTTCCCATACCTGTTTAAAAAAAAGACTCTAAACAAATTTTAGAGCTACAGAACCCACAAAATGACAGAGAGAAACAAATCTCCTGCTGAAGACAGCCTGGTAGGCCAACAGGAAGGGTCTATCACACCAAGCTGGGAGCCAAGTATAGTCCCTAGGGTGGCCTGACCAGTGGCACAAACTGGCCTGAGCAGACTTCAGGAGAGTGAATCACTAGCAGGTGTGGCAGTTTCCAGACTTCTCAACCCATTAATGCCAAAGAGAAAGTAAAAGGTCGGTGGGGAACTCTGTTGGCACTAGGTGATGGAAAACCATGGTCTGGCCCCTGCCCTTGGGGCAAGAGGTGGCTGAGGTACAGTAGCTGCATTTGCTGCCATGTGTCTGCCTCTAAAGCTCTTGTCCTGCAGAGCATAGGGGGAGCAAGCAACCATTCAGAGGGTAATTGCTCTTGCTTTGCCTTGCTTGGATCTGGATCATGGTCTTGGGTGGTGGAACTGGAGTGAGAAATGTCAGTGTTCCAGAGTGTCTGTAGAGGGGGTGCCCTCCTCAGACCTATGACAACATTTGGAAAAACCTCAGCAATTTGGGACATAGCTCTCTCCACTCTGGAAGCAGAGTTCTCTCATGGCAAAGAGCTCAAAAGTCAAGTAATTGGCTGGCAAGATGAGAGAGCAGAGGAAGCACAATCAGACCATACAATCCTTTTTGGGTGGACAAAAAAGGATCAAAGTATGGAATGGGAGGAAGACAACACAGTCAGAACTCCTGCATCAAAAGCTTCCAAGAAAATATGAATTGGTTACAGGGCATGGAGGAGCTCAAGAAGGATTTTGAAAATCAAGGAAGAGAAGTGGAGGAAAAATTGGAAAGAGAAATGAGAATGATGCAAGAAAATCATGAAAAGCAAGTCAACAGCCTGCTAAAGGAGACCCCAAAAATACTGAAGAAAATAACACCTTAAAAACAGAAGAGAATAATTCCTTCAAAATTAGATTGGAGCAATTGGAAGCTAATGACTTCATGAGAAATTGAGATACTATAAAATAGATCCAAACAAATGAAAACATAGAAGGCAACGTGAAATATCTCATTGGAAAAACCACTGACTTAGAAAATAGATCCAGGAGACATAATTTAAAAATTATTGGACTACCTGAAAGTCATGATCAAAAAAAGAGCCTAGTTATCAAGAAGTTATCAAGCAAAATTGCCCTAATATTCTAGAATCAGAGGGAAAAATAGAAATTGAAAGAATTCACCAATTGCCTCTTGAAAAAGATCCCAAAAAGAAAACACCTAGGAATATTATAGCCAGGTTTCAGAATTCCCAGATCAAGGAGAAAATATTGCAAGCAGTCAGGAAGAGACAATTTGAGTATTGTGGAAACACAATCAGGATAATACAAGATTTAATAGTTTTTACATTAAGGTATCAAATGGTTTGGAATACGATATTCTGGAGGTCAAAGGAGCTAGGATTAAAACCAAGAATTGCCTACTCAGGAAAACTGAATATAATGCTTCAGGGGAAAATATGGTTATTCAATGAAATAGAAGACTTTCCAATATTCTTGATGAAAAAACCAGAGCTGAACAAAAAATTTGACTTTCAAATACAAGAAGCAAGAGAAGCATGAGAAGGTAAACAGGAAAAAGAAGTCATAAGGAACTTATTAAAGTTGAACTATTTACATTCCTACATGGAAAAATGATAATTGTACTCATGAGACTTTTCTCAGTATGAGGATAGTTGAAGGGAATACATATGTATATATTTTTATATATACACATATATGTGTATATATATGTGTGTGTATAAATATATGTGTGTGCATATGTATGTACATGTATACATAGAGGGCACAGGATGAATTGAATATGGAGGGATGATATCTAAAAAATAAAATTAAGAGGTAAGAGAGGAATATATTGGGAGGAGAAAGGGAGAGATAGAATAGGGTAAATTATCTCATATAAAAGAGGTAAGAGAAAACTATTAACAATGGAGGGGAAGAGCAGGAAGGTGAAAGGGAATGGGCCAACCTTACTCTCATTGAATTTACCTTAAGGAGGGAATGACATACACATTCAATTAGGTATCTTACCCTACAGGAAAGTAGGGGGGAAGGGAATAAGAGGGGTGATGATAAGGGAGGGCTGATTGGGGGACAGGGTATTTAGAAGCAAACACTTTTGAAAAGGGACAGGGTCAAAGGAGAAAACAGAATAAGTGGTGGGCGGGATAGGAGGGAGGGAAATATAGTTAGTCTTTCACAATCTAACTATTATGGAAATATTTTGCATAGCTACACATGTACAACCTATATTGAATTGCTTATCTTCTGAGTGGGGGTGGGTGAGGAGGGAAGAAGGGAAAAATCTATAACTCAAAGTTTTAAGAACAAATGTTTAAAAAAAATTGTTTTTTACATGCAGCTGGGAAATAAGATATACAGGCACTGGGGTATAGAAATACAGCTTGCCTTACTAGAAAGTTAGGGGGGAGATGAGGGAGGATGTAAGAGAGAACATATTGGGAGAAGGGGTATTCAGTAGGTTCACTATTTTGGGGTGGGGGTAGGGGAAAGACTGGGAGAAAAATTTGTGACTCAAAATCTTGTGGAAATGAATGTTGAAAACTAAAAATAAATAAATAAATTGGAAAAAATTGTTCAAAAAATTCAGAGACCCCCAGGTTAAGAATCCTTGATTTGTAATATCTTATTATCTTATTTTCTTATTTTACTTTCTATGCATCTTATTCTCCAACTAGATGGTAAGCTTCTAGAGGGCAGGGTCTGTCTCCTCTACTTCTATCACCAGAGCATGTTGTATTATACCATACATTTAGGAAGTGCTTTATAATATTTATATATATATATA
>CM053594.1:16494994-16520680 GCA_028646575.1 Pseudocheirus occidentalis
GATTGTATATAATATTGTGAACTGTTGAAACTGTGAACATTGTACTGAATCTGATAATGGAATAAACAGAGTGTTCACTAATACTGTGTAATCCAAATCTTAAAGGCTGTTCACAGTAGCATTCTCTCAGGAATCTACTGCTGATTGGCTTTACAACCTGTAAGGGCTGATATTCTACAAGTCTAAGATATCTGGGAGTGGAGTCAGCCTTGGAGTCAACTCCCAGGTTCAGTTCTTGCAAGTTCTCAGCTTCTTCCCTTCTGTCCAACACCCAAGCATTTCAAAAAATCTTTCACCCTTCACTTCCCCTTACTCTTGCCTGTTAGGCATTTCTCCCCTACCCTCGCTCTGTATAATCACCAATTTTCTTGGAGCAATTATGTTTCCTATAGGAAAAAGTCGGACCTAGTATCTCTGGCCCACCACCAGCTTTCTTAGCCTTCAAAGGCTCCGTTTTTTCCAGCCACCCATTATCACTCTTATGTTAATTACACCTCGGGCAATTTATTCTTAAATGAACAGCTTGACCCTCCCCAACTCACTTTCCTCCCTCTGGGCAACTAAAAAGTTACCTTAATCATTAAGAATAAGAGTAGTACTAGTTACATGTCTATATCATGGAAAAGGAGAACCATGAACTTCTAAAGCCCACAGTAGTACCAATAAATCTGCGTTGGAATCTCCATTTAAATGGGCATTCCTCTTCGGTAAGCCTTTATCTACACAAAAAAGGATTTATTGAATTATGTGGGGTTCGATTCATCGTCCTTAACTAATCTAAAAGAAATAACTAAATAAGTGAGATGGAGAGAAGGCAAGAAACTGTATACAGGCACACAAATTCACCCAATCCCCAGTTTCTTCTTTCTTTGCCCTGGAAGATCTCGGGTTGAAAGAGATACAGAGAAAGACACAGAGAAAGACTGAGGGACAGATAAAGATTCACAGACAGAAGCAAAGATTTCAGCAGCATCCCAGGACTTCATCTTCAGTTACGAGGGAGCAGGACAGGAAGGAATTGTAGTGTAAAAGTGACCTTATCAGAGCAGGATTGAGTAGAAGCTTGTAAAAATGGTAGAATGGTATAAAAAAAAATCACCTTAGGGGTGGCTAGATGGCACAGTGAATAGAGCATCAGCCCTGGAGTCAGGAGGACCTGAGTTCAAATCTGGCCTCAGACACTTGACACTCTTACTAACCGTGTGGCTTTGGGCAAGTCACTTAACCCCAATTGCCCACCAAAAAGAAAAAAAAAACACCTTCTCTCTTCCCAAAGCATCATCCAGGCACAGTCCCAGTCCTGCTCCAACCCACTTAGGCCCCTCTCTTTAATCCTTCTTAGACTAAACGTGTGGCCACAGTGTGGATGGTCTTGCTAAAATAAATGTGGACAGTTGGCCAGACTGAAGGAAATTTCCTAGACAATGAGGGAGGGTGAGCCAATCAAGATTTCCATCATTTTAATATTTCAGAATGATACCCCATTTCCTTTTGTATCATCCTGGGACCCATGTGAATTGGAGAAGTTGGAAAGTAGAAGTAGGCAAGCACCCTGGGGTGGGCAGGGGGATACCCCCACCTCTGAGGAACATACATAAATTAGCAAAGCCACCTGGCCAAGGCTTGAGTCTAGCACCACCTGGTGGATAGATTGCATTTTCTTACCCCTTGCTGGTTCATTAAGTGATCGACTGCTCTTCTCTAGACTGGGGAAAGCGGCCCACAAGCCAGTGCCGGGTGTTGATGCTCCTGCAACACTTCCATCTTCACCTGGGATAAGCACTGAGGAACAGAAGCCCACTCGGCATGTATAGATGTCACAAGGGTATCCTCTCCCATTGGTTTATTGTCGTGATTGTTGGGAGGGCAGATGAAGGTGTGTGGAGAGTTGAAGGGAATGTTAAGTCTTTTAAACTAGGTAGTTTAGTCACCCCCAACAATTATGGCAATAGAATTGCTGTCTGCTATAGGTGGCAATGCTGCTACTTTATCACACTGTGGCTTAAATTGTATTTGTGGACTATCCCAAAACACCATCCAGTAGGAAAATGCATTATAAGACCCCAACGTCTTGTTTACAAAACATTTGGATTACTGTTATATGATTTGCGCATAAACTAGCAGTGTTAATTAAAAGAGATGCCATGTGCACAATTAATAGTCAAATAAATGGTAGAGAGAAGAATGCTGTGGCTTAGTGTCCTAGAGAAAGCCGTGATGGAAAGACCAAACTGTGGGCAGCTTCTTGCTCTGCTAATGGCATGACCTTGGGAGCACCACTTAAAAACTCAAGCCTTGGTTTCCTCATCGGTAAAATGTTTGCTCTTCTTAGCTCATAAGGAGAGTTGTAAGGAAAGTGTTTCGTAAACTGCCCCAGTGCTACATCAACGTGAGTTCTGAGGAGGGGGAGTTCATCATGGGCCATTGTTGTTTTTCATTGGTTTCAAAAAGAATCAGTGACGTCAAGGATGATGACTTGACTTGGGTGTGAGTTGGATTTAAGTGAGGCAAAGATGCAGTCTTCAGTCGCCCTCTCTTCCAGCCCTATCAAAGTCTCGTTGCAAGAGAAAAGTCAAGATAACTGGTGATGGTCCAGGATGCAGTGGATAGCCTTGAGGTACCTGATGTCTGACCAAGCTCTGAGTGCTCCATGGTGTCCATTTCAACCTCCTTCATAGCCATTAGAACGAGTTGTTTTCATCTGCCCACTCTTCACACGCTTGGGGTAAACACCCTCCAGACTCCCTGATGGTTTGAGTCCCTGAGACAGTTTTACCAAACCAGAGCGTGGCTGCTGTGCCATGCTACAGCTTCTTGAAGACACAAGTGAGAGCCAGGTGGCAGGTAGACACCAAAGATGGACAAGTAGCCCTAAAAAGGGCTGGCAAGCCTTCACAGCAGAGGTGCTAGTCTTCCCTGGATACTAGAATAATCTGGAAAGATTTAATAAGGAAGGATTCAATGAGCCTAGCTGTGAACTCACACTCACAGATGTAAAAAGTGGGAAAGACCTAGCAGTTCCTTAATAAAAATGTTCATTGATTTAGTCATCATCTACATCATCCTGTTCATTTTTATCCCATTCATGTAAGGAACCTGAGGTCTACAAAGAGGAAATCACTTGCCCAATGTTGCACAGAATCTGAACCAAGATCCTCTGACTTCAAATCCAATGTTTTTCTTCTTTTTAAAAATTTTGTCTTTTTCAGTGAGCAAAAATCTATTTTCTCTCTTCCTCCTCCCTTCTACCTTAGAGGAAAATAAAGAAAAATAAAATACTCTCATTCAAGGAAAACAAATCCCTCCATTGGCCATGTCTAAAAAAGTATACATCTCATTCAGCACCAACACCTCCCTGCCAAGAGGAAGATAGCATATGTCATGATCTCTTGGTCCTTGGAATCACTGTTGGTTATTGTATTGGCCAGAGTTCTTAACATTGTTTACATGTTGCTATTACAGTATATTAAATTGTTCTCCTAATTCTGCTCACTTTATTCTGCATCAGTTCACACAAGACTTCTCAGACTTCTCTGAAATCATCTCTTTCATCATTCTTCACAGCACAATAGTATTCCATATGCCTCAGCTTTTTGTTTAGCCATTCTTCAATTAAAGGACAGCCCCATCCTTCCCAGTTCTTGGCCACCATAAAAAGGACTGCTACAATTGTTTTTGTACATGTGGGTCCTTTCCCTCTTTTCTTGATCTCTTTGGAGTATGACTGGATTCCCCACTATGTCTTAAGAATGAGAGCTGAGTGGGTAGGATTTGCATAGCTGGAAAGGAAAGCAAAAAGTAGTCTGAGTCAAAACAGACCAGAAAGGGGCGGCTAGGTGGTGCAGTGAATAGAGCACCGGCCCTGGAGTCAGGAGTACCTAAGTTCAAATCCGGCCTCAGACACTTAACACACACACACAAAAAAACTAGCTGTGTGACCTTGGGCAAGTCACTTAACCCCAACTGCCCTCAAAAAAAAAAACCAGACCAGAAAGCCCTAGAAATATTCAAGGAATAGTGAGTAGACTAACTTTGGGTGCAGTACAGGGTCACAATGAGGAATAATGGAAGACTGGCAAGGTAGGCTGTGGGCTGATAATGGTGGAAAGCCTTGGATGCCAAATGAGGAGCTTGGATATGATCTTCATTATCTATCCTTAAGGAGGAAGCTATTAAATTAAAATATAAAATCAATATTAATAGAATTAATTAATATAAAATTAAAGGCTTTCGAGGAGTCAATGCCATAATGAAAGTGGTGTTTAAAAAAGATTTATCTGGAGCAGCTAGGTGGTGCTTGGAGCACTTGCCCTGCAGTCAGGAGAACCTAAGTTCAAATCCCACCTGAGACACTTAACACTTCTAGCCATGTGACCTTGGCCAAATCACTTAACCCCAATTGCCCTACCTTTTCCCCTCCAAAAAGAAAAAAAAGACTAATCTTGTGCCTTAAGGGATGGATTGATGAGGCAAGAAGCTAAATTTTGTGAAATCATTTAGTGGATTATTAGAAAGCAGGAGGCCAAGGATAGATCCCTGAGACATTGCCCTAGAGAGCTTGTTTTCAGGAAATGCTGAAAGAATGCAGGGAAATAAAAGATGGTCCTGGGTTCTCATTCCTGATGGTCCCTGAGTATTCATCTATTATCTGTCAGGCTAAAGTCATACCACGTTACTTTGTCGCTGATGTTGTTGCAGGGGACAGTGAGTGAAGGTATGTGTGGGGGATATTAAGTCACTTGAACTAGGTAGGTTTAATGTCTGCATATACCCAAGTCTTCAAATTCCAAACAGGAATATGTAACTGCAGTTTAGACCGTCCGTGTCTCCTCTGTATGTGGCTGCTGCCATGTTGTCTGTGCCACTAGACTGTGAGCTCCTAGGACCTAGAGAAAAGGAGCTGTCCTTTATGTCTTCGGTACCTAGCATGGTACCTGACGTGTAGCAGCTATGTAATAGATGGCTGACTGATTAATGGTAGCAGGAGTGCAAAGGGACAGTTATGAAAGATGTTGCAAAGGAAAAACCAACTGGGTTTGGTGCTGGGTCATTTGTCAGTTCTTTCTGTCTTCGTGCAGGCTGTCTCCCCCTCCCCACCTCTTCACCTCGGCCTCTTAGAATTCATGCCTTACAGGAGCTCCTTCCAGATCCTCATGACTCAGCGTCTCCACCTGGTCCCCCAGCTCCTTCTTCAATTATCTTGTGTTTGCTTTGCCTCGATTTCTAAAATCTACTCTGCTAGACTCCTTCAGTAGAATGTAAGTGCCTTGAGATCAGGGCCCTGTTTTATATTGATGATTGATTTGATATAGGAAAGGAATGTGCCAAAGATAACTTTGAGGTGCTAAGCAAATCATTGCATAAAGTCAGCTTAGTGAAAAAAATCACACGATTTTGTACAAAAAAAGAAAAAATATTTTGTTTTAAGATATCAAAATGAAGAGAAACAAAGGAAAAGTAGTAAATGATATCACCAGGGAATAAAAAAATTGCAGATTGGTTACTTAATAAGATCAAGAAATAATAGATGCCTCTTTGGAAGGCATACAAGGTCAACAGAATTCCAAGAATGTCGGGCGGATGCCCTGGGGCAAATTTATGAGAAAACATTAACAAGATTGGAACATTATGAACAGGTATAGATAAATTGTGACTTACATTATTAAAGGAAATACCCCTAAAATAAGAGCCCAGACCCACTGGGATAGGAGAGTAGGAACATAGACACATAGATAGACAGACAGACAGGTAGACAGATAGATAGATAGACAGACAGACAGACAGATATATGATAGATAGATGATAGATAGACAGATATAGAGACAGAGAGATAGCGAAAGGGAGAGAGGGATGCATGAGTGGATGGATAGACAGATAGATAGACAGACAGATAGACACACACAGATATACTAGGAAAAATATAAATACATACATACATGTGTTGTTTGTACTTTGTTTCCAAGAGGGCCAACGACACCATAATGTCTTGGCTCGCTGTGAATTGGATTTCAGTGATGCAAAGTTGCACAAAATCATCAGTCTCACTAGCTCTTCCAGTCACTGAAGTTCAGTGGGAAGATAAAAATCAGGACGACTGTCGATGCCACGTCCCCACCCCCCAAGCAGCAGATGACCTCAGATGACCTCGGCGTCTTGGATGTCTGACCTAGCTCCAAATGGTCCAAGCCCGCAGCTGCACCTGCTTTAATCGCCATCATGGCCATTGGAACCAGTTGTTCTCATTTGCCCGTTCTTTGGGAGAAGTCTTTCCATGCTTGGGGTAGACTCCCCTCTAACTCACCGATTGGTTTGAGGCCTGTTGATTACCCTCAGCCTGGTTAAGCCTGTCCGTTGAGATGGTTTTACCCAAGTGTGTCCGTTGCACTTGCTACAGCTTCTTGGAGCCCCAGGTGAGAGTTGGTTGAAGGTGAACACCAAAGGTGGATAAACAGCCCTAAAAAGGGTTTGGCGGGGCTCACACCAGAGGTGTGGCCCTTGCCGAACACCCCTTATATCCCTATGTACATCCACATATTATACCTTCTGGGTACTCTTTTATCTCTCAATATTGGTCTCCTTGCTCCTCTAATAAGACCATCCAACTGCCAGATCTGGCATTCTCTCTGGCCACTCCCCACGCCTTGAATGCTCTCCCTCCTCATCTCTGCCTCCTCACTTCCCTCAAATTCCAATTAAAATCTCCCCTTCCACAGGAAGTCTTATCCAATCCCTCCTAATTCTAGTGCCTTCCTCCCATAGATTATTTCCAATTCATTTCTCTAGAATTGAGTTGTGTACTCAGTAGTTTGCTATTGTCTCTCCCATTAGAATGTGAGTTCCTTGAGGGCCGGGACTGTCTTTTGTTTTAATATCCCCAGAGCCACTTCTGCCTTTGATGCTTTTCCAAAAATGTCAAACCCGGATTTGCTGCAGTTGGGAGCAAAGGATTTTCTCAGGAAATATTCAGTCATTCTCAACCTTAGTGATGGTCAATAAAAAATTGCTCCAAGGAAAAATCTGAATAAGACATTATTCAAACTCCCAAGTTTGAGAGGCAGGGTTTTAAAAAAGGGACTAGTCACAAGCATGTGTCAATTTTGAGCTCACAATAGGTCCTTCTTCCCATGACTTTGCTTCTTAAAATCACTCTGAAAGTTCCCCTAAGAAATTTTAAAAGAGGAGTCTGGTCTCTTATCCTTAAGGTGAAGTAGATCCCCAGACACAGAGAAAGGTAATATTGTATGTCACGGATGTTCTTCCCACAACTGTCTGGGGAGTAAGACCAGAAATATCATGTCAAACATTCTCTGTCTGTGTGTCTCTCTCCCTCTCTCTCTCCCCTTCTCCCAATCTCTTTCTGTCTCTGTCATTATACTTTGAATAATCGCCTTCATGGTCATTGGAACTAGTTGTTCTGATGTAGAATGAGGGAAAAAAACATTTGGGGATCAAATAACACAATACATTTGGATACATATGCTTTGTGCCGGCAATGTCTAGGCATCTGAGAGAGTCATATTCAATTCTTCTAAGTTCCCAGGAAACTAACTGATCTTGTAAACAATTTGTTTTCCCTAACTGGATAATTCTCAAAATTTCTCACCTTTAAATCTGCATTGGGCAATGAGGAAAGATAGCAGAAAAAAATGTTGGCTTGATTATTTGTATAAAAGTTGCATAAGAATCCCATAATTTGGGGGATATTGTTGTGTAAAAGGAAATGGGGGAGCTAGTTTTAACATGCTTTTTAGAGTCTTGAAAAAGACGTTCTGTTTGCTAATAAACAATTCACAATCATATGCACAAATGTGTTTTAATTCAACTTTAAATGCCAATACCTTCACAATTACATAAATTGGTGTTTAAACGGGATGCCAGCTTTAAAAATCTCGGTCAAAGGCTTCATTTTCAGCAAAGATTAATTTCTTATGAAGTGAATGACCCTGAATCCATGCAGAGAATGACGACTTTTTCTTTAACGAATTAACAAGCAGCGGTTATTAGTTTTAGTAATGGGTTGGCTGCTACTTACAAATCTGCCAAATTTCCATCACCAGACTCATTACTTTTCAGTGTTTTTTCAAAAAAGCTCTAAAAAGAAAGAAATAGTTATACAAATGTAATCAATGGAAACAGATTTTTCCCATTTATACATATATATCTATATATGTTTATTGGCTATTACAATTTCATTTTTGTAGGATGAATAAAACACAGGTAGTTTAGGGTTTTTTTTTTAAGTTGGGCATTCTGAACAAGTCAGGCACTAGGACCTCCACTATATTTTCCATGCTTTACTTGTGAAGGTCTTTTTGTCCGTTACAACCATGCATGTAATCAGTGATTGTTCCTATTGTAAATCTTAGATTCACCATCTGTATGCTCCAAAGGGGCTGGACTAGTCTTAATACCTAGTCCCTATGGGATTAATCCGCAATTTCACACTAAATGATTTTTAAGTATAATTTGCTACAATGATACAATATTATCATTTCTAAAAACAACATGCATCCTGAACATTTTGATTTTTCAAAAAAAAAAGAGGGAAAGTGTCTACGGATTGCTATATTTAAAGAAGTTTAGATGTTGGTCCAATTTACATTCATTTCACTTTATATACAACTCTAGAAGAATATGGGGCAGAGGAAAACTTTGCCAGGAGAAACTATGGAAGAAGCATTCTGTAACTGAAAACTTTTTGTTATGGAAGACTGAGCTCCAAACACATATTGTCAACAATACTAAAGGCTAATTCTTTGAACAACTGGTCAAATCCATCCTAATTAAGAGTTTGCAATGATGAAATCTCCACTCCAAAGTGAAAATACGATGTTCTGCATCTGTTTTGGGCAAATGAATTGTTTAAAAAGGCCCAGTGTAAACAAAGGAAGAGTCATCAATTCAGTGACCAGCATTAAACAAAGCTGGCTTGAAGTGTGCAAAGAAATTATTCTTTTTCGAAAGGCCCTCTGGCTTTTTTTAAAAGTGCCTTATTTTATTAAATAAAAGGCATTAGTCCTGTTACATACTATGGTCTTTCTATAAATTGTAACCTGAAACAAGAGAAAGAGAATGCATAACTCTAAAATCATGTCTAATCAGCCAAGAAGATAGGAATATTTTCATCTATGCTTCATGGAAAGGATCAAAACAAGCATGAAGCTGTTTCCAATAGGTTTTTGACAAATACTATTCATTTCCTATGTCCTTATTTCCCCAATTATAAGTCTTTATGGTAGGTGAAAATGTCTTATCTATAGCCCAAGTTGTTTAAGAGTCTAGAGACTGAGGCAGCTAGGTAGTGCAGTGAATAGAGCACCAGCCCTGGAGTCAGGAGGACCTGAGTTCAAATACAGCCTCAGACACTTAACACAAAAACTAGCCCATGTGACCTTGGACAAGTCACTTAACACCAACTGCCCTCCAAAAAGCAAAAAAATAAAATAAAGAGTCTAGAGACTAAGAACAATGCCAGGAGAGATTTGGATTCAGTTGAAGTGAAAATGTTCTAGCTTTTAGACCTGTCCAAAATAGAGGGTTCATCTTGATGAGGAGAGAAGACTGGGAAGTATTAATAGGCTTCTGGAAGTGGTTTAACCCACGTAGGTTGGATGACCACTTGTCACCTATCATGATTTGGACGGGAAGTTGAATTTGTTGATCTCTGAGGTCACTTCCAACTTCTAAATAAGGCTCAACTGTTTAGAAGTATGCATACCGTTGTTTATTCTTTCCAAATTTGCTCCTTGAATTAAATTTGAATCCTTTGAAATATGTGGTGTAAGACCAAGAAAATCATTTTCTCTAGTGAAGAATCTTCCCTATTTCCAGGCTAAAGCTCCTAAGGATCAGAAAATACTGAAATTTTCATCACTACTCCTTCCTCCTGCTGGGTCAGAAATGGTTTCCTGTCTTACTCTCCACATGCCACTCTCCCTTCCATCTCCCTCGTAAGACTGTGAGCCCCTTGGGGGCAAAGACAATTTTCTGGCCATTTTTGTATTCTCAAAGCTTAGCACAGTGCTTAGTACCTAGTAGGTTCTTAGTAATGTTTGTTGACTTAACTGTCAAGCCTCATTCTTGGAGGAATGCTGCTGGCTGGGCCTATGCAAGTCAATCCAATGTATGAGGTTTTTTTGAGACTCCTTGGATATTAATGGATGCTCCTAAAAATGCAAAATCCTAGAAAATAAATTCCTTAATCTGCTAGTGGGGTCCACTGGTGTGAAAATGTCTTAAATCAGGAAATTCTTAATCTTGTTTAATATTTTGATAACTTTATTTCAATAGAATTGATTTTCTTTGTAATCTCATGTATTTTATTTTATGCAATGAAAAATATTTTGTGAAAAGGGGTCCCTAAGTCTCATCACACTGCCAAAGGGGTCCAAAACACAAAACCAATTAAGAATGGAGGCTCTAAGTTAAGCATCATGGGTTGATGGGACAATATACCCCATCCTACAACGAGTTCCCTTTTATGTATTCTCTTCCTCAGTTAGAAGGTAAGCTCCTTGAGGGCAGGTCACATTGTCTTTCCCTCAGTACTTAGTTCAGTGCCTGGCATTTAATAGGTATTTGTGGCCCGATGGAACTTAAGTTAAAAATGCAAACATCTTGAAAGAAAAGCACATATAGCACACACAAACACTAAAAACTAATCCACAAATAGAAACCAATGAAAGGGAGGAGACTCACCAAGGGTTTTCTTATTTGTAAAATGAGAACAATAACAACAGTGATGATAACGCCGTGCTCAGCTACGAAGTGCAAGTGGCCCAAATGGGATCCTGCCCCGAAAGCACCTGCTGACCGTGAAGCATTAGAGGAGAGATATCACTGGGGGCCCAGGAGGCAGGGCAGGGCTATGCGAACAGAGTGGATAAAGAAAGCAGGCATGAGGAGCCCAAAGACCTGCCGTCTCATCTCTAAACTGCGTTTTTGCTTAACCCAGTTATATTATCTCTCTCTCTCTCTCTCCTCTCTCTCTCTCTCCATCTATCCATCCATCTATCCATCCACCCATCCATCCATCCATCCATCCATCTATCCATCTATCCATCCATCTTATCCATCTATCTATCCATCTATCTATCTATCTCTCTCTATCCATCCTTCCATCTATCCATCTATCTATCCATCCATCCATCTATCTATCCATCTATCTATCTATCTATATCTACACACACATACACACACACACAAATCACCTATTTGCAAATCTGTTCCTCATAATGAAACTAATTAATTAAACAGTTACCTGTTTATTGGCACTTTGTCTCTGGCCTGCTGTTTCATCATTCTCTGGTTAGAGACTGGATCGGTAAAATCCTCTGTATGTATACATATACGTGTGTGTGAATAGGCAGATAGACTGATAAAGATAGACAGATGAACAGATAGATGATGGATAGATAGATAGACAGACAGATAGATAGATAGACAGACAGGATAGATAGATAGACAGGATAGATAGATAGATATAGACAGATAGACAGACGGATAGACAGACAGACGGATAGACAGAGACAGACAGACAGACAGGTATGAAGACAGACAGACAGATGGATAGATAGGTATGAAGACAGACAGATGGATGGATAGATAGGTATGAAGATAGACAGATAGATAGGACAGACAGACAGACAGATATGGATTAGAGCTTAAGTTGGATGGAAGATTCCTAATAGCAGAGAAAGACAGTGTACTTATTTAACTTCTGGACAGGGTAGCATTGTCAATAAACCTAAAAGTACCACTGTAAGGAGAGATGAGCTAAATGTCCCCAAAGCATAAGGGAAAGACTGGATAAATCCTTTCATATCACAAGAACAACAACTAGTAAATAACTGCAACAAGATAGTAAATGGTCTTGAAAAATTAACCTATTTTCCCAAAGTAATATAACCCTTAATTTACTTGCTTTACTAATTTACTGCTTAATACCTTCACTTTGGTAATTATTCCCTATTTATGATGCATATAGCTTGTTTGTACATATTTGTATGCCTGTTGTCTCCCCCATTAGACTGTAAACTCCTTGAGGGCAGGGACTGTCTTTTGCTTCTTTTTGTATCCACAGCATTTAACACAGAGCCTGGCATAAAATAAGTGCTTAATAAATGCTTATTAACTGACTATAGCTCTTTACACTATAGGAGAAATGGGCTAGAAATGAAGGGAGGGAGGAAGGAAAAGAGAGAGGGAGGAAGGGAGGGAGGAAGGAAGGAAGGAAGGAAAGGAGGGAGGAAAAGAAGGAAGGCTTAATAGGCACTTTATACAAATGTCAAGTTCATCATATATTCCAGTTATCAAGGAGTCATTTAAAACGTACGTGGGGTGGGGGGTAAAGGAGTAAAGAAAGTAGGTAACTCCCAGGTTATGAACCTCATTAACTACAAGTGACATCCTCAACAGAAAGAGGTAAATGAGAAAGTGGAGTCATTTCCAAGGGGCAGATACCAAATTCCATTTTGGATATGTTGAGTCTGAGATGTTTGGCAAGCAGTTCTCATCCATGACCATCTCTCATGGGGTTGATGTGTAGATTTGAGAGTCCTATTCATAAATAACTGAATCCAGAAAAGGTGATAGTAGATAAACTTAAAGTCCAGGACCCATGGCCGAGTTCTGAGATTGTACCTACACAAAGATGAGGGGGAAAGTAATGGATGATCCAGAAAAGGAGCTTGACAATGGTCAGAGGGGTGGTAAGAGATAGCATTGTCACAAAAGCCCAGGGAGGAGAGATGTTGTAAAGAGGTTAAGAACAACTAGAACAGAGAAAAGGCCATTAGATTTATCAACTACAAGATCACCGGTAACTTTCGTTGGGTGGTCCGTGTCAGATACCAGATTAAAAGGGGATGAGAAATGAATGCACTGTGAGAGTCAAGTCAAAGAAAACTGAGAGCTTTTTCCCTGAGTCCAGCAATGAAAGTGAGAAGAAATATGGAATGCAGTTTGAGGGTATAGCAGAACCAAGTGAAAGTGGTTTTGTTTTTGTTTTAATTAGGGAGTGGGGAGAAATCAGGACCCGTTAGCAACAAGAAAGGTGTCAGTGGATTAGAAAAAACACCCTGAAAATTACAAAGAAAGGCAAATTCCCTGTGGAAATGGAAAGATAAGGGATGAAAGGCATAAGTAGAGACCTACAAGACGAAGGAAAAGGGAACCCAGCATTTAAGCGCCTACCACGTGCTAGGCACGGAACTAAACACTCAAAAAATATTCTCATTTAATCCTCACAAACAAAACAACCTGTGAGGGAAATGCTGCTATAATCCCCATTTTATAGTCATTGCAAAAAAAAAGAAAAAAGGTGAAGCGGCTTGCCCTGGGTCACACAAGTGAGTGGACCCAGGTGTGCCTAACCCCAGGCCACTGCGCTACCCAGCAGTCTTAAAAGGAAGGATCACTTCTTCATGGAGACTGAAAAGAATTTGGGGTGGGAAGGGAATACTGTGGATTTGAGTGTACAGAACTGGGGGAAAGAGAATTTATGACGAATGGTCTCAGTTTACTGAGGGGAAGTCCTCTACTAAGAAAGCCTCAAGGCAGAAGAGGATCTTGTCAAGTTGGAAACTGAGTCAAAACAAATATTATGAAACATTATAGGATAAATGTAAAGCCTGGTGTGCTAAGGTCCATGGGGTCACAATCATAGGGATACAACGGAATGACTGAACAACAAAAACAGTAACAAAGCCTTAAATGTGTTTAAAAAAAAATTATTCACTCAAGTCAAAGACGTACATAAGTGACTAGCTATTCGTTTAAAAAAAAAAACCCTTTTCTCCACAAAACCCTTCTTGATCCCCATGTGCCTGAACTGCTAGTACTCTCATTCCCCAAATAACCTTGTACTTATGTAAGTTGTGCATGTAAGTATGCGTGTGTGCGTGCGGTTTTATCCAATAAAAGGTAATCTCCTTGAGAAGGGGGAATGTCCCTTTTTCCATACAATTCTTTGCGTCTCTGGCACCCATGGCACTGCCATACTAAGTGCTTAATAAATGCACGATTTAATGAAAATGATCTGAGGGTTTTATCGGGTTATGATTACGGACAAGCCCTGCCGCAGACGGAATATGATTATGGCCATGAAGGCTGCATGCACGGAGTCACAGCAATCCAGAAGGAGGGAGGTGACGTGTACCGTGCTCTGGGCAGACCCCAGCTCTAAGTGTCCCGTCTGGGCGTCAGAGCATGTTTGGAGGTTGGTAATGAGGATGGTGACCATGTGTGCCACAGCATACGTGACAACTGGCTGAGCTGAAACTGGGAGGGGGGGAGGTTAGCTTGGAATAGATGAAGTATTCATTATACACCCACTATGTGCCTGTCGAGTACTGCGTTAAGTACTTGACAAATATTATCTTTTGGTTTTCACTTGGGAGATAGGTGCCATTACGGTCCCTACTGTACAGCTGACGAGACAAAGGTTAAGCGACTTGCTAGGGTCACAGAACTAGCAAGTGGAGTTGAATGTGAACTTGGATCTTACGGGCTATAGGGCCATCCACTGCAGCACCACGCTGACTCCATGGAGAAAAAGCAATGGGAATATCACTGTTTTTAACTATCTGAAGGGCTGCCACGTAGAAGCGTTGCTTAGGTTTGCCCATGGGCAGAACTGAGACCATTGGTAGAAAAAATACATAGAAGCTGATTTTATGTTCATTTTCAAACAACTTTGCAATCCCTGGAGCTGTTCAGAAGTGGAATGGCCTTCTTTAGAACTTGACTCCTCGTTCATGATTCCAGCTTTGAAGAGCTCTAAAAATGTGGTTCAGGTCTAGGCTGAATGGGATGACCTGAGGTCATGCCCACCTTGGAGGCTTGTGACTGGGAGCCCATTTGTCCTCGATGGCCTCCTGTGACTGTAGAAAAATTGCAAGAGAAAAAGGCTAAACAACGGGGAAACTGCTCAAGAAAGGAGAAATTTCTAGGTGATATTTCAAACCAGGTGATATTTCATCCTATGACTTGCAAACCCTTGGTTTTCAAGCTGCCCTGGGAGTTGTTGGCGTTTATTCTTAAAATAGTATCAATAAACCATAGGATTTGTGCTTCTTTTTCCTGTTCACCTCCTGGCTTCCTGCAAGTCTTAGCTCAAGTCTCACCTCCTACAAGAAGACTTTCCTGATCCCTCCTTATGTCTTCCCTTGGCCGACTGCCTCCAATTTATCCGGCACACAACTTCTTTGCACAAAGTTGACTGCATGTTCTCTCCCCTATTAGATTCCTTAGAACTAGGATTGTTTTTTTTTTCTTTTTGCCTTTCTTTGTATTTCCAGGACTTAGAACAGTGTCGGGCACATAAAAGGTGCTCAGTAATTGCTTGTTCGTTATTTCTTTCCTGTTATGACTGAGTTTTATTTGTCACAATCAAGAACCAGTGTTTGTTTATCTTGTTAAGTATCTATAGATTTTAAAGCATAGACCCGGTCCTGTAGGAAAAAGAGTTTGAAATAGAGGGGGGAAAAAAACAAAAAATCACAAACCAATCATAGTCCCTGTCTTGTGAATTTTATAAGCTTGAGTAGCAAATAGAAAGGGGGTACAAAAATTATGGAACAAAGACTGTGATTTTATCTTATATGCGACTGGACGGTAAGAACAGAAGACACATGCTGTTTTACTTTAGTGGGCGGGATTTTAATCACTTCTGCCTCATTGGGGAAGACTACTTTGTCACACACAAGATCTCCTCCAACTCAGAGCTCCAATGAATTACATCGGTCATATTATGCCCTGGGGAAATCCTGGTGGCAAGACCTCTTATGCGCATCTGTAAGAATCAGGGGAATTTTCTGGGCTTTCTCCCCGAGAAACGACTGAGAAGTAAATAACCAAGGCATCAAAAAAATTTAAGAGCAAAAAAAAAAAAATGGAGGATGGCAGGGTTCCAAATCTCTATAATGAGTCATTTATATATTCACAGGCTAAGAAAAACAACTTAAAAATACTTGAACTCGTGACAGAAAGGCCATGTGTGTACATCAACTTCAACCCAAACAAAAATATTTCTTTCATTTACCTGTTTTCTGAAACACAAGAGAATGTATAGATCGGACTCATTTTACCTTCTGAGTTTTGTGGGTTTTTTTTTTTAAACAAATCAACTTGAGAATCAGATTGATACAGAATCGATCCATCAACATTTTAAAAACATACAATTGGGTCATTCACATTCATTTTCAAGCATTTTGAAGATTAATGGAAGTAAACCAAAATGATTTGCATAGTTATGAATTCTTTAGCCTTCGCCTTGTATAGAGTTTGGCTTTTTACTATGTACTTAATACAAAAAGTGCCTGTTGTCTGCCCAACTTCAACGATGTTTTTAATGCCAGGGAGAAGAATGGAATGTACGTATGCATGAAGCTGAGATACACCAAAAGGGAACATGGAAATCCTGCAGTTACAACCTTAACCCTTGTAAACCTCTTCTTCCAGGGAATACAAGGTGGTCTCTTTATTTCTAGACGAGGAACAGGGTCAGGGACTGCAGGTTCTCTGAGAAGGGAATTCACAGTGAACTGGAGCTTGGCCAAAGATGCCAGACCCAGAGTTTCTCCTCCTTGCCACCACTTTGATGAATAAAAAATGAAACTGTGGGTATCCAGGAAGCCCTGGGTCATTCTGGTTAAACAGATGGTGGGAAAAGCTTCCAAGCCATCAGTCTAACTGATGATGGGCTACAGCCCATAAACCTCACTCTACAAGGTAAAATCCCTCCTTTCTCAGTGGTCAATACAACACCATTGGAACACAAGATGGACCTGGCCTGTGTGGCTGGAAGGTGGAGTTTTTGCTAAATTCAAGACACAGTAGGATTATAATCACAAATCTCTCTTAAATCTACTTCTCCCAGACATTATCCAAAGGTGGGGTGGGGGGAGGGTCACCAGAAGCCACCCATAAAAAAGCAGCTTCCACGTCCTGCTACTTTGTCATTTCACTTCTCTGGCCTTTTCTTTCTGTCTGTAATATTGGATTAAATGAGAAGATCTCCAGTGTCCTTTCCAGCCCTTAACTTTCTGTGATCCTATGGGGTTTGGGGCACAGCAGAATCAGAGATATACAGCTGGAAGCTCTGTGTACCATACAGCTAATTTAACCCAATGCCTCCCTCTACTGATGAAACTGCTGTGGGCCAGGCAGGCACAGAGTTTCCAACTGACTTTTAGGCAGTAATTACCGAGCTGGATTCCAGTGCCAGGCTTTTGATTCAGTATAGGGCTTTCTACTCCCTGACCCCTAAGGGCAGAGAGGGCAACAGAATCAGTGACAACTGATGTAAAACGAAGAGAAAAGCCACCGGACTCCTTGGAGGGGACCCAGCATGCTGTTCTACAGACACTTCCTGACGCTTCTTGCTCTCACCTGTAAATGCACAGGGCCAGGCACATAATAAATGCTTGTTTTCTTCCTTTCCTATTTCTTCCTTCAGCTGGAGGGAGGAGGGAGATGAGAGGTGTTGGAGTAGGTTTCCTGTAAGGTCCCTTCTGGATCCCACTAGGCCTGTAGGATCAGACCTAGAGTTTATCAAATGTAATCTGTTCATTTTGTAGATGAATAGGCCCAGAGACCCTAAATTATATATGCAAGGTCACACAATCCATACTGGAAAGCATTTACTTAACGCCCACTAGGGGCAAGGCATCACATTAAGGGCTGGAGACATAGAGACAAAATAAAAAAAAAAAAAGCACCCTGCCCTCAAGAAGCTTCCATGTTACCAGAGGGGGAGTACAGGACAAGGATGGCTGTGATTTCATTACCCTGGGGAGATCCCAGGTGAGGAAACACCTACCAATTCAGACCTGCAATTTAACATCCTAAAGCAAAGGCTCTTCACCTTCTCTGTGGTATGGACCTCTCAGGCAGTTAGACTGATGAAGCCTGTGGATGGGCCCCTTCTCAGAATCATGTTTTCAAATACATAAAATACACAGGATGGCAATAAAGATTAGAGAAGAGAAAGATGCCACTGTTTTCTCATCCAAGTTCAACTGACCCCTTGAAATCTAGGTAAAGGTTAAAACCCCCAGCTCTACTCAAGCCTGGCCTTGGAAAGCTGCCAAGATCACTATCAGAACTTGAACCTGGGTCTTTCTGGCTTGCTTTCTTCCTCTCCAGGATGCTGCTTCTAGGACAAACTCCTGGAGGATTATTTGAGGAAAGATTAAGACCAGAGAAGGAAGCACATGAGCTGAAACCCAGAAGAAGCTAAGGATCTGAAACTCCCCCTCTGCTATTCAACCCCTCCACTTCTTCCCTTGGGTTCTGTTGACCTCTGAACTTCAAATCTACTCCCCACCTCAGTTCTTGCCCTTACTTAGGGCTCTCTAAAACAGTGGTTCTCAACCTTCCTAATGCCGAGACCTTTTAATACAGTTCCTCATGTTGTGGTGACCCCCAACCATAAAACCATTTTTGTTGCTACTCCATAACTGTAATTTTGCTACTGTTATGAATCTATCTGACATGCAGGATGTGTTTTCATTATTACAAATTGAACATAATCCACAGGTTGAGAACCGCTGCTCTAAAATAAGAGTAGCTTGCGGTGATAATAATACATTATTATATAGCAATATAATTATCATATATTAGAATACACTGTATATATAAATAAAATGCATGCATATACACATACATACAGTTTTCTGTGTACATACATTTAACTATAACATATAATACTTTAGATTTATAAAGCACTTTACATGGATTATTTTACTTTGGCCTCACTACAATCCCGGGACTGTCCCCACTGAACAGATCTTAGACACCAAGGTCCCTTCGTGTTCTGAGTCTGGTCAGGGGATGCATACATAGCTTCCACCGAACCTTGTTGACCTTTGTGGTCCCCACTCCTCCACACCTGACCGATGCATCTGCTCTCAATACTACGGCTTAGTTGGTGGATTTAATCGTCCACACCCATCTATTAAGCGACTTCCCGATGGCAGGCAATGTGGACACGAGCACAAAGAAGGAGCGATCCCTAGGGGGAGACGCTCACGCCGAGGCTTTGTACCTGCCCCCTGTTCAGGTGTGTGGGCCACCGATTACCTGCCACGCCCCTGCCCCCTTCCTCCTTCGTACATACATCCCCAGAAGCTCCCCGGGACCCCTTCCTGCTCTGAGTCCCAGACCAAGCCAAGCACGCCCAGGGTCAAACCTCTCTACGCTGTCCTGAGAACCGAACGAGGCACACTTGACACGGAACTTCGTGGGCTTAAACCCACTATCTGCTGCTACTATTAGGCATTAGGGAACAGCACAGAGAGTAAAGGTGCTGGATTTGGACTTGGGAGCACCAGGATCCACATCCTGCCTCTGATAGAGGCTATTACTGTGGTCCTGGGCAAGTGACTCCCCGCCCCCACCTCAGTTTCCTCATCTGTAAAAAGGCACTGAGTCCCTCCTGTGCGATCTTAAACGGATCCCCCACACACACTTCTCCCTGCCTTCCTTTTCTCATCTGTGAAATGGGGACGTTGCAGGTACCTCGTTTAACGACCAGACGCAAGAAGAGCGCTTTATAAACACTCGAATCCTGCATCTATCCCGCTTCTCCCGCCAGACCGTCAGCTCCCTGAGGACAGGCACTTCGTTTGGTCTTTCTTTGTATCCCTGGAGGATTAGCTAGGACCCGGGGACTTTCGAGTGCTCGCTGACAAGAGTCTGAGGTCTGCAGTGTGGCCCTGGGCAAGTCACTTCCCCTCGGACGGCTTTCACACCCGCAAAACGGGGGTACCGGCAGCAGCTACCTCCCGGGGAACACAAGCACAGGCGTTTAAGGGGGTCACAAACAGCCGCGTGGGTGCCGGGATAAGCCTCGAAACATTTGCTCCCCTCCCCCCCACGGGAGGCGCGCCAGTGACCTGTGACCTCCATAGCTCGCCCCTCCCGCCCGGGAGTTCTACCGCCTTTCCGGGAGCTCTGCAGTGCCTCGAAGCACACGAGCGCGCGACCCCTCCCCCCAGGCTCGCTGGCGACCTCTGACCTCCCAGGCTCTCCCCTCCCCCCGGGTCCGCAGCGCGCCACCTTTCCCGCGGAGGAGGAGCGGGCGAGACGCGGGCCGAGCCGCGCGGAAGAGCCGGAGTCCGGGCCGCCGCGGGGCAGGGGGCGTGGGCTCCCTCCCACCAACGGCTCGGCGCCCGCCTTCGCTCCCTCCTCCCGGTCGACGCTCCGGCTCGCACGCTCTGGGCGCCGTGCGCCGGACTGGCTCACCCGGACCCAGTGGGCCGGGGGTGGGGTGGGGGGTGGAGGCGGCGGTGGTAGCGCCTGCCCTGACGTGCTCCCCCCCCTCGGGAGCAGGTGGAGGCGTCCGGCGCGAGCGCTTTCTCCCTCACACACACCCCGCCTCCGACCCTCCAGCCTAGAGCTGGCGCCGGGACCCGCCGCGCTGGGCGCTCTTAAAGGGGCCGGCGCAGGTGGTGCACCTGGGGCCCCTTGGGGCGATAAGAACCGAGTGTCGATTTAAAGCGGGACGGGAGCTTGGGGATCCTCTCCTCTCCCCCTCCTCCCGGGAACTCCGGTGCACGGAAAGTTTGGGCACATCAGGAATCCTGGCAACTTTCTGCCTCTGACTATTGCAATCCCACCCCCGGCTTCCTGCGTCCCCATAAAGTCCCCAGGAGGTCCTCCTGCCCTCTCCCTTCCATCCTTTACTGGCTCCAGCCCACTTTGTGAGTGGGAGTGGGAGTCGGAGCGGAGGCGGGGGTGGGGGTGGGGGCGGAGCGGGTCTCCCCGCCTGCAAGAAGCAAGAGCTCCCGGGAAAGGCTGGGGAGGGTGGGGGGAGTGCTGGAAATGCAGCAATCCCCTTGACCCTGCCCCAAGGCTGACCCTGCCCAGCACACACCTCCCTTCTGCCCACTGCGCATGCTCCCAGGCTGGACAGCTCCTGAGAGGGAAATTTGAAAACGGTTGGGAGGCTGATCCTGCAAAGCCGGGTTTGCAAGAGCGAGCGGGCGAGCGAGAGCGGAGGGGGAGTCCCTTAGAGGCCAGAGGTGCAGCCGCAGCCGCCGCTCAGCTCGCAATCAGGTACAGCCTTCTGCCATGGTTCCTCTGCTTGCAACCCCACGCTAGCACCTCGAGATGCCCGCGGGGCAGGTGTGGGGCAGCGGGCTCCTTTCCCGCGGTGCGAGCCCGGGTGTGCACGGCCCGGAGCGCTTTCGTGCAGACCCCTCCGGGATCCTGCAAGGCACTGGGAGGAGGGCGCTCGAGCCGAGCGGCAGCCCTCCTCTTTCGCGTCCGTGTCCGCGGCGCTCCGGTGAACCTGTGGGTGCCCTAGGGATGCTCTTTAAATGCATGGGATTTGGGGTTTCTTTTGCATTTGAGTTTTCTAAGGGCACTCTTTTTTTTGGAGGGAGGGGTGTAAGTGTACCCCGCCTCGGACGCATTTGGGGCTTGTTGGAAAGCACTCCCCGCCCCAGACCGTGCCCTAGCAGGTGCCGGTGTCGCTCGGCAGAGGAGGCAGTGTTTGTATTGGTCGGGATGGCAACGGCCCCGCTGCGCCTCTAGCCTGTCCTCCCGAGCAGACCGGCCCGGCCCCTTCGCTGTGTTTGAAAATTCTGCGTGGGAACGGCGTATCCTGGGGGCGGTAGATGGGGGGCCAGGGGCGGAGAGGTGTGGACTGGACCACCGGCCCGGAGATCCTGGTATTCCCGAGCATCTTTGGGGGCTAATGTTCCCCTCCCTGCCCGGGATCCGCCCTTAGGGCCAAAGAAACTGGGATTCCCCTTCTCCAGGTGGTCCTGAGTTCGATTACGACCGGTTTCCCCAGCTCTCAGCACCGTGCCGCGATAGAGTGGGAGCTTAATAAACGCTTTCGGACTTGACTTCTGAAAAGTGTAGTGAGGTCTGAGAATGTGGGTGAGGGGCGCCCAGGACCCTTCGGGAGTGCTCTCTCTCTCTGTCTCTGTCTCTGTCTCTCTTCGCTCATCTCTTCCTCCCTTCCTCCTCTTCTCTTTTTTCTTTCTTCCTCTTTTTCTCCCACTCCTCTCTTCTCCCCCTCCCTCTCCTCGCTGTCTCTCCTTCCCTCCCTCTTCTCATCTCTCTTCTTCCCCCTTTCCCTTTTTTCTCTCTTCTCCCTCTTTTTATCTCTTTCTTCCCTCCTCTCTTTCTCTTCTTTTTCCTCTCTCTCCCTTTCTTCTCTGTCTCTCTTCCCTCTCCATCTCTTTCTCTCCCTCTTCTCTATCTCCCTCCCTCCTTCCCTCCCCCTCCTTCTTCCTCTCTCTCTGTCTCCTCCTCCTCCTCTCCTTGTCTCTGCTCTCCCTCTCCCTGTCCTCTTCACCCTTCTCTTTATTTTGCCCTCCCATCTGTTTCCCCTCTTCTATCTCTCCTCTTTCCCCTCCCATCTTCTCCCTCTTTTCTGACCCATTTCCTCTTCTCTCCTTTTTTCCTTTCCCCTTCTTTCCTCTCTCCGTGTCCTCTTTTTTTCATTTCCCCCCTCACTTTCCTCCCACTTCCCTTCTCTCTAATTTCCTTTATTCTTTACTTCCTATTTATTCTTTCCACTTTCACCTCTCTTCCTATTTCCCACTCGTTTCCATCTTCCCTTTCTCCTGTCTCTCTCCTGTCTTTTTCCTCTCTTTCCCTCTCTCTCTCTCTCTCTCTCTCTCTCTCTCTCTCACACACACACACACACACACACACACACACACACACACACACACACGACTGGCTCTTCCAGATCCATTCTATTGAACAGCTAAATTGTTTCCCATCTCACTCACTTCCCTAACCAAGTTTTTGTCTTTCTTTCCTCCCAAGGAGATGATAGAAAGTGACATCACAACCATAATGTCAGGAATCCTTAGAAATTCAGGGCAAAATCTTCACCCTTCTCCGCAGGAATACAGGTGAGGGATTGTTTTGTCTTTTTTGCTAATTATGGGAAAAGCCGGGGTTCAGAAATCCTGTCATCCCACCCCCCACACCCCCAAGGTGATTGCTTACCATGGCTAGCTCAGAGGTGCTGCAGGCTGGGGGGTTCTGCCTCTTCCTCCTCAAATTGACCTTTCAGGCTCCTGTGTTCAAACCAGCCCCGGAGTCTCCACTGTTGGGTTCTAGGGAGTCCTCCACGCTTGGGTCATAGAAAGTTTCCCCTGGCTGGGGCACTGCTCTGGGGGCAAACTTCCCTCCCCAAGGCCTGGGGGCAGCAGAGAAAACCTCCTTGTGTTGGGGGCTAGGAGGCAGGCACCCCTGGGCAGCCTTGGTGGGGGTAGCAGGAAGACCCTGAGTCCAGGTGCAAAAGTCCAGATCAAGCCCTAGCTGCTTCCTACAAGTGTGTGACTGGGCACCTCCTTAATTGTCAGACTTTCCACTGGATGAGGGTAGTGATGAGAAGGCCCCGGGTTCAAATACTGTTTCAGTCCTATAGTACTTGTATGTGTCCCTCCCTGTGGGCGTCAGTTTTACTATATGTTTAAAAAAACAAACACAAGGGAGCTGGGTGTGGTGGTGGCTAAGACCTCTTCCCATTGGGTATAGAGTTTAAATCATGCTTCCTATACTCACTAGCTGTGAAACCCTTGGGCAAGTCATTTAACCACCTTCAGCCTCAGTTTTCTCATCTGGAAAACGGGCATAATCACAGCACCTCCCTTGAGAGAATCAGATGAGATGACGTGTTAAAGGCCCTTGGAAGCCTTACAGAACCACATAAATGTTAGCCGCTATTGGTAATACAGTCCTGTGACTCGACATTTCCTCTTGTGAAATGGGCATGATGATATTTTCATTTCCCATCTCTGGAGAAGAAAGGGTTTTTCAGCCTGAAGGTGCTACAGTAATAGAAGTTACTCCCCTCTTCCCCTCTGGGATGGGTCTTGGGTGAGAGATCAGACTTTTCCTCTCCCCCATACAAGCCCCCCACTTTGACCTTCCTCTCTCCGTTTCCTTAGCGACTTGGCCAAAGGGAAGTTAGGGTGTGTGTGTGTGTGTGTGTGTGTGTGTGTGTGTGTGTGTGTACACAAAGATTTTTGTACAGTAGGGTCATGGCGTCGGACTCCACCCCATATACTGATCGTGGAGACCACCGTGGAAGGACTCAGGACACACTCACTTAATGGAAGGATCCAACTTTGGACCTGGGAGAGGGACCCCAAAGGTTGTCCAGGTAGCAAATCAGGGATTACGATCCCAAGGTTCCTTAGGTCAAGCCCATTCCCCCTCCAGAAACTGATCAGAAATGCTTTGGTCTAATGGAAAGACCATGGGTTTGGAGACTGGCCAGGAACCTCAAAGAACTGTCCCTTGCCCAACCTGTGTGACCTTAGACAGGTCTCTTACCCACTCTGGGTTTATAAAATCCCAAATCCAGAAGTGGACCAGCCCTCAGGGATCAGCTTGTCCAACATTCCTGTTTGAAAGAAGAAGAGCCCCAGACAGAGGGAGGATTTGAATCCACACCTTCTGGCTCCAGAGCAAATGAGAAGGTCTTATTAATTGGGGGTTCTTGACCTGGAGCTATAGATTTGTTTTTTAAAAATTTGATAATTGCATTTCAGTATCATTAGCCTCCATGGTAATCCCCAGTATTTCAGTTTATGTAATTAAGTGCATGATTCTGAGAAGGGGTCCCTGGACATCTCCAAACTGCCCAACACCCCTGAGGGCCAAGGACCCTTAAATAAACCACTCCTACAACCCTCCCAAAAACACCCCAGCAGATTATGGATGACAGAACTGAGACTGAGTTTGGACCCTGGCAGATGTATCTGCTCTTTGCAGATGGGTACACTGAGGCCCCGGAGCAAGGGAGAGACTGCCCCAAGCCATCCTGCTGGAGTAGAGCTAGTAGTTAGGGGGTGCCTGGCTCTTGCAGTGGGAGCTGCAGTCCAGACCCACAAAACCTCTGGCTGGAGGGGGCCTCCCCTGACCTGCTTCCTCTTCTTCTACCTCAGCCCTGGGAAAGCCCTGGGGATCCCAGGCAGAGGAGGTTGTGCCAGGTCAGGGGGGACCACAGCAGGCCCAGGGAGCGCCAAGCGCTGGGGGAATGAATGGACCTGTCAGCTCCCATCAGCTCCGTTTACTCTCCTGCTGTCTGCTCCTGGCTGGTCCTTCCCTGGGAGGGGGCAGGGCACCTGGGGCTGCCAATTAGCAGCAGGAGAGCTGGAGGGGCCTGGGGTCACTGGAGATAGAGCCCTGCTGAATCCCACCCCCACTTGCCCTGGGCATGGGCCAAGCAGCAACCATTTCTGCCCTGTGTGGGCTTTGGAACAGATTAGGCAGATCGTGGGTGAGAATCTGAGAGGGTGGAAGGAGGCCTAGACCCAGGAATGTTGGGTGTGAGAAGTCAGGGCAACCGCACCTACTAAGTGCCAGGGGCTGGGGAAGCCCAGAAAGGCCAGATCAGCTCCTGCCCTCTGGGAGGGCCTGGTCTGAGAGGGAGGGCAGGGAGGGATTTGAGACTCCTTCGAGTTCCAGTGAGGCCCAAGATCCAGGGAAAGGATGTGCTCAAAGTCACACAGCACATGGGGAACTCAGTGTGAACTTTTGGTGGGGCTGCTAAAAACTGGCTACCTGCCCCAGGTTAGATCATCAAGGGGATTCTCCCTGCAAAACCAAGACCCCTCCCTCCTTTCCCTTTTTCTCTGTCTCTGTCTCTGCCCCCTTTTCTCTCTCTCTCTCTCTCTCTCTCTCTCTCTCTTTCTCTCTCTCCTC
>CM053594.1:16521180-16539004 GCA_028646575.1 Pseudocheirus occidentalis
GGGGCAGTTGAAGTTATTGAGTTCAGTGCTCCAGTTTTACAGACAAAGGAGCAGATGCCCAGGGAGGGGAGATGACTCAGCCGTTACAATAATAGGCAGCATCTATGTGGCCCTTTAAGGTTTACGAAGCACTTGACATATTTTATCTGGTTTGAGGCAGGTACTGTTATCCCCATTTCACAGATGAGGAAACTGAGGCTGAGAAAGAGTCCGTGACTTGCCCAGAGTCACTCGACCAGTAAGTACCCGAGGCAGGATTCTCACTGACGTCCCTCAGCCCTGGGCCAGAGCGCAGGTCTCCGGAGCCCAGTCCCAGGCTTTGTGGGGATGCTTCCCTCAGACCCGTGCTCCAAGCTGGTGCCCGGTTCTTATTCTGTACTGTGCCCCGTGCTGCCAGTATTAGAGGGTGCTGCCCGCCATCCCCACAGCCTTCCTGCATTCTGTTTTCTTCCCCTCCCCACCCAGGCTCATGGCCTCAGACTCCTCCCGCTTGGCCGAGGACGAGCTACCTGGCGACCTGCAGTCTCTCTCCTGGCTGACAGCGGTGGACGTGCCCCGGCTGCAGCAGATGGCCAGTGGTCGAATGGACTTCAGTGGCTCTGGCACCTTGTTGCAGCAGACAGGTAACCAGCCCTCTGCCGGGCCCAGACCTCCTTCCCCCACATCTGGTGACCCCAGGCCCCAGAATGCTCTGAAGCTCCTAGATTCCTGGCAGAAAAGCCCCAAGCCTCCAGGAATAGAGCTGCAGGGGCCTGAGGGGGCACACATTTCCTGAACCCCTGCTGCCCGTGTCCACCTCCCTATGCTGGCCAGCTGCTTTGAGATCCAGAACTGTAGGACATCAGGGCTTACGGGATCCTCAGTGGTCTGGCCTAGTCACTTCCTCTAGTGGGGCAGGTCACACAGCTGAGATGGGCAAAGTGAGGATTCAGAACCAGAGTCCCAGGCTTCCTAACTGCTCTTTCCTTTGCTAGACCATGAGCAGGTACAAAGCGCTCCTTCCCAACACAAGAACATTTGTTAAAAGTCAGATGAAAGTGCTGGTGACAGTTGGGAGTATTGGGGTTTAGGTATTGGGGGAGCTGGAGCTTGAGGGGAGCAGATGAACTAGTCCTGGCTCTGAAACCTCTGAGCCATCTTCCGGTGTATGTCCCCTCTGCTCTGTGGACTTCAGTTCCCTCGTCTATAAAGTGGGTGGATTTCATGAGCTGGCTTCTCAGGTCCTTTGGAGCTCTGTATCGGGGGTCCATGGATAGATTTCAGGGGCTCCATGAATTTGGATGGGAAAAAATAACATCTTTGTTGTGACCAATATTTAGTGTGTCCTCCATTTATTTAAAAATGTAATTCTGCAGAGGGTCCAGAGACTTTAGAGAGACTGTCCAAGGGGTCCGTGACATCATGCTCTGGACCTGTGACCCCATAGTCTCCTGTCTGACCCTGGGAAATCACTGAACCTCCCAGGGCCTCCACTGCTTTATCTATACAATGAGGAGGTTAGATTCTCTGGCCTTGGAGGTCCTGCCCAGAAGGCTCCATCCCTGGTCCTGCTATGGGCATACAAGGGGATGGAGTGTCACAAGCTTAGGTGAAGGGTGGGGGTGTGAGAGTGCTTGGTGTCTTTGGGGCAGTGGAGAACCAGCATGACGGGAAGGGAAGGTATGCCAGGGGCTGTGTAGGTGCAAAGGCAGACTGTGGACAGCCATGAAAGTTGGCTTCGGGGGAGGTGCTGGCTGTCCCAGGGTGAGGGGCAGAGCTGCCACACAAGCCAGAGGGAGAGAGAGAGATGGCTGGGTCAGTGCAGCCTGGCGGCTCATGCTGGGGCACAGGCCTTGGCTCCCAGACTGTGGGGTGAGGGGGGATCCTAGGGTGTCTCTGGCAGATCTCACTCCCTCGCCGCTCCCACGTGGCTGTGCTAGGCTGGTGCATGGGGCCCTCCGGCCAGTAGCTGGTTGTCTTTCTCTGCTTTGTCCCTGCCCTAGGTCCCATGGCAGCCAGCATGCTTGCAGCAGGTGCCCCAGGCACCATTGGGCACGTGCCAGGCAGCATGCCCCCCCAGGGTATGCTGGGGCTCAGCAGCATTGGGTCCCATGGAGCCAGCGTAAGTGCCACTGAAGAGGGCAGGGCAGGGGATGAGATCCTGGCCTCCACCCTGACCTGCTGTCTCTTCTTCCTTTTGTTCCCTGCAGATGAGCCCATACCCCATAGGGGGCCAGCCCTCCCCCAGCCTGCAGGACCAGCCCCAGCTCTACCCAGCCCCTTCGCAGCCACCATTCACTCTGGCCCAGGGCACACATCAGGTACATGAAGGAGGCTCAGGGCCTCCACAGATCCCAAGGCACTGCCCCTGTGTAGGGCTGCTGGTGAGGAGAGGCTTGAGGTTAGAACCATCAGGCCCCTCTGGCAACTGAGGGAGCAGAGAAGAGAGCCAGCCTTCCCAGAGGGCCTCAGGGGAACTGAGGGGGCACTTGGAGGAGCCCTGAATACACCTTAGCCTACTCCAGGCTGGCTGATTTTCCTGCTTCCTCTTGCCTGTCTTTCATTTTTCTTTCTGATTTTCTCAGATCTGGGGCCACCTCATTTGTAAAGCCCCTCCTGATTGACTGCCCGCTTGCCTGGGACTTCCTTTCCATAGCCTGGAAGCCCCTTGAGGGCAGGCCCTGGTTTTGCTTTTCCTCTTTGTCTTCCTGAGTCCTAGCTGGTAACAGCACTTAATGAATGTCTGCTGGATTCTCTCTGTCTCTTTCTGTGTCTCCTCTTTCTGTCTCTGTCTCAGGGATATTCCTTCCCTTTCCCTGTTTCTTCTCTGCCCCGACCCCCTTTTCTGCCCTCCTCTCTGCCGTTCTCACTCTCTCCCTCTCTCTCTCTCTCTCTCTCTCTCCCCCATGGTCAGTGCCCCCCGGCTGGGATGTACAGTGTCTCCTTTGGGGCGCAGCCTCCATTCCCCCAGCCCCGTCTCCCCACACACTCTGCTCAGGATCTGCACCCCAAACACTACCCCAAGCCCATCTACTCCTACAGGTGAGTGTCCCCTGCCCCATTCTGGGGCTCCCTTCCCTCCTCTGCCTTGTAGCCCCTGGGCCCCCAGAGAGCCCCCAGGTATGTGGCTTGGTTTGGGCCCCCAGTCCCCTCTCTGTGCCCTCCCCAATATTCCTGGGGGTTCTCATTCAGGAGGGGGCGCTCAGCTCATCCAGGAGTTCCCCTTGTTGTTCCCCCAGGTCACCAGGCCTGGAGACCCTAGGCAGACAGACCCGGGGTTCTTGGCCCTAGTAGGTTGGGTGGCCTTGAAGGGGCTTTCAGGCAGTGCCCTTGCTGCAACCCCTAATTAGTGTCTGCTCCTGGCCGGTATCTCTGGGCTTCCAGCGCTCCTCACTACAGTCCTGTGGGACCATCACCCCCCTTTTACAGGAGGAGAAGCTGAGGCCCAGAGAGGGGGAGAGACAGAGTCCAGGTGCATCCCCTATCTTTTGGCATTGGTGGTAGAAGACTGGAGATTGCACTGGCTCCAAAGACCTGAGTTCAAATCCTGATTCTGATGTTTAAGTGCCCGTGTGACCTTGGCTGAACCAACTTCTCTGGGCCTCAGTCTCTTCTTTTGTAAAGATGAAGAGGTTGAGCCCACTGGCCTCTGAGATCCCTCCCCTCTTGGACTCCAGGATCCCATGAGCCGCTGCCCAGAGGAGGAGGGTGCAGTGAGGTGGGGCTGGGTTATGGGCCTGGGACAAGGTTCTCCTAGAACTCTGTAGGCAGCCTCTGGCCGGCGTGAGCCTTGGGAGGGCAGGGAGCCTGGAAGCAGGGAGCTGCCATTGGCAGGGAGTCTCCCAGGCTGTCCAGTCTAGCCCGTGACCCAGAAAAACCTCCTTTGTAGCCTTTACCCCCAGAATGCTCCCCCACCCCTGCCCAGGCTCGGCCCAAAGCCCCCAGTGACCCAGAGGGAAGGGGTCCAGGGGGAAGCCAGGGAAGCATCCTGGAGGAGGGAAGGAGTAAGCATTGATGTGGCGACTACAGTGTACTTGGCTTTGTTCTAAGAGCTTTTTTTTTTACAAATACCGCATCTGATCTTCATAGCCACCCTGCCACGTATGGGCTCTCATTATCCCCATTTATGGAGAATACTGAGGCAGATGGGTGAAATGACTCACCCAGGGTCACACAGCTAGTAAAACACCTGAGGCCGGCATCACCTTAGACACACTTCAAGGTTTACTTTAGAGTCCCCTGGGTCACCTAGCCAGGATGTGTCAGAGGTGGGATTTGAACTCAGCTCTTGCCAGCTTTGGGGCTAGCTCTCTGCACACTGACCTCACCCCCACAAGGTCACTGGCTTGTGCCAGCAGCTTCCCCTTCCCCCCAGTCCCTCAGTACAGAGGCTCCCCGGGAACAGGAGGGAGGGAGGGAAGGACAGATGGAGGGATGGATGGACACTGCAGGCCCCAGCCTCTGCCCAAAGGCCATCTGAGTGTGCAGGGCCTCTCCCCCTCCAGCTGCCTGATTGCCATGGCCTTGAAAAACAGCAAGACAGGAAGCCTCCCGGTCAGCGAGATCTACAGCTTCATGAAGGAGCACTTCCCCTACTTCAAGGTGAGATGCAGGGCCTGAACCTTGGGGGTCTGAACCTTGGGGGTCTGAACCTTGGGGGTCTGAACTGCTACAGCCCAAACCATGTGGGTCTGAACCATGTGAGTTTGAACCTGTGGGTCTGAACCGCAAAGGTCTGAACTTGTGGGTCTAAATCTGTGGGTCTGAACCCCATGGGTCTGAACCACGAGGCTCTCAGTCGTCTGCCACCTCCCCAGTGGTAGGGGCAGCCCATCCCACTTGGACACCCTGGTGGGGCCATGGAACTGTACAGCCTGGCTTCAGCCCCACCCACCCCCTCCACTCTAGGGCCTTCCTGAGGTTTGGGGGGATCAAATCAGCAAGTATTGATTAAGCACCTACTGTGTTCCTGGCACTGTGCTAAGAAAGGCCAGAACCAACAAACAGAAAGCCTAGTCCCTGCCCTCAAGGAGCTCCCAGTCTAATGGGGGAGACAATGCACAGACAACCATATCTGGAGGGGAGACCCTGGGGAGAATGAGCAGGGAAAGTACAGCGTTAAGGGGGACTGAGAAAGGCCCCTCACAGAAGGTGGACGTTGGTCAAGGACTGGCAGGAGGTCGGACTTGTACTGTGGGAAGGAGGCTAGATGGGAGGGGCGACCGAGGCAGGCAGATACCCAGCATGCCACGGCAGTAGTCCAGGCCCCCCAGTTTAGGAGGTGCAGGAAGAGACGGCTGCAGCAGGGAGGGAGCTCCCCGTCTGGGGAGGGCGAGCAACCCCAGCAGCCTCTAGCCTTGCTCAGTGATCGCTTCCCCGCCAGACGGCCCCAGACGGCTGGAAGAACTCTGTGCGGCACAACCTGTCCTTGAACAAATGCTTCGAGAAGGTGGAGAACAAGACGAGTGGCTCCTCCCGCAAGGGCTGCCTGTGGGCCCTGAACCTGGCACGCATCGACAAGATGGAGGAAGAGATGCACAAATGGAAGAGGAAGGACCTGGCAGCTATCCACCGCAGCATGGCCAACCCGGGTAGGGCTGGGCAGGCGCTGGGCGGGGTAGGGCCCAGCAGGGGCCTCAGGGAGCCTCGGGCTTCCCCATGGCAGAAACCTCTAGAGCCGCTTGGTGGGCCTGCAGCCAGGAGCATATGGATGTTAATACAGCAACTTGATAGCATTTACTTTTGTTCCCATTTCACAGAAATCTGTTTTCTCTCCCAGGTTGCTTTCAGAGGGACCTGGTAGGTTGTCTGGTCCAAATCCCTCATTTTGCCAGGGGGAGACTGAGAAGAAGGGGCCAGGGAGAAAAGGGCCTTGTCCAGTGATCTGGCCAGCCGAGACCTGAGCCATGTTTGTCTGAATTCTGGGGGTTTTGCATCCCTCACCCTGCTCAGATACCCTCCTGGCCCCATGGGGCCGAGCTCTTAGCTCTCTCTCTCTCTCTCTCTCTCTCTCTCTCTCTCTCTCTCTCTCTCTCTCTCTCTCTCTCTCTCTCTCTCTCTCCCTCCCTCCCTCCCTCCCTCCCTTGCAGAAGAGCTGGACAAGCTGATCAGTGACCGGCCGGAGAGCTGCCGCCGCCTGGGGGAGTCCGGGGAGCCAGATGTCCCCGTGCTGGGCCGGGTGGTGGCTGCTGCGGCGGCAGCCCAGGGCCGGCTTGCCACCTCCCGCCTCCCTCCGCAGCCTGTGATGACCCTGTCACTGCAGTCTATACCCCTGCAGCACCAGTTGCAGCCTCCTGCAGGTCTGGCCCCCGGCTCCCCAGCGCCAGCCCAGACCCCTCCACTGCATGCCCTGCCTGACATGAGCTGCAGCCCCCTCCCCACCCACCACGCCATGAGCAGAGGCCCTGTGGACTTTCTCAGTGTTGTGGGTGACGTGAGCACCGAGGTGGACGCGCTGGACCCTAGCATCATGGACTTTGCCCTCCAGGGTGAGTGTGTGAGGCTGAGGGTCCTGGAGGGATGAGGGATGGGGGGCTGGAGAATGGAGCAGCGCTCAGTCCAGAGAAGGAGGGACTTCAGTGGTCATTTGGTCATGGAGTCAGAGGACCACTCCCTTTACTCTATGCTGAGGAGGCTGAGGCCCAGAGAAGTTAAGTGATTGGCTCAAATTTACGTAGGGATGAGCTGGGATTAAAATCAAGGTTTTCTCACTACAATTCTGGGTCTACAGATGCAGGCTTTCTGTTCCTGGGAAAGCAGGACCCCCTTCCCTGGTCATTTGGCCTCCTTGGTGACCTTGAGCCAAAGTAGCAGAGACTTGGAGCTAATGGGGCATTAGTCATGAGGGCATGGGACCAGAGACAGAAGCTGGGTCAGCCCAATGCCACAGCCAGAGGGAGAATTCAGGACATGATGCACGTCCACCTGGGGGACTCAGGAGCATCATCTCTGCAGGAGAGGAGGAAGAGTTAGTGCCTGGGGGATGAGAGACAGACCATAGAAGTCCCAGTTAGTGGCATTGTCTCAGCACATATATGTTGTGGGGCTACCGAGCATTAAAGGGAACAGTTGGAGCATGTCTAACAATGTTCTCTATCTCTGAAATGGGACCAGCCCCAGCTCCTCAGGATCTGCTTCTTGCCCCACGGTTCCCAGGGTTTGTTTAGGCTGTGGTCAGGTAGGGGCAATGCAGGCTACTGGACAGACTGAAGACCAGTTTTAATCTCGAGTCTGTGACTTGCTAGTGGTGTGACCTTGGACAAGTCACTTGTAATGAGGGATGACATGAATATAGGAGCCCTGACCTAGAAGGAAATGATGGTGGGTGCTGGTGGGTTGTCAGGTGTCCAGGGAAGGGTGATGAGGGCCACCCAGTGGTACCAAGTTACAGACCCAAACAGCCCCAAGTCGCTTTGACTGAGCCCAGGTCAGTTCCCTCGTCTCTGGGCCTAGGCTGAAGGGCTGTGCTTTTGTCTGCTGCCCCTTCCCTGTGGCTCTGCAGGGGAGCTAGGAGGGCCCCTGGCCTGACATGGTTCTGTTTGCCTCTGAAAGGGAACATTTGGGATGACATGAAGGATGAGAGCTTTAGCCTGGACACCCTCGGGGCTTTCAGCAACTCCCCACTGCAGCTGTCGGACTGTGACCTGGGTGCCTCGGGCCTCACCCCTGTCTCTAGTGGCAGTGACCAGTCCTTCTCAGACTTACAGGTCACCAGCCTGTACACCACCTACGCAGTCTCAGGGGACAGCGCATCGTCCTCTTCTGCCCAGTACCTGGGCACCCCAGGCAACAAGCCCATTGCTCTGCTCTGAGTGGTCTCTGGCTCTTTGGCCTTGGGTGGGGGTGGGGGGAGTCTGTCCTTGGAGGTGAAGTGGGGGGAGCCTCTGGTGCTTAGAGGAAATATGGGGTGGATCCCATGAGCTCTGTTCTGCAGGCATCCCTGACCCTAGGCAGACGCCCACCCACCAATGGGCCTCTCCTGCTATCTTCATGGTCCCTAGGAAGGTATGGAGCTGTTGAGAGACAAGCCCTCTCTGCTTATATACACCCATGGACCCTTTGCATAGAATGTCTCTTAAGTGTGTCCTGGACTGTTAGTAACCACAGTGGTGTGACTGGACAAGCTGCTTTGTTTCCACTCTGGGTTAAACTGTTCAGATGGATCTCTCCAAGGTTCCAAGGGTTCCAAGGTCATTCCTGATCCCCGGCCTGACTCCATTCTAGGAAAAGCCCAGTCTGATTGCAGGGCTCTGGGACGTCTAGCACCTCTTTCCTCTGGGGCTCCATCATCAGCCCCAGACTCTTCCCTTTCTGTGGACACCCTTAATTTATTCTTCTGAGAAGCCTGTTGAGCCCTGGGTGAAGCCACCTCAGGAAGTCTGATGGATGGAGCCCAAGCCTGGGAGCCCAATTGTGGGACAGTGGTGAGATGGAGAGCTGGAGAATTCTGAAAGGGATCTTCACTAGGAGTTGACCTGTTTCTTATCTTCCTTAGAGAAGATAGAAAAGCTAAGACATTACCTAGATTTCTGTAGACTAGGTCCCCTGGGCTGTGCTAGGCAGTATTATTGTTTGTAAATTTATTTATATTTATTGCTACCAATTGAGACCCCATTCTGTGAGCTGAGCCCCTGGCTCCTTCAGTAACCGCCCCCTGAATCACCTCTAATGTAAATCATAAGCGAATCAAGTCCCACACTTGTTTCTTTCCCCCCCAAACTTGGCTTTCTTTTTTGAATTGTACTTTGCATACTGTGAAACATCTTTTTTTTTTTCTTGTGAACCATAGCTCCTTTTAAAAACAAAAACCCAACTGAGCAGTATTGATTCAGAGCACTCCCTCCTGGATGAATTCAAGGAAGGGTCCTTCTATCCTTCACATGTTTTAAGGTACTTAGTTAAAGGTTCATTGGCATAGGGCTGAGTAACGGAGAGTTGATGTTGGATTTTAAGACTGGAACCCAACCCCGATGTGTACAACTCTTAGAAATGGTGAAGAAGTAAGTGGCTGATGCCTCAACCACCCGCCATGTTTTGTTTACCCTTGTGTCTGATGATGTTCTGGTACCTCCCGTTTTTTCATGTAACCCATTCTGCAGACAGTTTTGGTCTAGGGGTCCTGAGTTGTTGGGGGTCAGGGGCAGTGAGAAATGAAGAGGAATCATCAACCACAAGATAAGTTGAAAGTATGAAAGTTTATACTATGGTGCAAAGTTGGCCAACAAGATGACGGTTCCTCTCCCTTCCTCCTCTTCCTTGTGGCTAGGCCATTTTGGAACTCGTCCTGGGTAGGGTTCATAAAGCAGCTATGCGTCTGATGGGAGTGATTTGGTCTGACGCCTGCCTGGAGGCGGCAGATTGGAGGGCACTACTTTTGGGGTCCTTCCTAGCTCTCCAGATGTCCATAAAGTGGGCAGTGTGCCCCATGTTGCACGCGCCTCACGAGACCCTTTCCTGTGATGTGACCCAGACTGCTGATGATATTTTGTTGTTAATGATGAACTTTTCTGTAAACATAGTGTAATAGAAACTTTTTCAATAAAATGAGAAAAAAACGGTGCGTTTGTTGTTCAAGAGTGAAATAGGAATGGACGTTCATCGGTCAGAGATCTATTAACAGCAAAGGGCTGTGACAGTGGTTCGTCAAGTCAACAAGCATTTATTAAACTCCATCTGTGTGCCAGGCTTTGTGCTAAGCACTGGACCAACAACCAAGTATTTACTGACCTCCAGAAAAGGGTGGCCAAGACCACTTTGAGCGGAGGGCCTTGGTGTTTGGCTGTGTGAAGTTTCACCGAAGGAATTGGGGGTGCTTGGCCTGGAGAAGATTTAAGGGAGGATGTGATCCCTCTCTGTAAGTATTCACAAAGCCCTTTTGGAAGAAAAAATTGGCTTTTTCCACATAGCCCTGGAGGGAAAACATAGTAGCCACGGGTGGATGTTGCAGATTTAGGGCCGAAAAGGAAAAAATGAATAACCAAACTCTCTAGTGTAACAGGATAAATTTAAAATAAAGTGTAAAATGTATTTTTAAAAGATTTATAAATAAAAGGATAATGCCTTGGGATGTGAAGGGCTACTCCTGCTATGAGCTAGAGTCTGTATAGCACTTTTAAAGCACTTTATAAAGACCGTTTCATTAGATCATCACAACTCTGGTTAGGTGAGGAAATGGAGGCAGGGGGGCAGTGACTTGCCCAGGATCACAAAGCTAGTGTCTGAGGCTGGATTTGAACCTGGGTCTTACTCTGGGTTATGCTTTGTGCACTGCGGTGCCACCTAGATGCCTTGACCCTAGAACATAAGGTCACTTCATTGATGGCTCTAAAGATAGATTACTTTTTTTCTGGGACAGCTTTACAGAAGGACAGAGCTAACCTTAGGAGTCTCCCTAAAAGATCCCATTAAGGATCCTTCCAAAATGGTGTGCGTTTCAAGATGGCAGACAAAAGTTTCAATTACCTGAGCGATGTCATTGGTTCATCAATGTGCTGATTACACCATTTGTTCCTGGGGATTTGCCACCCCCATGGGAGCCTCTCAGCCTTTCAGGTTGGTTGCTGCTTCCCACGCACTTCCAAAGACTCTATTGTCCCCCACACCAAAGATTGAGCTGATGGTGGGTGACCTTAGGCATAGTCTTGTCCATCTTCATTTGAAACATGAGGACACAGATACCCAGAGAGTCCAGAGCAGGGGTTTGAGGTCATGCAGGTGATAAGAAAGGGAGGATTAGAACATAGGAAGTGTATGGGGTCCTCCAGCATTTTCCTGGGCAGGTAGAGTTAATATGTCCAGTCTCCCAGATGGCCAGTGGTGCCAGTGAGACCTCAGCCACAAGTCTTCTGTCGAAGGCCCAATGATTTGTAGTCACCCAGGTCCAAATTCCTGGGGAAGAAAACCTCCTCTACCCTACGTGTAATCATCAAGAATCACCTGGAAGAGAAATATTCCCCATCTAAACCTGGCCCTGTATCCATTCCCGTCAGAGCTGAATGCTGGACGTTGCACCAAACATTCCTGGGTGGCTTTACTTTCTCCTAATGGTAGGGAATGGGTGTGGCATGAAGGAAGACGGGGGGGGGGGGGGGTGCCAGCCCTTCCAGGTGCTCAAGGGGAAGGAGCTTGTGGTGACTATGGTGGGTAAGAAGCAGATACTTCAGGAGCTGGTTTGGCACCAAATGGAGAAGAGGCAAGCCCAAGGCTGGGGAAACCCCCAAATGCACAGGGGTCTTCCAGAAGAGGAAGGAGCAGCCGAATTAAGGTGTCAAGATCTCTCTCTCTTTGTGCCCTTGGCTCCTGGGCGGGGAGGATTTCAACAAGCCCTTCTAGACATGTGGCCCCTTCCAAAATAATCCTCAAGTGACTCGTTATGGCTGAAATACAAGTCCCTGCCTCAAAGATAAAAGGCAAAAAAACTCCAATCCACGCGGCAAAAAGTGGTCCCCCCCCCACGCAGGGCAGTCTCCATCAGTGTGAAGTCCAAATCATACAGAACTTTTGTCTTCTCTAGTCTGCAATCTAGGGTTCCAAGTCTGAGACTGGTGGGCATCGGTCACTTGTCCCATGGATTACTGGTGATGCTAACAGCCTCTCATCATTCAGCCAGTTGGACAGGAGAGGAGGAAGTGGCCTGGCTGGCCTGGCAGGCAGCAGCCCTGTGACCTTGGACAAGGTCATCCTGTCTCACACTGACCACTTGGGTCCTCTTCCTCTAAGGCTGAGATGGCCTCCCCACCCTGCCTTCTCCACTTAACCCAGGACAGGAGGTATCTCCCCTGCTAGTGAGGAGGGGAGAGCCTGCCTTTCTCCTTACCCCAAACACCCAGCACACGTTGAGTGCCAGCTGATTTATCCCAGAGGACCAGGACACTACTTGGTCCAGGATGCCTCTTATCCACCTCCCTTTGAACTTTAAGGCTCTTTCCAAAACGTCATGCGTTTCAAGATGGCAGACAAGAGTTCCGATTTCCCGAGTGACGTCATTGGCTCACCAGAGTCAATGTGCTGATTCCAGCATTTGTTCCCTGGGATTTACCACTCCCATGGGATCCTCTCCACCTTTTAGGTTGGTCACTGCTCCCTGTACGCTTCCTATGGCTTATACTTCTCACCTTTGCTCCTTTTCTGCTGATGCCTGTTTATCTTCCTTACCTGACTGTAAGCCCCTCGAGGCCAGGCCCATCACAGTGCCATGAACAGAACAGGGACTTAAGAAAGGCTTGGGGAATAAAAGAATGAGTCTACCCCAAGTGTGAATGTTGGGGTGTGAGGGACTAAAGGGGGGAGATGTGTAAGAAACAACACAGACCTGTCTTTTATCCAAGACACAATGAGGAGTCCAAGTCCAAAGACACACATCTGAAAAACATGGTCAATTTATTGGAACCCTCCCCGACAGCTGTCTGTAGGCTAGACTGCCTCTCAAAGGACCAGCACGGCCTTCCACCCGAGGCCCATTGTGCACACACACACATTCAGAGCCCCGATCCGCACCATCCTCAGAGTGATAAATACCCAGTAGTTACATGGGGACCTTCTTCCCCATTCATCCACCAGGGCTTTCATAGGCTGACAGCTACATGTTAAGAGCCTCGGTCCTCGCTTTTGGCCAGTACTTAGGATAAATCAGATCAGGTCATTTTGTGATCTTGGCATGAGGGTGTCCGATAAACACTGCCTGATAAAGGTGGCAGCAAGTCCTTAACCCACTGCTGGATCCCCTGGGCCACCTTTTGAGAGAAGCTGAGCTCTGGAGAGGCTCAAGGCTCCATCCTCCTCCTCCACGGGCACCCAGCCACCTGCCCCTTGTCAAATCATAACAGTTATGGGGCCACTGTTCCACTAACCCACCTGGGCTTTGAGTATTACTGTTCTGGGTACCGGCAACAAGGCACTGATGGGAGGGAAGGTGGCTTAGCAGCGGATTCCTCTGTGGATGAGAGTTGGAGGGGTCACAGTAGTGATGCCAACTAATCATGGCAGATGTCAGGTAGGGGGTGCATCTCCCCTCCTTCCACATGCTCCAGTCTGGCAGGCAAACTAGCACCTGGGGGGCAACAGGCAGGATGGCCCGAGACTGAGTCACTCAGAGTAAAAAGTGTCTGTGCCTTTCTTAGAGAGGCTGGTGACCAGCCCCAGGGGAAGCACCTGGCAGCCTCTCCCCATCCCCACAAAGGGGATCTCAGAGAACGTGTAGCCCCAGAGCCAGGATTATACTTCATTTCTCCTAAAAAAATCACCACTCTATTACTAAGACATTAATGTTCCTAAGTGATTTGTCATTCGCTGTCCTGAAAATTTTTTTTTCCTCTTCATTTAGAAAAATTTTTAAAAAGTCAACCCAATCCCTTGGTGCGCAGGCAGCCAACCAGCCAGGCTAGACCTGGCAAAAATGGACTTTCCCTACGGCCCCCTTTGGATCTGGGTCCCCAAGTCCGTCCCCTTTCCTCAGCCAGGGAGGATCCTTAATTAGGAGCTGGACTCAGAAAAAGATGAGTCTGTGGGTGGGTGTCAGATGCCCCTGTGAGGCCTGGTGCCCGCAGGGCCATGCAGCAGAGGCACCTCAATCCAAAACAAACATGACTGCCCAGCGCGCAAAAGGGCGGACATCTCTGCATGAAAGTGCCACACGGATGCCCTTTATTTTGAGGCCGAAGGAGCTGCCTTCTCTTCCTGCCCCACAGAAATGCCCAGGGAGAAACCCAGGTGAGGGCTCTGAGTGGCAGCCAGCAGCCTCAGCCGGGTGCCTCCAGGCCGCTGGAGCATCCTTTCCCGGAAGGGACTGTGTCTGGCCCCACATGTCCCCTGCTCAGGTGGAGGCTGGGCTCTCCATGGTGGCCAGGAGGTGGGCGATCTGGGCTCTGTCCGCAGGGCTAATGTGCTGCGTCATGTGGATCACACAGTCCACGGCCACCTCGGGGTTATCCTGAACCAAGCTGAAGAAAACAAGAGAGGAGGATTGGGAATGTGGAGCTGACCACCCCGAGCTCAGAGACACCCCCTGCCCCCAACTGGGCCACGTCTACAGGGCCATCCGAGCTGGAAGGAGCCTAGGATGGGCAGAGCTGGAGTGAGGGGGATAGGGAGCTGTCGTAGTTTCAGTGAGCTGAGCAACAGATTAGGGGATGCGCAGCCCACTAACACACTGGGGTAGCTGGACCAGCCCAAGTGGTTACCATGGCAGCTAGGCTGTTCAAAGAAGGACAGAGTAGGAGTCAGGAAGGCAGATCTGAGCTGAAGAACTGTAATGACATAATTGTCTGACTTGAGGTGGTGAGCTTCCCACCACTGGGGGTATTCAAACAGGAACTGGGTAATGTCTTGTTGGGCCATTATACAGAGGATTCACATGCTGGACAGGGGGCCTTTCTGAGCCTAATGTCCTTGGTCTGTGCTATGATCTGCCCAGGACTCAGTGGAGTCCAGAGGGGTGGATGTGCCCACACAGTAGGAGCTGTGGGCTTAGGCCCTGGGTCATTGCATTTTAGCCCTAGGGAGGTAGGGTAGGAGAGAAGGGAGAAGAAGAAGAGGAAGAGAAGGGAAGGAAGAGGGGGAGGAGGAAGAGTAAGAAGTAAGGGCCCAAGGGCTGCCCCCTTTGCCAGCCCACTCCTCCTTTCCTCTGCTGGGACACAGTCCAGCTGCCCTGGCTCACCTTCGGATGGTCTTGAGGACAAAATCCCGCTTTAGACACTTGATGTTCTCCCAAATGGCAGAGTGTAGGCCATCTTCCTGCCGAAGGTGTTTCTCCAGCCACTCCACGACCACCTGGTTGTTGTCCCAGAGGTATCCCTGGGGAGAGAGGGAATGCCAGTTGGGCAGGGGAAGGGGCGGAGCAAAGGTCAGCATGGCCAAACACCAGAGCTCTGGACCTCAGAAAATTCACAGTGTAATGATGCTAACTGAACTGACTGGGACAAATCAGCCTCAGCTCCCAGACCTCCTTGGGGCAAAGAGGCCTCTTGGTGACTTGTCCAGGAAGACAATGAGACTGGTGACTGCCTCCTCACAGCTGGGGGCAGGCCCAGGCTCATCCATTCAGCCAAAGTATTAAAAGTAGGAAGTCACTCACCCCTCCTGGGTGACAAACACCCACTGGCCACTGAGAAACAAAGTTTACATGAGAAACTGTCCCTGGAGGCACGAGAAGACACCACTTTGGCAGAGATGGGGGGGTCCCCCAGGGCTCTCATTATACACATCTGCCCACTATTTCAAAGGCTTAATCAGTTCTCTAATTGGGACTAAACAGGGAGCAGAGAATTAGTAAGAAGAAAGGTCCCCATCTCTTCAGAGGACAGGACTGGTGGTGCAGCCCTTACTACAAGAGTGATCTGGGGGGGGCGGCTAGGTGGTGCAGTGAATAGAGCACTGGCCCTGAAATCAGGAGTACCTGAGTTCAAATCCGGCCTCAGACACTTAACACAAAAAAACTAGCCGTGTGACCTTGGGCAAGTCACTTAACCCCAACTGCCCTCCAGAAAAAAAAAGCAAAAAAAAAAAAAAAGAGTGATCTGGGTTAGAACCAGTGTCCCCCGGAGAGGCCCAGCCCCCCACACTCTGCTCAGAGCATTGGGGTGTCTTGCTTCCTGAAAAGAGGGCTTTCTAAAGAATGCAGGCTCTGGTGCGTGCCAGCTCAAGGCCAGGGAACTGAGGTGGAAAGAACCTTCACAGCGCCCTCCGTCTCCATGAACCAGCGGCGTAGCATCGACTGGACATGCACGTGGCTGAGCTCGCCATTGGCCTGCAGGATCTCATTCTTCACAATGTCCTCGAGGAGGAGGCGGCGAAGACGCCAGTAGAGGAATGTGCGTGCATTCTTCCACTCAAGAATGTCCTGAAAAAGAAGCCAGAGCCTTGAGTGGAGGGGCAGTGGTCCTCTGGGAGGTAAGGAAGAGCCCTGGGATGGGAGCCAAGGTCCCTCCCAGCTCTGACATTCTAGGTTCCAAACCCCACCCAGCTCTGACATTCTAGGTACTAAGGTCCCTCCCAGCTCTGACATTCTAGGTTCCAAGTCCCTCCCAGCTCTGACATTCTAGGTTCTAAAGCCCCTCCCAGCTCTGACATTCTAGGCTCTAAAGCCTCTCCCAGCTCTGACATTCTAGGTTCCAAACCCCTCCCAGCTCTGACAGTCTAGGTTCCAAGTCCCTCTCAGCTCTGACATTCTAGGACCTAGACTCTAGGTACTAAGGTCCCTCCCAGCTCTGACACTGGATAACTATATAAGAAACAGTTTTATACCCAATGACAAGTGGCTTCTGTTAGTGTGGTTTCCATATTTAAAATGTAAATAACAAAAGCAAGATCTCATAGGAAAATAACTGGGTCAAAGTAGCTAAGGAGGATGCTCCATGATGACAGCCATCTCCACATCCAGTAGGGGTTTAGCCAAGGTGGAGGTACTGGGGGAAGGCTGATGGCCCGGTCCCATCACCCCTCCCTTCCCTGCAGGCCTTTGGAGGGATGGCCACATTTGGCCAGGGCAATGGATGGCTGAGCCGCGACATCCCATCCTCCCAGGGAGCAAAGGACACTGGGAAACTCCCTTAACTGTGATGACGCCTTTCTCCTGCATCCTCCCAGGCGTGTCATGGAGGTCAGCGAACTGTACTGCCACCTGGTGGTAGAGGGGGAGCAGGTGCTCCTCCCGGGCTCTCAGCTTGCTCTCCAGTTCCTTTCGATCTTTCTCTGAAAGATTTTCTGCCCCTGTGGTCCCAAGAAGACAGTGAGGCATCAAGGCTAGCTCTGCAGCTGTGAAGGGAGGGAAGGGGGAAGGAATGAAGAGAGAGAGAGAGAGAGAGAGAGAGAGAGAGAGAGAGAGAGAGAGAGAGAGAGAGAGAGAGAGAGAGAAAGAGAAAGAGAGAGAGAGAGACACAGACAGGAAGGAAGGAAGGAAGGAAGGAAGGAAGGAAGGAAGGAAGGAAGGGACAGAGGGAGAGAGGGAAGAAAGAGGGAAGGAGGGAGAGAAGAAAATAGGGAAGACAGAAATAAAGGAAAGAAAGAAAAAAGGAAAGAGAAGGAAGGAGGGAGGAAGGGAAAAAAGAAGAGAGAAGAAAGGGAAGAGAAGGAAGGAGGGAGATAAGGAAAAAGGGAAGGAGGAAAGGGAAGAAAGAAGAAAAGAAGGAAAGAAGAAAGGATGGAGGGGAGAAGGGAAGGAGAGAAAGGAGGGAGGGAGAGAAGGGCCTCATTCTCCCTCCTCTTACCTAGCTGTTCCACTAGCTTCATGTAAATACTGTCAATCCTCCTCATGGTTTTTATCAAGTCTTTCTTCCGGAACTTGATCTCTACAGTTCCTTCAGGCTCCAAAACCCCACCTCTGGAAAAACAAGGAGCCAGGGCTTGGGTTACTAAAAGCAGCTGTCCCACCTGCTACCTGGTGCCTCGTGGTTGGACAGTGGGGGTCAGCAGAAAGAGTTCAAACCTGAGAGGAAGCAGACCTGGGTCTGGCCCTATCTACACTTATGACCGCACTGCCCATACTCCCACTTCCTTCTCAATTTTTGACAGTCGGTCTTCCAACCTCATCAGCGGGCTGAAACTGCTCTCTCCAGTTCTCCAGGATCCCTTAACTGTCAAATCAGAAGGACTTTTCTCCATCCACATCTTTCCCAGACTCTGCTGCATAGGACACTGCTGACTGCCCACTCCTCCTACATCATCTTTCTTCAATATCAATGTGCATTTATTAAGTGACTAATGGTTCTGTCTCTGCTGGGCATCGGGCACTGAGGGTGCAAAGACAAATGTGAAAACAGTCCCTGCCCCCAAGACGTGGACATTGTTAATGAGGGACACAACATACACATATAGTCCAGACAAAAATGATAAACAAAGTAGTTTGGTGATG
>CM053594.1:16539504-16586466 GCA_028646575.1 Pseudocheirus occidentalis
CATCATCATCACCATCATCATCATCACCTTCATTCCTTCTTAAAGTTTCCAGAATGAGAACATCTGATTGTTTGCAAACTCTGTGAAGGCAGGGATTGTTTCATCCTTGGTACTTGTATCCCCAGCTCCTGGTATTCAGTAGGGGCTTAATAAATGCTTACTGATTGATACAGTGGGACCCAAACCTACCTGTAATAATGCCAATTCTCATTCACCTTATCCTTGGTAGTTATAAAGTACACACATTTTCTCATTTGATTCTCATAAAAATCTTGGAAGGTAGGTCATCAAATAGGTATTATTATCATTCCCATCTTACAGATGGGAAGACTGAGGCTTGCATAAATGAAGGGGGTTACCCAAAGTCCCATGGCTAGTAAGGGTTGGGCCTGGACTCAAACGCTGGCCTTGTGAGCTTAGGACTCAGGCTTCATCTATCACACTGTGATGCTGCTCATGGCTTTGTCCAGACCTGTTCATTTTACTTCCCTCCTTACCCTTCATGCCTCCAGAGAATCCTCTCCAGTTGGCAAAGATGATCAGAGGCAGTTTCTCCCGGTTGAAATCCTTGATGGCCTGGGCAGTTTTAAAGGCAGAGTCTGGAAACCACACCTGTCCTGCCTGCTGGATGATCTGTAAAACATGGAAAGGGGGCTAGGACTACTGGGAAAAAAGAGAAACATCATGGGGCAGAGGTTACTGAGGCCCTGGTGGCTTTGGAAATGTCTGAGATCAAGACTGAAAATGATTGCGTCCCCCCTCCCCCTGCCCCCTCCTTCCCCCTGCTAAAAACAACCTGCATTTCCACCTGTGAGGGAGAAGGCTCAAGGTCAAGGCTGGGCACCATTCCCTACCTTAACCTCCTGGCTGGGGACTCCTCACCTGCAGTGTCTCTTATCTCTAAGCCATCATCCACAGAAGACCCAAGTGGTCTTAAGCATAGACGTACCTCCCATCACCCCCGACTCAAGTTCCAATGGCTCCCCATCACCTCAAGGATCAAATATAAACCTCCCTTGGCTTTCAAAGCCCTTCCCAATCTGGCTCCAGTTCTGTCACATGTGACTCCCCTTCACACATACTGTGAACAAGTCAAACCATCCTTCCTGCTCTCCCTGACACGGTCATGACTATAACACTCTCCCTCCTCAGCTCTGCCTCTGAGAATCTGGTTCCTTCTACACTTGCGCAAACAGCATCTTGTATCTCAAGCCTTTTCCAGGGCCTTCCCTCTCTAATTACCTTGTACTCATTTTGCATGTTCTTATAGACGGACATGTTGCCTCTCCTGACAGAAGGTCATCTCTTTGAGGACAAGGACTGGTCAGTTTTCACCCAGTGCTTGGTATATAGTAGGTGCTTAATGAATGCTTTTTGTTCTGACATTTAGTGCTTGTATTTATATAGATCCTTCCTTTTCTTCTAATTCTCCTCACCACCACCACCATCACCATCCCCCCCAAACATCATCATGACCATCACCAGCAGCATCAGAAGCAGCAGGGTTCTACTCTCCCCCACAGTTAATTTTTTCCTTTGTCATTTTGTTTCACTCAACTACATCTAATACAAATTTATTTTCTTCCTTTCAATGAATTAGTTACCAAAATGAAAAGGGAAAGTGAGAAAAGAAGGTCACTGAAGTATTGTTTCGATGAACAGAAGAGAAGAGAATGAAGGTTATCGTAGGAAACCCCAACCAACGGGCTGGGGCAGCTTTGAAAATAACACGCAGAATTTATTACATGGTCAAAAAGAAAAGCCCATGCTTCATAATTCAGTCTCATAGTTTTGCATACAATCCTCTACTTCTCTTCTACTTTGTATAAGGAAATATTTCTTTGATTTGGTGTCACATAAGGCCAGAATGAAAAACAAACCAAAAAATGATGTCTGCTGCTGGCCAAAGTCCCCTGTGAGGATGGAGCTGCACGAGGATGTAGACATGGATGTGGGACTGGATTATCTAAACTTCTCACGTCCCCCAGTATTGAACACAGAGAAACCAAACATTTTATGCACATTCTACAAGTCCTCAGGGTCAGAAGACCGGGAAGTAGTGAGGGAGGCCCAGGTTTCTTGTCACCATGCTCTTGGGTGACATTCATAAACAGGAGAACAGAGCCCAATCTGACTCAGATGTGGATTAACCCACATGGGCTCAATGGGAAAGCCCATTCCCAACACCAATAGGATGAAAGTGGTCAGAGAGAAACAGGATTAACAACTGAGGCTCTGGGCCAAAATAAAGCTCTGTCCTGGGTTCTCTCCAGTTTTCTCTCTACATTGGCTCGCTTAGCGGTTTCATCAGCTGCCATGGGTACAAAGATCATCTCAATGCGGATGTTTCCGAGATCTGGTCTCTCTCCTCTGCTCCAGTCTCACATCACTAATTCCTACAGAAGATTATAAACTCAAGCTCAACATGTCCAAAACTGAGCTCATCCTCTTCCTCCCCAAAAGGCTGCCCCCTCCTACCTTCCTGAGACTGTCAAGGCACCACCCCCCTCCCAGTCCCCCAAGCTCACAACCTAGGAGGCAGCCTGGACTCCTCACTCTCTCTCATCCACCATATCCAAGACAGCGCTATAACATCTCCCATAGGTTTTGTCTTCTCTAACCCACACAGACAATACCCTAATTTGGGCCCTCATCAGCTCTTGCCTGGATTACCACAATACCTCCTCGTCTCTCTCCCCTCTAACCCACCCTTCGCTTAGACACCTAAGTGATGTTTCTGAAGTGTGAGTCTGACCACAGACAGGATGGTGGGATAAATGGGACAATGGATTTGAAGTCAAGGAGATCTGGGTTCTGATCCTGCCTCACACTGATTGGCTGAGTGCCACTGGACATGTCACTTAAGCACTGCCTACCTTGCTGTTTTCTTCTGTAAATTGAAGGCCCCTAAGATCCATTCTAGCCCTAAATCTATGGTCTTATGACCATATCAACCTCCCAACTCAAAAGAAGCCAATGGAATTCATTACATCAAATGCAAACTCTTCTGTTTGGCATCTCAGGCTCCTCACAGACAGCAACCCCTTGGCCCTGTCATTTTCCAGTCTTCTCACAGAGCACTGGTCTCTACACACCCTATGGTCCTGCCATATTCGTCTATTTGCTGCTTTGCAGACTGAAACTTCATCTCCCATCACCGTGCCTTTGCCTGAAATACTGTTTCTCTTCTCTTCTTTTTGCAGTCCCTTGACTCCCCTGAAGACTCCCCTCAAGGGTCACCTGTTGTAAGAGGCCCTAACCAGGCTCTTTCCCTACAGGATTGCCCAGGAGCTCCTTTGTATGTTTCTAGTACATACATACCTACGTGTGTAGGTATCATTTCCCCCCTTAGAATATAAGCTCTTTGAGGGCAGAAGCTGTCTTGGCCTTTGTCTCTGTACCCCCAGCAGTTAGCAGTGTTTGGTACCGAGCAGGTACCTAATTGGCTCATTGTCTGAAAGACAGTGCCTGTAGAATTTTAAAAGTCCAGACAAGGCTGCTCATGGAAAGGTCTCTCGTTCCTTGGGGATCTACACCTGGCATTTGACAGACCCAAATTTAGGAAGAAGGAACCAAGACAGGGAAGATGAAGTGAGTATTGTAATGTCAAAGGCCTTGGTTTGGAGGTTGGGCTTTTTTAAGTAAAAGCAGCAGACTGAAACTTCCCTTGGACCCTTCCTCCCCCCAACCTCCCCTCCATTGACCCCTGCAGAGCTTCCCCCCCTTCCTCCCACACTCACCTTGGCTTCAGAATCTAGGTTAGCGGGATCAGCAGGGACCACCACCTCAACAGTCCTCGTCTCCACAGCTATCACCCCGACAGGAATTCCCCCTAACCTGCAAAAGATATGGCTCCTTAAGCCTGCTGGGGGCGGGGAGGGGGCTTTGTCAGAGCTGCAATACTAGGACATTCAGATTTAGGATCTCTCCCAGAAACCCAAGTGAAGGTCTGGGTTCTATATCTACATACGCAGTTCCTCGGGGCCTGAGGCCACCTCAGGGTGACACAGTGGAAGTGCCAAGGAGACTCTAAGTTCTCTGAAGGCAGGGGCTGAGTTTTACCTAAAACAATTTTCCTCTGTAGTATCTGTACACAGTAGGCATTTAACAAATGCCAGCTGTATTAAATTCTATTTCAATTACTTCATTTAAAGAAAAAACACCAAAAATTTTATGTAATAAGTAATTAAGTAATATGTAATAAGTCTAATAAGGCCACTGACAAGAGTGTGTTCAGAGAAGGGCGACCAAGACAGTGGCTAAGGAGAACAGTGGAGGGCATGAGTGGGCATTGGGTGTGCGGGCACACCTCAAGAAGGGCTTTCTGACATTTCAAAGTGCCCCGCAACAGAACCTCTCCAACCTCCCTGACCCTACGAGTTTTCAAAGGAAGGCCAGAGAGTCTGAATGGTGGCTGCCATCTTCTCGGGATGTGGTGAAAAAGATGGCTGGACAACGAGGGGGGGTGAACCAGAAGAGGCCACAGGAATCTACATTCTAGGGTTCTAGGAAAAGTTCCACGACAGAGTTATCAGGAGAGTCATTTCAGAGTTTACTTTTTCTAATGTGAAAATCTGGGCCCAGGAGAAACCACGCCCTGACTGGGAAGACACAGAAACAAAGGCTAAGAATCCCCAGAGAATTCATAGAACCAGGCGACTCTGTCCAAGCTTCCCTTCTACAGTGGCTCCAAGAAGCAGCTGTCCAGTCTCTCACTGAACACCCTCACTGATGGGAAGATCACTACCTCCTGAGCAAACTGCTCTGCTCTTGGACAAACTGGAACATCAGGAAGCTATTTACTGAGCCAGACTTCACCTCTCTGTTACTTCTACCTGTTGGGTCTTATTATCCACTCTAGGGCTGAGGTGTCCTGATGGGTGAGTGACAGATGGGGTGCAGCCTTGACCCACCCTGGAGAGATGCCACCTTCCCCTCTGCCATCCTTCCCCACCTCTACAAGGACAACAGGCCCATGGTTTGGTGGGCCATTCTTGGGACCCCCAAACCAAGCCTGCCTTCGCAGCTACTATTGCTGATAGCTGTTTCACCCTATGAGAATACAAAGTCCTTGAAGGCAGAGACCGGGTAAATGTCCGTATCTGTATCACTGCACCTGGCACATGGCGGATAATTAATTAATTGATGTTTTTTTGTTCACTTGTGTCTTCTCCCCTCTGGGTCAGAGCAGAGGATGGGACATCCCCTCTAACATGTGAAGGCTGTCCTCTTCTCCCCCACCCTCCACCCCTGGACTTCTCTTGGGGTCATTCCTTCAGCTGGGAGGGAAGTTTGTAAAAAGGATTTTGTCCCATCTGTGGTGGGTTACCTTGCTCGGCCGGTCACTACAGTTTGGGCCCAGGGTTCCATGATCTCCTTGAAGCTGTTGTGGTCAAAGAACCCACTCTGCCAGGCTCCCTTCACAGCTGGAAAACAGAAGGGGAGAGGCAGGTGCTATGGGAGCCGCTTCGTCCAAGGTCAGAGATAGCCAACGGTCTGAGAAGATGCGTCCCAACCTCCCCCACAGAACTAGCCTGGTTTTCAGGGCCACCCTTTCCCCTTCCCTCCCCAGCCCACCACAAACTGCATGGGGTCACTGGGAGAACAAAAACATAACACAAAACTGGAAGATAATGTTCCATGGACCATTATAGGTACTTACCACCCAAACAACAGATTGAGGTCATGGACTTGGACCCTGAATTCAGAGTCAAAGGACATGGGACCCAATTATGGCCCCACAATTTAATAATTATAAGTCAATCCCCTGCTATGTGACTCAGTTTCCACCTTTGTGAAATGAAGGAGTTAGAAAGGATGGTCTAAGACTTCTGACCTTAAATCCTGAGACTGTACAAGCTTCCCCTGATGTGATTTCAGGGGCACCAGAAAGATTCTCATGATGGAGAAATTCACCCCTTCATCCTTTCATGAGAGATAAGGCTGAAAATTAAACACCCCCAAGGAAGGATTCCAGTTCTCACTCAGACACAAGTGTAGGGAGGTGTACGACAGGGAGATCTGAATAGATCCCTGACCAAGTCACTCCATCTCAGACTGCTTCCTTGTCTGAGGAAGTTGAAGGGACCACATATAAAGATCCGCACGGCTCCTTCCCATGACCCTCTGACTGATGGGAAGAGATTCTCACAGAGGAAGGAAAGAAAAATCAGGTGGTTTGTAGGTACCTGAAAGAAGAGGAGGAAGGACCACCACATGAGGGGGAAGAATCTTGCATGGAGAGGGGAGGCTGGAGGCCCCAGGGACAAAGACTGAGAAGAATCTCTAAGAGAATACAGCATGTGATGGCTTCCAAAGCACTTTTCTCTCAATGATCCTCTGAGGCAGGTGAGTAAAGTATCGTCAGGTGAGGCAGCCAAAGCCCAGAAGTCAAGGGACTTGCCCACAGCCAGGAAGTGTCTGAGCCAGAAAAGGAACCCTGGTCTCTTTAGTCTTGGTCCAGAAATCTTTCCACCAAATTGGTGGACTTCATCCAACAGACAATGCCCTCTACTACATAAAGCAGTCGAAACTGCAAACACAAGCAGGTGACTCCTTTCTCCAGGCAGAATCTAAAATACCAATCGAGTAATACTTGTATTTAAAATCTAGGGGAATGTCCTGCCCTGGCTTGAGCCACATGTTTGGAAGATGAATGGTATTGCGACTCTGCCTTTGACGCTCACGTCTTATAGGGAAGCGGACCCCAGAATTGTGACGTCAGTAGCGTTCCCCTCCACCTCCTGCTCCTCTTCTGGGCTCCAGGATGTACTCTCCAGACACAGATTGGGGAAAAAAGGGGATCTCAAATCTGGGTCTGGGATAACTTCCTTGAAGATTTTGGTCCTCGGATTTATAATGGTCCAGCACCCATCAACGGAAGAGATTAGGTGATGTCAGAGCACAACTACCTTAGGCACATGATCCATCATCTTCCAGGCCCAGAAGGTCTCTCAGCCGGTTTATCCCCAGAACCCTACCCGGCCAAATCCCACAAGAACTTCAAGAACCCAGCAGTTATCATTATGCCTTCTCAGGCACTGTCTAGTGGCTAGCTTCTAAAACTGCTCAGAACACACAGAGATGCCCCCAACCAATGCTCTGCATGACCTTCAAAAAACTGCTCTTGACCTCAGGCCTTCTAAAGAGATCAGAAGAGGACCCTAAGCCTAGAAGACAGAGGAGGCAGTCTGGGCTTACTTGGATGAGGCCTTCCTGCTAGCATCCACCGGGGGTCATAGGGGGCTTTGGAAGGAAGGAACTCAACTTCTCGGTCAATGGGATCGGTGGGCGTGATGATGGGCACTGGACTATGATTGTCCTGTGAAGAGAAAAGAAAGAAAATTCTCCAGTCTCATTCTGAGGCACAATCTAATGTAAAAACCAAGGTAAAGAACTCAGTTTCCTCCTCCACAACTCTACTCAAAACTAGAGAAGGGATCTTTGGACACGGCCAGTGTAAGAATCTGTTTCATTTGACTCTATATGTTTGTTACAGGGTGTTTTTTTTCCCAGGGGGAAAAGGATGAGGGGAAGAAAAAAATTGATTTTTGGTCATTAAGAGTTAAAAAAAAAATTCTACTCTCAACTCAGTCACCAACTTGTTCTGTGCCTTTTGAAATGAAAAGCCAAGTCCCCTTCTTACTGGGCTTCAGTTTCAAAGCTGCAGAATGGATGTGCCAGATGGATCTAGGATCTGAGGAGAGATCCCTTCCCTTCCTCCAGCTCCGAGGGGGCATGACTTAGTGCTGTGGTTCTCAGACAGCACAGGGTGTCAGCTGTGAGAGGAAGGGAAGCTTGAGGAGAAACGCTCACTCCAGCCCTCTTCTACAGAAGATGCTTACCATGGGATCTCAAAGTCCCACTCAAAGACATCGCTCTGGAAATCACATGAAATGCTTAGTAAATGTCTGCTGAACTGAATATCACTATTTAGAAAGCAATGCCTTGGCATTCTTTTGGATGGCTCTATTAAAATTTTTTTTAATTTTAAATTTAATTTTAAATTTTAAATTTAATTTAAAATTTTTAATTTAATTTTAAAATTAAAATTTAAATTTAATTTAAAAATTTAAAATTAAAAAAAATTTACATAGGCAGCTCTGTGGCACATTGGAGAGAGAACTGGGCCTGTAATCAAGAAGACCTGAGTTCAAATCCAGTCTCAGATGCTTACTAGCTGTGGAACCCTAGCCAAGTCACTTAATCCTTCATCTCTGCTTGCCTCAGTCTCTCCATCTGTAGAATGGGGTTAATAATAGCACCTCACCTCCCAGTAGGATGTTGAAAGGATCAAAGGAGTTGATATTTGTAAAGTGCTTTGCAAACCTTCAAGGGCTATATAATCGCTCGTATTATTATTTTATTTTTACTCTGAACTTAACGAATATCCAATAAAATGAGTGTTTCTATACACACAATAGAACCGCGTGTGAAACAGCAAATTTCTATTATGTACAGCCTTCTTTCTTTGCTCTCCTGTTCTGAAATAGTAAATGTCAGCTGGATGAGACTGGGGGGTTATTAGTATAAGTGATGTAAGGGAACGGGGCAGGAGTCAGGGGGTGTTGGCAAAAAGAGACAGGACAAAGGATGAGGATGAGGATGATTTAGTCCCAAGAGCTCCACCCAACGGTAACCGGGCTTCCCAGTCTAAGAATAATTCATCCCCAGGGAGAGGAGGGGAAGGGATTGGATTCTGTACAAGGAGGACACACTGGCTAGGAGAAGAGGCTACTGGGGCCTGCATTCTGCTGTCTGTGGATACTGTACCTTGGGCATATACGACAGCCACTCCAAGATGGTGTAAACTCCCTCAAAGTCATCTGGAACGGTGATGTGGGAAACGCCATTAAAATGCATGATCTGCACGCCACCCAACTGGTTATTTGAGGTATAAACTTCACGGCCAAGGACCTGGTTCAAAACCCAAAATCAGCAAAGCCCCCGGAACAGCTTGCGCACCCAGTAGGCCCATGTGCACACACGAGGCTTGTCCTACTGCAGTCTGGATTGTTGTGCTGGCCCAGACAGCCAGCCACCAGCAGGGCCGGGGCTTCATCCGCCTCAGACACAGGACAATCGTGGTACAAGCAAGGGGCAGGTTTAATGATCAAAAGCCAGAATGGCCTCAAATACTGAATGAAAACATCTAAGGTCAGGGACAACTAGCGAGAGGAACCTGGAAAGGATGAGAAAACACCCAAAACTTCCCACGATATCCAATTCCCGCTGCTCTGTGCCAGAGGTGTGTACATGTGGGACCCAACAAGAATCTAGGTGTACCAATGGTTAGAGTCCTGGACCTGAGTTTGACTCTTGCTACAGACAATTCCAAGTCGAGCTGTGTGACTCTGGACAAGTCACTCGACCTCTCCCTCAGCCTTAGTAGTCTCCCCATCTATAAAATGAGGGGGTTGGCCTTAGCAGTCTCTAAGACCCCCTTTCAGTTCCAAATCTAGGATGCTATTACCATCCACGGTCGCCAATTTAGTCATTCCTTTCATAGAACTGGGAGACCTCAGGGCCATCTTGTCTCATCTAAGCCCCACCAAAATACCCCTGCAGAATGCCCCTGATGAGGGGCTGTCCAATGTGCTGTGAAAGGATGAGGAAGTTCCCTGCTTCTGGCAGCCGTCTGCACGTTCTGGGTTTCTTAACCACAGCTCGTGATGACCTCATGCTGCTTTCAAGGACCAAGTCCACACTTTCTCTTCTACTGAACAGCTTTCATTTCTCCCCTGGCCCAAGTCACCTCCTCCCCTGGCTTAAGCATCCTCACTGCCTTCAACAGGTCCCTGGGGGTCTCTAGTCCCCTGGCTCACCTGTATGAAATCTCCTACCAGGATTTCCTGGCAAGGAGCTAAATGGAATCATCTTGGTCAACCTAACTACCAGAAGGAGAGAGCAGCACCAGCAGAAGGAAGAATTTAGGAGAGGAAAGGGCCTAGAGAAGGGTAAATTCTGAGGAACCCCCAAATCTCCACAATCAGGAAGCAAGAGGCAGGTGATGGACAGTGACAACCCACCACCTTGGCCTCCCCATGCCCGCGTCCCCAGACACCAGTGAGCTGCGGTTACCTTATTCAATGCACTTGCTCCTGTCAGGATGATGTGGGAATTATCAACCTGTATCACTCGCTGCCCCAACCGCACCAGGTAGGCACCGATTCCAATAGCCCGGCAGGTCACCTACAGGAAGAGATGAGTCATTGGTCAGGGAGGTGAGAGAGGGAGCAGGAAACATTCACTCTGACAAAGAACTCTGAAACCTGCTATATTTGGCTCAGCCAGAGTGCCCCAGATGTAAAGGGCTCAGAGGTAAAGGCTCTCTTGATCCAGGGACATATGTAAAGTGTATGGCTGATTCAGGCAGTCAGAGCCCTGTCTGTTGGTCTTTATTTCTCTGTTTATATTTTCTGTTTGTATTTTCTCTGAAATTCAGGGTGCTGACTTTTCCCCTGAACCAGTGAATGTAATTAAAAAAAGATTGTTGACCCCTTAAACAGCTATCTTTCCTAGTAAAGCAGATCTAAAAAGCTGTGTCAGCAGCAATCTTGGGTATGTCAGTGTGTTTGATGCTCTAGGTAGATTGGGGTGACAAGGAGGATATAGGGGAAGTGAGGAAGTACAGGGAAACAGGCTCAGGATACAGGCTCCCCAGGGTGAAACTCTTCTTTTGGTTGGGGATGAAGGTCCATGATTTTCTCCTTTACTCCCTGGAGGCCATGGAGACATGTGGTCAACAACCCTTGATAAAAGGATTTGTTCTCTGAAGTTTGGATTCAGTGAAAGGGCTGCACTTGGCCACATGTGGCCTCAAGGCCACAGTTCCCCCACCCCTTCCTTAGGGCTTGAAGGGGCCACCCTTGATCTGAGGAGGCAGCCACACCAACACGGATCCCAGAAGGACAATTGAAGTTCCTGGCCGACCAGCCCAAGAGATAGCCAGCAACCCAAGAGAAGGGCACTCACCATGCTGATGGTAACAATTTCCTCATAAGCCAGAGATGACTCTCCAGCAATGGTGCCCGAGCCCCTCAGGTTCTCCACTCCGAGCCCATCATCCTTCCCAATGATGTCAGTGATGACATACCTGCCCAAATCAGGCGCATATTAAGTAATGAACCAATGGAGAAGAACAGAGTAAGCCCAGGCCAGGATGAGAATGGGAGGCAGCAGTGAGACCATGGCCTGGGAGCCAGAAGACCTGGGTCTGATCCTGCCTCTCTGTCTTACTTATGCTACCTTGGGCACCCCTGTCTAGGCTCCAGACTCCTCTGCTGTAGAATGCCAGGGTCTGAGGAGATGATGTCTAGAGTTCTTCCTCCCCCTTCAATCCTGTGTTCTAAGGTCCCTCCCTGCTCTGACATTCCCCATTCCAAGGTTCGATGGTCTGTGATAAGGTGCCCTGTAGAGTGCTCCGCACTCGATGAGCCTCCTAAACTCACAGACCTTATCTGGGTCTATTATCTAGGAGACCAGATGAGACAATCGTGACCCCACTGGGGGAGAAGAGACCAGCCACCATTGACAATGCTCACCTAGACTCTCCTTCCTCCTCCACGTGCATGCAATGGACTGAGTTCAAGGAGCTGATCCTGGTGTAGTCTTGGGGTGTCAGGTAAAGGTATTTAAATCCCTTCAAATTAAATGCATCACAATTACCCCACAGATGACCTTGGCTCCACCCATCCTCCCATGGCCCCAATGGATGGAGAATGGAAAGCTCTGGGAATACGGCCAGGGTTCTGATGACCTCTGGGATGTTCAGGAATAACACAAAGCCCTCATTGGATGACCAGCAAGAGGAGGTCGAACCTCACCCCTAAAAGCGGTGGCAGCAGTGGCCAGGCTAGGGGTTCTACTGTCAATGCACCAATGGACCTGGGATCCTCGTCCCAGGTAATCCCACCCTCTCCCGGAATCCTGTGATTCATCTGGAAATCCAGTAAATTCCAACTGATCCTGTCCATATGTTATTTGCACAAAGTGTTTGCCCGTTGTCTCCCCCATCAGAGTGTGGGTTCCTTCAGGGCAGGGACTGGGGTTTTGTCTTTCTTTGTATTCCTTCAGGACATTTAGTGTGGTGCTGGGAACACAGAAGGCACTTCAAAGTGTCTCATAATGAATTGACACCCCCTCCCCCCGCCGTTAATGTCTGAAGCAAGCCTGGGTCCCTCTTTCCCTATACTTTCAGGTTGTGAGTAAAGATACAATTGTCCTGCCCCTTATGGACCCACAGATGACAGTTGTACTTGACCCCCAGACACCCCATGCCTAACATATGCCCCCTCTCCCTGTGCCCACTAGCCCAGAGGGCACTGGTCCAGTCCTGCCAGGTACTTGCAGAGGTGCAGATCCCCAGAGAGGAGTGGGTGTCAACCTCCAGGTATGTGGCTCCTTGTCCCTGTTAATCTACAGACCAGGTCCCCAGCCTGGGGTTCAGACCATTCTTTTCCATCACCACCCCCCGCCTCAGTGACTCTGAGGTCTGACCCAGCCTCCTTTTGCCTCTGACTCCTTCTGGCAGCTGGACTGGGGTTACTTTCTTCCCAAGGGAGAAGGGTCCTCTCAAGAATTCCCCCAGGGAAGTCCCCAAGCTGGGGTTTGTTTGGATGATGCCCTGACATGGGGGTCTGGAAGCAGAGGCTTGGTGAACATCATTGAGGATGTGGGAGAAGAAATGTTCAGTTGAGGTCAGGGTGGGCAAGATGCCTCCCAGGGACTTCCCAACATGACAGTCTGGATCTTCCCTCCATGGGGTAGATTGCAACCCAAAGAGTTTTAAAAGGTCAATGGCAAAGAATCCTGCTTTGTTGTTAAGAGGCCTGGATTTCTTCTGTGTTATCCTAAGGAGGCAGGTTAATAAAACCAGAGACTAGGAGAGCGTCACTGAGTCATGGGAGTTTTAAGGTGTTATGCCCCCAGACCAAGTCTGTCATCCCCTGATGCACAGAACCTCTGAGAGGAAGGACCCCAAGTCATGCCCAAGAGGGCACAGAGGGCTGAATCCCGTCTGGTTCTTTGGAGGCCAATGAGCGGCACCACCTCCCTTGTTCTACTGCTCATATATAACATAGAGGCAAGGAGCTGAAGGGACCAAGAGTTCATTCTGCCCAACCTGGTCCTTGGATGGAGGAAGGGGAGGTGAAGGTGCCAAGGCCACTGGAAAGTCTCCCTTCCATCTTCCCTGACCTTGCCCACTCTCAGGGGCACCTTGCTGGTTCTCTCAGTCCTGGCCCACCATTCTGTTGCTTTTGTGGGTCCTTCCCCTGCCAGAGATACAGTAACATACCTTGCAGGGGTCCGCAGGGTCAAGCCAGGCCACATGGAACATGTGCCGGATCTCTTCGGCCAGGCCTATGCGGGCCCCACTGTTGGCAGAGAGGTAGATCTTGGGGATGCCCTCTGCCCGTGCCAGCTGGGACACACGCAGGAACAGGAGGTCCTCCTCTTGGCCGAAGGAGCCTATCCGGAAAGTGATGTCATTGCCAATGACAATGATGTAGCGGCCGTCGGGATACTCACGTGTTCTGAGCAGCATCTTGAAAGCCACCATGCCCACCTATGAGAGGACAGAGGAGAGCAGGCTGACCAGGGCCATTGGCCAAGACCAAAGCACAGCCTTGTGGCCACCTGGGATGGCCACCACTTACCTCATTCCCTCCGGGGAGCCTGTTCATCTCCACCAGCTGCCCCTGAGAGTCCAGCACAAGCTCGGTACAAGTCAAGACGTCCTTGGGGTGCTTTTCTGAGGAGCCCCACAGCTTGTAGAGGGCCTGCAGAGGTGACAAACAGGTCATGAGGATGGAGCCTGGGCTACACTCCCACCCAAGCCCGGTCCCAGCATAGAATGTGCTCATGAATCCTATCTCCCCCTGCAGGGAGAGGTTTGTTTTCACATAATCTCTCTATCTCTGGGGTGTGGGAGCATATGCAAGGGTGATGGGTATGGTCAGTGCCCACAGCTTCATTGGCCCAGGCATTCATCAAGACCCCTTATGGGGAGGAGACATTTCATTCCAGGTACTAGTCTCACCAGAACCTAGTCCAGTGCCCAGCACACAGTCAGTATCTTAGCCGACTGATGAAACATACAGCCTATTTCCCCTGGACTAGAACCAACGGCTATATTTTACATAACTATAAATTCAAATAGTACAACTTCAAATACCTGGGACCATTTTATGGAATTCATCATCTACCCATGGTGGGCCCTGACTGTAAGCTCCCTGAGGACAGGAACGATTTCATATTTGTCTTCCACACCCCTTGTGCCTGGCGCACAGTAGGGCATATAATGAGCATCAATGACAACATTTTAATGGAAGTCCAATAGTATATATGGTTATATATACAGAGGGATTTCAAGACCATAGCTGCATACACACATGAGATATGACAGAATGACTTCTCGAATTCCGCAGACACCCCTCCCACCCTAAGTCCCTTTAAAGGACGCTGTTTTTTCAGCCTTCGGCCTCTGCAGACCCATTGCTCTGCTCGAATCACCGAGAAGGCAGCTTCCTAGATGAGCCTGACATCCAAGGGCCGGGACTTGCCTGTTTGAACATCTCTGGAAAGTCATAGATGTAGGTGGTTCCCAGAGACTGGGCCTGAAACCTTTTGGCCTGGAGCAGATCTTTGGTCACATAGGGCGTATTGATCAGCATCCCGTGCTGGGCACCTTGCTTGTTCCCGAAGGAGTGAAACATGATCTGGAAAGGAAGGCCAGAAGCAGAGCCAGGGTCATCTTCCTCCATCCTCTCCCAAGGAGGGGCCCTCTAGGATAATGGACAGGGGCTGGAGGAAAGGCCTGGGGGGCCCCTGCTCCTTCCTCTTCCTCCTTATTCCAGCAGCAAAAAACAGAATCACACCTTCAGAATGACCAGTCCCCTAGAAAATGTGGTTCCCTTCATAGAAAGTTCCCTTATGGGCATTTCAGGTCCATCCTGCTCGCACTATAACCTCTTCCATGGCTAACACAGCCAAAGAATAATTCCCATAGCACCATCCCTGGCCCTAGCCTCAGTCACCTTCTTGGGCCCCAGTTACCTGTGAACAGGTTTTTCCCGCTGTTCAACAAGAATCTCCTTTCCCTGGTATCCCTAGGGCCCAGCACTGAGCCCTGCATCCAGAAGGTGACTAATAAATCCCTGGTGAATGTTATTAATGCTCTCTTCCTGTATTTGCTTGGGAGCTCCCACAGCCAAGGGCAATTTGGCTTTGTCTCTACCACCAGCACCCTGCAGTGCCTAGCATACACCCGGTACTTAATACATGTGGACTGGCTCCGTTCCCAGGGCTATACTTTCTCCCTGTCACTTCTGAGGTCCAAGAACTCAAACCTCAGTTTATCCCCCCGAAATCCTCAAAGTGAATTAAGAAAGGTGAGGAGAAAAGCCCGGAGACTGAGGCTGCCCCTTACGTTTCCACTCCGGGGGTCTGTCACTTCTTTGTAGAGGCTGATGTCCAGGTAGTAGCCGGATTCGTTGGTAAGGAAGAGGCGGATGGGGATCGCGGTGCCTGTTGGGTTCATGCGGATGTTGATCTTGACCTCAGCCTGCAGGACACGGAGCTTCCAAAGGCGGCTCCCATATCGCATTACCATGGAGCGGACCGACTCCTCAATCTGCCCAAACAGGAGACACACAAACATGTACATGAACACATGCACACACATGCACACATATGTGCATGCACAATACGAGTCTGGATCCTGTCAGGTGCTTCTAGACCTGGGGCCCTGATATGTAATTAGCTCTGGGAGGGACCTTGGGGGAGAGGCAATGATTATGTGTTTTGGCTTCAATGTGCCTTAACACCCCAGGAATGGAGGAGGGTAAAAAAGCAGTGAGAAATTTCACTCTCCACTAGGGAAGAGGGACCTCCCCCAAGGACATGAGGGGCCCTTTGAGGATCGGTCCATCCAATCATCAGAAGCCACACCACAACAGAAAAGCATCCTGCAGCCTGAATGAGTCACCTGAACTGCTGCACAGTGTTCTCACAAGCAAAGCTGCCTCATGGGGCTGTCATGGGGTTAAACTGAGGTGCAGCAATCCCTCTCTGTCTGCCATAGGAGTGGCCTGAACTCTGCCTGTCCGAGGGCTGACGACCCTGCATAGCTCTATGGGTTTGCAAGGCCCCAGTGGAAGCATCTCACCTGGATCTCCCCCCTGCCCCAGGAAGGGAGCTCCACCCACCACACCTACTTCTGCCCTCATTGTACAGAGGAGGAGCCTGGGACTCAAAGAAATTAGGTCATAGAGCTGGTGAGTACCAGAGGCAAGATTCCGATCCAGGGCTCTGCTGAGTACCAATCCAGGACACTTTTCACTCTACCTGGGCAGACCAACCACAGGCCTACACAATACTTGCTTCTCTATCGCCTGCCTATCCAGTCCTGGGCAGGCAGGACTGAGCCAAGCAACAATGACCAGTGCTCCCAAAGTATTCCCAGAATGGACCCACCCAGAGTCCATTTAGAATGGCCAGGAAGCAGCAGGGTTCAGCTGCCACCACAGCACACCTTCCCCTAGCAGAAAGACCCCCAGGGTGTATGCCATGCCCTGAATTCCCCCAGTGCCATCTGGCCTAATGGAGTAATCCAAGGGTCCCTGGATGGGCCATGGCTTCTGCCCCACTGACCGACCCTTAGCCCGTCTAGGACAGATGGGCTTTCTGTCCATCTGTGACCATAGGTACCACCTCCCCAATAAGACTTTGAGCCTCTTGAGGGTAGGGGCTCCCTCCAGGTATACTTGGTTGTTTTTTTGATGGGGGGTGTCTTTTTGGAGGGAGAAGGCAGGGCAATTGAGGTTAAGTGACTTGCCCAAGGCCACACAATTAGTATCAAGTGTCTGAGGTCACATTTGAACTCAGGTCCTCCTGACTTGAGGGCCAGTGTCACCTAGCTGCCCCCTCAATGTGAGCTCTGAACAGTGCTTGGCACCAGGTAATATATACTTAATATTAAAAATTGATAAAGACTTCATTCATTCACCTACACTTTTGCTGCTCGTTCCAATTAGATCAACAAGGAGCTTAATTCTTACACCAAATTTCAATCTCCAATCACATGCAATTACTCTCTTCTAAGGAAAATGAGGTGACTAGGAGTCCCCCACGCCAGTCTAGAGGACAACCTGGCAGACATAGATTGGGCCCTAACACCTCCCTGCTGTCTAGAAGAGGCCGGCGCTTTCTTCTTACCACAAGGAGTAAGTCCCATTAGCAGCCTGTTCACAGCCCTCAGCGAACTCCTCCTTGGCCCTCCTAAGGCTACTGAGGGTGCAGCCGTATGCAAATGTGGGTGGTTGTTCCTAATGTGATGTGTTCCCATAAAGCCCCCTCCCTAAACGTCCCCACCGCAGAGATGGGAGCCGAGGAGCAAACCTTGAAAGGGTCCATGATGACGGTGGGGACAAAGTTGAGGAAGATGTGGTTGCAGTCGGTACGGACGCTGGTGTTGTTAAAGGCCACCTCCAGCTCATCCATGGCCTCCAAGAGCAGCCGTTCCCCCTCATTCTGCAGGTACTCAAAGGAGGCCTCCTGTCATCAAAACAGGAAAAGAGACGGCCGGATCAGTGGTCAGATCTGATGCAAGAACAAGGCAGTTTTGATCCAGGTACTAAGGAGGAAGCCTTCCTGCCCTTCTAATAGGGAGGTGGTGGACTCAGTGCAGAATGTCACACACATAAGACATCTCTGCTGTATCAGCTGCTTCTGCTGAATGTATAATGGAAGGTGCTTTGGGGTGAAAGAGAGGGGTCAACCACGCTATAACAAATAACAAGGCTCAACTGGTCCCCTTGTTTAAGACTTCAGGAATCCTCCCAGGAATCCTGCTTAGAAAGAAAGTGGGAGTAATGGATAAAGCCCTATCTGACATGGGAGTCAGGAGAAACCCGGGCTTCTATCCCACCACAGACCAGGGGAGCAGGAAGGGCCAACATAAATCCCTTCATGCTTCCTGATCTCACCTCGCTCAGACTCTTAACAAGAGCTGGCCAGGAGAGAACTCTGTGAACTTCAAAATGATGCCAGACACGTCAGATATTAGATCAGATTAGGTTAGATTAGACACTGTGTTTATTGTGTTGTGTTGTATTATGTTATGTTAAATTGTATTGTGTTATGCGAATATTGTGTTATATTATACAATGTTATATTATGTTGTTATATTGTTATGTTATATGTTATATTGTATTGTTATAATATACTATTATGTATGTTACATTGTATCATGTTATGTTACATTGTATTGTGTTATATTGTTATATTATGCTATTATGTTATGTTGTTGTATTGTTATAATATACTATTATGTATGTTACATTGTATCATGTTATGTTGCATTGTATTGCGTTATATTGTTATATTATGCTATTATGTTATGTTGTCGTATTGTTATAATATACTATTATGTTACATTGTATCATGTTATGTTATATTGTATTGTGTGTGTATATATATATACACTATGCTAGTATATTATGTTACATTACATTACATTATATTGTTTTATACAATTATGTTATATGGTGTTGTGTTATGTTTGTCGTGTTATGTCATGTCATGTCCTACATTATCACCGCCTCTTGATGCAGTCTTGGACAAGACGCTCAGTCTCTGGACGAGAGTTTCTACAACCGCCACGCTGAAGCCACGTCTAAAGGACTAACGGGGGGGGGGGGGGTCTAAAGCAATGATTAGTAACGAGATTAATAAGAACAGTAACAATCATCACTAACGCACAGCTAGGCTTTAAAGTTGGCAGAGCGGTTGATATAAATGATCTCTTTTGATCCTAACAGCGGCCCCCTGAGGCAGACGCTGCTTCTCCCCATTCTGCCTCTGAGCACAGTGAGGCTGAAAGATGTCTCAGGGCTGATGTGTGTCTGAGGCAGGATCTGCACCCAGCTCTTCCCAACCCCCAGGCCTGCGCTGTCGCTCTGGGACTTGATGGTCCCTGCGGTCCCTGGGGTTTCGGCACCAGCTGTGGCCTCGCCCACCGGGCTCCGGTACCTTGGTGATGAGGTCCGAGTGCCTGATGATGGCACGGATGAAGAACCGATAGTCGGTCACTTCGGTGCCCTCCTTCACTCGAGCGGCGCCCAGGTAAAGGTGCATCTTGTGGTTTGCACAGGGCACAGCCTTCAGCTCAAAGTTCCGCATGCGATTCAGCTCGAGCTGGAAGGCCAGGGCGGGCTCCAAATGGCGGTAAATTCTATCTTCGGCAAACTGAAGACAAACGAGCAAAAACAAGCCTCAAAACCTCTGCTTGTTCACATACTTAGAGGTGTGGCTGACCAGTGGAGTGGGACGTAACCTTAGGGACCGCGGGGTGGAGAAATGAGGAACACCCCCCCCACTATGCTCATTTCTGACCCCAATGACCAGAAGGACAATCAGCAAAGACTTCCTATAGGAAGTGGTGTTCACACAAGCTAGGTTTTAACCTCATGGGGGTAGGGTTTCTAATGGTGGAGATGGAAGAAAGGGTGCTCAGGGAAGAGGAAACAGCGTGGGCAAAGGCAAGGAGGTGAGAAACTGTTGGTCACATTCAAGGGATAGCACTTCAGATTAGGAGTCAGAACACCTGGGTTTTAATCCCAGTGGTGCTACCTGCTACCTGTGTGACTTTGGGCAGCTCCATTTCCCTTTCTGGGGCTTTTTCCTCATCCATAAACTATACGGGAGGGCTGGCATACAGATGTGCCCTTCCAATTGTGACCCTAAGAAGATTTTGGGTGGCTCTGTGAACATTAGCCCCATATGGATGATGATAGGCTGGAGAAGCCCATGTGAGTGCACCATTTTAGCATCAGGACAGACAGACTGCCAGGACATGTAGCCATACCTCATCTCTTGCTCTGAACGTAAAAAACTTAGGAAATTCTCTCTGCAAAAAAAGAAAACCAAAGGAAAAAAAATCCAGTGAAAGGAAATCAGAGTCTACAATCCAACAGTGCTATTGCTGAAATGTACACAGGTCCCAGCCTCCTTTCCCCTCAAACCCGATCCCTCACCAACCCAACAAGTGGGACAGAGTTTTGTCTCTGGTTTCATTTCTAGACTCACTGAAATGAGTCTAGAAAGGTTAATGAGATCCACCCACTCACCTCTTGTGCAATGAGAAAGGTGATTCTCCGGAGACCATATTCCACAAGGACGTGTTTCTAGATTCAAGGAAGGTGACAAACGACCATCACTGTCTTTGTCACGTCACCATCACAAGGCCGTTTGGGAACAGAGAGCCTGAGGGATCCTACTGTCAATAGGGTATGGGCTCTGTAGGGCATAGAGCCCAGCACGGCATGGCCAAGGGTCAAACAGAGAGGAGATGGCTGTAGGGAGAGTGCCTAGGGCAGTAAGCCTCATTCTAAACGCTGGCCACCCTTGCTCAGTTCAGCATAAAAGATCCCCCCATCTATCCCCTCTGGGGCAGACTAGCTGGCAGTGCTAGACCCCGTTACATTACATTATGTTATGTTATATTACATTCATTATATCATATTCTTCTCCCTCAGTGCAATGCTGGACAAGGTATTCAGTCTCTAGACAAGGATTTCCATGCCCGCAACACTGAGGCCAAAAGTCCGATAAGAGGGAGGAGCAAAGGGAAGTCATGTCTGGGGAGGGGGGAAGATGTTCAGAGTTGGGGTCCCACTGACCTTCTCAGCCAAGTGTGTCTCTTAACCCTCTCCAAACAAGCCCCCTCTTCTCCTCCCCTAATCTCGTCTCTGAGAGGTGCTCCCCTCCTCCTGGCTCCCCAGTTCTGCCAGATGAAACTCCTTCCAGGCTCTGCTCTGCCCTGGCTTTGCCCCTTGGTCCTCCTGGCTCTAGGCCAGAAGTAATCTGGTAAACTCTCCCAGAACCTGGTGCATGATGCTATAATGCACTGATTCCATATGATAGTCACAGCTTACATCTATCTACACCAAAGAACCCTAGGAGAGAGCCAGGGCCAGTCTTTTTCCTAAATCCACCCTGCAGAGGAGGAAGCTAAGGCCTAAGAAAGTGACTTGTCCATGGTCACCCACAGGCCCCTGTCTGATGTGGATCAGAAACCAGACATCCTGACTCCATGTCTAACCAGCACCACAGTGCACCAAACTGCCTCAAGAATCCTCATTGTGTTAACCCAGAAGTAGCACTTCTCGGGGAGTATCCCAAAGAGATCATAAAAATGGGAAAAGGACCTGCATGTGCAAAAATATTTATAGCGGCTCTTTTTGTGGTGGCCAAGAAGTGGAAATGGAGGGGGTACCCATCAACTGGGGAATAGCTGAACAAGTTGTGGTACATGAATGTAATGGAATACAATTATGCTATAAGAAAGAATGAGCAGGCAGACTTCAGAAAATCCTGGAAAGACTTATATGTACTGATGCTGAGTGAAGTGATCAGAAACAAGAGAACACTGTATACAATTACAGATACATTGTATCTGTGATGACTGCCTCTGACAGACTTAGCTCTTTTCAGCAACACAAAGATCTAAAACAACTCCAAAAGACTCATGATGAAAAATGCTACCCACATTCAGAGAAAGAACCATGGAGCCTGAACACAGATCGAAACAGACCATCTCTTCTCCTTTTCCTTTGTGGTTTTGTTTTGTTTCTTCTTTCCCATGGTTCCTCCCATTAGTTCTAATTCTTCTTCACATCATGACCAATGTGAAAATGTGTTTATTGTGAAAGTATAAGTAGGACCCATATCAGAGTGCATGCCACCTTGGGGAGGGGGAGAAAATTTGAACCTCAAAAATCTTATGGAAGTAAGTGTTGAAAACTAAAAAATAATTAACTTAAAAAAAGAGAATCCTCCTTTTTGGATATGTCAGATTTCTCCTTTCTTTTCTCCCAGCCATATACACTACACTCTAGACACAGGAGGAGCTCCATAAAGGTGTTCTATGGGAGTAAGAGTGGCCAATGCCTTCTGTATACATGTAGATTCTTCTTACTTATGGAGGCCAGAAATGGTCAGAACCATGGCCTCCCTGCCACCTAGGGGCACTGTGAGAAAAGTGCTCTGTGAACCTCAGATGTGAGAGCCACAGAAGCACAAGGAGACACATACTCAGAGCCCCCAGCCCCAAAGTCTCCCATCCAGGGGGCTAGACACAGGTGACCTGAGTTTTCATCTATACCAAGGAGGAAGGGCCCATGGAGCTAACTCGGAGGAGGGCCTGGGAAGCTCTGGGTAGACGCACGTCAGCATGATCACGATCCCTGGCCAGCACCAACATGGCGCTTTGCCCTGAGCTCTTCCCCTGCCCCCACAACATTAAACCAATGGAGGAAGAGCCTGAGCACCTCAATGTATCCCACCCCCACCCCACAGGAGCCCCGTAGGCCCAGGGCAACATGATCAGTACCTTGGACTGCACAAATGCCCGGAAGATGGGCACCAGCTCCTCATCCTCCAGGTGGTCGGCGTACTGGATGGCGACGTTCAAAATGTGGATGGGCTCCTCCTTCATACACTGGAAGTTCAGATGGAAGGTGAGAGAAAGCAAGGAAGAATGAGAGGGGAAAAAGAGGCAGAGAGAGGCAGAGACGTAGACAGAGGAGAGACAGAGACTGAAACAAAGGGACAGAGTCAGAAAGAGGACAGACACAGAGAGCAAGAGAGAGACTGAGGAGAGAGAGAAAGAGACAGATACAGAGAGACAGAGATAGAGAAACAGAGACAGAGACAAAGACGGACAGTTGGCTGCTCCCACATGCCTGGGCAGGACCCTCCTGGAGAAATCATCCCCCAGAAACTCGCTCACCTTGCAGTCTTCCTCAGAGTACAGCATGGACCGAGCCTCGCTGAAGAGGGGGCTCTCCTTGGCCAGGTTTGCAAAGCAGGAAATGACTTCATCAAAGTTTCTAGTGGGATTCAAACAGCCAGGGGGAAGGGTCAGGGACCTCCCAGCTTGAGCTGGAGGGGATGAGCTGCTATGCTAACTGGGCATAGGGCACCAGGTATAATTCCTGGTTGTGTGTGTGTGTGCGCGCGCATACACACGCACTTGGGAAAGTCCCATGGGAAGATGCTACGTTTGGTACCTGACAAAGTCTTCAAATCTGTGAAAGGCGACCATGGCCCCCATCCTCTGGCAGAGAGGGGAGAAGCCGCTGTCCATGAACAGCTCTGTGCTGTGCCGCAGCAGGTCAGGGTTGGTGATGCTGACAGGAAGGGCCATTCTGCAGAGAGGACAGAGAAACAATGGGTCACTGCAGGGCTCCAGAGCAAACCAGGGTGGCTGCCAAAGCCAAGGACCTCTGCCACCGAGGGATCAAACCATTCAGAGAATCCTTCTCTGAAGGCCACCTTGGCTATAAGCACCCTGGGAGAGACACAGTGGCATGTGGACAGTGGCAAATATGAGCTTGCTGGACCCTCACAACAATCCTGGGAGGCAGGTGCTACTGTTATCTCCATTTTAAAGCTGAGGAAACCGAGGCAGACAGAGGCCACATCTTGCTCAGAGTCAAACATCTAGGTGTCTGAGGTGGGATATCAACCCAGGCGGGACCAACTCCAAGCCCAGAGCTCCATCTGCAATGCTACCTGGCTGGGACAAGAAATTTGTTGAGCTGGGCCTCTTTGGAGAGCCACTCCACTACTACTCAGAGTTTTCAGACAAACTCAGCAGCTTCCATTGAGTAAGAAGGCACCTCTGAGCTTTCAAGAAGTGCAGGAGAAGGATGACAAGGATTTGGAGTCAGGAGACCCGGGTTTCAATCCTGCCAGAACAGTAACTAGCCAATCACCTGACTATCCTAAGTCTTAGCTTCCTCATCTATAAAATGGGACAGTAGTATCTACAATCCTTACCTCTCACAATGTCTGTGAGGCTCCCTTGAGAAAAGATGTAAAATGCTTGCCCTGCCTGCCTCCCAGGCTTGGCACAAAGAAATCATAAAACACTCAAGACAAAGGAGTATTTTTGAGACTCAAGGAAGTGATAGGCGCCTGGATGGACCATGGACGGAGTCTGAAAGTCCAAATGGAGGGGCTCCATTAGCCATTTCATGGTCTTTTCTGGGGGGGCAGGGGAAGAAACATCTAATCAAACCTACTCCTTTTGCAAAGGAGAAAACAGAGGCCTGGGATGGAGTGAGAGAATGACTTGCCCAAGGTCATACAAACAATAACCTACAGAGCTGGGGTTTCCCCAAGCTGCATTACTAGAGCTAACAGGTTTGGGGATTCACCCTGCTGGCATCCAGTGGATGAGAAGCAGAGCATTCTAACACGCCAGCAGAAGGTTCTATAAAGGCTTCCGAACCACAAACTACCAAGTTGTAAGGATGCCCCCATGGGGATAGGGAAGTTGTGAGTCTGTTCCAGGCACTCCTTGCATATAGATCAGCACGGTAGAAGCTCCCAGAAGCCCTTGTAGGTTATTCTGTGATCTCCTGGTGCCACACCAGGGGTCTTCTATTCCCTCATTCTGCTAACACAGTGAGGCATATATATGCCACAGAAGCCTGTGCTTTTTTCCCCAAAAAAAGGTGAGCTAGAGGCACGTGGTGTGGTGCGAAAAGCACTGGATTTGGAGTCAAAAGGTGTGAATTCTGCCACTGCTATTTAGTCTCTCCTGTTCAGATGGCCTCTGGAGGCTCCTTCTAGAGATCAGAATCTGGGATGCCCATATGACCTTGGGCACATCATTTTACTTCCCTGAGCCCCCCAGTTTCATCTTCTGTAAAAGAAGAGCGTTGAACTTGAGGATCTCTGGCCATAATCCACCCTCGCTTTCCCTGCATCCTGTGTCAAAGACCCCATCTTTATGAAGAGAGATGAGTCAAAACCCAGGTTCAGGAGCCCCCGCTGCACTGAGACCACCCCACACACCACTCAGCAGGCACTGGTGAGCCCCTACTTTGCAAAGGAACTCCAAGCCAAACTCCAGTGTTTGCCCTTTCCTTAATCTGCAATTCCTGAAGATTCTAGCAAATTACCTAATCATTCAAAGACTTATGAAATGTGAGGCCCTCTCCCCTTCTCCAGCCCAGATACTCTTAAGATCATCATTAAAACAGAAATATTTTCCTTCTTAGAAAAGGGAAATCCTTTATTAAAAAATCCCAGGTGATTAGGAAAAGTCCTGGCTCAGTTTCAAGAGACCACAAGCCCCCCTCCCCTGATCACCAACAAAACTCCAAATCCAAATGGAAAACATGTGTCCCATAGAGACCATCCCAGTCCCAAGCCGAACCTCGGAGCCCATCAAACACACAAGCCATAGAGACCATCCCAGGCCCAAGCCAAACCTTGGAGTCCATCCAATAGAAAGGAACCAAGGGAAGGAGGAGAGAGAAAAAAGGCCAAATCCCTAGGAGATAGGAAGGCTTTAGGTTCAAAGAACCACACTCTACCTGACAGGGATGTGTGCTCTGAAATGAGATGGTGGGAAAAGGAGAGAGTGAGCTACAATGGCATCACGAAAGGTCACAAGAAGGGGACCGTCATCATGCGTCCCCCTCCAAAGACCACAGAGGAGCAGCTTCAGGAAACAACCCTCCAAGGAACAAGGGCACAGACATGCCAGTGACATGGCATCAAGAAGGCAGCACAGAGCTCTGTGCCCCTTCCCAACGGTCACATGGGCAGAGGAAAGCCCTGAGAGCTCTGGCTGGGCGGGCGGGGGGGCCAGGAGGTCGACCTTCTTCCCAGACGGTGCTGCAGCTGCACTAAGGGCATGGGGGGAACAGGGCAGGTCTATACCTGTTTGGATGGGACGAGGGCAGCATGAACTGGAATTCCACGACACAGGTGCCGTCGGGAAGCTGCCGGTGCTGCAGGCTGTTCAGCTCATAGGCGATATAGCCTCTGCGGACGTACACCTGAGGCAGGGAGGAGTACAGAAGGTGGTGGCCTTCCCATCCCACGTTAAACCAACTAGGCATAACTAGGGGTGGCAAGTCACACGAGCTGAGGAGGTTTCCCGAGGGCCGTGGGGCTGAGGGGTGTGGGCTTCCCCATTTGGGGAGGATCTGTCCTCCATGAAGGCAGAAACAATTTCATTTTTCTTTTGGCATCCCCAGCACTTAACACGGAGCTTGGCACACAGTAAACACTTAAATATTCATTCCTTCGTTCTCAGAGTATTTTCTTAAGAAGGCTAATAGAATGTTGCAGGGCCCAGCAGAGCTTCTGGGCAGGCTGCAGCAGTAACATGTTGGACAAATGGAGAAAAAAGCCTGCCAGGTCTGAGGTAACCAGTAAAAAGACCTGGGCTGAGGGCAAGTAGGTGCAGTGAGACAAATGGTTGGCGCCCAGCAAACCCTGGACCTTGGCATCCTGTTCTGATGGATTTTCCAGGCTTTGGGTTATAGAGCCTGGCCCAGTTTGGGGGGCTTCTTCCTGCCTGGGGGATGCCCACCTCCCCTGCCCCAGACAAGGATCTCTTTCCTCCTAAATCCTTTTCCTCCTTCCCTCTGCTCCAGGCATTCCCCAAATACTAAACAGCCTATGTGGTCCTGGGCCTGGGACAGCATGGTGTACAAGGTCAGGAGAGAAGGACCTTGGCCAAGCTACAGGTATAAAGGAACACAAACAGTGACGTGACCGCTCACATTCCCTTACAAGGCTGTTTGTCCCCCACAAGTCAGGCTGATGTTAACTACGGCCATCCCCTCCTGATACTTCTCGCCAAGGCCTTCCCTAAGTCACTGGACTGATGGGGCATAGCAGAGCAGGGATCTGCTCCCAGCTTTGCCACTATTGGCTGTGACCTTGGGTTAATCACTTTCCCACTCTGGTCTCCAGCGTCTTCCTGTAGGAACAGAAGGGAAGTGGGTGCAAAGGTCACTAAAACCCCTTCCTGCTCTCAAACTGCTGAGCCTAGAAGCCCTTCCAGAAGGAAGAATGGTGAGGAGAGGGTTCAAATTTGGGTGGAGAAGTACCCCAGTGGCAAGAACACTGGGAGGGGGCCTGGGCCCCTGTGGCAGGTGGAGCTTGGATTCTAGGCCTGGCTGGACCCCAGAATTTGCCCCCAGGATTCTTGCTGCAGGGTCTCTGCACCCAAACTCTAACCTTCTAATTATTCCATTCATAAGATGGGGAGATTGGGCTCTGTCCAGGGCTGTGGAACCTGCAGCCTCAACGCCCCATGTGGTCCTCTAGGTCTTCAAGTGCAACTTCACAGAACAAAACCTTTTATCAAACAAACCTTTAACTCTAAGCCCTCTTCCTGCTCACCTCGCACACGACGGCCTGGGGCTGGGGGCACATGCATGCAGCTGGCACAACACTCACCTCCAGGGACGCCATGCAAACCACCTGGTTAGCATGGTAGAAGAAATTGGGCAGGACATCAAATATGGTGGTTTCTGAAAGGATCAGTTTCTAGATGAAAAGGAGAAACAAGTCAGGAAACCTCCATAGCTCATCGTAGGAAATGAGAAGCAAAACCTGGAGACAGAATGGGTACTTTTTATAGATATAAGTTAACAGAGACAGAGGAAGGACGTGCAAGTGGGGCGCATCGAAGTGCAGCTGGCATGGTTTCCTTGGCCCTTGTCTTATCCCAGGACTGGAATATAAACCCCCCAAAGTTGGGGACAGGGCCTCGTCTGACCCTTGGTACTCAGCTCAATGCTCACAGTATACAGCAAGGGCTTAATGAATGACTGGAACACAGGCAGCAGTAGTGTCAATAGCATGGGGGCCCCCAAAACCAATGCCCAAAGAACATAGTGTTTATCAATAGTGTGAGAGAAAGTACAGTCTAGTAGAAAGAGTGCTGGAGAGTCCTGGGTTTGAATCCAACCCTTGACACCTAGTAGTGGGGTGACTTATCCTTGGAGCCTCAGTTTCCCTGTGGTTTTATCACAGACACTGGATCAGGCATTATTCAGACCACCCCAGGAGGTCCTGCCAAATAGGGTGGGAGCAGGAGGAGGAGAGGGTCTCTTCTCCTGGAAAGTAACCAACTATGCCATCAGAAATGGAAAAGTGGGGCTGGGGTAATATCTCTGGAGGAAGAGGCCAGTGCAGGAATGGATCCATTGACCCTGAGTCTATCAATGCTTCAAAACAAAGTGCCAGGTTGAAAGGGAGGCAGGGGAAACAGAGCTTACCTTGAGGTTTTCTGGACAGAACTGGTGGCCATACATGTCAATGGCAGACAGGAAAATGGACTCTACTTGGTTGTGCCTGAGTTCATAAGAGGGGAGGTGGGAGGCGATCAGTACCTGAAAGGAAGGAAGGCCATGAGAACCTGTGCCAGAAGGAGGAGCCCATGAAGAGCAGACTGGACATTTATCTCTCAGGTAAACGTCTTTGCCAGGCTGATGAACAACCAAGGAATTTTAGCGCAATGTCTGGGAGGAAACAATTTAACATCCCATGCAAAATTATGTGAGCCCAAAGAATTAGCACATTCTTGTCCCCTTAGGACTCAGGATGGCATAAAGCAGGACCATGTACCTGTCTGGCTCTTAAGGCTACTTTGCAATGTTCACTTTTGCTCAGCTGGGTGAGTTCACCAAGGATAGAGAGGAGCTCATCAGTTAGTGATGGATCTGGGCCACACAATTCATCCTTTGGGAGACAAAACACACATATACAAAGAGGTAAAATCTTAAGTGGATTTCCTCGGGTGCAAAGGTTCTTAAACTTTTGGGGTAACAAATCCTTTTGGAAATGTGATGAAGCCTAGGGATACCTGAGAAAAGTGTTTTTAAAGGCATAAAATAAAATGCAAATAATGACAAAAGGAAGTTAGTTACACTGAAAACAAGGGCACAGACCCAAGTTACGAAGCCGGGTCCTAGTGGCTGGGTGTACTTCAAAGATGGTAGCATTACAATGCACTCTTCATCATCATGTACCCCCTGTCCTATCTCCCCACAAATTTGATGCCATAATGAGCGGCAAAAAATCCTAATCCAGAATGCGAAGGTTAGAAGAGACCACACAGGTCACCTACAATCCAATCTTCTTAGGTGTTCAGATTGGGGGACGGGTTTGGGTAAGGTCACAGAATGGTAGAGTTAAGACAGGGCCCCCAGTGTCCAATCCAATGGCCCTTCCAACTTACTTATACTCATCAACCACCTATAATATTCTAGGTGTGAGAGATACAAAGACAAATGTAGAATAGATCTTGCCTTCAAGAAGGTTACAGTCTACCATACCAAAATGGTGCCCACATAGTCAATGACTAGTTCTAATAAACCATCTTTCCCAAACAATCCCACCAAGATTCTGACTTTACTGGCTCTCTAGAGGCACCAAATCTCTGGGACAGGCCACGTGCTTCCTCTCAAATGATCAATAAGGACAAGTTTCTGGAGAACATCAGAGGAGAAAGCAATAAGGTTCTGAGTGATATTTCACAGAATAACAGAGTCTGAGTGTTGGCAGGGACTTCAGAGGCCACCTTATCTAGCACAAACATTCCCCCTATAGAAGGCCTGACAAGTGCTTGTCCAGCCTGCTTGGAAACTCCAAAGAGAGCGAGAATGTGTCGCTGGGATAGCTCTAGTTATTAAGACATTTTTTTGTGACCAAAACTGGCTTCTTTGCAGCCTCTACCCACTTTCCATATCAAGTCCTTTTCTATAAGCTGTCTATTGTTCTTCTGTCATGTCTGACTCTCCATGATCCAATTTAGGGTCTTCTTGACAAAGATACTAGAGGGGTTTGCCATTTCCTTCTCCAGCTCATTTGACAGATGAGGAAACTGAGGCAGACAGGGTGAAGTGACTTGCCCAGGGTCACACAGATAGTAAGTGACTGAGGCCAAATTTGAACTCAGGAAGATGAGTCTTCCTGATTCCAAACCCAACGTTCTTTGCACTATGGCACCACCACTTCCCATAGTCACTTAGTTCTTCAAATGCTTAAAGCTCCCAACCAGATTTTTCTCCCTTCCACTGCCACTCAAGTCTTCTTTGACGGTTTGGACCTTTTTAAAAGAGGTAGAATTGGTTCAAAGAGTTGAGGCCAGAAGCTAGCTTCACAAATCCTGATGCCAGTCTGAGGCTGTACCTTATATGCTGAGGCACAAAGTGGAAAATCACATCATTTCATCCAGTGCCTTTGGACACCTTGAAATGGATGTCTTCTAGACATCTCCTACTGAACATGTCCAAAACTATTGTCTCCCTCTCCCCTTTCCAAGCTTTACTCAGAAAGCTCAGGATCACAGAACTAGCAAGCGTCAGGGGCAGGATCTGAATTCACTCTCCACTTTGCATGGTCTCCCTAGGTAGGTTGGTCAATGATTTCTATACCCATCTGACAGAGAAGGAGACTGAGGCCTGGGGAGGCTTACTCTCCTTAGGTCAGATGGGTGGTCAACAGCAAGGCCAGCATTCAAACTGATGGGCTCCTGTCACTCAGTCATGCTGCAGAAAAGAAGTCCCACAGGGTCTCTCCCTCCACTTTGGTGGGACTTACTATTAACATGGTCACCAGCAGATTCTTCTTGGCCACTTGTGCATGAGAGAAGATGCAGTTTAGCACAGGCGACATGTCTGGCTTGAACTGTTCCCGGAGGTTGATCACGCACTTGTCATAGTGGGCTGGGGGGACAAAGAGGCCATGTGGTTAGACTCATGTTTTCCTCCGGCCCAGCTGCCAGCCTCAAGGCAGACAGAGGTGCAACCTTGCTCTGGCCTTGCCTTGTTGGAAGTGATGTTCCACTTGCAAGTATTTCCTTAATAAATCCAACACCACAGTCTTCATGTAGCCCCGTGTTCCACTCCGGTACCTGTGGAAGGAAGGAACAAGTCATTGCTGACCTTGCAGACTGAGCCAGAAGGATGCTCCGAGTGGCACCTCCTCCTAAGGGACAGTCCCAGCACAAGGGTCCACAGAGCAAACTCATCCAACCCTTCCATTTGCAAATGCCAAACTGTCTTGTATCTTTTTAATCACCTGCTATCTTCCCCAGTGGAACGCAAGCTAGAGCCACATTTTTGCCTTATTCACTGGGTACATGAAGCATCAAGAAAGGGCTTGTCAACTGACTGACTGTTGTCATGGCCAGCCCAATGGAATATAGTGTTGAGTTGGTAATGTCTCCTAGCTGTATAATAATTAAAGCCAATGAGAGTGGTCAGAGAGCTTGGTTGGGCAATAACATACCCTCACTTCATGAATGAATTCACATACATTCTCGTCTGACCTTCCCAACAAGGGGAGGGCAGGCAGGGTGGGGAACATAGTCTCCATTTGGAGAGAGCGAGGGTAGGGAGTAGCAAGTGACACCTGGTGATCTGGGTCCTCAGAATGCCCTGAAGGGAGGGCGCTGCTAAAGAATTGGCCATTTCTGTTTCCCCTCATAATATGGAATACTCATATTTAGGGAGCACTCTAAGGTGTCCAAAGCACTTTATTTATTTTTTTTTTTTTGCTTTTTGGAGGGCAGTTGGGGTTAAGTGACTTGCCCAAGGTCACACGGCTAGTTTTTGTGTTAAGTGTCTGAGGCCGGACTTGAACTCAGGTACTCCTGACTCCAAGGCTGGTGCTCTATTCACTGCGCCACCTAGCCGCCCCCAAAGCACTTTAAATAAACTATTTCACTCAGAACAACCCAGAGAGGTAGGTTCCAGTATTATCCCCATTTTACAGATGGGAAAACTGAGGAAAACAGGGATTAAATGACTTATTCATAGTCGCACAGCTGGTTATCTAAAGCAGGATTTGAACCCAGGTTTTCCTGACACGAAGCTGAGGGTAAAAGTTTAGCCACATCCAGGCGACAAGAGGTCCACCAGGGCTGCCACAGCTCTCCCTACCACCAACCTTTGGGGTTCTAAATTTGCCCAGTGATAAAGCCAAGCTAAAAACATCTTCTGAGGGGAGGGGAAGGAGCAACTTGGCAGAGAAGAAAAAAGCACGGGTTGGATGAGAAGGAGTGGATGCACAGATGGGCTGTGGGTCTTGGGTGGTCAAGACGCCTTGACCCCATGAACCTCAGTTTTCTTCTCTGTCAAGCTGAGATGATAATAATACTCCTGTTCCCTAGCTAACGGGGCTGCAATGAGGGTCAGATGAGAGAGAATGCATGAACGCACATGTCAACCAGAAAGCCTGGCGTCATCGGCACAACGCAGAGTCGCATCTGTGCTTTCATCATCGGGATAGAAATTCCCTCTGCCAAAGGCCACTGACAATTCATCAGACACTTAGAGTCTGAGAAAACTGCCTGGGAGCAGAACCAGGGAACGTTGTACACAGGAGCAGCCATGTTGTGTGACAACCGACTTTGTCGGACTTAGCTCTTCTGAGCAATGCAAGGATCTAGGACAGCTCCAAAGACTCATGACGGAAAATGCCAAGAAAGAATCGTGGAGTCCGAATGCAGACCCAAGCAGACGATCTGCTCTTTCTCTCATTTTTCTTTCTCATGATTTCCCCCCTTTGTTCTGATTCTTCTTTCACAACATGACTAATGTGGAAATATATTTAATATGACCATACATGGAGAGTCTATATCAGAATGCATGCCATCTTGGGGAAGGGGAAAAATTTAGAACTCAAAATATTATAAAAGTAAATGTTGAAAACAGAAAGAAGGAAGGAAGGAAGGAAAAAAGGAAGGAAGGAAGGAAAGAAAGAAAGAAAGAAGGAAGGAAGGAAGGAGGAAGGAGGAAGGAAGGGAGAGAGAGAAAGAAAGGAAAAAAGAAAGAAAGAGAGGGCGGCTAGGTGGCGCAGTGAGTAGAGCACCAGCCCTGGAGTCAGGAGTACCTGAGTTCAAATCCAGCCTCAGACACTTAACACAAAAGCTAGCTGTGTGACCTTGGGCAAGTCACTTAACCCCAACTGCCCTCCAAAAAAGCAAAAAGCGAAAAAGAAAGAAAGAAAGAAAGAAAGAAAGAAAGAAAGAAAGAAAGAAAGAAAGAAAGAAAGAAAGAAAAAGAAAACTATCATGGCTAGTATAGGGTAGAGGCAGCAGCTTTTTCTGACTCTAGCCCTGGGATACACAGCATCTCATGTCATTATTCACATTTGACAACCAAGACTCAGGCTTTGCCACAGTTTTTTTGTTTGCCACAATAGGAATTTGTTGTAGTAAAGAGTCCTGTGTCAGAGAGGCCCCCATAGTAGCATCACACACTCCCACAGGTATTGACTCTCTCCTCTCTCTGGCCATTAGCTGCACCTGGACCTGACAAAGACCATGCCAGCAGGACTGGGTCCAGTTCCCTTGCCCAAGGGGTCTCAAGTCACCTCTGGACTAGCTGCACAATGCTCTGAGTGTTCATGAAGAAAACTTCTCGGTCTGCCTTCCGCTGGAGCGTTGCAGCGTGGCTGTCCAGAATGTTGGCGATCTGAATGGGAAACAAGACCTCATCTCAATACTTGTGACCAAGGGATGCAGTTTCCTAAAACCAATTTTTAACCAAATTCTGGTTTTCTTCTGAAGACGCAGGGATGGACTCATTAATCCTGAATTTCAGTTGTTCGAGGAGACCGAGCTTTCTGGGAATAGAGAAAAAGAGAAGAGGAGAGGATGCTTACAGAATAAATCTGCTTCCTCTTCCTTACAGATAGTGATCCCCGCTCCCCAACTGGCTCTCACAATGCTCTTTCACTCTCTGTGCTCAGCAGGGTCTGAGTTCTGCTGGGTTGCTTTGGGTACATGCTGAGCCCTGAGGCCCATCCCAGCTAACAGCACAGAGGTTCACCGTCTAGACAGCAGCAGATAAACATTCCTATAGACGGGAGCAGCTGGAATATGTGAATAAATGAGAGTGAATGAATGAAGCAAGCTGCAGGACTTGTGCTTGGTGGCCTCAACAGCCATTCCTGAAACAAAATATGGGTGTGTGTGTGTGAGAAAAATAACAAGCCCCTTTCAGTCAGGCAGAAGTGAGAAAGACAGGCTGGTAGGATGGCAATGGTAACAGCCACTTCCCAAGAAGGCAAATAGGTGGAATCTGTTGGGTGGGTCCAGGCAATTGGTCAAACCATTAAGAACCTGTGTACTTCTCCATGAGGTACTCCCTCTGCTGATGCAGACAGTGACACCTTCCTATATCTACAACCTCATTGAGGCTATCCTGACCGTCTCCACACTGTGTGCTTGTTATCCCCTCATCACCCTGTTGGTGACACTCTAAGCCTGTCTAGTTTGGTGGAGCCTGCCAGGACTCAAGTCACTGGCATGATCTCCAAGAGCCAAGTCACCCCTTGGCACCATAGTGAAGTCTCAATGCAAGACTTTGGGACAGGTATTGATATGTTTTTATGGCTTATAAAGATCACTGCCAGGAGAAACTAGGCAGACAGACTACGTCTCCCACCACATACCAAGATAAGCTCCCAGTGGTATAAGATTCAGACATAAATGGAAGCATGACAAAAAATTCACTCTGAAGAGTGTTGAAGAAATTACCTGTCTGATGTATGGAGAGTGGGAGAGTTCACAGTCATACAAGGAATAGAGAAAATAAAGAAGACAATTCTGATTATATGAAATAAATAAGCTCAAAAGACCTAAAATTAGAAAAGCAGTTAAGTAACTAGGAAAAAAACCTTTGCAACAAGATATGGATCATGTATATATGTATGCATGCAGGCAGGCATATGCATGCATGAATATATGCATTGCACTGTGTGACATATGCATGTATATACATATTATTTCGTCTCATAAACATACAAATATGTGTATGGGTATACTAATTCTATATGTACACACATGTATGTGTATACTGTATATAATATGTGCGTATGCATATGCCCATATGTGTGTGCACATGCTATACATACATACACATATAATATATATACAAAACATACAGACTTATAAGCATATACCTATATATGCATAGGATACACATATATAATGCACATATACATTTATATAAATATATACAACACAGTAAAATACACACACATGCACAAACATACAATATATACAATATTTACACAGTACAATATGCATAAATATACAATACATCTGTATACAACACATGTACACGTGATATCCATGTACAATGACCACATACATAATATAGCTATAACGCACATATATACAACATGCATGTACAATACACATATACAACATGCAATACATGAATACACACATATATACACTACACATACACATACATATACATATATAACACAATATACATATACATGGAACTGATTCAGTTCTACAATAAGAGCCATTCCCCAACTGATAAATCATCAAAGGATATGAGCTCACTCTCTTCTAAGGAAGAAATCTAAGCTATTAATATCCATACGAATAAATGCTCCAAATCTCTATTAATTAGAAAAATGCAAACTAAAGCAGCTCTGGGGCTCCATCTCACATCCACCATATTGGCTAAGTTGGCACAGAAGAAACATGATAAATATTGTCGGGCTCTGGGCAGATCAGCACCAGAAGGCACTGCTAGGAGACCATTTGGGAAAAAGTCACTAAGCTGTGAATAGCCTCTGACCTGGCCAGATCACTGCTCAGTCTATGTCCCAAAGAGATGAGAGGAAAAAGGGCCCATTTGTACAAAAATATCAATGGTCGCTCTTTTGGGGGTTGGAAAAGAAATGGAAACTAAGGGGATGCCCATCAGCTGGGGAGAGGCTGAAGAAATTAGGCAACAAAATGCTATTTTGCTGAAAGAAAAATAATGAATGGGAAACGAGGAGGAACTGATGGGAAGTGAACTGAGCAGAACCAGAAAAAACAACTTCTCTAATGAGGCCGCCAGTGCAAAGACAAACAACTCTGTAACCTTAAGCCTCTGCTCCATAAGCCCACAGGAATGATGACAAAGCCCATTAACCTCCTTTCAAAAGGGGGTGATGGAAGAAGGAGATACATATTTTTGGAAATTGTGGGCATTTATTTGGCTACACTGTGCATATTTGTTAGGAGGGCTTTGTTTTTCTTTTGTTCTCCCCCACCCCCAATGGGGTAAGGGGGTTAGGGAAAGAAAACCGATTTTTGTTTATTGGAAAAAACATTTTCTTAAAAAAATAAAGATCATTGACAGACAGTGACTGGAGGGAGAGTCTAAACAAGGCTGGAAGAAAAGAGCGTGACATAAAACGGCCTTTTGTCATGATCTAGTCCAACCGCACCATATGAAGGAGGAGGAGGCCCAGAGCCAGCCAGGGACATGGCCAAGTCACGCACCAAGTGAGTGGCCGAGCAGAGACTTGACCCAAGGTCTTCCAGTGCCTGGTCCAGGGCTCCCTCCACTATTCCACAGTCACACTAAGTACAAATGATAAATAAAGTATTCAGCTTGGGCCTGGGGGGCAGAACACGCGTTCAACAAACATTTGCTCAACCAATGAGCACTAAGGATGGCTTGGGGGTTTTGGTCTCCTTCCAGCAAAGTCCCCTTTATTTTGTAAATTATTTTATTTATTTAATAATTTATTTAGATTATATAATAAATATGTATTGGAGAGAATAAGATATATTAATATATTTATATTTAATGATTGATTGGCTTGCTTAAATTTATTAATTTGCTAATTTTGAGTTATTATTAATTATTAACCTATTAGCTAACTTTATTAAAGTAAAATTAAAATATTTTTACTACTGACCAAGAAGAGTTGGAAAACGCTCAAGGTGTCTGCGGAGTTTTTTCATGCCTAGGCTTTTTAAGTGAACAGGTTGCTTCTGAAAATTTGGCAAAACCCTTGAACAGAGACAATTCAGGTTTTTCTGGATTCATACCAGACAGACACACAAATATCTGGGCAATGGCAAGTTCAACTGTGGAGGTCCCAGTGTGGTTGTGAGGAAGGCACTCGGTAAACCTTATGGTAATCCTCCCCCAGGTTCTGGAAAGCTCCAGCCACAGGCCCTGAGCCTGAGCAGGGTCTGCCCAGCAGGAAGGCCTCTGAGCCTGGGAGATCAGGGCTGCCCCTACCCACAAGGACAGTCACCAACTGATATGTTAGGCATCGAATTAAGACGGGAGAGGGTGTTAATCTCTGTAATTCGGGGCAGGCACTGCTAAGGTGGCAGGTCTCCAGACATTTCTATCAGAGGCCAGACTCAGGCTCCATAAAGGTTTCAGAAGGTGTCACGGGATCACCTGAGAGACGTGCGCCCCCATCCCCTTTACCTGCTGGCTGGGGAATTGGCAGAGCACAGACGTGATGTTACTCGCATACTGCGCCATGATTTTGCGAATGGCCTTCTCCACGGAGGGAGGGATCCGGCCAGACACGCTGGTCATGATCTCCTGGAGCTCCAGAAGGGGTAAGGAAGGGGACCGGAGGGTGACCATCAGCTTGTTCACCCACTCCTTGAGCTGAAAGAGACAAAAACCATTCACGTCCACTTTCTGCAGAGTTAACAGCGCAGAGTGACCACTGAACACAGTTACAGAAGAAGACTGGGCAGCTTAATGAAATCACTGAGAAAAGAATCAAGGCAGAAGTGGCTCTCTTATCTGAATGCACACAGCCCAGGCCGACCCAGCCTCCTGAGTTCAGCTTAGGTGATCCATTTCTTCTAGGACGCCTCCCCCCAACGACTGTGGTTCACCCTCCTCTCTCCTCTCTGAGTCTCTGGTACAGGACTGCACCGTCCAGGAAACTGCTGGCTGCCTGAGGGTAAGGACCACATCATGTGCCCCCTTTCACAGAGCCTAGGACAGGATGAAACACGCCACCTGAGAAAGGGGCTCTCAACAGGGTTCCCACTGGTGCTGGTAGGCTCTTATGGATCAGGCTAAACAAGATGCTTTTGTTAGCCTGGTGACTAAAATCCTTTGGCTGGAGTCCAGGGTGGACCTCTGCTTCCCGAAGGAGGGGAAGGCAGCACAATTTTGGGGGCTCACACAACTGAAAAGGTGCTTAAAACATTCATACTTAGAGTAGAAGGAGCTTTCAGACACCATCTCAGCATTATGCATACAGCCAGCCAGAGACTACAGCAAAAAATATTTTTATCCTGCCAACTAGTATGTATGAACCAGAAGGCCCACAGGGCCTGACTCCCTGAAATTCCTCACGCTGTGGCCCAAATCTGTGGACAGCGTTTGGATCCACTGAACTCTGAGCAAACTGCTGAGGGTGAAGCCATAAGCCTAGAGTTAGAATTGTTATGGGTTCCCCAACTACATATGGCTGCCAGGTGGTGCCCAAGGGCACAGAGTACAAGCCCTGGGGTTAGGAGGACCAGAGTTCAAATTCAACCTCAGACACTTACTACCTGTGTGATCCTAGGCAAAACACTTCAACCTGTTTGCCTCAGTTTCCTCATCTGTTAAATGAGCTGGAGAAAGAAGTGGCAAACCACTCTAATACCTCTGCCAAGAAAATCCCAAACGGGGCCATGAAGAGTCAAACATGACTGAAATGACTCAGTGACAACAAAATCCTGACTAAGCCCATCGTGGTTCTAGAAAACATCTCAACAGGTACCAGTATTCTCACTGCTCTGACAACCACTGATCCAGGACTAGCATGAGACCTACAGTTGCATAATATTATGTGAATAAAGTTGATTAGAGTATTTTCTGAACTTGGAATTAATGATTAAAATGCGTTTTTCATCCATAGAAAAAATAGCATATATATATACACACATACACATATATACTTATGTATATACATACATACACATATGCACACACATATATATATATATACACGGGTGCATGCACACACCTGCACGTGTGCATGTATGCCTACACATGTATGTGCATGTGTGCGCGCATATGTGTACATGCGTGATGCATAAATATACGTGTGTGCGTGCATTGTGTGTATATATATGTATTTCTGGACATTTGTCTCACAACTGATAAAATTATATGTTCATTATAACAGATAATGTGGCAGATTTCAATTAAGTAAATTAAAAGCTTTTGCATTGATAAAGATCAAGGCAGTTAGAATAAGAAGAGAAATTGTCAAGTGGGGGGAAATCTTTGCATCAAATCTCTCTGAAAGAAGCTGGCTATCCCAAGATATATAGGAAATGGACACAAATCTACAATAATAGCCATGCCGCACCCCCCAACCCACCCCAGTAGACTAATGGTCAAGGGAATCTGAGTAGTTTTTAATTAGGAAAGAAGCAAAGTCTCAATGACCATATTAAAATGCTACAAGTAACTCATAAGAAAAATAGAAATGAAAATGTATGTTTTCTTATGTATACTTATCAAATTAGCAAAGACGGTTTAAGACAGAAATAATCAATGTCAAGCTGTGGGAGGATAGCAGCAAATATAGTACCAATGGGGTTATGAATTGGTCGATTATCAATCAATAAGCATTCATTAAGCACCTACTATGCACTGGGCACTGGAGACACGAAAAGAGGCAAAAGGAGGTCTCTTGCCCTCAAGGAGCTTACAATCAGATGGGGATATATACAAATTAACTTATGTACAGGATATATGGGAAATAATTAAGAGGAGGAAGGTATTTAGAATTGAGAGGTTGGGGAAGCCTTCCAGTACAAAAAGAGATTTTAGTTGGAACTTGGAGCAAGCAAAGGAAGTCATTAGGAGGAGTGTTGTAAGGGGTGCAGCCAGAGAGAAGGCCCAGGGGGAGGCAAGGAGGGTCTTGTTTGTCCAAGAGCCCAGAGGAGGCCACGGTCACTGAATCAAAGAGTAGGTGGTGGGGAGGAAGGGGTGGGAAGACTGGAAAGGGGAAGGGGAGCTGTTTATTATTTATTATTATTGAACTGTTGTGGAATGGCTTGTGTCCTCCTGTGTCCTGTTAGTTGACTGTATGCATGTTGTGGGCATCACACTCTTTTCAGAGACAACTGATACAAAGGGTTTTTCCCTCAATTCATCACTTCCCTCTTACCCTAGACCAGTGGTTCTCAACCTTCCTAATGCTGAGACCCTTTAATACTCGTATGTGAGCATATCTGCATGTGGGTGGACCTGCCTGGCGACGGATAGAGGAGCAGTGTCTCGGTTCCTAAGACCATTGGAAATATGTGTTTTCTGATGGTCTTAGGCGACCCCTGTGACCCCTGTGAAAAGGTCATTTGACCCCCCCAAAGGGGTCATGACCCACAGGTTGAGAACCACTGCCCTAGATACACAGAGTTTGGTCATGTTAAAGCCTTTCAATTTCCCATAACTGAAATGATCAGCTCTATCTTTTGTAAAGAGTCTCTCTGGTCTTTCTTTGGTTCTGCACTGGCCCCTGCTCACAGAGGTGGGAGGCACCTGGTCTGGTTCCCCTCACCTTCTTTTCATGATCTGGTCTTTAACAGTCAAGTATGGCTCTATTTTGAATACCTCAGCAGGAGGCCTGGTCCATTTCTACTCGTGTTTTAAACTGGACCTAACTGTGCCGTGATACACATGGACCCACCAAGAATGGCAGGCTCACACTGTCCCAGGGCCACCAGGTGGGTCAAGGCCAAATGGTCAAGGAGACAAAAGAACAAGCTTTCCAACAGTGCAAGAGTATGAGTGATTGTATGTATGTGTGTAAGGATGTGTGTGAAAGCAAGTGTATGAATATGTGCATGTTTTTATGTGTATATGTGTGACTGCATTGTATAAGGGCATCAGTGTGGGGGGGGGGTGTATGTGAAAATATGAGTATGTGTGCCTGTGTAAATGCATGTGAGTATATGTTTTTAAGTCTGTATGTGTGAAATTGTGTGTGAGTGTAGATGTGAGAGTGAGTTTATGTGAAAGTATATGTGTAGGTATGACTGTGTGAGTGCATTTAAGTATATATGTGTGGGATTGTGTTGTGTGAGTGAATCTGTGTGAAAGTATAAGTGTGGGTATGTGTAAATATGAGTGTGTATGTTTGTAAGCACATGTGTGTGTAAGTATGTGTGCAAGTGTGAGTGTAGAAGTGTATGTAGGTGTGTGAAAGTGGGGGGGTCAACATGTGTGTACATAAACCTTTTTCTCATCTCTTAAATTGACTAAGCACCCCAACAAAAAGCAGACTCTCCTCACCTTGGTGCTGAAGATGGGTTCTGGCAAACAGTAACCATTCATGACATTGGTCAGGTTCTCCAGGACGTTGTGGAAAACCTGGTGCAGCTTCTCTCCTATGATGGGCAGGGTTTGCTGGCAAGGGAGGTCGCCAGTGTACGGCTCAGCCTGGTGAGAAGCAGAGGGAGGAAAGGTCAGAAGCGAATGGGCTGTCACTCACAGAACCCGGGCTTGGCTCTGACGCCCACCGTTGACCTTGGGTAAATCACTTTCTCCTCAGAGCCCGAGTTTCCTCTTCTATAAAATGAGGGGACTGGGCTATATTCCTGTGATTTTAAAAGATTTTTTTTAGTTTGAATCTCTCAGCACCACAGGCAAATCTTACAAACTTTGCTCCTTCCTCCCTTAATTTCTTATAGATTCCCTAAAATTGGGTACATAATGGGGTGAAAATAACTATAAAAATTCACATAAATCATCTCTTTTATAAAAAGGTTTAATACAGCTCAGTGACGGAGCTCAAATGCCTCCAGAAGGCACATCCATGATTTAATGACATACTTGTCCACTCCTTCAGCAAATGTTTGCTGACCCAGCACTTTCTGTGGGTCTGCATCACAGGCTCTACTGCCGTGCTAGGGCCCGGGGGGAAGGAGTGGGGGGGGGGGGTGCACAGAGATGAATAAGGCAGCTTGCACCATCAGTGTGGCCATGACCATCCCCTGGATAAGCAGAGCATGTGAGCAGGGAACCTGCTGTCTGCATTATTTCAAGAATGCAAAATAACCACAGATATTTAGGAAAGGGTAGGTAGACAAGGTAGAAAGTCTAATTTGCCCCAAGGGGGAGTGGGCTTCCTCACTTCCCTGGAGGTTTTTCATGAAGAGATTAAGGGAGCATTTGCCAGGGATGTGAGGGACATTTTACGTTTTGGGCAGGGAGAGGCCAAGAAGACAGAATCTGTGGTCACAGAATCTGGGTTCAAATTCTGACCGTGCTACTCAGTACCCAAATGAACTGGGAGTTTAAGCCCCTTTCCTTCCTAGATCTGTTTCTCATCTGTAAAGGGAAGGTCGTAGAGGAGACCACCCCCAAGGGCCCTTCCAGCTCCCCAGTGCTGGCCCTGATCCCATCAGCTCTAGGAGCCCCTGATAACCTCACCATCATTACTCACCGCATGAACTTTAGAAGGATCATCCAGCTCCAGTCTAGCTATCACACAGCCAGCTTGCAGAACAGCTCCTGGCCGCTTTACATAGTAAATCTGGCCATCTTCCTGCACACTCAAGGTCATGATCATCTTCATCACCTAGGGTATGACAGGATGAAGAAGTGAGGAAAGAAACGCCAGAACCTGGATGGTGCATGGGACAGACCCCCAGGACTGGGAACCAGCAACATGGGACAGACTGATTAACACACAAACCCATCTCTGTGAGGCCCTAAGTGCACACATCCTGGCCGCCGCTGCTTCTGTAATTACCAGAATAAAAAAAACAGAGCCGAACAAACCCTACAAACATGGAAGAACGAAGATTCGATAAAATGGATCCCCAAACTATGGCCTTTCTTTGGGAAACACTGTTATCAGATACAGGAAAAAATTAAGAAGAGAGTTGGCTGTTTTTTCCCTGAAAATCATAGACAAACTGTATTTTTACAAACCATCTTTTCTCCAGAGGAACACCCAAGATATTGGGAAGAACACTTGGTCTGGAAAAGGTGGAGACTGGAGAGGTTCAAGAGCACCCCAAGGGCCACCACAGGGAAATGGTTTCATTCTAGGATTCCAAGCTTTCACAGGTAACTTTCTGCTTTGTCTTCACCTAAACCAGCCCTCCACGAGCTGCACACACCCCTCACACTCCCTTTTCCAGTTCCCCTTTATGTGTTGGCTTCCCCCATTTAAGTGTAAGCTCCGTGAGGACAGGGAACACCTTCTTTACTCCTATTTGTATGCCCAGCACTTAGCATAATGCCTGGCAAGTGACAGCAAGTTATTAATAAGGCTTGTTCTGTCTATCTATCTATTATGTGTGTGTATCCATCATCCATCCATCTTTCTACTATCTATCATTACCTATCTTCTTTATCTCTACTTATCTCCCTATCTCTCTATTCATCCATCTCCATCCATCTATTCATCTATCTCCATCTATTTATCTGTCTTTCTATCTATCTGGCCATCCATCTATCGATCCATTTATTCATCCATCTATCTATCTATCTATCTATCTATCTGTCTGTCTGTCTATCTATCCATCCATCCATCCATCCATCCATCCATCCAGCTCTCTCTCTATCCATTTACCCACTTATACACTCCCTCCTTCTTTCTCTCTCTCCCTCTCTCTCTCCCCGCCCCCGTCTCTCTCTGTCTCTGTCTTTCTCTGTCTCTCTCTCTCTCTTCCAAATCCAAGCTCCTCTGAAAATGGTTTGGGAATGAGGACCAAGGAGACGGGGAACATAGATAGTGGAGATAGAATGAGGTGATCAGCGTGAATTTTGCTGTGCCTAATGATGTTTCTTTAATACAAGGGAGAATTCCCTAGAGGGGGAAGTGACAGAGATTTTGTTTTTTAAAAGCACATCCTTAAAACATCTGCAGATATACCTGGGGGTCTGGGTGGGCCACAAGCTCAAGGTGAATCAGCAGAGTGACAAAAAGACCAGTGTGAACATGGGCTACAATGTTACACTCAGTAGAAGTGATGTGCTTTCAGAAGGCTTTCAGGACATTGGAGAGCAGCCAGAAGAAGACTGTAGGAACTCAGGACCATGCCATATGAGGACTGGTTCAATGACCTGAGGACATTTGTTTAGTGTGGAGATTTGGGAAATGACAAAGCCAGAGGGCCACTCCAGGGCAATGAGCCAGTCTGTGACCTCTGCCCTCTGAGCACCACTGGAGCCATAGTGTCCCAAGCAGGGGACCAAGGAGCACAGGCTCCAAGAAGAGTCCCCCAAAAGGGGCAGGTACTGTGGGTACCTCCATTTCTGCATAGGTACTTCCAGCGGTCAGATGGCCTCCATCTTCCACCAAGTACTGGACCAGCTTTCCTGCAGAGGGAGATCTCAGGATGGTGGGATCATTCTCCTTCTCAAATACACATGTCTTATTGCCAATGGTAATCCGGTAACTGTAGGAGACAAGAGGGTGGGAATGGGTTTGCAGCCGGACTGTGGATCAGCCAAGGAGGCTTCCCAAAGAAATCCTCGACTCACAATTATCACCCAGTAAGTTATTTGCTTTGCTCTTAGTCTGAATCAAACTGAATTCCAGAAAATTCTGCGATCTGAAAGCACCTTCCATGTCTAGACTAGAATCAGGAATAAGCCACAGAAAGGCAGCCATAGGCTTTGTAAATCCTTAAAAGGGGCTGCCCCAAAGTAGGCTGGAGGCAGCTACAGGAACCTTGGTTGGACTGGGGGACTTCCAAGGTCCTTCCCAACCCTAAGAGCCCAGCTGTGTATACCTGAGGCCCCAAGTCCTGTGGGGACCAGTATCAGGGCTGTCCCTCAAATCTGAGGGCTCAGGGAACCCACCCCCCACCAGCTGATTCATGGGAAGCTCTTTTCTTCTTCCCTTTCAGGTACTAGGACTGCTGCTCCCAAAGGTTGTGGCCAGGGTGGGAGATGGGGCAGTTGGGCAGGGCCCTGAGCACAAGCAGAGTGAGGGGGTTCTCAATGCTTATTAAATGCCCAAGAGGCAGGGTATCTGGAGAGTCTCAATATTCAGTATGCCAGACATCGACAGCCGTGACCATGAATGGAAGGATGGAACGGAACAGTGAAGGGCGCCCTGGCCCAGAAGCCAGAGGCTCTGAAATCAAGGGAGTGGGAAGTCCCTTAGGCCCTTCTGGTCCTCAGCCTCCTTTCAATGGAGTGACAGTCCCACCAACTGCCATGAGGTTCAAACTATACAGTCAAAGTGAGACCAAGTGCTATTTTGGTGGTGCTCACTCTGGGACCAAGTTAAGAGATCAGGGGAGGGAGAGCCTCCTGTTTCTGAAGCTGAACTCCTAGGAGAGAAAGCCCCCTTCCCACGCTGGTGGGAGTGTCCTGGGACCTGGTCTGGGACCCACCTGTCGATTTCTTCTTTCATATATGTGGTGTAGCTGTTACCGGCATAGGACAGCAGCAAGCCACCATCATTGAGCCTGTGGGCATCTATTTCGATGTGACAGTTGTTCATGATGAGAACAAACATGGTCAGAGATTGTCGAGCAACCTGGGAGAAATGGAGTTTTCAGGACCTGACATCCTCCATCCCCAGGAAACATTTGGGGGTTATGCCAGCTAAGAAACCTAATAAAAAGGAGATCATTGGGGTAATGCCCACCAGGTAGGGTACTCCAGGGTCAAGTCCAAGCCTGGCCTCATCTGCATGGCCCAACTCTGAGCACTGACCCCTTCCTTCACAAAGGAGTGGGGTGGAAAGGGAGGGCTCCCCAGCCTCTGTCCTGCTCTTGGTGGCCAGACAGGTCCAAGTGTGGTGAGTTTTGATAGATTATTACGACCAAAAATAACTGAATCTCCCCAGCTGGGAAGCCCCAACCCTCTGCTGTTGGCATCAGCAACAGACCAAGGTTAAGGGGACAGAAAGCCCAAAGCAGAGGATGTAGGACTGGGCATCCTCAAGTTTATGAACCAGCACCATCCTTATTGTGGGTTTCTGTTCATTCTAGACCAGACCTCCTGCCTCCTCAGCACTAGAACCCCAGAATCTAAGGGATGGAGGAGCCTCGGGGACCATCTGGTCTGACCTGTACTGGGGCTTAAGGCCAAATGAAGCAAATTTAATCCTCCTTCTATGTGTCAATCCTTCAAATGCCTGCAGATACTCAGCACATCACTCTATGTCTCTTCTCCAGCCTAACTATCCCTTCTTCTTTCAAGAGATACTCATAAGGCAAAAGTTTCAAAGGCTGGCTTGGCCTCCCTAAGAGGAACTTCACAAAATCCAGGGAGAACCTCAAAAGGGGGTACAAATCTTTTCTTTAAAAATACAACCCCAGGAGGCAGAGCCAAGATGGCAGAGCAAAAGCAGGAACCTGGCATAAGCTCCTGCACAACCACCTCCAATGCCTGTAAACACAACTCTAAACAAATTTTAGAGCTACAGAACCTACAAAGTGACAGAAACAAGTCTCTTGCTGAAGGCCGCCTGGTAGGCCAACAGGAAGGGTCTATCGCACCAAGTGCAGTTCCACGTAAGCCACGTGGGCCTGGGGCGGCTCTGACCAACAGCCCAGACCAGCCACAGCGGACGTCAAGAGAATGAATCACCAGCAGCTGTGGTGGTTTCCAGATTTCACAACCCATAAATGCCAAAGAGAAAGTAAAAAGTCAGTGGGGAACTCTGTTGGAACTGGGTGATGGAAGAACACGGTCTGGCCCCTGCCCCGGGGCAAGAGGTGGCAGAGTGCTGCCACATGGCTGCCTCTGGAGCTCCTGGTCTGCAGACCATAGCAGGGCCTGTGACCATTCACAGGGTAATTGCTCCTGCTTTGACCGACTTGGATGTGGGTTGCTGTCTTGGGTGGTGGTCCTGGGGTAAGAAGCTCTAGTGTACCAGAACTTGTGGTGGCTGGAGAGAGGGCACCCTCCTCATAACTCTGACAACATTTGTGAAAACCCCAGTGATTTGGGACAAAACTCTCTCCACTCTGGAAGCAGAGTTCTAACACGGCAGAGAATCAGAAGTCAAGTCACTGGATGTCAAGATGAGCAAGCAGAGGAAGCACAATCAGACCACAGAATCCTTTTTTGGGGACAAAAAGGATCAAAACATGGAACCAGAAGAAGTCAACAAAGTCAAAACTCCTGCATCAAAAGCTTCCAAGAAAAATATGAACTGATTACAGGCCAGGGAGGAGTTCAAGAAGAATTTTGAAAATCAAGGAAGGAAAGTGGAGGGAAAACTTGGTAGAGAAATTTAAATGATGCAAGAAAATCACAAAAATCAAGTCAACAGCCTGCTAAAAAACACCCAAAAATATACTGAAGAAAATAACACCTTAAAAAATAGACTAACTCAAATGGAAAAAGAGGCCCAAAAAGCTAATGAGGAGAAATA
>CM053594.1:16586966-16651943 GCA_028646575.1 Pseudocheirus occidentalis
TGCCCTGATATTTTAGAACCAGAGGGCAAAATAGAAATGGAAAGAATTCACTGATCACCCCTTGAAAAAAGATCCCAAAAATAAAACTCCTAGGAATATTATAGCCAAATTCCAGAGTTCCCAGGTCAAGGAGAAGTATTGCAAGGTGTCAGAAAGAAACAATTTAAGTATTGTGGAAACACAATCAGGCTAAGATAAGATCTAGAAGCTTCTACACTAAGGAATAGTAAGGGCTTAGAATATGATATTCTGGATGTCAAAGGATCTAGAATTAAACCAAGAATCACATACCCAGCAAAACTGAGAATAGTGCTACAGGGGAAAATATGGTCATTCAATGAAATAGAGGACCTTCAAACATTCTTGATGAAAACACCAGAGCTGGACAGAAAATTTGACTTTCAAATACAAGAAGCAAAAGAAACATGAGAAGGCAAACAGGAAAAAGAAATAATAAGGAACTTATTAAAATTGAACTATTTACATTCCTACATGGAAAAACGATAATTATAACTAATGAGACTTTTCTCAGTATGAGAATAGTTGAAGGGGAAAAAAAATATCTATGTATATGTATGTATGTATGCATGTATATATGTATGTATGTGTGTGTATGTATGTATGTATAGAAGGGTGTGTGTATAAATACATATGTGAGTGTGTGTATATATGCATATATGTATACTTAGAGGGCACAGGATCAGTTGAATATAAATGGATGATATCTAAAAAATAAAACTAAGAAGTGACAGAGGAATATAATGAGAGAAGGAGAAAGGGAGAGATAGAATAGGGTAAATTATTCATATAAAAAGGCAAGAGAAAACTGTGACAGAGGAGGGGAAGAGCAGGAAGGTGAAAGGAAATGGGACAACCTTATTCTCACTGAATTTGGCTTAAGGAAGGAATAACATACACACTCAATTGGGTATCTTACCCTACAGGAAAGTAGTGGGGAAGGGGATAAGAGGGGGCTAACAGAAGGGAGGGCAGATTGGGAGAGAGGGTAGTTAGAAGCAAACACTTTTGAAAAGGGACAGGGTCAAAGGAGAAAACAGAGTAAGTGGGGGGCAGGATAGGATGGAGGGAAATATAGTTAGTCTTTCACAATATAACTACTATGGAAATGTTTTTTGTCACTACACACGTACAACCTATAGAGCAGTGGTTCTCAACATTCCTAATGCAGCGACCCTTTAATACTCACATGTGGGTGTATCTGCATGTGGGTGGACCTGCCTGGAGATGGATAGAGGAGCAGGGTCTTGGTTCCTAAGACCATTGGAAATATGTGTTTTCTGAGCGTCTTAGGTGACCCCTGTGAAAGGGTCGTTTGACCTCCAAAGGGGTCGTGACCCACAGGTTGAGAACCACTGCTATAGAGAATTGCTTGTCTTCCCAATGGGGGTGGGTGAGGAGGGAAAAAGGAAAAGAATCTGTAAATCAAAGTTTTAAAATAAATGTTCAAAAAAATTGTTTTTTTACGTGCAACTGGGAAATAAGATACACAGGCACTGGGGTATAGAAATCCATCTTGCCCTACTAGAAAGTTAGAGGGGGGATAGGGGAGGATATAAGAGTGAGCAGATTAGGGGAAGGGGTATTCAGTAGGCTCACTATCTTAGGGTGGGAATAGGGGAAAGACTGGGAGAAAATTTGTAACTCAAAATCTTGTGGAAATGAATGCTGAAAACTAAAGATAAATAAAGATTTTTTAAAAATAAAAATAAAACCCCAAAAGGGGGAGTTAAGAGTATCAGGGAGGAAGGTTACAGCTGGAAGGGGTTTGTAAAATTTAGAGATGGACCGAACCAAGGAGGATGGTTAGTCTAATCCCCTGATGGAAAAGATAAGGAGAGTGAATTTAGGATTAGTTGGGTAGGCAGGTCTAGAAGTCAAGACTCCAAGGCCAACACCAAGCTTCCTTCCACTGGATTCAGCTAGAGATACATCATGTGGCCATCTACACCTAAATGTTCCCTCACAGGCTGGGCTACGTGAGGGACCCAGGCTTTGAGCAGTCGTTCCTCCCACACACCAAAGGACTGGAAAGAGGGTTTTTAAGGACTTTCACTGAAGAAATATACTCAAAGACACCAAGGCTGTTCGCATTGTCCAGTTTCCACAGCAGAATTCAGCTTTCAGATTCACTCCAATACTGGGGTGGTATCTTGAGGGAGTGAGGTGGTCTTTACCTTGAGGATATACTTCACCCCTCCATAGATCAGCTCCACATCCACAATGTTCAGCAGAGAATCTGCTGGGAGAACCTGGCCCCTGGAAGACAGACAGAAACCCTTCAGAAAGTGCCACTCGGCTGGTTTTCCAGGTCCTTCAAAACATGGGGCCATGTCTTGGGCAAGAATTGCCTTAGTGTTCTAATGAGATCAGGAATACCTCCACTGAGATTTCTGACTGATGTATCTGGGTACTGGAGGGGGATGCACTTATTATGGGGGTGGGGGAAGGCTTTATAGGGCCCCCAGTTTATTGAATGTTTGCTAAGTAAGCATCCTCCAGCTAGCATATTCTGGGAAGAGAGCACCTGGCCCTCTAAGGAACCGATTAAGTGAACTTTGATTTTCTTATCACTCAGTTACCTTTGACCTAATAACCAAGGGATAAAACAGGTCTCCCTGGCTTTTTGTTTGATGGTGGCTTAAAGGGAAATAGAAAAGACCAAAAAAATGGAAAAGTTCACCCTTGTATCTGTTCCAACTGCCAGCTCTCATCAACTTATTAGAGTCCAAGGAAATAAAAGAATTTAGAAAGTTTATCTCTGCCTTTATTTGAGACCCCGGCAATCACCATCAGTCTCCAAAGTGCACCGTTCTGCCCTTAATGAGAGAGAACCTTTTCTCCCAAACAACCAATATCCCGTTTCATTCATTCAATTTTCAGGGCTTTCAGAGAAGTACCAGAGAAGCGGGAGACCTGTGAGTCACAGGTCAGGGGAGTCCAAAGACCAAGGTCTGAGTCAAAGCTTTATCGCTGACTATCCCAGTGACTGTGAACATATTATGCAGACACTCTGGGTCTCAGTAAAACGGGAAGAATCATCTAGTACTTCCAGCTTCCCTGAGTCTCTCTGAGAGAAGAGCTTTGTAAACCACAAAAGGCCAAGAGGCTTGCCCGATCATTATTTAACTAACCTTAATTATACGTTATGTTTGGGCAGAGATACAAGCGTGAACAAGGCAGGGGGGAAGAAACTATCTTCAAAAGACAGAATCCAGGTAGCAAAGGTCCAGCTGCGAGAGCTAGAAGCAGCCTGAGCGGCCGTGGAGGCCACTGTCCCCCTTTTATGGAGGAGCAAGAGGGCGGCCAGAGAGGACCAGAGCATCTACAACCAGGAGAGCATCTGGTTTATTTTTACTGATGGGGGGAAACTGAGACCAAGAGAAGGGGAAAGGCCAGTGAGCAGCAGTATGGGGATGTAAGCCCTGGCAATGCATTTATTTATGGTTAGGTAGATATGTATGTAAGTACACATACATGTATGCATGCACGCATGCGTGTATGCATGTATGTATATGCATACATGGCAATGTATTTCTATAGAGAAATGGATCTATCTATGTACATACATCAATGTGTTTCTATAGAAATGTATGTATATGTGTATATACATTTATGTGTGCATATATATACACACACGCTTACATACATATACAGCGATCTATTTAAATATAAATTGTATTGTGCATTTATGTGTTTATGCGCACATATATATTTTATATAAATTTATGTACACATTTATATAAGAATGTATTTCTATACATTTATATATACATTGCCACATATACATAAATATATAAATCTATCCATCTATATAAATCCATTGCCATGCATACACATACACATACACATACCTATACCTATACATACACATACACACACATACACATACACATACATACACATAAATGTACATACACGTCTATGCAAATACATGCATACACATGTGTGTACATGCATGTGTGTCGCCACAAGTGCATGTATGTATATAAATCTATCCATCTATATACAATGCCATATATATACATGCACTCACATAAATGCATATACACATACATTTTTATATAAATACGTTGTGATATATACATAAATCTAGAAATAGATCCATCTATCTATATAAATACATTGCCATATATGCCTAAATAACACAGATATAAATCTATCCATCTAGTGAAATACACTGACGTATATACATGTGTGTATGTGTATTGTGCATGTATGTATGTGTGCGTGCATGCCTATATGTACACACATATAAATGTACACACACGCGCGCACACACACCAGAGCATGCCCAAGTGGCTCACATTCAGGTGCCAGCAGCAGGCCATGTGTCTTACTCACATACGCTGGGCAAAGGGAGGCATTCATGTTGGCTAATGACCACACACTATACCTTTCCAGTGAATGCAGGAAGTCGGTCATACAGGTCCTGAACAGGGAATCTGCTACGTTCAAGGCTCCACAGACCACCCCAAGCATGATGTCGGGTTTCTCAGCCTAGGAAAGAAGGACTTTTCAGTATGACCAGAGGCCTGTCTCCTCAGCAGGGAGGGCTCCCAAGATCACAGAGCTAGAGGAGAAGGAGCCTCAGTGGCCAGGAGTCCAGTCCCTCCATGGAAGGGTTATACACACTAACCTACCCAACAAGTGACAGCCAGCCAGACTCTGGTTGGAGACCCGCAAGGATGGGGAGCTCACCACCTCTCAATGATGCCAGGAGAACAGACCCACAATCCAGCCCCAGAGGAGGTTCTGAGAGAAGGGGACCGCACTCTCACCTGCACTCTCTCAGCAATCAGGTGGTCCAGCCAGCCAGTGTCAATGTCATTGCTTTGGAAGTTCTCGGTCTCCAGCAGGTTAACGAGGTACTCCACCGTGGTCCTGAAATCTCCCCGGATTGACAGCTCTTTCAGGGCCACCACCATGTTCCTTAGAAACACACGTTTCCCAAATCAGCACAGCCTCTTGCACACAAGGGCATCACTCTACTATTTAGAATTATCAGCTCCGGGTGAAAGTTGAAAGACTTTGGAAGAGGAGACTCTTACAATCACAGACTTAGAGCTGGAAAGGGCCTCAGAGACCACTGAGTCCCACCCTCTCATTTTACAGAGGAGACAACTGAGGCAGACAGAGGTTAAGTAACTTTCCTAGACACAGTCAGCAAGTGTCTGAGGCAGCATTTGAACTCAGGGTTTCCCGATTCAAATCTAGGGCTCTCTGCACCGAGCCCCCCAGCTGCCCTAGAAGGCATCTTAAGCACAGAGATATGGGCTCCTGTCTCCTCTCCCCACCTGGTGTCTACTTTCTAGTATCATACAAAAAGCACATTACTGATTAGGAAGAAAAGAGAAGGAGGAGGAAGAGAGGAACGAGGAGAAGGGTGCAGGGCTTGGCGAGGGGGTACTCACGAGACAGCCTCTTCTCGGTTCTCTCCCCAGGAGAAGCAGTGGCCAAACTGAGAATCAGCAAACTCGTGTAAGCCCCCAGCTGCTGCCACGCTGAAGTAGCCCCACACATTCTTGCTGCTGCGGAAATTCAGCTCCTGGACGGTCCCAGAGCTTGGCTTAAAACCCTGGAGACAGAAGGACAACAAACTGATGGATGGGTCAGAATAGAAACCTAAAGTCATTTCCAGAGGCCCTGCCAGAGTGCATGAGGCATTTAGCAGAGGCCCCTTAATTTGGCTGGACAGCATGGCCAGTGCCAGGATGCTCACAGCACCCAGGGGGATGGCTTGCCTGCTCATGGGCTCAGGCTTGACTTGTACAGTGCAACAAGGATGCTTTGGCATCAGGAGACACCTAGATTCAGATCCTCCCTCTGAGATGCAATAGTTAAGACCCTAAGGAGACGTTATCTATCATCTAACCCCTCCCAAGCAGCACCTGCCCTCATGACTGTGACAAGAAGAAAGGGAATTATACCACATACATAAAGCACTTTGTAAGCCTGAAGGGAAGTGTAAATGCACAGTTTCCTCCCTTCTCCTGGTCTCAGTTTCCCCACATTTTCAGCCCCTCATCTTGCCTCATCCGGGTTTTCACTGGTGATCCTGGCAGCAATCACGTGGCCTCTGGGAATGGGTGGGTTGATAGGGTTTTCAAAGGAAATGGGTGTGACACCCCAGGGTGATTCTCCATACAGGATCCGGATGTCCTTCAGCCTGTTCAGAGGCACTCCCATGGCAATCTGTGGGCAAAAGAGAAAGGCTTTCACATTAGCCTCTGACGTGCTTTAAAGCGGGCTGCTTGTCAACTCTGCAGCTCAGGGGCTCGGCCATCTCTGGACCCACAGAAGTCGGCCCCGTACCCTGCCTGACAGGCACAGAGACTTAGAATCACAAGGCACTGAGCTCAAATCCCTCCTCAGACACTAACTTAGCTGTGTGACCTTGGGAAAGTCACATAACCTCTCCTGTGGATGAGAAGAGCAGCCGCCTAACTCTGAGAGGAGGATGAGAATCCTCCCACTATCACAATCATATGAGCACCTTGCAAACCCTAGCAGGCTGTGTGAATATTGGGGGGGGGAGGAAGAGGAGGAGGAGGAGAAGGAGGAGGAAGAGGATGGTGTGCCAAGTACTATCTGAGATACAGAAAAGTCTGAATAGAAGACAGTCTCCACTCACAAAAAGTTGGGCAACCCAAAGAAGCACATAAAAAATTTAGGTAAATGTCAGACACTTCAGCCAATGCTCATTAACCACCCAATACACACACAGTGCCTCAGGAAAGATGGGGGGGAGGACACAGAGAGCAAAATCCATGCCCCAATCCTACCCCAGAGGAGTTTCTATTTCACAAATGCCACATGAGAAACAGGGGCACAATGGGGGGCTTGGGGCCCACAAGGGACAGATCACTGTGATGGAATTTCTTGGCTGTTTGGGGCTATTTTTTTTAACCTTGCCAGGCTCACCTAGGACTCAATGCCAGCAAGAACATTTAATGCCACATGAATTATTCCCCAAAGGAATTCATCTTGGGTCAAACAAAAAGAGATGGGCAGCATCTCTCCTCCAGCCAACACTGCCAATATTTAAACTTGTATCACATTACGTATGAATGAATGGGCATTTATAGAGCACCTACTGTGTGCCAAGTGTTACAGTGCTGAGTGTCAGGGACAAAAGGGGGCATTTATTGGTTTCTTGTGTGACAAGTGCTATATATGCTAAGTGTCAGGGACAAAAGGGGGCATTTATTGATTTATTGTGTGCCAAGTGTTACGGTGCTGAGTTTCGGGAACAAAAAGGGACTCATAATCTGATGGGGTAGGGCTCAGTTACAGTCAGACCGGGAGGCTGCAGCAGCCAAGTGCATGTAAGGCATCTCACTGTCTTTTCCACAGATGTGGGACCGTTTGGCAATGTTAAGGACTGGGATATCCTCAGGGGCCCCAACTGGGTCCCTTTTATCTGTCTTTCTCCCTCAACAACATTAAAAAGAGCAGCCTCTTACTAATGCACGATGAACAATCAAAGGAATGAATACAGCCCAGTGAACATGCTCCCCCTTCCCCTGACAGGCAGGCAGCAGTTCTCTCCACCCCCACCCCTAGTCCCTACAGGAGGCTCACCTGTAGCTGAGCAGCGGGTAGGTTGACGTCGGCGATCATCTCTGTGCAGGGATGCTCCACCTGCAAACGCGGGTTCAGTTCCAAAAAATGGAAGTGGCCGTCTTCACTGTACAGGTATTCCACAGTCCCTGCGCTCACATAGCCCACCATCTTGGCCAAGCGCACGGCACACTGTGATGGGAAAGGACAAAGAGAGAAGCCAGTGAAATCATGGGTTTCTTTCTGCTCAATAGACCCTGATGACGCTCCCAGGTACCCAGGGCTCTAGGCTCTGGGCTGAGGACACATGTGGTGTCCCGTCCTCCAGCTTACAGCCACATAGAGAGAAGAGCCCACACAGACATACAGGAGAATGAATGGGGGAGGAAGGCAGAGGCTCGGACCCAGCCAAGCAAGGACAGAGATTCTTTCACAACATTTATGTAGCAGCCACAGAAGGCCATAAAAGGGGACGCATTCCCCTCAGTCCATTAATCACAGTAGTGCATGAGAGGCAGAAGGACCTTGCCAGTCACTGGCCCTCTTTTCCTCACGAGGAACAAGAAACTTCCAGACCAGTCTTATAACATCTGAGCTGGAAGGGACCTCAGCGCCAACTAGTCCAGCCTCCCTGTGTGGCTGCCATTGGTCTCTGCTTGGAGACTTCTAGGGAGAAGGAACTTACCAACCCTCCAGGAAGCCCCTTCTACTCTGGAATGGCCGATGACTAGGCAGGTTTCCTGACTTTGGCCTGAAACTGGCCCGTCCCTGCATCTTCCACCTAGCGCTATCCTCAGGGGCCAAAGGGAACAAGATTCATTCTTTTCCTGCAGGCCCCCATGTTGGGTAGGCACTCACCCATCCAGTCTTCATGTTCTAACCTGGAACTAAGCAGTTTTAATTGTTGGAATTGTTTGGACACTCTCATCACTGAGACCAGCAGGTTAGCCAGAGATCATGTTTCATGTCCTATCCAGGCACCCACCAGGACACCAGGACCTGCTGAGTTCAAGCCCACCCCACCACCTTTCACCCCTTCCTCCTGTTCTGGCTGTGGTGACCAACTTAATGCCACCATCGCTACTGGAAAGGTCATGACAATCTACTGGCCTCACGCTCCATTCGTGATCTTTGTGATATCACACTAAAGCCCCTTTCTGTGGACACCTTTACATGGACTGTCTCCCCATAGGGCAAAGGCCAGTTTGCTTTTATATTGGCATCCTAGAGCCTAGCACATTGTAGGGCACACAGTAGGTGCTTTAATAAATCCCCTTCCCTCTTTTCTTCCTTCTCTTTCTTCCTCCCTTTCTTCTCTCCCCCTTCCTTCCTCTCTCCCTTCCTCCATCCCTCTTATCCATCCATCCATCTATCCTTCCTTCCTTCTTCCTTCTATCCCTCCCTCCCTCCCTCCCTTCCTTCCTTCCTTCCTTCCTCTAGACTGGTCCTTTCTCTGCCTGATGGATTCTTTATACAACATGCCTAACAAGAGTCTGTCTACCCCCTGCCCAAGTCCCCCTAAAGACGGGAACTCCATCTATCCTGAAGTGACCCAAGTGCCCTTTTGGACACTCTCATCAGCAGCAGCCTTCTTGTGCTGCTTCCATGTCACCTTTGTCCACCAGTCCCAGTGTTCCATGGGAGACCAAAGAGAATACTTAGCTCCTGCCCCCATCTGTTACCTTTTCCACGCAGCCTTTGCTTGCAGACTCCAGAGCAGGGAGCCAATAGTCTCTGGAGGTGATTGCTCTACTGCTGTGGACCTCTACCTACTGGCAAGTTTTATACCTTCTGCCATACACCTGTGTCATCATGGTTGTTCCCTTCTGGACCCTCAACAACTCAACATCCTTCCTAACATGGGGGGGCCCAGAATTGAGTCCAACATTCCAGAGATGCTCTGACCATAGTGGAGCACAGCAATTGGTGTAGGATTGGAATCAGAATTCACAGGTCCAAATACCACATCTGATGCAGCTTCAGAGCCCCAGGAAAACCCATCCCCCTCTCTGCCTCAGTTTCCTCATCTGTAAAAAGAGAAAAATTGGCCTATCTGGGCTCAAAGGCCCCTTCCAACTCTGAATCTATGATCCTATGAGCTTTCTGAGTACATGTGGACTGCTCAGGACAGCAAGGGCCTTCAGCACCTTCTCCAACACATTCATCAGTCTCTGGCATTGTACCTTTCTCCAAAACACAGGGGCTATCCCCAAATCTTCTGATATCCTAATTTTTACTACTGTGGGTCAGGAGGATCAGGGCAGCTGAGTGTGATACAAGCTCAAAATGCCTTTTCCTTCAAGAATTAACTCCTCTTCAGGGACTTGCAAGAGATCCCAAATAAGAGCTGATCTCATAGGCACACCTGGGATCTATTTTTCACCTGAGAAGTTTCTGCATTCATCAAGAGAGATATCCTCTTTAAGGGGATGTTGTCATCTGGTGCCAAAGCCCAGGGAGGCTGGGAGTCGTGTTCTGCACAGGATCACACACAGGTCTCCCCACTTCTTGCACACCAGGACCTTTTTCCCCCCTTCTTTCCAAGGAGACTGAGCTCAGCATTGATGTGACTGAAGCTCCTTGGCAGGATCCCTCAGAGACCCTTTACAATAACCATCCAGCCCTCCAGAGAGATGTCAACATTTTCTGGTCTTTATCAGCGCCGGGTGTAGTATTCAAACCAAGGTCTTCCTGAGTGAAAATTTGGCACTTTACCCAGTAAAGGGTAGCACTAGGGGTGCTTGGGGATTCCCATTTGGAAGATTGTGGACCCCATTCTTCTCTGAATAATGTTCTTAAGTAATAGAAAGAAATGCTAAGTTCTAGTTAGAGGTCAGCATAAATAAAGGTGCGTATTTTTTTCCTACTCGAATTCACAGACCCCTTGAAATCTATCCATAGTGTGGGGGTCATGGGCTTCAGATGAAGAGCCCTGCTCTCCCTCCTGCTTGTTGCTTCTAACCCACGGAGGTACAGAATGGAGAACATTCAAGCTGAAAGGTGCTTGACCTCATTTTACAGCTGGGGAAGCCAGGACACACACAGAGTGATTTTAAGTGACATCACAGTAGCAGACCCAGGCCCAGAAGCTTGGTGCCCCGACTCCCAAGACTGGGGTTCTTTTTCTAAAGTAGATGAGCATCTCCCAATGAGCAGAATGACCAGAGGGCTGCTTGGCTCCTCAGTAAGGCTAGCCAGACCACATCCACCTCACACTCAGGCATCAGGAAGCCCACCTGTTCCATGTGCTCAAACACCATGGGCATGGCGATTGTGGCGGGTGCCTCCTCAATAATCTTCTGGTGCCTCCGTTGTATGGAACAGTCTCTCCCAAAGAGTGACACAGCATTCCCATACTGATCGGCAAGGATCTGGACTTCCAGGTGCCGGGCGTGCTGAGCCAGCTTCATGACGAAAATTGGGGAGCCTGGAATCTCACTCTGCACCTGAAAAGAAAGCAAGGCTGCTTAGTCTGAGTGAGGAGCAAGCCTTCCTCACCAAGAATGGACCATAGCCCTCAATCCTCCGATTTCTGAAAGAGGCCAGGAAGCTAAAGTAATATACTCTATACACTCGAATTTCTTGCCTTCTGTAATGGTAATGGGAATTTGAAGATCTTCCCTGCCCCCTAATAGGCCAAACATAATCACATGGAGCCTGTGGTGGAAACGCTTGCTGAAGCAGAGCCCACAGGAAGCTGGGAGTCAGAGCAGCTAGACCGTGGGAGAGATAGGATGCACCCAAAGAGATAGCTAGGTTTGTCAGTGTTTGCCCCCTGCTGTGATAGCTAGGCTTGTAAGTGCTGGTTTGCGGGAAGGCTAAAGGATGGTGTGGCTCTCTGCAGTGTTATAGTGTATTAACTTCTTTGCTACTATGATGGATTCAGCTTTCTGGTTTGGGGATTTGGCTTTCTGGTGTCTGGATAAGTGTTTTGCTTCTGTCTTATACATAAAGAGTCTGTTATATTTTGCAATTGAGAACTTTGCTGGCATATTTACAATCACCATCGGTACTATAAATATTGCACTGGTGCTACATTTGGTGACAAGGACAGGATCATGAAATATAGGACCTCTATTCGGAGGCAAAAGGGCTATAGAAGAAATGAATATCCCAGAATGGGAGGATTTTCCTTATGCCTCCCTAGCAAGGGAATGGGCTAAAAGGACAGGGATCTGTGAACACTGGTAACTGAGGCTACAGAAGGGAGAACCTAGAGATTTAGAAACATGTTTGCAAGGAATACCAATAAAACCAGGGAGAGAACTGGAGGTAGCTGTGTAGAAGAGGCTGGTTTTTACTCACAGGTTACCATACTATATGTAAAAACAGAGAGAAACTGCTACAAGAGAAAATTCAGATGGAGAGGAAATTAGCTGATTTGCATGAGAAATTTTCTGTGTTGCAGCATTCAGGCTCTCCTTTAGAAAAGCAAGCTGAGGGGCGGCAAGGTGGCACAGTGAATAGAGCACCAGCCCCGGAGTCAGGAGGACCTGAGTTCAAATCTGGACTCAGACACCTAACACAAAAACTAGCCACATGACCTTGGGCAAGTCACTTAGCCCCAATTGTCCTCCAAAAAACAAAAAAGCAAGTTGAGGGGTCTCAGGTGATAGAAGAAAAAATTGTGAATTTGGCTCAGAAAAAGAAGAAAAAAACTAACAGGAGGAAGGTTCATACAGCTTTGGCAGAGGCTAAACCTAATTGTCACGATGACAGCTGCCAGGAGAATGTGTAGGTGGAAAATGATACAATAATAAATGATGAGGCTTTTTACAAGGGCAGAAGTTCACCCCATACTGAGAAGAAAGCAGGAGAATCAGGGAGGCCAAACAAAGCTCAGAGAGATAACTGAGGATTTCACTCATCAAGAGGTTACTGATATATTATATAGATTCACTGAAAGGATGGGAGAATCATTAGTGCCTTGGATGGAGAGAATCAGTGATGAAGGGGCTGGAGGAATATGGGTAGATGGCATGGACTGCTTGAAATTTATAGGTATTAGTCATAATCCTTTTGTCCAGCAAGTTTTTAGGGATTACCGTATTCAAGGAGGTAACAATATGGACCACGCTGTTAGCTTTAGCTGCCGAGGGAAGCAATAAAATGCGTCCCACTGATTTTATGTGGCCTAGTGGAGAGAGACCCTGGTATTTGCTTAGGAACTGTATGAGAAAGTTAAAGAAGGAGGTAATGAAGATGGCTCTCATGGTCGGGGATGCAAATGCATATCACGATATTCCCTTTCTCAGAGAAAGATCATAGTGAAGACAGTTCCTCCTGCTTTTAAGTACCTAATGCTAACTCTACTGATTGGTGAAATAGCAAACCCTCTTTTGGAGGTGCTGGATAAGATTTCACAGCTAAGTGATCTAGAAGAATGAGGAAAAGATAAATTTCCTCCAGAGAGAGAATAGCCAGCAGATTCAAAGTCAGAATGGACTGATGCAAAAAGAATTGTTTATTGCTCTATTGAAAACGGGTAGATTTTGGAAGAGTTAATGGTTTTCCAACTAATGAACTACACAAAATGTATGAAGAAAAGGGGCCTAATGTTAGACCAAATAGAGAAGTGAGAACTGCCCCCACAGATCTTCCTGAACCGTTATATCCAAGCTTGTCACACTTTCAGGGAGACTCAGATTAAAGAAAGTACTGGGACAGGTGGAAGTACGTTGAACTTACATATTTTTATATGCTGAACTTATGGCAGTATATCAAGCCATTAAAAGAGAAACCGAGGCCAGTGTCATATATTTACCAATTCATGGGTGGTAGCTAATGGGTTAGTTGTGTGGAAGTCCACATGGAAAAATCAAAATTGGGAAATTCATGGTAAAAAAGTCTGGGGCAAAGAATTATGGGAAGATACATGGGACATGTCTTTGGTTACTAATTTGTCAGTTTTTCATGTAGATGCTCACGTGGCCCTCACCATGACAGAATATGAGCACAATGCACAGGCTGATCAACTAGCAAAGATTGCTATTCAATATACTGTCCCTACTCTGACGTCACCAAATGATAATCTGATACTACCAAGATGGGTCCATGGACTCCGGAAGCCCAGCTGATCCTACACCTATTTCTTTTCAGCTTTTTGTCTGTTAAACTTGTTTGCTAGATTTGTTTCCTGCATGCTTAGTACCCACCACCTGCAGATGCCTGATCAGCTAAGCCAGATGTCATCCTGTCCATGACTGTGTTGTGTCACCCCTGGACTTGTCATGGACCAAGCTCTCAATGCCAGCTAAAGAACTGACCTTTCAAATGGGACCTCCTGGACCTGGCACTGACCAAGCTCCAGATGCCAGCTAAAGAACTGACCTCTCAAATGGGACCTCTTGGGGCAGGAACAGTCCTATGTCCAATTTCAGGAGGAAGTAGCTACGGAGGAAGAAACCTTAGCCCCTTACCCCAAGACTTTGAGCCCCATTTGTTCAAGGGGGAAATGATATGATGCTTGTGCTAAAGCCCCCACCCTAAGATGTTGTTTTATGTGCTTAAATGTAATGTTAATGAGAGTTGAAGATGTTCCCTGCCCATTAATAGGTCTCACGTGGAACCCAACAAGAGAGGGGGAGGTTTGTTTTCTCAGGAAGGCCCACGCCTTTTGTTACTCTGTAATTAGGCAGTAAGTCACAAGGGTTGTGATGCTCTCTGACCCTGAAGAAGAATATATGTGTGCTATACATATATATACAACATATATACCTGTGTACTACACATATACATACTTGTGTACTGTCTACATTATATACCACACAATACATGTATACACACATATACATACATGCTGTACATGTATCCAGTACTATACCACCTATATACTATACCACTATACTATATACATACACGCACAATATGTGTATACAACATGCCTGTGCACACATATGTAATATACATATGCATGCATGTGTACTGTACCTATAGACACATACATGCGTGATGTCTATACATGTACACATATATACATGTGCTGCTTACACAAATGTGTGCATATACATGAATGTATGCAATATATTAAAATACACAAAATGTAAAAAATACATAACATTTACATATACAAACTATGTGTGTCTGTCTGTATGGATGGATCTTGATGGCATTCTAGTGGCTGGCGCTGCCTCCCCCCTTCCCCCATCAGAATGTGAGCTCTCTCTGAATCCCAGCCCTTGGCAATGTCCCAGGCAGGACATGGCCTGTCTGCTCACTGCCTCTGACATCAGAGCTCCAGGATGATCACAGGATGACCCAGAAGGGATGACATGTCAAGGGTCCCGCCCAAAGTCAATGACAGATGCAGGAAGAACCCTGGACTCCTGAGTCCCTGGCCAGTGTTCTTTCCACTACCATGTTCTGTTTCCTCAATTAATCATTTATAATATAAACACATAACTGTGACCTAAAATATTCCCCTGCTCTATAGCGTTTTTAATCTCTCCTGTAAAGTAAACAAAAACAGACTGGATATTTTTCATAATCTCAGTCCAGCAACAGAAAGAGTCAAGAATAGCAGAGTGGGTTCTGTGCTTTAGAGCCAGAGGATCTGGGTTCAAAACCTGACTTTTTTACTTACTAGCTGCATGACCTTGGACAAGTCACCTCCCTTCCTCAGCCTCAATTTCCCTTCTATAAAATGAAAGGATGAGAAGACACAGCCTCTGCAGTCCCTCACAACTCAAAATCTGTGTTCCTCCTATCTTTGAACACACAAATACATACACATGCACACATATACATGCTTACACACATGCACATACACACACAGCTTCTTCAATGCCTCTTGGACAAGGTTATAGACTGTGTTAAGTAACAGAGCCATGAAGGACTTTGGAACACTTGCTGGCATTGTATCAAAGGCTCAGGACAGGTCTCAGAAGGGGGCAGGGTCTTACCTGTCTGAAGAGGTTCGGGAAATCCTCAGCACTCTCCGCTTTCCGGATCCCTTTGCCTCCACCACCTTCTGAAGCTTTGATCATCACTGGGAAGCCAATTTTTTCTGCCGCCTGAATATGAAAGACAAAAGGACCTCTTTGAAAAGTCAGGAAGCTCCCAGGGCTCCTGGGGCCCCTGAACTGAACTGTGGCCCCAGGTGTCTGGGCTTACCTGCAAACCTTCCTCCACGTCCTTCACACAGCCCTTGGCATACGTTTCTGGAGGGACACTGATTCTCTTCATCTGCTGGAGAACCTCCTCCTGCCATTCCACAACGAGACCTAGAGACCATAGCAGAGGGAAGCTTAACAAACTCAAGGAAGAATCCCTGGGACCAGGGAATGAGGAACTTCTGTTCTGAGGGCCAGGCCAAGTCCTGACATATCCACAGAGCCAGTCAGCCACTTATCCATCACTGTCCTGATAATCAGTCCCCTAGGCAAGAAAACTATTACTAATGGGAGCCTATGACTTAACCTTCACTTGTTTATTTCTGAGAAGACTCATTCTATTCACAGACACTGCTTCCTAAAAGTGTGGCATCCCCTGAATTTAGAAAACCAGGCTACGACATGTTAAGTGGATGAGAGAAAGATCAGAGGTAAGAAACTCAGCTTCATGCTGTCCGTTCTCCCCCAATCTGACTCCATTGCTGGGGGCCTCCTCCCTCCACTGGTACAAGCCACAGCCCCTCTACAACCCAGCAGAACAGCTCTGCCCCTCATGCCTCTAGGGTGTAATAAAATTTGAAAAGAATTCTCCTCACAACTGATGTCAGGGATGCAAATATGATTATTCCCATTTTACAGATGAGGAAGCAAACTGATGTGTCAGTGCCCTGCATCAGGTATATATTTGGTGATAAAACCCACAAATCCTGGCTCCATCTCCAGGGTGACCTAAGTTGCTATTGCAGCCCAAAGATTGGGGTCAGGTTTCCAACAGCCCCTGATCCAAGCTTTTCTGGTACAACAGCAAGAATGCTAATGCTTGTGACCAAAGCTGCCATCCAGGAAGCCACAACTTGCATGGGGTTGGGGCAGAGGGAGCTTTCTCCTGGGAAGGATGACCACATGAGAGGAAGGGCAGGGGGTTTCTTCCTCCCTGGGACCACTAGGCACAACAGCATCACTGCCCAACGCAATCTACCCCAGGCCCCATTCTGGGAGGTCTCTTCTGCCCCAAGAATCACAATGGCAGAGAATTAGAGTCTCATCTTACCACTTCCACTCCATGGCAGCGTAGGAATCTGCAGAGTCTGTGCCACTATGGTTGAAGCAACCTTATCTCCCAGTGCCCACATGGCATCGCTGGGAGGGCCTTAAGAGGAAGGAAAGATCACACGTTGATGGGACTTAGGAGCTTTGCAAAGCCTGGAGTACCCTTGGATTCCCACCTGGGATGCAGGAGATTTACAAACCCTAGACTGCCCTTGGCACTATCACCATGAGCCCCAATTTAATGCCACTGCTGCTGCTGGGGCTGCCTGCCTCCTCTAAAATGAGAAATCTTTGGTTGAAACCCAGTTCCCAGCCTCACCTAAGAAAGCAATGCCGTGTTTATGGAGCAGTTCTGGCAGCTTGGGATTTTCTGAGGCATGGCCCCACCCAGCCCACACAGCCTAAAAACAGAAAAAATATTTCATTTGAACACCTTCCCTTTCATCAAAGGAAGGCTTGACCCCTTTGCCCAGCACCAAGTGTGCCTTGCGTTTCCAAGACTGACCAAAGATGACTTGCTGGCCCTGGGAATGACCATTGCCATGAACATAATGGCCACTCTAGGGATGCTGAGGCTTTTCAGGCCCCCTGCCCCAGGCACCTGCTCTCTTCCATCACCTGTACTGGAAGCCGCTTGGAGATGTCCACTATCAGTTCTACGTTGGCATAATTGTTATTGTTGGGCCCTCCAGGAACAGGGACGTAGTGGTCCGCCATCTTGATATATTCTGTCATTGAAGAGGGAAGATGGAAACACTCAGTTACTGGGCAGCAGGAGGCAGAGAAGGACCATAAATCACTAAGGGGTTTTGACCACATGGAAGGAAGTCTTCCCACCAGAAGAAATCAAGGACCCTGCCCAGAGACAGGCCACATCAGGAGCACATACTCAGGGACCTACTTTAGGGGCCCCATTTTATAAGATGCCAGCTCACTAGAGGATGCAGAATGGGGAAACCCTGGCACAGGAAGACTGGGTGAAGGGCCTGGAGAGGATGAGCCGGCATGGAGACAAAGTAACTGTCTCTGGGGATGGGAAGGTGTGGGAGAGGGACCACTTTCGCTCTATGGGTCTCCAGCAGAAAGAACTAGGAATGATGGACCAAAGGGCTCTGTGGCAGAAGGAAGGTGACTCTGGCCCCTCTTGCTTGTGTGGCCTTTGGCCAGGTCAGAGCTTCCTCTTCTGCAAAACAACAAGATTGTCCTAGATGATGCCACAGGTTCCTTCCAGATACCTTGTGGGTCTAGGTTACAAAGAGGCAGATTTTTTTTTTTTTTTTTGCTTTTTGGAAGGTGGAAGGCAGGGCAATTGAGGTTAAGTGACTTGCCCAAGGTCACATGGCCAGTAAGTGTTGTGTCTGAGGCCAGATTTGAACTCAGGTCCTCCTGATTCCAGGGACAGTGCTCTATTCACTGTGCCACCTAACCGCCCCAAAGAGTCATATTTTAGGTCAAGCTGAAGCATTAACTACCTGCCACAGTTATCTGGGAATGGCGGGGGTCTTAGGGAGGCTGTAGCATCCCCATGACCTTGGCTCAAGCATTTCTTAGGGAGAGTGTAGATGGGATTCCTGTTCTGGGGAAGAGCCAGATTAGTGAACTCCTGAGAGCTCGAAAAAGAACTGTTCCCAATCAGACATCATAGGACCTGAGGGCATCTGATACAATTTGGTCCCAGCCAGGATTCCCTTCCTCCAGGTCTCTGATGAGAGACATCAAATTGGCAAGCACTTATTAAGCACCTAATGTATACCAGGCATTGTAATAGGGGCCATGCTGATACAAGGGGAGACCAAAGCCAGCCCCTGCTCTCAAGGGGCTTACGGTCTAACGGGGAGACAGCATGCAAATAACCAAGTACAAATAACATATAGACGGGAAAAACTGGAGATGATGGACAGAGGGAGGGCACAAAGATTAAGGAGGACTGGGAAAGGCTTCTTGGGGATGGCAGGATTTTAGCAAGGAGGTAAAGAGATCTAGGGATCGACCAGGAGACAGAATCCAAACCAAGAGGCCATCCAGAACCTACCAGCTTTATCAGGAGAGATAATGTCTATAAAAACATTCTTTGAACCTTAAAGCACCATATAAAGTGAGCCTTTTATTAATTTTGGCAGGGAAGCAATAGGGGTTAAGTGACTTGCCCAGGGTCACACAACTAATAAGTATCTGAGGCAGGATTTGAATTCAGGTCTTCCTGACTCCAAGATCAGTGGTCTATCCATTGCACCAACTAGCGTCCAAGTCATTGCCATGCTGCATCTGTTTCCTCATCCATAAAAACATGAGCATTAATATACTCAGCCTCTTCCTCATGAGGATCACAAAAGCTCTGCTAAATTTAAATGTTAATTAGTGTGATTCCTGTTGATTCTAATGAAGTCAAGTACTGCGGGAGGCAGGATGGTACGGATAGAGGGAAGCTGTGGAATCTGGGAGATCTGAGTTCAGGTCCACACACCTGTGTGTGTGAATCAAGACTCAGTACTAGGACGGGGCTGGTGTGTTGGCGGCGGGAGCTTCCACATTGGCAGAAACAGAGTCGCACACAGGTCTCGACTGCCTCTCCTTCCACAAACACAAAATACCTGCATTGGCTTTGAGGTCCTCGGGCGTGACCATGACCACAAAGCGGATGGCCCTCTCATTTCGAAACATCTCATAGGCCCACCTTCGAATCGATCGCATGCACTTGACAGCAGCGATGCCATTATTGGCTATGAGAACCTGAAAGAAGAAAGCCGGATGAAGCGTCAGTGTCTGGGGCATGCAAGGAACTGGACCAGCCCAACCCCGGCCACCAGGCATCAACACAGTGTGTCTGAGTCCCAGGCTGGTAACGCTACAGGAAGAAGGGACCCCAGGCCATTAACCTGGATGTCCCTCCTTACTTTATAGACTAGGAAAATGAGTCTGAAGAAAAGTAAGGTCACTTGTTCAAGCAGGATTCAAACCCAGATCCTATGACTCCAAAGTCTACACTTTGATACCTGTCCTGACCACGGGCCACAGTTTAGCTGTAAAATGAAAATTAAAAGCCTGCTCTTCCTACCCCACAAAAATTATCATGAAGCCTAGAGAATGTAAACTATAAAACCCTCTATCAGTGGTTCTCAACCTTCCTAATGCCGCGACCCTTTAATACAGCTCCTCATGTTGTGGTGACCCCCCCCAACCATAAAATTATTTGTGCTGCTACTTCATAACTACAATTTTGCTACTGTTATGAATCGTAATGTAACAGGATGGATGTTCATTGTTACAAACTGAACATAACCCACAGGTTGAGAACTGCTGCCTTATATAAATGGAAGCAACTATTACCACCAGACTAGAATAAAATGTAACAATCACACATGATATTTTATTGAAATGAACACGTCACGGATTCACAACTTGATCACTGTCAGTACCCCCTTCGCCACCACAGATTGCAACCCCTTCTCTGTGCAGAGGCTCCCTGGGAGGTTTTATTATGATTGAAAAATGTGTTCTCCTGGGGTCAACCGGGTGATGGATCCCTCTGAAGCGGGAGAGGCTAGTCTTCAGCTAGTCACCAGACGTGCCAGCTGACAAGGACCCCATCACCCCTAAATCAAGGAACAATGATGGTTATTCCCAACGACCCACATTCTATAAGAGCTGATCCCTTTCATGTGTAACATCCAAACCTTCAAAGAGCCTTCAGACAGAGGTGAAAGGCTGATAGAGGGACAGAGGGGCGGCCATAGAGCCTGGGAGACCTGGGTTCATGTCCACATACTAACTGGTTGTGTGAATCACATGGCATTGCAGGGTGGAAGCCATGTGCCTGGAAGTCAGAAAATGGGTTCTAGTACTGGCCGGCTGCTAAGGGCAAATCCCATTCCTTCTGGGTCTTAGTTTCCCTATCTGTACCACTAAAGGGATTATTCCTCTAAATGGAGTGCATTAAGGTATTCTTGGGGGTGGGGTGGGGTATGAACCTATCCACCAGAGTGGGACCCAGTGCTCTGACTCCATGGACACAGACCCCACCGTCTAAGCCCTCTGTGCCTTGGATATGCATGCCCTGGTCTGAAATCTAAGAAGATTATGGATTTGGAAATGGAATGGCCAGAGGTTCCATTTACTCAAACTCACTCATTTTATCATTTGGCTAAGTCTCCAGTGACGTATCTCAGGGATCTGGGATGGGCACCATGCCCATTTTATTAATGACCTGGTCACAGGCAGAGATGGTATGCTCATGGATTCCCAGTTAAGAGGGATAGCTAACACACAAAGGGACAGAGTGGATATCTAAAAAGCACAGGGCTAAACATAATAAGATGATGTTCAACAGAGATAAATGTAAAGTCTTACACTTGGGTTCAGAAGAAACAATACAATTCATAAGCAGAGAACTGGAAAGGCATGGTTAGGTTTATATGAAAATGATCTGAAGATCTTAGTGGACTGCAAGCTAGAATTGAGTCAGCAGGGTGACATGGCTGATCTTGGACTGCCCTCTGAAAGACTTAGTTCCTAGGAACAAGGAAGTAGTCATCCCTCTGGACTCTGCCTGCCCCCCCCCCCAAACCACTTCTGGATAATACACTTGGTTCTCTGATAAGCTGGAATGCAGCCAGAATGGTGAAAGTCCTTGAATCCATGCCATACAAGGAACTAGAGACATCTGGCATGAAGAGAAGACTAAGGAGGGTCAAGAGAGCTGGCTATAAGTACCTCCAAGGCTAGTAAGACTTGATCGGTCTAGCCCCAGGTCAGAGGAGTAGGAGCACTAAGAAGGGGAAAAAGGACAAAGGTAGCCTGATAGCTATGTTGAACTTGTGGACCACTAAGAGCTCCAGATAGCTTCCAGACAAACTTCTTTCTAACCTTCCTGGTCAGGAAAAATTCCCTTGACCATAAGTGGATCTCAGCAGCTAGTGGGCTTTCCCAGGAAGAAGCTATATGACCACTGGTCTGGAAGAAGTGAAATAGCTCACTCGCTGTCACACAGAGAATGAGTGTCAGAACAAAAATATGAATGGAAAGCCTCTGATCACAAACCTCGTGTGCCTGGCTCATTCTGCCACAGCCTGCCTCCTGTAATCAAACTGTAATTCCTGTCAAGAGAGGAAGGCTGGCTGGAAACATCCCACCCCACGACATGGCTTCTCACGCAGCCCTCCAACCTGGCAGGGAAGTTTTGCTGTAGACATTTCCAGGAACAAGAGAAGGTCGGCCTACCTGCCTTGCAAGACTCAACAAGGTCACTGGTTGATCCACAAAGAGCTTGGGGAGACACAAGGGAAGAGAATGAGCTTTTTTACAGCTCAACAAAAATCTCCCGTGGAGCAAACCAACTCCCTGCCTGCCCTAGACAAGGCCAAGGACCGAGGCAGCCTAAGTAGGCAGGTGCAGCCCCATCTCACAGGGAAGGAATCTGAGGCGCTGAAAGGTGAGCTGATTCACCCAGAGCCAGTGCTCGAACCGGGGTCTCCTACCTCCAAGTCTTGTGGTTTTTTGGTGCATGCTCCTTTAAAGGCTCCCCCCATCTGAAGCATCTCAGGAGCAGAGAGGACCTCACTATTCTCCACCGTGCCTGGCCTGGGGTCCTGCTCACAGTGGGTGCCAAGGATCTATCAAACAGCTGAAGAAGGAACCCCCTTCCAGGGATGAATCTGAATGTCTCTCCCAATTAATTCCACAATAGGTCACACTGGCTCAGAAGACAAGGTCCCTGCCTTCAAGCAGCTTATATTCTCTCTTCTTCCTTTTTCCTTTTTTTTTTCTTTTTGGAGGGAGGAAGGGCAATTGGAGTTAAGTGACTTGCCCAAGATCACACAGCTAGTAAGTGTTAAACGTCTGAGGTTGGATTTGAACTCGGGTCCTCCTGACTCCAGAGCCAGTGCTCTATTCACTGCGCCACCTAGCGCTATGTCCCTAAAGCACCTTATATTCTAATGGCAGGATACATCATCCCATTGCAAAGGAGGGATGTCTTAAAAGACACACAGAAGAGAGAGATGGTGGCAGCATGATGACACAGGGCACCAGAAGGGACAGGTGAGAAGAAAAACCAGGGTATATGGCTGGCAAGATACAAAGCAAGGCTCAGAAACCCACAAGTCAGGGTACTTTTTCAGCTGGGGGAGTAGGAGGAAGGGAAAAGGAGTGAGATGTAGAGGATAAATGATGAAGGGCAGGAGGAGGCCCTGGGCCGAAGTGGCCACAGCAGGGGGCTGGCAGAGGCAGTCAGCAGCGCTGGTGAGGGGGGGGGGCGTCCCCTGAGGCTGGGAGGAAATGGGACATCTGTACCTTTTCAATAACGTGATTCCCCCCAAAGCGAGTTACAAACTCAGCCGGAGAGGCAACCGTGAAGTCCCGATGAAGGTCCAATTTCTTCTGTTCTCGTCCCCTTTTCACCAGGTGCAGTCCTGACATGCTAGGCCTGGGGATGAAAAATAAAGGAGTCAGCAGAAATCTGGAGGCCTCAGCTCCCCAAAACACACAGGGCAACGCTTTGGGGCTCAGCAGAGAGTGACCAAGAGATGCCACCCAGGAGCATCAGAGCTTTGGGAGCTGGAAGGAACCTTGGACATCGGGCCAAGCGTCTCATTCTACAAGGTGAGGGAAGAGGCCTTGTCCAAATCCCTGCAGCAAGTGAGCAGCAGAGGGAGGCTGAGAACCAGCTCCACTGGCTCCTAACCTAAAGGTCTTTCCACTGTCCCATCGGCAGCCCTTCCACACTCAAGGCTGAAAGGCCACAGGGCACTGCACAAACAACTTAAGAAGAAGCACACTGCCAGGGGAGCCTGGCTGTCTCTTCTCTCCTCTCCCTCTCTCCCCCTTCTCCCTCTCTCTGTCTCTGTCTCTTTCTCCTAAACTAAAAAGACAGGTGAGCATGTTCTCTCTCCCTCTCTCTTCTCCCTTTCTCTGTCTCTTCTAGACTAAAAGAACAGGTAACAAGCTCTCTCATCTCCCTCTCCTCTCCTCTCTTTTTTTCTCTCTCCCCAACAAGAATACTGATGCAATGTTGGGGTTTAGGGTTCATATACTCAAGCTACAGGGAGTCCCAGTCCCTCCTGGTGTAGGGCTGAGTTCATGGAGAAGAGTGCCATATCCTCCAGCACCTTAGGAAGATGGCAGCTTCACCAGGGGAGGAAAGGGTTTCCAGTTAAAGAGTTTAGTTAAATGAAAAGTGGATTCATGTTGTCCCAGGTAGAATCCCAAAGCCCCAAGGAAGCAGACGTCTTGTAACTCTCCCTTAAAACAACAGGAATAGAAAACCAGCTTTTTCCAATCACACAGTCCAACAGAATGGTAGCTGGGAGTCAGGAGCCTGGGGTTTGAAGCTCACAGTAGTTCCTGGTTGTACCATGAGCTCACTGTTGACCTTTGGGTAACTTATTTTCCTGTCCTGTCCAAGAATGGTGTTGAATGAGCATCAGAGTCAACCAGTACAGGAGTCTCATGGGAGAGAGGAGGAGACTGATTTGCCTGGGCAGCGCTGGGCTCCCGAGCCAGCTCCTCTTCTCCTTCCAAGGTACCCTCCGTCCTTCCACATCCTCCACTGAGACCTACATGTCTCTTAGGATCTCTTCCAGGACGTGGATTTTCAGCCTTGGAGGTTGGTCGTGATTCTAAATAAGTGCTGGGTTTTACCAAAATTTTTCTTGGAATGGAACAAAAAATCAAGTTTCTAGAGCTTTCCATGTTATTAAAATAATTTTTTCTCCTAAATATGCATATTCAGTATTGCTTTAAATGACTAGTAAACCCTATCTCCATTGAAAACCAACAATAATGAACTAAAACTCACAGCAAGTCTGAAACTGGGTGGGGGGAAATCTTCTGATCATAATATATCACTAGAAGAGACACCCCCCCCAAAAAAAAAGAAAAAGAAAAAAAGGGCAGCTAGGTGGCACAGTGAATAGAGCACCAGCCCTGGAGTCAGGAGGACCTGAGTTCAAATCCAGCCTCAGACACTTAACACTTACTAGCTTCGTGGCCTTGGGCAAGTCCCTTAACCCCAACTGCCCTGCCCTCCAACAAAAAAGCAAAAAAAAGAATAGAAGGGACCCCAAAGAACATCGAGCCAGCCCAGAAGGGAGAAGTCCCATAGCTACTTAGTCATAAAACAAGGATTTGAACCTGGGTCCTCAGATCCTAATCCAACATTTGTTCTAACTACATCCTGCTGTCTCTTATAAACATGGCAGCTTAAAAGAAAAAAGTCCCATGAAAAACACATTTTGAGCTTTTAAAATCCTTAGCATAACAACCTTTCTGTGGTTCCTTAGGTTACAAAGCACTTTCCCTACAGCAATTCTACAAGACAGGGAGAGGGCACAAGGATTATTGTGCCTATTTTAAAGACAGAGAAACCGAGGCCCATCCACATGAAGTCACCCACCCACTTCACCTCTAGCGAATACTGGAGCCATTGGGAAGACTCTACAACCAGCATCATTCTAAGAATGCAGACATTAGCCCATGGGAGAAAGCTGGAAATGATGAATCTGACCTGGTTGGGATGAGAACAGAGCTCTGAAATATTAGCACTTGTCAGGGCTCAAGAAAGAATATTGGGGCGGCTAAGTGGAGTCCTGGAGTCAGGAGGACCTGAGTTCAATTACAGCCTCAGACAGCTCTGTGTGACACTGGGAGAGAGGGAGGGAGAGGAGACAGACAGAGACAGAGAGAGAGAGAGAGACAGAGAGAGAGACAGAGACAGAGAGAGAAGGAAGGAAGGAAGGAAGGAAGGAAGGAAGGAAGGAAGGAAGGAAGGAAGGAAGGAAAAGAGGAAGAGAGGAAGAGAGGAAGGGAGGGAGAAAGGGAGGAAGGAAGGAAGGAAAGAAAGAAAGAAAGAAAGAAAAGAAGGAGAGAGGGAGAGAGGGAGAGAGAGAGAACAGAACATCCAGATGAGTTTGTAATTCATAATAAACATGGTGGCTGCTTTAATGTGACCTTGGGGCCTCTCTCCTCACAGATGAAGGGCACGTTGGACACCCTATCTGCCAATGGCCGTCCCATCTTCCTTGAGCATCAGAGCCCTGTTTTCTGGCACCCTTTCAGGATCAGTAGTGAGTTTTTCATCATGCTGAGGCAGGTTGCTGTGGGAGCACTGGCCTGGGCCTGGAGTTGGGTTTGAGCCAGTTCTACCGCCTCCTGAAAGGATCTATAATTTTAACCTCCTCTGAGCCTCCCGTTTCCTGTGAGAAATGGGAAAAATCACACACAATCCCCTTTGTCAAGTTCTGTCAAACTGAGCAGTGCTATAGAAACGAGGGCCTTGGTTACCATTTACAGGCATGCTGTTGGGAGGTCAAGGGTTTGCAGACCCTGGGCAGAGGCGTCCCTTCCACTCACATGCTGTGGGCCACAATTCCCCTCCACCTCTTTGCAGACCATCTGGGGCCAAACAGTGTTACCGTCTTTGTGCTGCCTGGGCAGACACAGGGCCTGTCCCTAGGCCCACATCTGAAGCTGGTCCAACAGAACATAGGCTTCATGAGGGCAGAAATGGCTTCACGTGTGTTTCTAGCATTGTGCATGGCACAGATGTTTACTGATCAACAGACTGATTTCCAACTAGATAGGACAAATCAAATGCTCTCGGATGGTATGATCTGTGGACACTGTGGTGTGGCATCAGAAGAGAATGTCAGGAAGATAAATGGTCCCACCTCAAGTGACAACTTTGCCCAGTCCTGCTTGGCACCCTGGGCCCCAGGGGCCCTGGCCAAGACTTGCAGCGATCCTGTCCTTGTGACAGCAAGCCTCGCACATGGCCAACTGCCCCGCACAGCTGAGTCCCTCCAAGCACACTGCCTAAGTTCCCTGGGGCGTGGGGTGGGGGGTGGGGGCATTCCTATTTCAAGCCCAAGACAAGCTGCTATTTTAATCTGTTTTTAACCTAAGGTGTAGGAGAGCCAAGTGGGGCATCTATCAGAATCACAGGATGGCAGGACTGGAAAGGGCCTCAGAACCCAGAACCATGGCCCTCAGAGCCTGACAATTCCTCCAAACAAAAAACTGTGGGAGTCAGAACCAGAAGGGGTCGAAAAGACCCTCTAACCCAGCTTGGCCTCAGTCTGGTTGGAGACTAAAGCTCAGAAATTGGGGTGGCCTGTGCTGCCGTCTGGTGAGAAGGAAGTGGGGCCTGGGTCACTTCGGGAAAGAGCTTTCACTGGAGTAAGCCACAGGTCACACTCTGACCCCAAGGAAGGGCTTCCTGAGCTACAGAGAAATCAGGGTGCGGAACCACATAAGGAGAGGAGCCGCCCTCACCCAATGTATGCGTGGCTCCTTTCTCTGTGAAAATGAGGGACTTGTGTCTGGCACCCCACCCACTTTTAATATGCTAGTATTCTAAGTAAGGACCTGAAGGAAATCTGGAAAGATAGCCAATAGAGGCAGCCCTATCCCACCATCCCTGCAGCAGTGACATTGACAGAGAAAAGCTAGAGCCTGGAGGGGGCACTGGACATGCTGGGCATGGACTGGGAACAGGAACCTACCCCACAGGAGATCAAAAGTCTGTGCCTGTGTGCCTGAGCTAAGGTTGAAGTGGCCTTCTCTCTTCTCAGCAGAGAGGTGGGAGAGTCAGAAGTGGAAGGAAGAATTTATCGTCAGTCATGGCTAATGGGTTGAGCTGACTCTGTCTTACATATTGATGGATGGATGGATGGATGGATGGATGGATGGATGGATGGATGGATGGTTGGATGGATGGATGGAAAGATGGAAAGATAGACAAATAGATAGACAGATAAACAGAGAGACAGACAGGGTAGACCCAAGGGAAAACTGTTACAATGGAGGGGAAGACCAGGAAGGTGAAAGGGAATGGGCCAACCTTACTCTCATTGAATTTGGTGTAAGGAGGGAATTAACATACACCCTCAATTGGGTATCTTTCCCTATAGGAAAATAGCAGAGTAGGGGATAAGAGGGGGTAGGACAGAAGGGAGGGGAGATTGGGGGAGAGGGTAGTTAGAAGCACACACTTTTGAAAAGGGACAGGGTCAAAATGGAAAATAGAAAAAGTGGGGGATGGGATAGGATGGAGGGAAATATAGTTAGCCTTTCACAACATGACCACTATGGAAACATTTTGCATAACTACACATGTACAATCTACAGTGGATTGCTTATCTTCCCAGTGGGGGTGGGTGAGGAGGACAGAAAGGAAAGACTCTAGAAATCAAAGTATTAAAAACAAATGTTAAAAAAATCATTTTTTACATGCACCTGGGAAATAAGATACACAGGCCCTGGGGTATAGAAATCCATCTTGCCCTACTAGAAAGTTAGAGGGGGGACAGGGGAGGATATAGGAGAGAGGAGGTTGAGGGAGGGGGTACTCAGTAGGCTCACTATCTTGGGGTAGGGGTAAGGGAAAGATGGGGGAAAATTTTGTAACTTAAAATCTTGTGGAAAAGAATGTTGAAAACTAAAAATAAATTTTTTAAAAATCCCCAGACTGTGGTTCCTTCCATGTTTCTAATTCTTCTATACAACATGACTAATGTGAAAATATGTTTAATAGGAATGTATATGTAGACCCTATATTGAACTGCAAGCCATCTTGGGAAAGGGGAGGGGAGGGAAGCAGAGAAAATGTGAAACTTATGGAATAAATGATGAAAACTAAAAATAAATGAATTTTTTAAATAAAATAAAAATAAATAAATTAAAATTCCCAGACCTCACTATAGTCATAGACTGCTATAGCCTGAGGGAAACTGGGAAGAATGAAATGCCAGGGCCAGAAGTGACACTGGAGAGCCTGGCTGTGTTTCTTAAATGGTCAATTCTCTCATTTTATAAAGGAGAGGCCCAGGGTCACAGACTTAAGAGGTGCAAAACTGGGATTCAAACCCAGGTCTCCTGCCTCCCAGGCCTGACCACCTCTCTCTGCTGCCAAGATCACCTGAGCCACAGCCAGCACCCACCATGGAATAGAAGCAGTGAGTGGACTGAGGGTGAGCCAAAGGGGAATTCATGGACTGCTTGTGCCTGGGCCTCTACTGATGTATCCTGGGACAAGCTCTCTACCTGTTTTTCATCTGTAAAAATGAATTAATAGGGGCAACTAGGTGGCGCAGTAAAAAGAGCAGCGGCCCTGGAGTCAGGAGAATCTGAGTTCAAATTTGACCTCAGACGCTTGACACACTTACTAGCTGTGTGACCTTGGGCAAGTCACTTAACCCCATTTGCCTTGCCCTCCCTGAAAAAAATGGAATAATAATGTGCCTTTCAGAGGCTACTTTGGGAACACAAAATACATCCAATTAGGTCCCTTGAAAGAATGCCTGCCTGCCTCCCCTCTCGGCCTAAATCTTAAGTCATTCTTCCACGGCCGGGTCAAGGCCTGCTTCCTTCAGGAAGCCCTCCCAGACTACATCAGCCCAGACTGAGCTTGCCTCCCTCTGACAGTCTGTAACACATGGCCTGATGAGGGATTCTCTTCAATATATTCATTTATTAGATTATCACATAATACAATATTAAATTTACTATATCATGAATACTAAGCTTTCATATCTCTGACAGTTTTACTGCCTGTAACATATAGCTTGATAAAGAATCCTCTTAAATACATTAACTTACCAAATACTACAATATTAAATGTATTATAACATTAATACTGAGCTCACCTATCTCTGGCAATCTTAACAACTGTAACAAATGGCTTGATAAGAATTTCTCTTAAATATATTAATACATTATATTATTATATATTAAATTTATTATACTTTATTAATACTGAGCTCTCCTACCTCTTACAGTCTATAACACATGGTTTGATAAGGAATTCTCTTAAATATATTAATCTATTATATTATATATATATTATATTATTATATATTAAATTTATTATATCTTATTAATACTGAGCTCTCCTACCTCTTACAGTCTATAACACATGGCTTGATAAGGAATTCTCTTAAATATATTAATCTATTATATTATATATATTATATTATTATATATTAAATTTATTATATCTTATTAATACTGAGCTCTCCTACCTCTTACAGTCTATAACACATGGCTTGATAAGGAATTCTCTTAAATATATTAATTATATTATTATATATTAAATTTATTATATCTTATTAATACTGAGCTCTCCTACTGTTTTAATACAGCTCTCCATCTGTATTAATTTATTATATAATATGATATTCAACAGGTTACTTATTATAAGTATTAATATTGAGTGGTCCTACCTCTAACAGACTTACTCTCTGTGACAACCCATCTTGATAAGGAATTCTCCTAAATGGATTCATTTTTCCCCTTTCCAAGCTGGCAGCAGGGTTTATCTCAGATACTTCTCCCTGATCCTCCAGAACGCTGACTCCAAGGAATTCCCCCCAAACCAGGTCCCCCAACACTCCCGGCATAGTCACTGTCACTGTCAGCCCAGAGCTGATTCTTCACAGGTGTTGGTAGAATGGTCCCTTTGTGCCCATCTGCCACTGCCATCACCTTCTGGAGACATCCCTACTCCTGCTGCTGCCACCTTTGGTGTCCCTACTTGGGTACCACAAGCATTTGGCTGCTTGAGAATGTCTCTCCTGGAGAAAAGTCACTAGGACCCTATGAATTTAACTTCCTCAATGCAGTGGAAACCTAATCCCCCAAAGAAGAATCTATTCAAAAACCCTGGGTGTTGGTTAGGTGCTCCAAGAAGGCAGCTTAGGGGGTTACAACCTACAGACCCCCAGGGATCCAGAGAACAAACCTCCCCAGGAGAAAAGGGGGGCTGGGGAAAATTAAGGGCAAAGAAGACAGTAAAACCTGCTTTCATAATGAAACCTTGCCTCACTCTTTTTTAGTAAATGACTTTCTTATGTATTATTTCAGAGGAGAACAAACAACGCTCCCAACCGCTTTTTCCAGAGAGCCTCTGCTAACTAACATCCCATGAAACATCAGGTTCTGGGCATCACACTTTGGGAAACACTGCCCCGGTAAGGATGTCAAAGGCCCCTTCCAGCTCTGACTCTAAGGAAAATACAAGTGCCGAGCACATGTCAAGGAGGAAGCTGATTCACTTGTGAAATTAAGAGCTGTTTTAATTTCATAAGCCAACGGCAGAAAATAGCTTGAACTGAGTCCTGTCAGTCTAAAACCTCAAGGGTGACAACAGGCCCCCCTCAACTAGCCACACTTCCATTTCTAGATCATATCCTCCTAAAGCAAACCCCAAATTTGCCTATGGGAGACCTTAGTACATGACTTTTTTGTGCATTATTTCAAAGGACAAACAACACTGCTCCCACACTGCTTTTTCCAGAGATCCTCTGCTAACTAATGTCCCATGGAACACCAGGTTCTGGGCATCACACTTTGGGAAACACTACCCCAGGTAAGGATGTCAAAGCCCCCTTCCATCTCTCAAACTCTAAGGAAAAGAATCTTTACAATGGGTGTGTGGCCCCTCACAGTCTTCCATGAGCCTCAGGGTGGCATGGAGGTGACCCTGAAGGCCTGATCCCAAAGCACCCTGCCTGCACTGGGTTGGGGATGGGGCTGCTTGTGGAGCTCCCACAGCTAACCAAAGAGGTCAGTGGTGCCTGAGTGGGGAGGTACATCACCATCCATATGACTGACCTCCAAGTGATGAAAACTGTAGCCACCCCTAGCCATAAACAGATAACATAACCAGTCCAAGTCCCATTTGCCCACTGTTTTCCTCACAACAGGGGAATGTCCCGTGTAGTTTTTCAAGCCGGGCTTGTGTCCAGCCAGGTTCTGTCCTCTGGGTGGTCCACTTACTTCATAGCCTACACTTCCTTCAAAAAACCCCAAAGCAGTCACATCTGGCCAGTCCCACACAGAGATGCACCAGAGCAAAGGTCAGCCCCCCATCTCCCTTCTAGGGCAGGGTCATTTCTGGACCCTGCCCACTCCTGCAGCCCTGGACCAAGGGGTGCCCACACAGGCAGGCAGTGGGCCCGGGTGGGGGTGCTAGAGCAGCCCGGGGTCTGTCCTAACTGGAAAAGGCAAAAGCGAATGTGGAGGAGGGGATTAAGCATCCGTCTCACTTACTTGCCTTGGAAGCCCAGGAAACATCTCTTGCACTTTGCAGGACTCATGCCTACGCTAGTCCTGCTGTCACTAGGAGTGGCTCCCCGTGCTCCCAGCACAGCCATCGGTACCAGGTAGATGCCCCGGCCCCTGGGAGGAGGGACGGGAAGCAGTGAACCGGCGTCTGGGGCTGTGGCTTCCAGACAACATCCAAGGGACAGGGGCGCTCCCCTTCAAAAGTCCATTACTCGTCTGCGAGGGGAAAACTGTCTCCTCCTCCTCCTCTTCCTCTCATCTCTCCAGGCACCAAAATCTGCTGAGACTTGAGCCGACCTCCCCTGCCATTCTGAAACAGGACCTGCCTCTAAGTTTCCAGGGCAAGGCTCCACGGGCCTCCGCTTCTTTCTGCTCCCCTCCCCCCCCCACCCCAGCTTCTTCCCATTCCGGAGGCAGCGGCAAGGGGCTCATTAGCAGCCCCAAGTGGTGCCCGTTAGAAATTCTCCTGGAGTGACCCAAGGCAGACCGAAAGCAGCCACAACTCTGGTGAACCAAGCGTCCCAGAAGAGACTGGCTCCTAAAAAGTGACCAGATGAAACACACCAGGCCTTGGTCCCCCCAGGGGCGAGGGCCAAAGGAGCCCAAAGGAGGAGGCTGCTGGCCAAGAACAAACACATCGGCATGACCTCCCACGAAGAAGGGCCGGACTAAGCAGGGACTCCACCACTGGGGAACATCTCCCCTAGCACCTGTGAGCACCCAGGAAGCGTCTGAGAAATGCTGGCCAGATGGGCAATCTCTAACTCAAAGGTCAGTGGTGCAAGTTATCATTAGCTTTGTTTGACAGAGAAGGAAACCGAGGCAAAGTTTTGGGGAGGCGATGTGAACCAGCATTGTTTTAGTCACATCCCATTCTGTGTGACCCCATTTGGAGTTTTCTTGGCAGAGGTACTGGAGTGGTTCGTCATTCCTTCTACTATTATCCAGCTGTACAGGAACCCCTAAGCACATTTCTTTCAAAGGGATGAAAAGTACAGTCTGGATGTACAGAATCAGCTGAGTCATCCTGGGCAAGATGCATACGAGACTCAGCTGGAAGGGACGTCAGAGGCCATCAGGCCTGTATCCCTCATTTTACTGGGGTCCAGAGAGGTGAGGGGACAAGTCCCCTCCAGGTCACACCGAGAACCAGGGCCAGAGACGAGAATGAAGACCCTCTGAGTTAGCCTTACTAAGCACCTTCTATGACACCGGCACTGGGCTAAACTCTAGGGACCAGACAGAGAAAGACAGACAGAGACCCTGCCCTCCAGAACCTCATGTTCTAATAGGAGAGACACCCTGCAAACAGGACCAAACAGCATTCTAATTTTTTGTTCTTAAACTTTTTTCCCAAATTGTTAATCAGATATTTTTCAGCATCCCAATTTCACCAACTCCTGAAGGAGACAGGAAAGCCATGAAATCAGAAGGCTGCTCAGATGCTGGAGGAGAGAAGAATTAAGCCCCCTCATCTGGGGCTAGGATTAAGGAACTAGCCTACTGGCCAATTAGTTATTGGGATGAATCGAAGTGTAGATCAGCTTACAAAGTTCAATGATGTTTTTTTATGAACTTGCAGCCAGGGGACCTGAGTTCAAGTCCTGAATCAGATGGTCCCAGGCTGTGAGAATCCTGGACAATGAGTCACCCTCTCTGAACCTCAGTCTCCTCATCTGTGGAATGGGCAGGCTCCACCTAACCCACCGGTCTACGGAGCAGAAAGTGCCAGCAACCCTTAAAGTGCACTATCGCTGAGCACCGTCGTCTCCATTGCCATTAATTATTATGCAGCCACAATTCCATCATCAGCGAATGTCAGACACTCAGATACCATAGGGGACCCTTTTCCCCTCTTTTCTCTGCCATCTTTTTTTCCCTCTGACCCAACAGACAGTGAAGAGAAGGCTGCTAACAAATTGCTCTCCTTGGAGCCATCCGGTCAGATCCCTACATCTTCTCTCTGGGGGTCAAAGATAAGCTGACTCTCACACTTCAAGGTAGGATGGGGGTCAGAAATAAGAAATCATAGCAACGCACTTGACCCTTCAAAGAGAAAGTATATAAGATTAAGGAAAGGGCTTTGCAGGGGTGGCTAGGTGGCACAGTGAATAGAGCACCGGCCCTGGAGTCAGGAGGACCTGAGTTCAAATCAGGCCTCAGACACTTAACACACACAAAAAAAAAACTAGCCGTGTGACCTTGGGCAAGTCACTTAACCCCAACTGCCCTCCAAAAAAAAAAAAAAGGAAAGGGCTTTGCTCCTTCCAGGTCTTCTCAGAAGTGGAGATGAAGGTTTTGAAGTCTCAGAACCAGGGCTCCTGACTCCCCAGTCCCTCATTCCTTCCATTAAACCTTTTAAATAGCTCAGGGCTATTATTCCCAAAACAAAGTCTGCGTGGGTGCCAAGCATTTGGATTCCCTGTGAACAGTTAGCGTTTTGCTACAATTTTGTTCTCCCTTTACTGGCTGGAAATATCCAAGTGCCCTTATCAACTGGCTAAATTCAGCTTGATGCCACAGGGAGAAAGCATAGGCCAACAACAAAGTTCACATTAAAAAAAGAAACAAGAAAATTCATTGAGAATTGTTAGGGCAGAAAGACTAGCCTGGGAATCAGGCGTCTAGTTCAGTCACAGGCCGCTACAGGAGAGCGCTGGGATTCCTGGCCCCAAGTCTGGGGGGCTCAGTTTCCTCTTCTGCGCCAGACGGTTGAACCCTCATGGGTCTTTTGGTATGGAACCAAGTGGGGGGAATGGCGCTAACCCTTGCTTTGGGATGGGAGAGAGATGGCCAGAATGGAAGGTGGGAGCGGTTATTCTAAAAACCACACGAGGTCAGAGAAGGAAAGCAGTCTCAGGAGAGCAAGGAGGGGCTTCAAGTTCATCAAGGCCAGTGGTTCTCCACTTTTTGGTCCCTTTCTTGGGGCAGCTAGGTGGTGCAGTGGACAGAGCACCCACCCTGGAGACTGGAAGACCTGAGTTCAAATCCAACCTCAAATACTTACTAGGTATGTGACTCTGGGCAAGTTAATTGCCTCAGAAAAAAATTATAGAGGACCCTCCCCCAAAGAGTTTTTGCTTACATGGATTATATCTAGTGATGTTCTCCTTTATTAGAAATTAAAATATTAATATTATTATGAAAGTAGTTTTGGCTTCTTGGATCCTCTGAAACTGTTTTTGGGACAAGGGTCTCTGAGAGCAAACAGTCTAGGCCAATCAATGGTCATAACCTGACTCCTGGGATCAACAAAGTTATGGCAGTAATTCTATCTCACTGTAATAAATATCAGCTGATCAAAGGAAGCAGGGAGTCAGGAGGACTTGAGTTCAAATCTGACGGCAGACACGTACTAGATGTGTGACCTTGGACAAGTCACTTTACCCTCAGTTTCTTCATTTGTTAAACCAGCTGGAGAAGGAAACGGCAGACCCCTCCAAGAAAACCCCCAATAGGGTCGTGAAGAGTCAGTCACAACTGAATAACAACACAAGGTTGTATTAAATGAGATAATATATGTGAAGCACTTTAGACACTTTAGAGAGATATATTAACATATTATTATTATTATGACATAACCAAACATACCTCCTGTGGCTTGAATAAGTAATTTGTTTTACAAATATATGTATTATTATTTTCTAAATGTAAAATTTCAAATTATTTTCAAATGTATGTATTTTTCAAATGCTGTTGTGATGAATAAAATAACAATTTCTTCTAAAAGTTCATGATGCCTTTTTGCCCCTGATATTCTTTAGGAATGGTTACTACCAGTATAGCTACTATCACGTGGGAGTCTTCCCATCAGAACTCCCCAGAAGCCCTGACCTCATCCAACCCCCCTGGCTGAGGAAACCCAGGCCCGACAGGATACAGGGTCATACAGCCCAAGGGCACACGGTGCGCAGGCCCTGAGCCCGGTCAAGCCGCCAGCTTCCCAGGCTTTTGCTCTGCAATGTAAGTTCAGATTATGGTCTCACTCAGAATTCTCTTTCGGTGACTTGGCCAAAGAAGAAGGAAGAATCCCATCAGGGAAGATGGTGGGCCAAGTTAAACAGGCAACCCGGTGTGAGGCCACTCTTCTTTCTGGACTGGACGGTCAGTCAACAAGAGTGTAAGAAGGGCTACTTCTGGGTCAAGCATTGGCCCTCATGCAGGAGGCACCTGTAAGGAGCCTCCCAGGGGATACGTCCCCATCGCTTCCCTGCTCTTACCTCAATGCACCAAACAAGGAGCTAAGAATTTAGATGAGGAACAATGAAGAAAGAAAGCCTGTGCCTGGCCCTTGTCCCATTGATAAGGGTCCTCCCCCTCCTCCAGCAGAGGACAGCTGTCCTTTAAAGGCCCAGGGTCCAGCAGCTGAGAGCTGAGGCCACTTTGGGCAGGACACTCAGGACATGAGGCCCGTCTCTGATTCTCCAGGAAGATTGCTAAGGCCCATGGCAAAGGGAAAATCTTGAGACTCGATGGCAGTTTAGCTGTGGGACTTTGAATAAGCACCTTCCTGCTCTGGGCATGAGTTGTCTCCTTTGGAAATGGATTGGACTTGGCTCTGATTTTAAATCTCTAAGCAAGCTTAGTGTTGCCTATGGGCACAGGAAAGACAGAATGATTTCCCCCAACAGCAGATTCAGAAGAAAAGCAGGAATCTGGCAGATACCAGCAAGTCCTCATCAGGTTAGGAAAAAAAGAGGGTTGCGGGAGATGACGAGCTCTGCCACAGCCTACCTAGGTGACCTTGACCAAGTCATTTATCTCCCCTGCACAATGGGCATGATAATGCTTACTTGGCCGGTGCCACGTAAACGTAATCCACCCACAGGATTATCTCAACTGCTCTGGCTGAACAGGAACAGTTCTAACTGTCAGGATCCCTGAAAGGCAAGGAAATGGGAAGGGTGGCAGGCCCAGAGCTAAGAAACCTGGGCTGGAATGGAAGCAGGTCAGGATTAGAGACAAAGAGTGAGATCTGGAGCCCAGAGCTCTGAGTTTGAATCCTCCTGAGCCACTGAAATTTCTAGGAGATTTGACTTATCTCTTGGGAGTTCGGCTTCCTTAACTGTAAAATGAAGTGGTGGGACTACATGATTTCAAAGGGCCCTTGCAACATGATTCCTCCATCCCCAGGCCTCTTATGGTTCCAAGAAATCCAAAGACTGTCAGGTCTTATTCACCTGGGACAGCATTTAGTGCAACCCTCTCATCCTAAAGAAAGACTGAGGCCCAAGAAGGCAGAAGCACGGCTTACAGGTGGCAAGGCCAGGATCTGAACCCAGGCCTTCTGGATCGAGCAATTCATGGAATCAGCACGGGATGATGGAAAACATGCAGAACCTCAAGCCACGAGACCCAAGTTCAAATCCTGACTCTGTCCTTTCCTACCTCTTGGATCTCAGGTCTTGGGCTCTTTCTCTGGAAAAGGAGGGAAATGTACTATAAGGCCTTTCCACCTGAAATCCTGGGCCCATGATGCCTTGGTTCCTTGAAAGTCAGACTCTATATTTGTCTGCCTAGAAGGGACCCCAGAGGCCAGGAGTCGAATCCCTCATCTTACAGAGAAGGAAACTGTGACTCAGACAAGGTTTGCAGCCTGCCCCCAGTCACAGAGGTAAGTGGCTTGATTTGAACCCAGATCCGACCCCTCCCAATCTAGCTGCTCCATGGCAGTCCAAGCCTAGCTCTTCCCACCCAACCACCGGCCCCTCTCCACAACCTTCACTGCTGGTGTAAACAGACTGACCTTCAGGCAATGATGCCAAGTCACCTCATCTCAAGCTCTTAGTAACTATGCATATGTTTGCTGGGACAGGGCTGGCGCCCATCCAGTGCATTCTATGAGGAAGAGCCTGGCAGTCCAGCCAGAGACTGGCCCTGGCCAGAGACCAGGGGTCAAGCAGGACAAGAGGCCAGAACACAATGTTCTCCTCTTCAAGATGGGCTCAGATTGGCCGGCTCAGTGTGGTGTGACGGAAGCCACCAGCCACCTAGGATTGGGTTCCAGTTCCAGGCACCAGTGGGGCGGGGAGGGGGCTCACCCTGTCTGGACCTCAGTTTCCACATTAATAAAATGGGGGTGCTAATATCTCCTGGAGTCACGAGATAAGATAATGCAGGTAGCGCATGTGACATTCACGTAAAGCACTTTTATTGTCTATGAGTAATAGATAATAGTGAAGCGAGCATTTATCTGCATCTCTTTGGATTCCTGAGCCTGAGAGGTAGGTGCACTTGTTATCTCCATTTTACAGATGAGAAAATTGAGGACGACAGAGGTGAAGTGACTTGACCTGGGTCACACAGCAAGAGTCTGGAGCAGGATTTGAACTCAGGTCTTCCCAACTCCCAGTCCAAGGCCTCGCTGCCTCACTATCTGCTTTAAGCTGTAACTACAGGAGACCAAGCTGGTATCTCTTGATCTGTACAAAGTGAGAGGCAGCCCACCCCCAGCATGCTCCAGGGCATGGAGACGTCTGGACACTACCCTTCTCTCCAGGGATTCTTAACCTAAAAGCTGTGAGCACCACCATTGGTCAAAGGGGTCCTGAAGTTCCGCCAGCGGGTCACAGGAATCTGCACAGAGGTAGAGAACCTAGGATCTATGCTAATACCCCGATTGGTTTAAATCATCTGCCTTCCTCCAATAACAACTAGAGTTGGTAAACAGACAACAGGGGTTCTGGGAGAGGTATTCTTGGGGACGAGGAAGACTCGAATACGTGTTTTAAGACCAGGGACTGGGGCTGAGGGTAAAGGGGCACCAGGTGGGCCAAGATGGGCACAGGGAAGTGAGGCAGGGGTACACAACATGAATCCAGCAGCATTCCTCTCCTGCTGACCCTAACCTATGAGCCTGGAGACTGTCACTGTACAGACACCAAATGTCAGGGCTAGAATGGAAGCCAGCAGCCTATTCATGGGCAGGAGCCGAGATCATCAAGTGGTCAAGCAGCCTTCCCTCGGATTCCTCCAACAAGGGGAACTCACTCCCTTGTGAGGCAATGCCTTCTATTGCTGGACAATTCTAATTTTAGATTTTTTTGTTGTTGAGACAGAGGTTAAGTGACTTGCCCAGGGTCATACAGCTAGTAAGTGTCTGAGATCATATTTGAACTCAGGTCCTCCCGACTCTAGGGCTGGTGTTCTATCCGTACAACTATAATTATTAGAAAGTCTAACAGAAAACTTTTCTCTCTGCAGCTTCCCCTCCACATTCCTGGTTATGCCCTCTAGGACAAAATGATCAAAGCCAATGCTTCTTTCACATATTTCTCCCTGAGTCTTCTTATCTCCAGGTCCCCAGCGCCTTTGGGTGATGCTCCAGGACCCTCCCCATCTTGGCCATCCTCCTTTAGGTACCTGTCATTTCCCAACACTCATCCTAAACTGTGGCTCACCTCCCTAAGGGACCGTGACTTTGGAAAGACCTTTACAAAATGGAGTCTTGCGGTCATACAAATTGCACTCATTCAGAAAGCATTAGAATACCAGAGGTCATGGCGCCAATACCTCTCTTTTTATGGAGGAAGGAACTGAGGCTCGGAGATGGGAAGGGACCTGTAAGAGTCAAAATCCTAGAGTCCCAAGCCAATCCAATGTTCCATGCCCATACATCAAGCCGGCAGTTCTCTCTCCAAGTGGGGTCCTAAACATGGTTCACAATGAACACAACAATCTGTCACTCAAATACTGACCAAAAGAAAGAGCTGATGGCCTCCTTTTTTAATAAAGAAGGGGCTGCCACCATCTTTCTTGCTTCCTTGTCTATGGACCAGGCAGAGATGTCCTTGGTTCTACCCTCCTCCTGGGCAGGAAGTGGACCCAGATCTCCCTTTCAAACAGGGACCCCCAGAGTAATCTGCGCCGGCCCAACTCCCGTCAAGGACCAGAGCACAAGGGGAAGGTGACCAGCCAGATCCTCAACTGGGCAACTTGGCCCTAACCCATCTCCCTGACAGCAGGCAGAAAGAGTGGGGACAATGTGAAGGCTTCTCACTGAGCACCAAGCCCTGCCTGGTGGTACTACCCCACTACAAAACCTACATGTCCTCACTTTAATAATCCATAATCATTCAACTACTGCCCTGTGCTATGCCTGGGCACAACCTGCATCTCCACAACTAGACAATGAGCTCCACATGGGGAGGAACTAAATCTTCTATTTCCTTTACACTCCCCTCCCTGTCCCTCAAAGGTCTCACAGTGCTGTAGGTATACAGTAAGTACTCAATATTTGCTCGTTCATTAACTAAGAAGGGGAAAGTCAACTGGATACTGTTCCTGTGAGAGACTGACCTCAGCAAGCACATTGGAGAAAGAATATTTTACCTCATGGTCGGGACAGACATTTCAGACTCAGTCATGGACCGGACGGAGGCCGAGTCAAAGGATAAGGAGCCAAAACTTGACCGGCTGCTCTTCCGGGAAGAGGCTTTGAACACTGCATCAGGGGTTTCGTCATCAGAAGAGACGTCATCAAAAGAGCCCAAGATGAAATTGGTCATCAATTGTTTTTTGATCTGGGCCTGCTTCTGGTCTTCCTTGGAAGATCGGACTCGGTTTCCCTGAGAACCCAAAGGTGAGGAGGGCGACTCTACATTCCCCGGCCCTCCCAGACCATCGGCCTGAGGCTCGGCGCAGGCTGAGGTAGCATCTAAGGGCAGAGGTTGGCATGACTTTGTGTGCGGTGGTGGGCGAGTTGCCAGTCGCTTGGGGCCGTCGGCGGGGCCTTCGAGGCACGTTGGAGCGTCCAGTTTCAGACTTGCTGGGGGTGGGTGACTGTCTACATTTTGGTGGACTGGTTCCCCTTTGCTGACACAGGATGAAAAAGGCTCTAGGCGCTGGGTTTTGGTTTCAGACTTACTCTTGGTAATAGACTTGGTGTCCGCCATGATACTCCAAACTAACCATAAAAAAATCAGGTACGAGAAGAGCAGGAGCAGCGGAACCATTCACGGACTCTGTAAGGAACAGGAAGACAATGATTTGATACAGTTAGGGAAGAAAGGGAAGATTTTCTTAGAAACTGAAAGGGAGCACAAAGTGGGAAGAGCCCTAGGCTTGAAATCACAAGACCAGGGTTCGAACCTTGGCTCGGCTCCTATCAGCTATGTGGCCATGAGCTAATCCTGCACATTCTTGGAGCATTGGTTTATTCCTCTGTGAACAAGAGATCACAGCTCACATTTACAGAGGTTTTAAGGGCTACCCAGGGCGGCCACAGAGCTAGTAAGTGTCAGGCAGGATCTGAACCCAGTTTCCTGAGTCGACTCCTACATAATATTCTCTTTGTAGAAAAATTATCTGATAACAGGAACAACAGCCGCTAACTGTCCACATGAGACAAATTCTAGGCAATGGGAATTCCAAGCTTAAAAGCAACAGAAATGAAGGAAAAGAAAACCCCAGGGGGCCTGGGGCCTGGGCCCAGGGCCCACCTACAATGCCAGTTAGCCCTATGACTTTAGGAAAGCTACATCACATTTTCACCATTACTGAGATGAAGCTGCTGGTGGCACAAAGGACGTGCCCACAAAACCAAGCTGGGGCAGACAGGGAATGCTCCGGATGGCCACAAAGTGAGTGTCCAACAGTACTGGTTGGGGAGGAGGAAATGCCATAGAGGCCTAGCTTTTGGAGTCAAAGGACGACTTTTGGGGGATGGGAAGATCATAGGAAGGCAGAGCTTCTGACCCCTCATTTATGGATGAGAAAATGGAGCCTCAAACCATGAACTCATCTGCCAAATCACCTAAGAAGACACAGACCAAAAATTAAAAACCAAGTTGTTTGATTTCAAATTCTGAGTTCTTTCTATACCATACTATGGGTCTGACTAACCAATTCAGAGTCTGTTAATAATTCTTTTTGTTCTGTTGTGAGTGACTCTTCCTGATCCTGTTTGTGGTTTTCTTGGCAAAGATAGTGGAGTGATTTTCCATTTCCTTTTCTAGCTCATTTTACAGATGAGGAAACTGAGGCAAATAGGGTTAAGTGACTTGCCCAGGGTTGGAACTCGGGTCCTCCTGACTCCAGGCACCAACTAGCTGCCCAATATAACTACACAAGCCACAGAATACATGTGGGGTCTAAGGCTATATTTTTTTAAACTGCATAATATTTTTTCTCCTTGACGAGTGTATTTCCTCCTGATAGGTAAAATCATTTCCATTCCAGCTCAAAAATTTATTGCATAGAATCACAGATTTGGAGATGAAAGGTCTAGTCTAAGTCCCTTATATGACAGAGAAGTAAACAGACATGGTGACATGAAATGACCTTGTCAGGGACAAATGGTTACTGGATGGTCAAAGGTGGCATTTGACCATACGTTTGTTGATTCAAAGTCCAGCATTTGATCAGTCGAACCATGCTGCCCCTCTACCAGTGTCTCATAAATTAAGCCAGAGACATCAAAGTGGCACAACTGAGTCAGGAAGACCTGAGTTCAAATCTGACTAAAGAGGCTTACTAACTGTATGACCCTGGACAAGTCACTTAACTCCGATTGCCTAAAAAAAGAACAAAAAAGGTAATCCAGCACTAATGTTAACCACCACATGCTTCAGTTTTACCATTTGGGAAACAGAAGAAGAGTAACACCATAGGACCATCATGAAATATAAGCAAAAGCTCTAATACTGAGAATGCACTCAAAGACAAAGCCTGGAAATCATTCTTTCCCAGAGTGAGTCATCTGCATTTCCATCCTCCTTCCTTAACCTAGTTGGTGAAAAACCCAGAACTTAGAGGATCATAAAATTCACAAAATTGAGACACTCTTGGTCCTCAAGTGCAGCCCTTTGTCTGAATCCACACTTCACAGAACAAATCCCCTTAATAAAAGGATTTGGAGTCTGTCAAAAGGCTGCAACTGGGGACCTAGAAGGCCACATCTGGCCACAGTTTACCTGCCCCCTGATCTGGTCAAACCCATAGCTGAAAGGAAAAATAAAACGAAACTCTACAACATCCGGAGAGCTGGTCATCTTGTCTCTGATTAAATACCCCAGGAATGGGCAACTCAGTACTTACTGAGGCCTGCCATTCCAGTTTAAAATAACTCTAACTGGTAAGAAGTTCTTTAGACTGAGCCAAAATTTGCCTCTTGGTAACTCTCTGCACGTCCCCCAAATGATCCTAGATTTCTCCTCTGGGGCAGAATAAATCTAATCCCAACTCTGAGTTCATTGTATCACATTCGTCCTTCCCACACAGTATTAAATGAAGTCAGTTCATCAATGGCTCATGCCTTTGGGACAGAGCAAGGTCAGTCTACATTAGTGGTTAGTGACGAGTGATGTAAAATCCGCGTGCCCACCAATCTCTCCACCCGCCCCCAGAGGCTTTGGTGCCTTTCTTCTAGACCTAAATTCCCAGCATGAGCTTGGGTTCCCTGGGGCTTGACAAGGACAAATGTCTGCCTGCTGCTGAGGAAGGCTGGGAAGATCCCGGGTTTGGCGTCGGTCTTGGAGGTATGAGGGACCTTGGAGGCCACCTAGGCCTGAGAAAGGATCCTGTATCAGCCCTGAGCTTTACAGCTTTCACCCTCCATCGCTGGTTCTGCCCTCTGGGGCCAGGAAAACAAATCTATGCCCGCTCCCACATACAGGACCAATGGTCCAGTTCCTAAAGATTGCCACCAGGAGCCCACGAAGTCTTTTCTTCTCTCTGTTAGAAAAGCCAGTTTCTTCCTACGACCCTCATGGGGCTCATCAGTGTCCTTGCTATCACACAGTGCCCAGGACTGAGTCATCTGGGAGTCTCAGTCTGTTCTGACCAGGGCAGATGATGGAGGGATTCTTATCACCTCACTAGGTAACCGAGTCAAAGGCAGCAAGGCTGGTCTGGCACAAGCCTTTCCTGAGGAAGCCAGGCTGGTTTCTTGCTACAATTGCTTTCTCCTGTGGGCATTCCATAACCACGCATGAGAAAAGCGAGATCCCTGCCAGGGAGTGACAGGAGCTCTCGGCCCTCGGCCCAGTTCTCAGGACCTGCTAAGCTGCCATTTTAGACACCTGAGATGGCCTCGAGAGCCTGAGGGGGAAGAGAGGGGAAAGGCAGGCAAGGATCTGGAAGGCCTCGGGCACATTGTGTGCCTGTCCCAGAGAGGGTAAGGAGTGGGAGGGCAAGCTGGGTCAGGGAGGCAGTGCCAAGTTGGGCACCCAGAGGCAAAACATCCCAAGAGAGACTGTGGGAAGCAGGGAGGGTGCCCTGACGCGAAGCTCAGCAGCTTTTGGGGGGAGATGGGGGAAGGGAGCTGGAACAGATATGGGGCGACATGTATAAGGATGCACCTAGTACTCTCAGCTGTTTGGGGACGGACTTTCTTTCCTGTATCATTAGGTTGTCCTGTGGCTACCATGAGAGGCTAAGAGAAATGAAAAGTAGTAATAACCACAAGGATTTCCACTTCTTTACAAAGTAAAAGTTTGCACACCTCTCTCCTCACAACCACCTAGTGAGGTAAGTGGTACAATTATCATCATCCCGTTTCACAGGCAAGATAACTGAGCCTCAGGGAAGTAAAGGGAGTCGACATCCAGCTAGGGTGAGAATGGGTCCTGGTCTAGCCCTCTCACTTAGTTAAAGAAACTGAGTCTCAGAATGCCCCCACAGAGGTCTTAATTACAAGCTAGGGAGTCGAGCTCCCGGCATCGTCCTTGCCCTTTCAATGGACAGAGTAGCAATGGACAGGGATGAAGCGCGGCCAAGCTAAGAGGTCAGAACGGTGGAGGCTCACATCCTCCCTAAGGCAAACATTCACCAATGTCCCATAATCTCTCATGCCTCCTGGAGGGCAGAGGCCTCTTTACCCTTTCTTTGCATACGGGTGCCTGATATACAGTAGATGCTTAATAAATGCTGACTGACTGACTCTTTAGGACTATAAGCTTCATAATACACACATGTTGGGGGTGGCTAGTACCTTGGTGAATAGAGCACCGGCTATGGAGTCAGGAGGAAATGAGTTCAAATCCAACTTCAAACACTTTACACTTACTAGCCGTATGACCTTGAGTGAGTCACTTAACCCCAATTACCCTGATTTCCTCCCTCCAAAAAAATAAAAAAAATAAAAGAGAATTTTAAAAAATACACACATATCCCTCTGATGAGGGATAATAGGTGTTTCAGGGACCCCAGCGACCAGAGTCCTTGGAGGGCAGTCTGGAACAAATTCTCAGGCTCAAGCGTTCTGAGTCAAGTTAGTAAAAGTTTATTGTTACATTATACAGCGGGCAGGGGATCTCAGGGAACCTGCAGCCTTAAAGGAGTCATAGGTATATTTTTATAGAATAATCCATAGTATAACCTGCGCCAATTATGCTAGCTAGGTGAGTGAGGGTGGGATTAGGCAGGAATTAAGGAGTGGTCAGTGCTTAAAGAGACATGCATTTTTAACATCAGCTGCGCAGGCCTACTGCCCATAATTCACTGGGAAATAGCCCAAGGGGGGGCTACACGGAGATGTGTTTTTAGACTTGAAACATCACTTAAGTCAACCAGCAGTCAGGGCTGAGAAGTGCCCAGTTTGTAACCCATCAATGTCCTGCTTGACCAGATGGATGTTGGGAGTACATATATGTCCCAAGCTAACGAGGGATTCAGGATGTGTATAATGAGCTAAGGAGTATACACATGACTGAGTCTACGCTATGTGACTGATAGGTACCCGTACACGGCTGCTTCAGCCAGTACACAGTTGGGTCAAGCTACTAAATTCTATAGATGCGGCTGACCACTGTGACAGGAAGAGAGAGAAGTATTTTGTTAGGGCACGCTGCCCTTGAGCTAGGGAGAAGCTTCCTGAGACAGTGTTTTGGGGCTAGGGAGACTTGAGGCTACGGATAAATGTGATTTTACAGACTGAAGTGATTTTACAAACTGGGGTTCAAGCACAGGCACCCAAGCGCCCCATCACAACCACGGAAGGAATTCTCTGAGCCAATAAAAGCATGGGTCTGCATAATGGGATGCAGGATGGAGACCCTATTCAAGCCTGAATCAACAGCTTTTCCAAGGAAGCATTTTATAAACAGCAGACCCATGAGGAGCGTGGTGCTTGTCCTTCTGCCCTCAAGAAACTCCTGACACATTTGTCCCGTCCTGTTTTCTTTCTCCAAATGTACTCACCCAATTAAAAATGGCTTAGCAGAAAAGAAGCCCCAGTGTCCACCCAACACCACGGATTCAGAAAGAGACCTTTTACCAGGTCAGGGGGCCAGGAGGACAGCTTGAAGAGAAGCAACCGCCTCTCCCCCAGTTCTGTCCAGAGGTCAAGCACTGGATTATGTATCAGGAAGAACAGGGAAACTCCAAGATGGGGGAACCTGTGTACTCATCCCTGACTCTTCACTAAGTCTTCGGGACTATGGCCAAGTCGCCTGACTTCCCTGTCTCTGTACAAGAGGCTTGGTGACCATGTAAGACCCCACCACCAACCTATGTAATTCTGCGAGTGTCTCTGCTTTAACAGGGGCAGACTGAAAGAGGAGCAAATCCCAAAGCCAGAGACTTTCCCTACCTCACCCTCGAGGTCTGAGAAGCTACAGAATCTTGAGTCAACACTCCAGGTAATCCAATGGCATCAGAATAGTCAAAGAGGCAAATAGTCCTCTCAAGAAAACCACTTTTGGGGGTGGCTAGGTAGCACAGTGAATAGAGCAGTGGCCCTGGAATCAGGAGGACCTGAGTTCAAATATAGCTTCAGACACTTAACACTTACTAACTGTGTGACCTTGGGCAAGTCACTTAACCCCAACTGCCCAGCCTTCCCCCCTCCAAAAAGCAAAACAAAACAAAACAAAAAACCCTTTTCAGTCCATACTTTTGTCCTTCACTGACCCAAAAACATTGGACCAGGGGGAGCTTATTTATTGCAAAATGAACCTTGGCCATAGCTGCCAGGTACGAAAGCCATGATTTCTCATAGATGTGGGGAGTACAAGCCAATATAACATTCAGAGGAAAGAAATGGGGAGGGAGAGTGATCTGGGCTTAAGTTTCTACTGTTACCATATAGATACTTCCAAAGACTTAGGGGGTGGATGGAGGGAAAACATGCTAACTTATCACCATCAGTCTTACAAATGTCAATAATAATTCTAATTTCAGTATTTTTCTCAAAGGATGCCTCCTCCCCCTGTATAATAATTGGGTCATTTATAGGTCATTTTAAGGCTCACAAAGTACAAGAAGGAAAAGAACATAGAGTGCAAATGTCTTGTCCCAGGTCACAGAGACCAACTTTGCATCTGGAACCAGGGGCCCCCAGTCTGGGACCAGCTACCCTTCTATGCCTCTGGCCCGTCTCTCCCCATACAACAAGGAAGGTCAGAAACGCCACACAAACACTTACCAACACGGGCACCTCTTACACCACTCACACCATCCTGGCACTGGCATTCCCAGGCTGGAGGCAGCCGGTCCACAGTCACCACCTTTCTACAGGGAGCCTTGCCTCTGCATCAGGCCATGTGGGAGGGATCTAGGTTACAGCATGCTCCGGCAAGGGATTGTGAAATACAGCGGGCTCCCATTGAGTAGAGCTGTCTTCACCAGCCTTTTGACAAAGTCCTTCCTCTAGTCCTGGCCTCCCCCAAGGCCAGAGGTCCCAGCTAGAGGGCTTGCAGGCCCAAGGTGGGAACACCTACTTTCCTACCTGAGGCTTGCCACATCCTTATACCTTAGGCCTACTTAATTCACATATGCCCATCAGCCCCTTGCCTAAGGCTTGTTATCTTTCAGGGCTTAAACTTTCCCAGATAAGAAAGATAAGGCACTGCAGAGCAGGGCACCCCCCCCAGCCCAAAGTGGCCGGGGCCAGGGGAAGCAGTGCCCTACCCCACGCCCCACCGGCCAGCAGGCAGGGTAACTACAGTTGGCAAATCCAGAGGCACGCAGAGTTCTGACCCCATCATCCGCGCTCCTTTACCCAGAGAGGCAAAGCACTCAGACAGCCCAGAAGAACCACCTGCGGGCCCCAGGCTTGGCAGGCGCCAATTTAGAGAGCCCAAAGGGACTGTCAGAGGGACCCTTGGGGGAGTTATAAGGGACATCACAGGCCATTCAGCTCATCCCCTTCCTTTCTCCCAGATGAGAAAACAGACCAAAAGACAATGACTTACCCAGAGTCACAAAACTTTCAAGTAACAGGGCTGGATTCACACCCAAACCCAGGGCTCTTTTCATCACACAAATGAAAGATTTTTTTTTTTTATTAAGCACTTACCTATGTGCTAAGAGGGGCAAAGAAATGGGAACAGCATTTATAAAATAAACACTGCACTAAGCACTTTTTACAAATGTGATATCACCTGGTCCTCACAACAACCCTGGAGAGCAGTGCTATTATTATCCCCACTTGATGGTTGAAGGAACTGAGACAGGCATAGGGTAAGTGACTCAGCCAGGGTCATGCTGCTAATGTCCGAAGTCTAATTTGAACTCAGCTCTGCCTGACTCCAGGCCCAGGGCTCTGCCCAAATAGCAATAATCATCCTTTCGTCCAGGGGTTCTTAAAGCTCTTCGTGCATACTAGACCCTTCTGGCATTATGGTGAAGCTGACCTGTCTCAGAGTAATGTCCCATGCATTCATTTTAAAGACAAGGATACTGAGACCTGTAATGGGGCAGGGACTTGAACAAGGTCACACAAAGCATTAGTGGCAGAGCCAGGACAGAAGGCCATCTCTTCATTTCAGATCCTCTGGACCTTCTGGGCTGAGAATATTTGTCAGTCATCCCTGCCTTTGGGGTGCTCATCATCTGTGGCCTCCCTCCCAGGCACCTGGCAGAGAATTATCACCTGCCAAGTCCTCAATAAAAGAGGAAGCAGGGACTGAAGTCTGAATTTCATGCTCCCCAGGGTCCAGGCACCAGTAATGGCCTCTATTCTCTTCCTCCTCCAAACTACATTTCTCATGCTTCCAAAATATCTCTTGTATGCATGGCTGCGGCTAGGAGTCACCACAGTACACACAGTGCCAGGCTTGGAGTCACAAGACCTGAGTTCAAATCCAGCCTCAGACACTTCCTAGCTGTGTGACCCTGGGCAAGTCACTTCACCCTGTCTGCCTCAGTTTTCTCATCTGTAAAATAAGCTGCAGAAGGAAATGGTAAACCTCCCCTGTATCTGTGCCAAGAAAACCCCAAATGGAGTCATGGAGAGTCAGACGCGACTGAAATGACCCTGTAACAACAACAAGCACCTGGATGTGGTCAGGTCACTCTTTGGCCCAAAACTTTTCAAATTCTGCCTGCTGTTTAAGGCTATCCACAATCTGGCGCCAGCCTCGTCTTGCCTTACTCCCCCCACTCACTGGCTGGACGAATCGGCCTATTTTCTTATTAGATGACGCAATCTAACACTCTCCTACCACCGAGGCTTTGCTAACGATGCTAATAAAAATATCTGGCATCTAGAAAGTATCCCCATTTTTCAGATGAGGAATTGAGGCTCAGAGAGGACCCCCCCTGTCAGTACTCACACATACCCCCCACTCAGACTTCATAGGCTTTTGGTTTTCATTGATACACTTAGAATTTTTTTTGGGCGGGGGGGGGTCCAGACTTGTAGTTTTATCGATAAGGAAATCACACCAATCTGATATCTCTAAAAGGGACAATTCTGCTACTTGTGAAAAGGAAAAGGGGAGACTTTTACTAGAAGGCCCAGTGACTTGTTTGTGGCCATACAGCTTTGTATGCATCAGAGGCAGGATTTGAACTGGTTATGCTATGATGCCCCCAGGATGTCTTGGTCTATGCTATTTCTCTGCTAAGCCACAAACCTTATAGGGGTTTTGTCTCACCGAAAGTGGGTGCCTCCATCAGGGTCTAGGGTGGGGTTTTATATGGGCAGGTAAAGTATAATGCATTAGTGAATGAAATACCAGGGAGGGGCATGCCCCACTCAAAGCAAGGGACAACTGTCACTCATCAGGGACAGCTGCACCAATCTGTGAGCACTCTCTCTGTCTCTCTCTGTCTCTCTGTCTCTCTCTCTCTCTCTGTCTCCTCTCTCTCCCTCTCCTCCTCTCCCTCCCTCCCTCTCTCTCTGTCTCTGTCTCTCTCTGTCTCTCTCTGTCTCTGTCTCTCTCCTCTCTCTGTCTCTGTCTCTCCCTCCCTTCTTCCCCCCCATCTCTCTCATCTCTGTCTGTCTCTCTTTTTTCCTTCCAAGCTCTCCTCCCTTCCTGGACTCTTAAAATATTCTAATGTGCATTATGGCTATTAGTATCAGTGGTCTATCTCCCCCACTAAGTAGGAGGCACCTTTGGACTGAGTAGCCAAACCCTCCATTTTAAAGAGAAAGAGAAATCTGCCCAAGGTATTCCAAAATCTCAGGATGGAAGAGATCCTGGAGGCATCTGAATCTGGGGCTAGAAGCCAGGCCTCCTTGCAAGATGGTCAGTGCTCAAGCAGGGGCTGCCTCTTAGCCCACACAGGCTCCTCAGTGCCTTGCACTCTATTACTGCTTAATTTGAACCTCCTACAGGTCACCAGTTGGGTCCAGCCCCATTCTAACCCCAAAGAATAAGGTGTAGACATAAAATGCTTCCTACTCAAATTTTTCCTTCAGCAAATGAACAAAAAATGAACTTACATGGTTAGCATTGGTTCTGCTCCCGTCCTAGGCCAGCCCCAGAGGGATCTATGACAGGCAGCCCTGAGCAGGATTCCAATTCTTCAGCGGCTGGGCCAGCCAGGGGTGGTGGGATAGAAGGGAAAAGGGGGAGGTATTTAAAGGGTTAACCTCCAGGTCTGCCTCTCCCCGGGCAGTAGGCCAAGTTCATTCCAATGTCTAACACTCTTCCTGGGGGCACATACTAAACCCTCTCTATGAAAGATTGTATTCTTGGAAAGGCTCCCCATCCTCCCACACTTTCACCAACTCTAGAGTGGGGAGAAGAGCACCAATGAGGAAAGGAGGTTCTCAGTAAGCCAGGTAGCTTCCTGAGAAGAATGTCCTACAAAGCCAACTCCTGGAGATGCCAAAGCAGACACAGTAACTGTTTATCCAAATTTGCTTGTGTTAAAATCTCAATTGTGTCCATTACCAAGAAATGAAATATGACAAAGGAATAATGGGCTTCTTCTAGGGGGTAAGTCATTGGGGAGGCCTGAGGTTCTATTGTTCAATTTCATTTTTCCACATAAGGATGATTCTGTTCTAAGCACTGGTTCTTACTCAAACTATGAAATTATTACTAGCCTTTTTGAGGAAAGAAGTAAATCTTGGTGAGAGAAAAATAATTTTTAAATTAGTTATCCTTTTGCTGGGATTTTGTTTAAATTTTTTTCTTCAATATAAATTAGATTGGGCTATGGTCTTCTTTACCTGCTTTATTCCTCCCTGGTTTGGGTATCAAGACCAAATTTATTTCACAAAAGTAAATTTCTCTGTTTTAAATTTTTAAATTTTGTTTTTAGAGAGGGGAAGGTAGGGCAACTGGTGTTAAGTGACTTGCCCAGGGTCACACAGCTAGTTTTGTGTTTAGTGTCTGATGCCGAATTTGAACTCAGGTCCTCCTGAGTCCAGGGCCGGTGCTCTATTCACTGCACCACCTAACTGCCCCTAAAAGTAAATTTCTCAATTATTAATTTTTGCATTTATTCCTCTTGATAATTTAAAAACAAAAATAATTTCTAAAAAGAAGCTGGATTAAAATTGGGTCAAGGTAGAGTTAGGGCAATTACAGATGCAGCTCATTACAAGACATACCAACATTCTGCATGCTACTTTCACATTAAGAGCTAAAATCAAGCTTTAAAAAAGAGATTTATTTAGATTCTTTGGAGTGTATTGACTAGAGTATTCTCTGGGTTTGAATCCTGCCTCAGGTGAGAAGTGGCCGTGTGACCCTGGGCAAGTTGGCCTCAGTCTCCTCATCTGTAAAATGAGCATAAAATGAACATCCATCTCACTGGAATGTTGTAAGAAGCAAATGGGATAATATATGTCAAAGCACTCTGCAAAACTTAAAATTGCTAGGCAAATTATTCTTTTTTAAATTTTTGTTGTTTTCTATTATTTTTTTTATTATTATTTTATTTATTATTTTTATATATTATATATTATATATTATTATTTATTATGTATAATTATATATTATTATTTATTATTAAAATAATAATTTATTATTATTATCATTCTATGATTTTTTTAAATGACTGAGTTGAGGTTAAGAAATATGAACATTTTCTGAATAAAAAAACTGGCTAGACAGAGTGTTGTGAAACCTATGCTTGGTATTTTTTAAATATATACTTCAATGACTCTGTGACATTATCAATGAAGACTGAAACCCCTCAGTAGCTCTTCCTCCTCCCAAAGAGCCTCCAGAGAGGATGTTCCCAGCACATGGGAGGTTTCCTCAAAGTCCAATACTATGTCTGTTCTTGCATCACTGAACAAAGATCAACTCACTTTGGGAGTACAAACAGTTCAGTTACCATCTATAAATGGCCTAAAAACAATGTGATCCTTAGTCTATTTTCTTTCCACCATCACTATAGAGGATGATGCTGAAGGGAGCCTGGGGTTGCACAGGGATGAGAATGATTTTTATTTTTTCTTTTCTTCGTGGTTTGACATGGCTAATTAATCCATTACCAGTAACAACACTCTAGGTATACAGGATGGTACTCAGACTCCATAGGACCCATACAAGGCTACAATCTAAACATGGCGACATTTCTCTAATGAGTAGAGCTTAAGTAAGGACCCAGGACTTAGAACAGAACTATCCTTACATGAAAATACTGAGTCATTGGTTGAACTACAGAAAGCAAGACTTGGGTAATTTCCAGTAACTTGTGCAAGGCAGAATTCCTTAATGACAAGGCATCTGCTCAGGTGCCATCTCCCACGGCCACCACCTTAGTGACCTCAGGTTCACCTAGACCAGCCGTTCTCAACCTGTAGGTCGTGACCCCTTTGGTGGTCGAAGGACCCTTTCACAGGGGTCACAGGGGTTGCTTAAGAGCCTACTGTGTGCTGACCTTGTGCAAGGCACCAGGAGAACAAAGACAAGAGGGGAAAATGGACCCTGTTTTTAGGTAGCTTACATTCTAATGGGGTTGGGGGAGACAACAGGTACATGCCTATCTAGGTCTGTACAAGTTGGTTTTGCAAAGTGCAAAGACCAAAAGCACACAGTAGGCTCTTAATATTTGATGACCAACGGATAGACTGCTTCTTATACATAGTACAGTGGAAAGGGCTCAGGATTGGCGGGAAAACTTGAGAATTTGGATGAATGCAATGATACCACAAATCCAAAAAGGGAAGATGGAACTCGCTGCTCCCCTCTTGATAGAGAGGGATAACGGACTTAAAATGCAGGCGGAGAAGATGTTTTTGGCCAAGGCTAATGTGGGAATATGTTTTGCCAACCCATGGATTGAGGATTTTGTGTGTGTGTGTGTGTGTGTGTGTGTGTGTGTTCTTAATCTGCTCAAGGAAGGGAAGGAAGAGAGTCATGGGAGAGAAAAATAATTTTTTAAATGCTTGTTACCAGAAAAAATAATAATAATAAACTTTTTTGTAATAAAAAAACAATTTGGGTACAGTAGATAGAGCACCAAGCTTGGAGTCAGGAAGATGTGAGTTCAAATCCAGCTCTAGATACACTTACTAGCTGTGTGACCCTGGGCAAGTCACTTGACCCTGTTTGCCTCAGTTTCCTTATCTATCAAATGAGCTGGAGAAGGAAATGGCAAAGCACTCTACTATCTTTACCAAGAAAACCCCTAAATGGGACCAGACTGAAAAATGAACGAGGAGAATCCTGCTTCTATGATCCCTTGCTTCTGGAAGTGTCTGTGCCCTGGCTACATCCTGTGCCTAAAACAGCCTCCCTCCTTCCTCACCATCCATTTCTCAAAAGTCCACATTCCTTTCAGACTTTAGTTCAGGGGTGCTGACCCTTCCGCCTCAAAGCCACTTGTGCCCCTCTAGGTCCTCAATGCAGGCTCAGACTGAATCCACACTTCCCAGACCAAATCCCTTTAATAAAAGAATTTGTTCAGTAAAACTTAGATGCAGTCAAAAGGCTGCACCTGAGGACCTAGAAGGTCACAAGTGGCCTAGAGGCCATAGGTTCCCCACCCCTGATCTAGTATTTCCTTGCCCCTGTTCAACCCCCTCACCTCCCAAATGTTTACATACACATTGCATAAAACTATTTATGTACCTGCATACGTCTTTGCTATCAGAATGTAAGCTCCTGGAGGGCAGAGACTGCTTGTGCCTCCCCTTCTGTATCTCTAATACTGTTCCTGGCACACAGCAGATCCTTAATAAATGCTTGTTGATGGACTGAAGCAGTCATGCCAGAGAGAGAATAAGGAAACTTCATTTTCGAGAAAAATGTCATTTAAAGATGATAAAAGATTTGGAGCCTACTTAGCATTGGGAGGGCTGGAGTATTATAACTGTCTATGCCAAACATACAGCCTTATGTACAATGTTTGTCAAGAAGAAGGAATGAATGAAATTATGTCATATTATAAATATCCATTATGTCTGTGCTCCCTCTGTGGTGAAACCAGCCTAAATCTGACCTGACTGGGCATGGAGAGGGAGATGATATGGTTCTGCTACTTACTATCACAGCGTGATCTTGAACGAGGCCTGCCCTCATCTATAAATGAGGGGATGGGCTTCCTAAGGTCTTTTCCAACTCCGAACCTCAGAATCTACACCAAAATAGGAGAGTGAGAGGGAAAGGAAGGGGGCAGCCCTACCCTGGGGAACTCAGGCCCTGGTCTGGGCATCAGAGGATAAACCAATACCAATCAATGAGGTCTTTCTTTCCTTCAGTGGGAAAAGCTTTAAAAGTTTTTGCTGTTTAAACAGGGAGCCCACTCCTTCTAAGCCTTTTCTTTGACCTGGCCTCCTCCAAATTCCCATTTGAGTGAACCCTCTCTGGGTTTTTTCTCCATCTGTAAAATGGGAATTTTCATTCCTGCTCACTGCACTGAAGACTTCAAAGCACTGTATAAAGGTGAGTAATTATTGCTACTGTCACTGTCCTAAAGTTCCCTTGATGATACCTTGGCTGTTTCAACCAATCAACCAAACAATAAGCATTTATTAAGTACCTACTGGATGCCAGGTACCATGCACTGCCCTCCTTGGCACTTGTCCATCATGCCCCAGAAACTCCATCCTTGGAAGATCACCACCAGCCTCAGAACTCGCAGCTTGGAAGTGCCCTCTAAGCCCCTTAGAATTGGCAAGCTCTGCCCCGAGCCTCCACTGAAGGAGGCTACCCAAGATAACCACTCTTCCATTTCTGAGCAGCCTGCCTACCTTCCTGTTAGAATGTATGCTCCTTGAGGGCAGGGTCTATCTTTTTGTTTGTTTCTGTACCCTGCCTGGTACACAGTAGGTCCTTAACAGATACCTATGGATGGACCAAGCAATGGTTAGGTAGTAGAAATACAGGTGCAAAAAGTAAACTAATCTCTAACCTCAAGGATCTAACTCACATTCCCTCCCTCTGCTCAGAACCAATTTGGAACCAAATGTCCTTTGCTCTCTTATAAAGATTTTTCACATATAGACCCTCTTGTCTTTGGAAAGCCCAGATTTCCAATGAACTAATATTTCTACCATTCGCTAGATGAGGTGTCAAGCACACACAATGCCATTTTGAGGTCGTGTGACCTTTGGCCCTTCATTGCTTCATCCATAAAATGGGGACAGATTTTGTGTCTTTGTGGATATCTTAGAAGAATGTGGTGAGAATACAACAGGACAGCAGATATGGTCTAAATCACTTTTTCCCTTCGGGAGCTGGTCTTGGGCAAGGTAGATCACCTCTTCAGGCCTTAGCTTGCTCACTGGACAAATAAGGATAACAATCTCTTCCCTGTTGCCCTCATAGGCTTATGGTCAGAGGAAGTGGGCATGAATGGAGAAGGGCCCTGGGCAAACTCAAGGTAACCAAAAGGGTGGTGCAAAGAGGACTGGGTCTAGAACCAATCAACAAGTCAACATGCAATTATGAAGTGCCTACTGTGTGCCTAGCACTGGGCCAAGCAAAGAAAGGAAAAACTGATTCCTGCCCTGGAGAAGCTCCCAGTCTGTCCAGAGCCAAACAACTGGACTGAACTGGGTGACTGTAGACAAGCTTAAATTTTCTGAGCCTCAGTCTCCTCATCCTTAAAGTGAGACTATTACAGTCCCAAACCAAGAACAACACCATAGGCTGGGTGGGTAGGAGGGCATAAGCCAGCCTTGGGGTAATATGTAAAGGAGCCCTTCCTTGGACCAAGTCGCCATTTTTCCACATCAGCTCCTCAATATGGTGAATTTCTATTTATCCATGGGAATAAGTTATCTTAAAAAGGTCAGGAAAGGAATATTTCATGTATTCCTGCAAAAATAATGCCCTCTCCCCCCCAAAAAAAAACATTCTGGGAATCATTTGTGTTTTTTTTTTGTCTTAGAAAAGGAATAGCTTCTGAAGGCTAACATTGGTTGGCAGCTCCTGGAGGGCAGAGATGATTTTTTTAACCTTTCTTTGTACCTGCAACCACACAGCAGGGGCTTAGTAAATGTTTCTTGACTTGGCCAAACAGGTTCCAGTGACCTTCCCTAGCACATTAAGGTTTGCCAAATCAATGCTTTATATACAGTCTCTCCTACCTAAGCATCACAAGGACCAGATGAACTGTGGCTATTATAAGGGATACCTCCATCTTACCGATGAGGAAATAGTTCCTGAAGGTCACGGGACTTCCCCCCCGGGGTCACCTTGTTAAGAAATGTTGGTGTGATTTGATCTCATGTCAAAGGCTGACACTCTAGGAACGCACCGAAAGCAGGAAAGCTTGAGAGAGCCTCAGGATGGGGTAAATGAGAAAGTCGGCTGACTCCCAAGCAGGGCCTGCCTCTGTCCCTAGAAGCTGATGACATTCCCCGGATCAGCACCAGAAATTTAAAGCCCCAGAAAGATCTTCAAAACCTGGTGGGACTAGGTAAGGGGCCCATAGAGGAGGACCACAGTCAGATAACCATTCATAGTAAATAGCAGATGGGAGAGATCTGGTGGGGTCTGCCTCTGTGTTCTACTGTCTGTCTGATAGTCCATAAATTAGACATTTACTGACCGAAATCATTTGCTCTACAATATGAATGACTCCAGCTGATAATCCTTTTCCCCTAACGCCTCATGAAAGCTCTAGGAGACCAGATTTGGAAGAAGAGGAGTTAAATGATAGCACAGACATCACCTAGTCTGCCTCCTTTATTTTACAGAGGAGGAACAGAGGTCCAGAAAGCAAAAGTGGCTTGCCCAGCAGGATTCAAACTCAGGTCCTCAGAGGCTAAGTCTCACCCTCTTTCCTCTGTACCACGTGAATTTTGACTGGCACTAAATGAAGTTTAGCTGGTGTTTTAACATTGAGCAACAGGAAGGCAAGGCTGACCTGAATGGACAATATGGGGGCGTGGGGACTCTGGGGTAGAAGGGGACAAGGAGATAAGAGAGGGGGATGGTAGGTGGGCAGATGCCAAAGATCAGTACCACCTCCAGTTTCAAAATGTTGCCCAGGGCTGCCCCTGTACCCAGGAAAAGGGGAAGGGACTCCCGGCTTCCTTCTCCTCCTCCCTCTGCACCAGAGCCCAGAGCAGCCAGGAAAGAGAGCTCACGGGGGAGTATGGGGAAGCTGGGGGAAGCCAGGGCCAGAGCCTGGCTATACATTTTCATGAATCAAAAGCAATTTGTGATCTGGCCTGCGGAAGATCCTGCCATGCCTAGTTTTAAATAGCAGAAGGGGTGGAGGCCTAATCCCTCTTGTGACATCCAATGAGAAGCTCAAACAGAGATCATATGCATCATATGAGCAAAGATTTAGAGCCACAACGGTCCCTAGAAGGCACCTACCTAAACCAGCCCTTTCCTTTCATACATGAGAAAACTGAGGCCCAGGGTCAGCTATGTGGGATCCTAACTTCCAGTACTGAGTTCTTTCTTCCCCATTTCACTATCCTGAAAGAAAGGCAGAGTCAACCCTCCCCATAGTCACACCCCCGAACTCCAGGGAGCAGGCAATCATCTCACCATAAACATAACTGTTTTGAAAAGCCAGTCCAGGGACAAGCTGCCTTTCTCAGCACCTAGCTTGCAAAGCTCTGGATGGGCCAGGGGGAAATCCATACTTCCAAACAGGCCCAGGGTCAGTAAGGAAGTTGCATCGGGCTAACAGGGTCCCACGGGATCCCAGCGGAAATGATTGTTGGTTTTTTTTTTTTAAATCCCATGAGCTTGATTCGTTTGGAGAAGCTTATGACGTTTCCTGGACTCCAAGCAGAAACTTTTACATCCCAGAAGTACCCTCAAAGACTTTGTGGAACTCAGTAAGCAGCCCAAAAAGGGAGAACACAGTCAGATAACCATTTATAGTAAGGGGCAGAAGGGCCGGCTGACTCAGTGGGACGGCTACATGTGTTGAAAAGCTTTCAAGACAAACTTTTTTATTAGACACAACAGGATTCAACTTTCCCCTGGAAATCTCAGCTTGAACGAAACTGAATGTTTCTGCCAAGATCAACGGCGCTCACCATTCTGTGAACTGTGACTCAGCCTTTCTAATCAGCAATGAGAAGTTGGGGGGTCGACTGACTTACCATGGGGTGGCTTGGCTGATGACAATCGGCTTGCCCATGTCCTGCTCGGAGGGTCAGGGCTTGGCTCACCAGGGAGTGCAGTGACTGTCTAAGAAGGCACTTTGCAAATGTCACTTTCTGATTAAAGGGCCCCTGCTGTTTAAAAATACCCCGGGAGCACTTAACCATTCAAGGTCTGAATGGCAGGCATCCAGAAACCCCAGAGGGGCACCCAGCATCCAGCACTGGGCAGGCCTGGTTCTTCTAGCAAGTGGGTGAAAAGCCAGCATGGTTGGGCAGGGGCATGTCAGTGGGGTCTGTTTAATTCTTGGCCAGCTTTATTGCAAAGATAAAAGGGAAATGTAACCAGAGAGCCCCTCAGTGCACAAGATACTAGCTGTTCTCTGGAAGCAAATAGATCTTAGCCCTCCAGAGATAGCCACTGGTGGGGGAAGGACAGACACTTGATTCCTGGTTTTGCCCGGGGTGGCTCACAGTGCCATGATTTCATGGAGTCCAGACTTCCACGGGTTAAGGCTTCCAAGTATCCCCAGATCACCTGACTCTTTAATCATTATGCAAGTCCCCTCGGACTTTTTCCTCTATGACTTACACGTGTTTAGGAAAGGGGAAAAACCAAACAAGCCTCTGACCACTGGGTGCCCTCCCCTCTTAAGGCACAGCCTGGACTAGAGCTGGAGTTGTTAAAAGAAACCAGTGACGGCAGAGAGAAACCAAATCGTTCCCAGGCAGAGGGAGACAGTTATGTGGAACAAAGGTCACCTCTAATCCAGAGTCAGCCCGTACTAGACTCTGAGTCCCCTGAAAGACACAAGCCTTTCTTTATCACCAGCTAGAAGCCACAGACCCAAAGGGGAGGAGACAGCAGGATTCTTTGGTGCAGTAGTTCCAGACCAACAGGCATACAATGTTTCCTGGGAAAAGCAGCAAGCCACCAAGGACAGGGGAGAAAACCAACTGTCCAAACTAGGTGCTAGCTTACTTGTTTATGTTTCTTCAAACAGCTGGATCTCATAAGATCATAAAATGTTGGGGTGACAGGGAACTTAAAAGCCAACTATTCTAACCCCCTCATTTTACCGCTGAGAAAACTGAGGTGGAAGGGCATTCAATGACAATGACAATTCAGCCCAGCCCAAGGCAGCTAAGATCAGATACTCACTGGCTGTGTGACCCTGGGCAAGTGACTCTAGTGACTTAACCCCGTTGGCATACGTTTCTCATTTGTAAAATGAACTGGAAAGGAAAGCATAAAACCACTCCATTATCTTTGTCCAAAAAAAATCCCAAATGGGTCCCAAAGGGTGGGCCATGACCCAAATGACTCAGCAACACCAAAGTCTGACACCAAACCAAGTGCTCTTTCTACCACCCAAGACACCTCTTCTACCTACAAATCCCCCTCCATCCCTGCCCTCCCCCAAGAGTTGAGAGTGATGAGGTGTAGGCTCTGGGACCACCCTCCCCTTGAGCTCTCCTTGAATCTTTGAGGTACATGCTCTGGGAAACCCCTTGCCCATCAAAAAATCAAATCACCCTTGCATCGACCTCATTAATTCCACCTGAAGTCCTTCCCCAAACTCATTACTGGAGTTTGAGCTCATTGGCTCCTCCTGCAGACCCTCCCCAGGCTCCTCCTTTAAACCACCCCTAGATTCCATTGTATATAAGACCCCATCTTCCCTCCATCTTCTTGAGAGCACCGTGGAATAGCTTAACATAGACTTGCTCTGTGTGAAAGCTCCATAAAACAACCTAGCATAGACTGGCTCCTTAAGAGTCTACCCCATATCTTTCAATAAACTTTACTTTTTCTTTGGCTGAGAAGACTTGAGTGGAATTCTTTCAGCAGGACCCGGCATGTTGGTATTTTGGGGTCTCAGGCAGCCCTAACCCTCTTTGGGTACCTCTTCAGAGAGGTCCCCTAGGTCAAGCCCCTCATTTCACATAAGAGAAAACCAAAATCTGTAGAGGTAGCAGATTTGCCAAAGGTCCTAGAGGTAACCCCAGTCCATGGACACTAACTCTGCAATTCCTTAATCTGGTCATAATCTCTTGTCAATTAACCTTGCAACCCCCCAAACCTGTTCCAGATCTTCACTGTGACCTCCCATCCTCTCGGATCTTTCCCAGGCAATCACCTCTACCAATTGCTCTCTCCTCCTTCCTCCATACTGGCAAACCAACACCGGAGTCCCTTGTGTCCTGTGGAAGGCTTTGCCCTCCAAAGCCTCAGCTTGCCATCACCCCAAACTTCACACTTTCACTCCTACCCAAGTACCATAAAGAAGTTAGAGATCCCAAAGAATCTCAATTAAGGGGTGGCTAGGTGGCGCAGTGAATAGAGCACTGGCCCTGGAGTCAGGAGTACCTGAGTTCAAATCCGGCCTCAGACACTTAACACAAAAAACTAGCCGTGTGACCTTGGGCAAGTCACTTAACTCCAACTGCCCTCCAAAAAGAAAAAAAAAAAAAAAGAATCTCAATTAAGACCTTGCTACAGCAAGGCATCCTTTTACAGGTCCCTAATTGACTGGCTCTTCTAAACTGTCCATCCCTCCTCAAACCTCCCACAACTTGCTCTCTCTCTCCTGACCTTCTTGGCCAAGAACCTTCCCTTCCCTCCTGCTCCCATCTCCTCCACTCCTGCAGAAGAGGTGGCCCTTCTCCTCCTGGATAACATAAACCCTTGTATAACCATAGACTCCAATTTCTTTCTTCTCATTTCTTGACTCCATGAAGACCATTGTCCAACCTCATCATTCACCTGGAATTGATCTGTCCAAAGTAACTGAACATCAATCATATCACTGCCAAAATGATTGGCTTCTTCTCCATCCTCATCCTGGACCTATCTATAGCCTTGGATGCTGTCAATCCCCCCACTTCTCCTGGATACTCTCTCCTCTCCTGGTTCTGTCTACCTGTCAGACTTCACCTTGAACTTTGTGGATCTTTACCGAGGTCACATGCCCCAACTGTGAGTGTCCCCCAAGGCTCGATCAGGGGCCCTCTTCCTCTAATACATTATCTCATGTGATGATTCATTCCCATGGATTTAATTATCATCCCAATACCCATGATTCTCTGCTCTATTTGACCTGAGTTCAAATCACTGTGTGACCCCGAGTAAGTCACTTTACCCTGTTTGCCTCAGTTTCCTCATCTGTAAAATTAGCTGGAAATAGCAAACACTTCCAGTATCTTTGCGAAGAAAACTCCAAATGAAGTCACAAAGAGTGAGCCTGATTGAAATAACTCAACAACTGGACGTGTCACCACCTTCCTCACCCCTCTCACAGAATAAACTCCAGAGGTTTCCTAGTTATTATATCCAGGGACAAATATAAAATCCTCTTGTTGGATTTTGAAGCCCTTTATAACCACCTCTCTCCCCTGACTTTACCGGTCTTCTTACACCTTACTACACTGTTACACGCGCACACACACACAGCCTACTCACTGAATCTCGCAACTCTGGACATTTGCTTAGGCTGTGCCCCATGCCTGGAACTCTTTCCCTTCAGACTTTCTTTAAGTCTCAGCCAAAATGCCACTTTCTTCAAGAAATTTTTTTCCCCTGAAGTCCCCATAACGTTCCACCCTCCCCTCTCAGATTATCTCCAATTCCCCCTTCATACTGTACCTCTTATTTTGCTGTGACCTGGCCCCTGGAGAGCAGCAGCTGGGTTTTGTATTCCAAGCATTTAGCACACTATAGGGGATTAATAAATGCTTCTTGCCTTCTTGCTTGAGCTCTCTGCTCCACATCTGAGCCATCCATTTGCTCAATTAAGCACTAGGTTCCCCAGAAAACCCTAAATGAACTATCCAGTAGAACTGTGCTGGATGTGGGTTAGGGCTAGAGTTTCCTGGTTCAGATGCTGGTTCCATCAGTCTACAAGCGTTCATTAAATTCTTACTGTATGTCTCTCAGGTGCTGGGGCCTATGTGAGAGAGTGCCTAATTTGCTGTGACCTTCCAGGTGGTTTAGGATCGAGGTATCACAGCTTTAGAATGGGAAGAGGGCCTTCTTGGTCCTAGAATCATATCCCCCCATAAAGGTGAGGAGACTGGGGCCCTGGAAGGTTGAGTGACTTCCAGGTGGAAGATGGAAGCTGGACCTGACTCCAAGACCACCGGCGTCCCTGGCTTTGTCTTAAAATAGAGGGGTGGGGCTGCGGCTGGAGCACCAGGCCTGGAGTCTGGACGACCCCGAGTTCAAATTCGGACCCTGACACTTCCTAGCTGTGTGACCCTTCAGTCCGGCCTGCCTCAGCTTCCTCCTCTGTAAAATGGGGCTCGCAATATTAGCGCCTCCCTCAAAGGCTGCTGGGAAGATCAGAAGAGATCATCGTTCAGCGCTCCGAACAGTGCCCCGCACACAGTAGGTGTTGTATCGAGGGTAGCCATACTAAGTATCGAGGAAGCCCGAACTCCCCTCCGATGCAGACCCGCTCCGGTCCCCAGCGCTCCGCGCCGAGTCAGTGCTGATCCTCGAGCCTCCTCCCAGGGCAGCTCGGGGTGGGGGGCGGGGGGAAGACGGACCCGCCTCCCTCCCCGGGAGCAGAGACCTCGGGTGGGCTCTGGACTGAGCCCCCGCCCCTTCCGGGCGTCCCCAGACACGGGGACGGTGGGGACACCGTGGGACTGCCCCCCAAAGTCCCCTAAGCGCCGGCTATTTATGGACGGGCGAGCGCCGGGAGGGGAAGGTCCGGCGAGGGGCCGCACGACCCTCCCCCGCCCCGCACCCCCCGAGATACCCCCACCCCGGCTTACCGAGGCATGGTGGAGGAGGGGCAGCTCCCCATGGGGGGGCTGGAGAAGAGGGGTGGGGAGAGGGCGGGGAGGAAGGAGGAAGGGGCGCGGCGGCCCCGGCGAGGCCGGCCCTTCCGGCTTCGCCGCCTACAATGGTTGCCATGGCGCCCCCGCTCACGCCCCCCCCCCCCTGCCCCGGGGCTCCACGAAGGCGCCGCTCTAGTTCCCAAACCTTCGCTGGCTCCCTAGTGCGCAGAGAACAGCGCAGACCTCTTCCACCCTAGGGCTGGCACCCTCCGCCAGGGCCAGCCGTCAGAAGAAACCCAGTGCAATGCGGGGCGCTTAGCCCTGGGGGTCCAATGAATGAATGAAGGCTTCAAGGAGCTTACAGTCTAAAGGGGGAAGACAGCAGCCACGGGGTAGTCCTTATGGGACCGGGAGCTGCTCTGGAAGTCGAAACGCCACCTACGGCGATGGAGAGCAGCGGGTGGGGGGCAGAAAAGCTGCCGGCACCCCGCAAACCAAAGCACCCCCTCCTCGGACCTCCCTGACCGCTACCTCCCTCCCGCCAGTCTCGTTCAGGTCTGCTGACCCCTCTAATGGCCGGTGCGGGGGCTCCCTCCTCCCACACCCCGGTGGTAGACCAGGGCTATCTCCACGAGCCATCTCTACCAGCCCAAACCCTATCTTCTGCCAGGGTTGGATGGGCTCAGCGGGTGCACGAAGCTTTCCCGAGACGCCCGACGATGGTGTGGACAACAGGTACTTTTCTGCCAGGTTTCCGCGACACTAAATGTGCCCTGCACTTGCACCCAGTGGCAGGGAATCCTCACCACCCGATCCAGCAGCCTCCCCGAGGCTTTGTAAAGGCTAGCTCCAGCCGGTGCCTTGTTCCTTCCCCTTAATGTCTGCCCCCATTGGAACTAAGCTCCCACAGATCACTTGGGGGCCATCTCATTGGCTTCCGTTTGTATCCCCAGCTCCTGGCAACGTCTGGGTCCTACCTAATAAATGCCTGCGGCCTTTTTTCTAGCCTCAGGCCCCCTACCACTTCGAGCTGGACTTCCCCCACTCACCCCCTTAGGTGGCCTAACATCAGCCATATGCTCAGAGGTCCTATGCAAATCTGGGGTGGTCACGTTCTAAATCCGAGTTATGTGTACAAGTTATCTACCGGGAGACTTCACCTCCTTGGGGTTATCTCAAGGCTCCATCCCCAAACCACAGAACCTCAGGTCGTTGGGAGAGTACAGCCACAGGCGTTGAATAAAGAGGGGGTTTGAGTCCCAGAGAAAACATCCCAGGGGGCTTTGGCCTGAAGCACCCTGCTTGTAGCAAAGAGCACGACCTCAGGAACCAGACAAATTAAATCAGTTTTTATTACCAAAATCAGCCAACAGCACCCACAGCAGCTTAGTCAGGGCTGGCCTAACAAAATATCCCATTAATGGATGACACCCCAACAAAAATAAAAAACGAAGTCTGCTTTAACAAGTAATAAAAAAAATAAAAGTACAGCAAAACCTTTTCATATTAGAAAAATGTAAAACTGATTTTAGTCCATAAAAATGAAGTCTTTCATATAATCAGCACTTCTGAAAAAGTCCCAACTGTGAGACAAGCTTAAAAAGAAATTTTTTCCATGAAAGAAAAAAAAAAGACTACCCTCTTCTCTCCCAGTTCCTCACCCCCAAATGACAGACATGATTGAATCAGTGAAGGTTCCAGCCAAGGCTTGGCTCCCAGAATGCTAAGGCACCAGAATGTTTGTTA